>CM040185.1:60291349-60986349 GCA_022606455.1 Callitettix versicolor
TCTAGCACCTTTTGTAGAAACTATTTTAATATAGAAACAAAAAGATTATCACATACACACAGATGTTTATTTTTGCCAGCAACCCGTGCAGGTACTTCTTGTAACATGTTTGATGAGTTTAAATTAAAATTATAAACTCATCGAAGCATAAAGTTTTGTGCTTAGCGGGTATGTACTGAATAAATAATTAACTGAATGTAGGTAAGTGTGTTTATGTGGGAGGGAAGGTCAGGATCAAAGAAATTGGTTGTACGTACCGAGTAAATAAATGTTTTCAGTGGAGAGTTTGTTTGAAATTAATTTAAAACTATGTTATACTTACTTCATGAAATGTAAAAAGTTTTATATTGAACATTTTGTTTAGAAATTAGCGAAATGAAATATCAATTCGTTAATAAAAATGCGTAGCATATTTGTAAATAAGTTCATTTTAAAAGTTTAATACTTGTGTTTTTATGGTATTTCAATTAGAAAATAATCACGTATTTATATGTCTCCCTTTTCCCTTCATATCCTCCATCCCTTTCCTTCTTCTTTTCAGCTCTCCATCTAAATTTCCCTTTTCCACCCACAAGTCCTTTTCCTATCTCCTCTTTATTCCCTCCCCCTTTTCCTCTTCCTTTCTCGCTCTTCATTTCCACTTCACTCCCATCCGCTCCATCTATCCCACTCTATTCTTCCCTCACTCTCTTATTCTCACTCTTCTTTCTCTCTTTCCTTCTCTCCTTCCTCCAATCCTCCAGATCTCCATCTCAGTTGACCTCTTCCATCCTCACGCCCCTCCCATTCTCCTGTTTTCGTTCCACCTCTACAGGCAGCCTTCCAGCCGCATTTCTCTTTCCTTCCATCCCTTTCTCTTCTCCTTTTCTCCCTACCACTTACCACTTATCATCTTCCTTCCTCTCCGTTCTCCCTCTCTCATTTTCTACTCTGTGTAGATTAACTTAAGTCGATTGACAGCCTAGCTCAGTTTTCATAATCGCTGAAGCATTAATATGTAAATGATGTGGACTGATCTTTGTTCTAAGTATGTATATAGACCAAAATGTTTTCTTAAAACTCTTAGTATCAACGAGAGAGTGAATATTTTTATCAAACTGCGTATGTTTTCAAGTTATTATCAAAATCGATTTATACCATTTTTTAATCAAATCGGACCAAAATTGAAAACGTGAGTGTGATAACACAAATAATATATATATATATATACGAACCCTCATGTATGGGAACTCTTAGGTTCTTCACACGCTGATTTGAAGATAAGTTTCAAAACAATTGTTCTCTTAAAACTTGGAGATACGCTGTATTAATTTGCTTAACAGTCTTGGCACTGGCGCGTCAACATTATGAGCCTATCAATATGTAATTCAGAGATAATACAAAAAATCTGGCGGTTCTTCAGAGATATATAGTAAGGCTTGAGGTAGCTCAGAGATAATATAACAAGAGTGGAGGTTAGTATACAAATAACATAACAAAGCTGGAAGTCGTTCAGAGATAACATAAAAAATGGAGGTAGTTCAGAGATAATATAACAAGACTGGAAGTCAGTACACAGATAATATAATAAAGCTGAAACAAGGCTGGAGGTAGTTCAGAGATAATATAACAAGAATGGAGGTAGTACAGAGATAATATAACAATGTTGGAGATAGTAAGAGATAATATAACAAGAATGGAGGTAGTACACAGATAATATAACAATACTGGAGATAGTAAGAGATACTATAACAAGAATGGAAGTAGTACACATATAATATAACAATGCTGGAGATAGTAAGAGATAATATAACAAGAATGGGGGTAGTACACAGATAATATAGCAATACTGGAGATAGTAAGAGATAATATAACAAGAATGGAGGTAGTACACATATAATATAACAATGTTGGAGATAGTAAGAGATAATATAACAAGAATGGAGGTAGTACACAGATAATATAACAATACTGGAGATAGTAAGAGATACTATAACAAGAATGGAAGTAGTACACATATAATATAACAATGCTGGAGATAGTAAGAGATAATATAACAAGAAGGGGGTAGTACACAGATAATATAGCAATACTGGAGATAGTAAGAGATAATATAACAAGAATGGAGGTATTACACAGATAATATAACAAGGCTGGAGGTAGTAAGAGATAATACAACAAGAATACACAGATAATATAACAAGGCTGGAGGTATTAAGAGATAATATAACATGAATGAAGATAGTTTCGAGATAATGTAACAAGGCTGGAGGTGGTTCATAGATAATATAACAAGAACGGAAGTAGTCCAAAGATAATATAATATGAACTGGAGGAATTGTAATTGAAAATAATCACTAAAACACAGATCTGTCCTGTCCATAATTGTGTCATAGTGTGTACAACATTTAATTTTCAGAACTATCTTTATTGTTCCATTCTTGTTTTGAAAATTTGAAGCTTCAGAATTTTTTCGTATAATTTTGAATTCTAACTTATTTTAATGATAAAATAAAACACACACACACACATATATATATATATATATATATATATATATATATATATATATATATATATATGTGTGTGTGTGTGTGTGTGTAGCATTAGCCTACCTAAAATATTAACTTTAAGCAAAAAATGTGTACAAGAGTCTACTGCTTGTTTTAAAAAATGTCAGCGTATTTTATCCACTAAAAACATTTTTTCTTATTTTCCATACATCGTACAGTTCCCTTAGCGCAGTTTTACTTAGGCTAACTCTCTTATATTTCAGGAACGAATTACTGAAGCTAAACAATGGATCACTCTATGTACCCTTATACAAAGAAATATAATGATTATATTTTAACGACCCCCTCAAAACGTTATAGATCGGCGTTATAGATAAAAAAAAACCAGGATCGGCGGTCATTTCATTGTTACGGATATGGATTTGGAAGAGAGAGATGGAACAGTAGGGATAAGGGAGGAAGGAAAGAGAGAATAGAGAGGGATATAAGTTAAATAGAAATAAAGGACGAGAGGTGAGGAAGATAAGTGGAGAATGGGATAAGGAGAAGCACGGGTGGATGAGAGTGAAACTGAGTTGAAGGGATGAAGGAAAGAATGATAGCTAGAGAGGTGAGATGAAGAAAAGGGAGAGAAGAATTATATTTGAGGAAATGAAACACATTTTAATAAAGGGTAAATATTTCTAAACAATAAAATCGGTTATGAAATATTATAGATATAACGTAATTGAACAATAAAAGGCATATGAGGGTAACTTTAATGACTCTTTAAGTAATTAACGGTAAAGAGATATTTTTTTCATTTTATAGCAAGATGTCTTAAATTAAATGCATTTTTGGGAAAAAATAGCAAGATGTCTTAAATTAAATGCAATTCGAAGAGGTCGGTCGCAGTTAATGGGAAAACAGAACAATAATATATAAAAACCTAAATTATGCTACGGTATTTACTTTTTACTAAAAGTAGAGTTATTTTAAATACATTCAAAATGTTTAGTCGTACACAACTCATAACGCAGTGTGCTGCACACACTTTACTAAATTTTGTGACTAGCATTTTATCGGTACACAATACAATTACCAAACATGTTAATTAACTGAAACAAATCAACAGTGTTTTTCGTTTGACTTGTATAGTTAAACACATAAATATTTCAATATTAACTGGGAAAATACAGTTATTAATCGCGTTACGCAGCTGTCTCGCTGACAAATTGCCAAAAATATTTTTTCGTATTACCCTTTTCTTGCAAATTCTAATTTCACCATCGTAATCAGCACTGAAATCTGCATACAGGCCATAATGTTCAACTATCAAATGACACTGATTATACGAAATTGAACCCTGACCCCCGTCAAATTGAATTTCATAATTTTAACGCATTTTAAAAATTAAAAACGCCAATTTATGAAGTTTTCAACGCTGATTCTGATGATGACATCAGATTTTTTTAAATTACGACAAAAGTTATGATTTTTTAAAAAGATTTAACATTTTTTTATTATTATTTTAAGGTGAAAAGCATAATGAGGCTATTATCGCCTCCCTAAATGTAAGTGAGTGTAAAGTGTTAAAGTCGTAAGTGTAATGTTGTAAGTGTAAGTGTGTGTTAGACTCGGGTACTGCGAGGGACGTCTAAATCCTCTCAATAGGTGCAGCTAGTCTGCACCCCACTGCGGGGAAAAGATTTAACAGAGGCCATCATTCTGACAATGTTTGAGTTAATTCCGCTGGTCAAAAGATTTAACAGAGGCCATCATTCTGACAACGTTTGAGTTAATTCCGCTGGTCAACGTACTTGTCCAAGCTATTAAAAAATCGACTTCTGTGCAAAGTTTGAATCAAATAGGACAAAAATTGCAAACATGAGCGTGATAACACACACACACACACACACACACACACACACACACACACACACACACACACACACACACACACACACACACACACACACACACACACACACACACACACACACACACACACACACACACACACACACACACACACACACACACACACACACACACACACACACACACACACACACACACACACACACACACACACACACACACACACACACACACACACACACACACACACACACACACACACACACACACACACACACACACACACACACACACACACACACACACACACACACACACACACACACACACACACACGTTTTAACGACACCTCAAAAAGTGATCTAGAAGTCAGGATCGACTTCCATTCCCTGTTTCGGGTCTTACCACAATAGCCGCTCAAATAGCTCATTTTCCAAAGAAAAATTCGCTAATAATTATATATTTGTTATTATCTATTTCTCTTGACCGTAAAGAAAACAGCAATAAACAAAACCTCAGTTGAAATAGTATTTTCCAAACAAAAGCCTTGCCGCAATAAAACAGCTGTTTAGTTGAACATTATCTCCACCCCGCTCCGCCCCGCCACATCACCATATTGTAACATTTTCTGTCCTATTCATTCGCCACTATAAATAGCTTATTTTCTAAATGTACCAACGTGTAATAAGTAATGAACGAGCCTTATAAACGATGACCACACAATGCAAAGCCTTCCTCTCTATACGGTTAAGTAATTGAGCTAAACGTGAGTCAGTGCTTTGTGCACTTTTTCCTAACCCCGAACATCTAATGACCCACTTGAATGACCGAAACTTGGGATTTAATCTATTTAATGGCCTCTTGTGCCAGCCGGACCCAGCGATTATTTAAAAGCCATTTCTTTGCAAAAAAAACTCGCTTAATCACGTCCGAACATCGTGAGTGACGCGTGAAACCTCTACCGAATACAATTAGCTAAATTAATTAGCTATAGACTAGTTAGCTACTAACTAACTAGTTAGACAAGTTACATAATTAATTATTTAGTATTAAATCAACTAATCAGACTAAGAAATTAAATAGTTATATATACTAGTTAGTTACTAACTAGTTCGACAAGTTACTTAATTAATTAGTTAGTATTAAATCAACTAATCAGACTACGAAATTAACTAGTTATAAATACTAGTTTGACAAGTTACTTAATTAATTAGTTAGTATTAAATCAACTAATCAGACTACGAAATTAACTACTTATATATACTAGTTAGTTACTAACTAACTAGTTAGAATAGTTAATTAATTAATTAGTTAATATTAAATCAACTACTCAGACTACAAAATTAACTAGTTAGGCTAGTTAGCTACTAACTAACCTGTTAGACTAGTTACTTAATTAATTAGTTAGTACTAAATTAACTAGTTAAACTACAAAATAACTAGTTATACTAGTTACCTAATAACTAGTTAGACTAGTTAATTAATTAATTAGTTAGTATTAAATTAACTAGTCAAACTATAAAATTAACTACTTGTACTAATTAGCTACTAACTAATTAGAAAAATTAATTAATTAATTAATTAATTAGTACAAATTTAAGTAGTTAAATTCTTGTCCTCGATTATTAACGAATTACCATTGGAAAATGAGCTATTGGAGTGGTCATCATGGTAAAAGTCAGACCTTGAATCTTGAAATTAGCACCGATCCTGACGTCTGACACGTTTGTGTGTGTGTGTGTGTGTGTGTGTGTGTGTGTGTGTGTGTGTGTGTGTGTGTGTGTGTGTGTGTGTGTGTGTGTGTGTGTGTGTGTGTGTGTGTGTGTGTGTGTGTGTGTGTGTGTGTGTGTGTGTGTGTGTGTGTGTGTGTGTGTGTGTGTGTGTGTACGCCTGCTGTTCAGCCCATATTACAAGAAATAACCACCAACTACATTCTCAACGACACATACGTCTTTCAGGCTTTATGCAAGATACTTTTGCGCCAAATTTCAAAACAATCGGTCACTGCGTTTGGCCTAAACTGTGTCACAAATAAACCATCAAACAAATCAAATGCCGGTCGAATGGAAACAGAAAACCTCACTTCGCTCCATCAGTGACTGCATATCTCTTAATATCATTTGATATCTCGATATCTTGATATCTCAATATCTTGATATCTTAATATCTTGATATCACGGTGGAGACTGCTATTCCTAATGTACCATTATGCGTTCACCAAAATTCTTTGAACTAACTTGTTTAGAAATGTTTTTTTTATAATTTTCACATATGTTTCCTTGGTATATCTGAGGTGACGTTTGTGTTTGTGAGTGTGTGTGTGTGTGTGTGTGTGTGTGCGCGCGCGCCCGCGCGAAGAATGTATTCCTTTTACTTAGATTAACGTAAAAAATTACTGAGAGTAGCAAAACCTACTTATAAAAATATGTTATTTTAAGATAATTGGTGAGAATAACATAATGTATAAAAATATATATAAATTTTTATGACTTCTCAAAAAAATATTCTAATGGACAGGATCGGCGTTCATTAGTTTCGGGTGCGGATCTTACCATGACGGCGGTTTTAAAAGTTAATACAAATTTTGTCCATCAAACAGTTGATATCTTTGTGTTAAACTTTGAGGTTATGTTAGAGTTAACGTTTCGTATCACTAGTTAACTAACAATGCAAAATTCCAATTAAGGATAAGTTTGGTGATCAGATTTGTACGTTCCCACAAACGCGGAAAGTCGGACAATCCTCCCCACAGTGCTTTTAACAAAAGTTGGCTAAGCTGCAAGGCTTTAGGACGTAGGCTGCAGCTCTCGCGCCTTGGTGTTAGCCTATTGTAAATCCCTTAAACAACACGATACCCTGGATTATTATGTTAATAAATAAATCCAGCAAGTAGCTTTTAACCGCGCATCTAGAACATTTACTGACCGATCGAAGCGAGGTCTTTGTTTCAACTCGACCGTTCGGTATTTGATTTGTGTGTTTGTTTCGGCCAAACAAATTGACCGAGTGTTTTGATTTTTTCGGCGAAAAAACTTTAAGGTTATCATCGCCGAGCTGATTGTTTTGAAATTTGGTACGTACATTCCTTGTGTAAAGTCCGAACGACGTACGTGTAAGATTTTTTCCCAATCACTCCTATTTTAAGATGGCGGCCTTTGATTTAAAATAACGATTGTAAGCAATTTTAGCCAAACGCATTGTTCTATTGTTTTTAAATTTTGGTAAGAAAACAACCATAATTTAGCCTCATTTGACATAGCCAATTTGTATACCAGAGTACCCATCAATGAAACCATGGTTATATTAAAAGATAACCTCACCAAGCATTCTTCGCTCACAACGAATGCAATAAATGATTTAATTTCTTTGACTAAAACTATTCTAAAGCAAAATTATTTCAAGTTCAATGATAAATCTTATATTCAAAATGAAGATTTAACTATGGGCTCTTTCCGGCATTTTGGCAGAATTGTTTTTAAACCATATCGAAAATGAATTTTTATGGTCGGATAGGAGCTACAATAGAGAAAAAGTAGTTTTTTATTACAGGTATGTGGATGATATAATTGTACTTTTCGAAGGCAATAGTAGACAATTAACAAATTTCAAAAAATTTCTCAACACAATACACCCGAACCTTCATTTCACACTGGAAGAAGAGACCGATAATACATTAAATTTTTTCGACCTATCCATTTCAAAAGTAAACAATAGTTTCAAATACAGTGTTTATAGGAAACCTACCACAACCAGCCAAACAATACATTCTTCATCCCACCATCCATACAATATAAAAATGGCAGCTTACAATAGTATGGTACACAGGTTAATTTCACTCCCTATAGACAAAGGAAGCTATGGAAATGAAGTGAACATCATTCAGTACATAGCTGTTTCTAATGGATATAAAAGCTCAATTGTTGATAGGCTTATTGCCAAACACAAAAACAAAAATAAAAAAATCGTTCCTGATAAAAAACATATATCTCCACGGAATATGGTTCAACTTTAAGTCACACCCTAAAAAAAGAATTAGCCAAAAAAAATATAAATGTCTCTTTCAGAACAAGTAATAAGTTGTCAACATTATTAAAGAAGCCAGTTGCAAATAAAAGTGGAGATAACTTTGAAAAAACTGGCATATACAAAATGAAATGTAGTGATTGCCTAAGCTTCTATATCGGTCAGACATCTCGCTCTTTTAAGACAAGATTTAAAGAGCACATACCCACAAGTGCATTATCGACAAACTCGGCTTTCACAGAACATCTTATGGACAAAAACCATAAATTTGAAGACATCCATACCAATATGGAAATATTACATTTATGTCATAAAATTAGTTATATGGATGCGATTGAAGAGTTTGAGATTTACAAGAGCAAAAAATCAGACCCCCAGAATATCTTCCATGAAAAACTTTCATTTAAATCAAGCCGCCTCGGTGGTCTAGTGGATAGCGTACTAGGCTTTCACCCCTAGGACCCGGGTTCGATTCCCAGCGAGGGCTTGGCATTTTCATACGCTATAAAAATCATCCCACCGTCTGCATTAGCCCAAGTGTGCACAATAATCGGACGTTAAAAAAAAAAAATCATTTAAATCAAATTTAGTATATGACATGGCTCTAAGGATAAGTGATTTGAGTAACAAAAACCAACAGACGCACCGTAACTGATAACAACGATGGGTGCACTGCTAATGATGGAGACTCCGCAGTCCGGAATGTAACGACGTACTAGTCGCGTGTGTAGCTTGTCCAAGCCGAATTTCATGATGAATATTTTAAATGTGTAATTGTGCTTAGTGTTTGTGATGTATGTTTTAATGTTTTGTTTGACTTTGTGACGACCTCGACAGAGGGATTTAACATTTTGTATGGCCTGAAGATGAAACTATAGAGTTTCGAAACCACGGTAGCCTTTATGAGGTGAGTTGATAGACCACTGACGGGAAGAATAGGTATATAATCCTAATCATTTGAATATGTGGTCCGGTGGCTATGTTACAATAATGAAGATACTTTGTATAAAGTCCAAATGAATTATGTATAACACTTTTTTCTATTCACTTCTGTATCAAGATGGCGGTATCTTATTAAAAGATGTCAAGTGTACGCAGTTTTTGTCAAACGCATTGACCGATTGTTATGAGTTTTGGTACGAGAGTAGGCCTACATTGTATAAAGCCCGAAAACATATACGATTTTTCCTATTCAATTCTGATTTAAGATGACGGGCTCTGATTAAACACTGAGAGTGTAGTTGCTGGTTAACCTATCATAATTTTGATCAAAACCAAAAATAATTTTGACCGCCTGGTAGAGAAAGAGCATAAAATCTTTAATAAAGTTGGTCCAAATAGTTTTTTTCCCTAAATAGTATCGGTTAAATCGGCGAGAAAGTTTATATGCGCTGTTGTGGAGCGCTCTGTACATTAATTAAGAATATTCTGCGAGGTCTACTGTTCTTTGCACTGTTTTTATACAGATACAGGGTGTTTATAAAAAACCTTAAAGTATCAAGGATAAGATTACATATACAAAAATAACAAAAAACGTTCATGTTAAGGTATGACTTAAATTAGATTAGATACTAGAGGAAGGGATAGTACAACCCAAGGCACTGCGATCGACTGACCTATTGTGCAACTAAACCTCTTAAAAATACCTAGTTCAGCAGATTGGTGCCGTTATTAAGTTCCAGCAACCCACTACCTACCTCACTCTATTGAAGATTCCTAGGGTCTTGGAAACCAAAAACCACTAGCCTCCTACTGCAGTTTTCTCTTCCTTCCTGCACAACCTACACACGGTTTCACTATGGTACATACCTATCCTGTTCATGTGCACTCTCAGACCACAATGCCCTGTTAATAGCCCTATGATCCTTCTGAATTGTGCTCTGCCCAGGACATCTGCTGCCCCTCTGAGTCCTCCAAAAGGAGCTTTGCTTAAGAAATGTTTACTACGGGAATGCCCATGAAAGTTATCCCATGTTACCTGGTGTTAATTTGTAACCCACCTATTAATAACAGACGTGGTCATCGACAGAAAAATCCCTAAAGCTGGCTCAGGACCGATAAACTCAAATTCATATCCAAGTCCAGCCAGTCAGTCTGTTTACTTCCCCTCAACTACCCTATACTCCGGAACCCAGTGAAGAGTTAAAGGTATGCCTTACAATGCTCCGTTTTACCATTGGCTATTCCTGTAGTTGTACAAAAACTAAAAGTATATATTATCTTAATTCGTTTCAAAATGGCGGCCAAGTAAAAATTTTACAACTGAAATAGCACGAAAACGGCTGAGTTTACAGAAAATGATTAAAAATAATTTCCTTAAGTACATTCCATTCTGTTTCAAAAAAATCGAATGAAAATACTTGTTGCTTATAGTAACAAAAGTAATTTGTCTCTCGATACCGATCCTTAAACGGCAGTGCAGATGTATTGCAACAATCGTGTTTTTGCTGTTTGTGTTCAACACATCAAATTTTTATTCACACTGTGTACTTATTAAGTTGTAACGTTAAAATTCACTGTTATTATTCCCTACATAGAGTCAGCTCTTATAAAACTAGCAAAATAGTGCATTTTAAATACATGTTGCCCTAGTTGAATTTTAGAACATAACTTTACATGAACTTTTTCCGTTAATTTTGCACGTATACCCTAGATTCCTTAGGGGTTTTTTAAATACTCTATATAACACACATGCTGAAAAGTTTCTTCCACACTAACTTAAGTATAAAAGATTCATTAGTAATATTTTCCATTATTAAATTATAATTTTCATCGTTTAAAATTAGCAATAACTAGTAATTCAAAGAACAGTTAACCTCGCAGAATATTCTTAATTAATGTACTGTAGTATTTAAGAAAAATGTTACTGGACCAACATTACTGGAAAGATTGCGGTCAAAATTATGATCAGTTTTGCCGTTCAGTCAATATTATAGGAAATAACTAGCAATTACAATCTGAACGTTGAATCAGGGCTCGCCATCTTGAAACAGACGTAAATTGGAAAAAAATTTACATAGGTCATTTGGGCTTTATACAGAGTATTTTCGTACCAAATTTCAAATCAATCGGTTAATGCGTTTGGCCAAAACTGCATGACAAACACAAATACCGAACGGTCGGGTTGATACATACGACCACGCTTCGCACGCTCCGTTAAAAATTTTAAAAATGTCTTTTTTAATTGCTAATTTGAAGGTGTTATAATTGTTTAACTAAAAAAGTTATATTCGAGGTTAGATTTACCTATAGTTCAAAATATACTTCAAAAATTTACATCAACCATGATTACCATTTTAATCACTCAACAAAGCAAATAAAACATAAATCCATATTCCATACAAAACCTTGTCAGTTATGGTTAGCTGGGGTTTTTTAAAAGCACTTAAATCTCGTTATTTGTTTACAAGTCCAGTAGAAGATAGATGGGAACCGCTAAAGTATATTGCAAAGAATTAAAAATCTTTTTAATTGCACGCCATTCTCTCTGCTTGGCAGCCCATAAACCTGTATTTTAATTAATCTGCCTTAACGTTTTCCTAATAACCATGAAAATAAAGTAATTTACCTAAAGGCCTACATTTCTACCGGCAATGACTGTAACCGGCCTTATAGAACCGACGTTTTCCACGGGCGGAACAGCTGTATTGTTTCAATATAAATATTTGATAGGTTGTTTTTTAACAGTGATGTTTAAATATTTTTTATTTCATTTTATCTTATTATCTAATTAACACATATTCACCCGTGGAAAATATTTTTTTTTAAAGATTACTTACGATTTTATGCCATTTTTTACGGAACTATATTGTGATGTCGTAGCTGTTTATATTGCACTGAACATATTAAATTTCATACACGGATTAACCGCTCATGCGCGTTATTAACTACACGTACTTACTGCTCATGCGCGTTACAAATTCTGACAGCCATTACTAAATTTTAAGGTTTATTGCTTTTTTCGTTGGTTCGTTCTCGTAATGAAAACATTGTTAAAATGGCGTCCTTTGTGAACTTTGCTAATTGCCTCTTTTTGTGTTAAATTCACCAACCAACAACCGTGTGAGTTAGGTCTTAAATATTTTTTTTTAATAAATGTTTTTTATCTTTTTAACAATAAAAATCCCGCTATCTACCTTCGCGCAGTAGCAATTTTGAGGTTATGCGGGTCACTTTTATTTTAGATTTTTATCGTATTTCCCGTGCTTTCCGTGAAAATTTTATGGCAGAGGGATCGGCGTCAACGGAAAGGTCTTGAACTTACGACCTCGAGGCACGCAATTTCAGAGACGTAGCAGACTGCCTTAACCGCAGTCCTTTAACAGTAAAAACAAACGACCTTGATATTTTGATACATCTTATACATCTTTACGTTTTCAAACTCTATATCCTCAAAACTAATTTACCGATTTTAATCAAATCTGGCTTGTAGTATACTTCTGGTTATTCTATCAATTAATTATAATTCTTCATTGTATGATCAAAAATTTAGCAAAATCTGGTAAACCAATTTTTCAGTATTTTCTTATGGTTCCCAAACTAGATATTTCGAGGAAATAATTAGGCTAAATATGAAAGTTTGTGTCGTGTAACATTTTGTTAAACGTCTTGTTGTTTGAGGTTATTTAATGAAATTTAATAAATTATACCTAAAGTAAAAAAGGGAAGTTAAAAACGTTCCTCCAATGTTTAGGCCAATACATAAATTTAAATGGAATACAAATGATAAGTATCATTTTGTCAATTTTGTATAGCCTACCTATTTGTATATGGTACAAATAGGTTTAACGTAATAGGCCTATTTAATGTAATTTTATAATAAAATAAGGTAATACTACAGAAGAAGTTATATCGGTTTTTCGGTCACTATACAGACCTAAATTAGTCTACTTTACATTGTCAGCTGTTGCACAATTAAATTAAGAACAACATATTGTAGACATATCTTGTAAAAAACAATATTCGATTCTAACCTTATAGGCCTATACGAGAAAATAGAATTAGTAGGTGTGCCTAATTCGTTGATATCGTACAATTTTATATTAACCATATCATTAAGTAAATACACGTAAAATTTGGTACATTTTACATAATTAAATTTTTAGTCAAATAAAAAAACACGTTATTTGAAAAACCTTGGAAACTCAATTAACGATTGAAATAGGTTAACACTTTAAGTTACCTGACTTCAAGAACAGGCTATTACTATTGAAACTATAATATGGTCCAAATACTCTAATTCATTTACCTTTATTTATAGTCTTCAAATCACAAAAAGCTCCATTAACTCCAATAAAAATTTAAGTACATCTTACACTGAAAAAACGACACAAAACTAACAAATTTAATTAATAACTTTAACAATAAACTGCAAAACACACCGCACGAATCATGTCTGAACATGAACACTAAACCAATACTGCTGACACAGTTGTTCAATAAACAGAATAAGAAGAAGAAGAAGTACAGTTTCCTTTACTTGTTTTGATGCTTACAAGAAATAATTAATTGTGTTCGTAAATAACTGGAATTATTTTGTTCTCGTAGACCTAGATCAACAACCTAGATTTTGTTCTTGTATTCCGGTTATATAAATACTTTTATTGTAATTATTGAGGTCATAGATAAACTACTTATTGAAATATTCAATGAAATATTAAACAGTATCTGTCATAGATAAACTATTAAATAGGTACCTAATGTTACAAGCCGGTCAGAAGTTTTTGAATAGAAAACAATCTGTCGTAACGCCTGAATGATACAGAAAGTGCCGAAAATCTATAATTAAATTCTCATCTTAAATATGAGCTGTTTTCAAATAAACTAAAGTAATAAATTAATTTTTAGTAATGTAAACTAAACTAATGGAAATAAACTAACCGAAATATACAACTGACTGTACATTTTCTCTTGTAAACCATTAACCTAAAAATTTTAAAAGTATTGTAATTTTTTGTCTTTATAATTAACGGATATGCCATCATGATAAGGTTTAGACCAGGATACATGAAATAAGTTCCGAAAACATGTTTTGAGTTACACAAATATTAACGCGTTTTATACTTCGAAATTTTTGTGCAATTTTATTTGAAAATGTCGTAAGAATTGTTTTTGGTAACAACTTGAACACGTACGTTACCGAGCAAAATCAGTCGAACCCTTTCGAAATGGCGGTTATTCGATTTTTTTTTAATCTTCTTTATTTTCAATTTTTCTTAAATATGATTTTCCCGCCTAATAAGCGTTCAAATTTATGTACATTAGCATTAAAAATTGTCAACATTTTTTGAAAATATGAAAATTAAAATGGTCGCTTACGGTGTTTTTTCGCTTTTACAGTGTTACATTTACAATGATAATTACAGTGATAATTTAAAATAATTATTATTAGTGCAGATTTTAAAGTTTATTACGTTAGTGAAAATATTTGCAAAAATCTTTTTAAGTTAAAAAAAATGTAATGGACAAGATTCATTTTTTTTTAAAGTTGCAATATTTTTCAGCCAAACGTAGAAGTAGGTAGGTTTAGCCTTACATAAATACATGGATTCTAAAAGTAAAAGTATTGAATGAATATAATCATCATTACCCATGCCGAAGACGCAAAATGTTTCTTCCACTGCCCAGAACACTCGCTTCCTGCAATTCAACCTTTATGGTAACCAAAAAACTAACTTACACCAGCAAATCCCCTTTCCTTTGATCTTCAGTGGTCTCGATCATCTAGGATAATAACTTTACAGTTAATAATTAATTACTTAGGGTGGAATCTATTGAAAAGGACAGAGGACGGCAAATACTATTAGTCCATAAAAAGTATAAAAGTAAGTATGATTTGTTTATTGCTTTATTGTTTTTTTTTTTTTTTTTATTATTGTTATTATTTTCTTTAACTTAGAAAACTGATTGGTATAGTATTTGCTCAATATTGAATATTCTTTTCCTTGTTTGTTGCTTGATCACAAGCAAGTTTTATTATATTTTCATTGGGAAATGAACTATTTCAGTGGCTATCGTGGTAATACCCAGTTCCAGAACCTTGAAATGAGCACTGATCCTGACCTCTAGATTACTTTTAGAAGAGTCGGTAAACATTTTACTGTTACATATTTATTATAATAATTTTATTTTTCCCTTAACGGTTATACTTTAAGCCGGTTAGACTAATGAGAACAAAGCGACTGGCGTTAACGTAAAAAGTAAAGGTTACTGCAGTAACTGCAGTATTGAACCTACGACATTGAGACGCAAGTTCAGATAAGCAGGTACTGACCGGTGTTTAGCGATCATACGGACCCTACAACTTTCGCATAAAAACTCGTAGGTGTGTGTGTGTGTGTGTTAGCACGTTAACGTTCGTAATTTCAGTCCGATTTGATTAAAACTTGGCACAAAAAAAGATTTTATTAACAGTTTGAACTAGTTTGTTAACCAGTATGGTTCGTCCAATGGTTTCAAAATGACGGTCATTTAAAGCTCGTAACTTTTTTATCTTAAATTTTTCGAAAATCGGATACCATCACAGCTATCCGCGTTAAAAACTGTTTACATTAACGTCTTGAATTTTCAAAATCCGTTGAAATTATGAATTTGACAGCGGTCAGGATTCATTTTTGTATTTTAATGCGATTTGAAAGTAAAAAATGGTAATGTATGCAGACCTTTAATGATGCTTATGTTGCTAGAATCAGAGTTTCAAAAAGAGCGTAAGAAAAAAATTAGTTTTGAAAATCGGCTTCCATCACGTTAGTGAGACAGCTGAGTGCCGCAATTATTTATTTTTAAGATGAAGGAAATTTTTTTACGATGAACAAAATTTGTTCAGTACTACGGGTATTCTTAAGCATATATCGTATATATCGTAAATTAATCGTAGAAACAGCGATGTATGAGCATTCTGCAGACAACTGTTTAGTTTTATTTGAACTGATTTCATTGCTTAAACTTTAATAAATTGAATAATATGTGTGTGTGTGTGTGTGTGTGCGTGTGTGCGTGTTTAGCATTCTCGTACAATGTTGGCCTGATTTGATCCAAACGTAGAACTTTTTACGTTAGCACATTGAGGCTATTATCGCCTCCCTAAATGTAAGTGTGAGTGTAAAGTGTTAAAGTCGTAAGTGTAGTGTTGTAAGCGTATCCCCCTGCGGGGCAAATCAAAAAAATTGATTTCGTAATAGCTTGGACAATCTTTACACAACAAATCCGTTCAAGAGTTTCAAAATGGCGGCTATTCCAAATCTTTAAAAATTAATAACTCTTGTCTTAAAAAAACAACTGATTTTATCATAGTAACAAACGGCAGTTTCGTGTTTAATATTTTCAATGTAATTTGGAAGTGTAAAATCCTGCGATGTATGCAGATTTTATCGCCGCTGATAATGATGAAATAAAAATTTTAAAAAAGTGGGTAAGAGAATTTTTTGTAATTTAAATTTTATCACGTCAGCGAGACAGCTACGTGCCGTAGTAATTGCCGAACAACGCGTTGACCTAGAATAGAGTTGCTGTGTTTTAACAGAGTTGATCCGGACGACGGCCGCAAAGTTGAGCCGAACACTTTGGTTTCACGACAAAGTCCACACATTGAGCTGTGATGTCGCGAAGTTTGGGCTACAAAAACTTGGCCTACTTCGTTTCACGGGACATTTAACGGGGTGCTGTTGCGGCGACACCAAGTTTGAAAATTAAACTTCGCACTTAAGCATACGCCCGGGCTCGAGGTTTAAGTTTAAAGCAGAGTGAATTGTTAATTTTTATATTAAAGTCCCGTTAACGTATGCCAGTGGAATTCTCTTCTAGTATTAGAGGATTTATTTATTAGAACGGCCATCACGGTACGTTTCAGACCCGGTTGTTTGAAATGAGCGCCGATCATGATCTTCAGATCACTTATTGAAAGGTCGATAATTTTTCTTATACATTATATCGTGTCTGTGTTTGAGTGTGTGTGAAGAGAGAGAGAGAGAGAGAGAGAGAGAGAGAGAGAGAGAGAGAATAAAGAGGGGAGAGAGAAGGAGAGTTTCTGTGTGTGTGTGTGTGTGTGTATGCGTGTGTAAGCGTGTGTAAGCGCGCATGTGTGTGTGTGTGTGTGTGTGTGTGTGTGTGTGTGTGTGTGTGTGTGTGTGTGTGTGTGTGTGTGTGTGTGTGTGTGTGTGTGTGTGTGTGTGTGTGTTTTAACAAGATCTAGTTTCCAATTCTACTTGATTCAAATGAAGCATAAAAATGGATTTTGGCAATAACTTAAACAAGTTCGTTCAAAAGTTTCAAAATATCGGTAATTTTAAATGTTTTTAAAAAATCACAGCTGTTACATTATTTTTTTTAATATCATTTTTAATACTGTTTGAGTTTTCAAAATCTGTTGAAATTAAGAAATTTAATTCGACAGAGGTCAGGATTCATTTTCGATGTGATTTAGAAGTATTTTACACGAAGTAGTACTGTACACGAAGATTTTAAGAAAAAAAATATACTTTTGGAAATTCACAGCGCAGCAGCTGTGTGCCTTGATTATTTCTTACACATTTTGGTAGAACGCGTAAAATATAAACCATAAAAATATAAGTAATTACAGTTTCGGAGGGGGGTTGCAGGGCAGAAGAGCAATAAAAGCAAGCATAATGCCGTATAAAAACCCGGATTACAGTCCATTGTGCCCCGCGCTTTGTGTTCCATTGTATTGTTCAGTTCTGATAAAAAGTAGCTTTCAATTTGGTACTGCGGAGTTATGGAAATAAACAGGAGATTATAAAGTGTCGAGATTAAAATGAAAACGTTCTTTCTGCGTACACCTGCAGTCGTAAAAGCGAACTTATTGCTGAATATAACCAAAGTGATGCGTTCAGAGAACGTTTGTCGGGTAGCGGGCTGAGGAAGAAGTTTGTATTTTCTATTTGGCTCGCTTCCTCCTATTTTCTCCCGAGCAAGTTGCGGTGTCTTGTAGTTGTGTTCCTGGTGTCGGTAGGCTGCGTGTAGTGAGTGGTCCTCCTCGATGTCCTGCCAAAAAACGATGTTCATAGTGTATTTATAGTGGAAATTATAGAGGTAACCATTATTTCTCAGAAATATATTGTTAAAACCAGAGAAAGAACACACCAATCAGTAAGAAGAAACTGTGTACGAATTGCGATATGGAGCGTCGGCAATAATGCCTTGTTATAGTTTCCGGGAGAAATAGAAGTCCTGATTTATTATAAAGTCTTGGAATGGTGAAATAAATTCTCTTCTTGTTGTGATTTGGCCGGATCCCTCCTATTTCCTCTTGAGCAAATTGTGGTGTCTTGTACGGTTGTTCCGGGTGTTAGTAGGCTGGGTGTAGTTGTTTTGTAGTGGGTGGTCTTCCCCGATATCTGCCGAATAACGATTTTTGACCTGTATTTATACTCTAAATTATGGTGGCATCCATAATTTCGCAGAATTCCATTGTTAAAAGTAGAGAAAGAAAGCACCGATCAACGGTGTATATGGCAGATGCGAGGTGCGGCGCCGGCAGAAATGTATTAATCTAGCGTAGTATAGACCCGAAATATGGAAACACTGCAAACCAATCGGAAGTGAGTATTGGCTGACAAGAGTGAATTAGGTTTCGCAGGCTAAAGCTATTTCCAAGCCGGGAGATGTTCGGGGATTTTTATCGTGGTTGTTTAGATGTTAGTAAGCGGAACTACGTTGTGTAACTCAGTTCCTATACTGTTTAGGCGATGACAGCCTTGGCAGCAAATGTGATAGCCTAGCGTACATTAAACCTGAGTTAAGATTTCACGGGAGAATTTTGAATTATTTTCGCAGGCTTAGGCAGGTTGAAAGCCGGGACAGAAGTTCAGGAATTTACCTTTTTTTTGTTAGTAAGCGGAACTAGGTTCTGTAACTCAATTACTATACTGTTTAAGCGGTAAAAATTTACGCGATATAACGAAATAATTAACATGCATTTTTATTGAGTCTGTCCTTTTTCAATTGACCCGAGACCAAAAAATATTATTACACGACTAAATTATTTGTTCGCATTGGATTTATCATTATAATTAGATTTTGGGGTAGGTACTTACATGGCCCGTGTTAAACTAAAGACGAAACCCCAAGGTCGTTTGTTGAGCCCGAAAATATCACGTCGCAAAAATTATATTACAATCGTTACAGCAGTTTCCGAGAAAAGGCACATTTATAAATACGTAGTTTTGTTGTTTTTATTTCATTTTGCAATAATATCTACTTTAGACAATTGCTAAAAATAAACACATACCTGTCCTATAATAGTATGAATTCAATTTTGAAGAAGTTAACTGATATTTAAGATAAATAAATACCAGCAGGTTAAACATAAACAACACTTTATTTAGTTCTAAATACAGTCAAATTTAGTTTATATATCAAGTTTCTACATTCTAGATTTTCATCCAGTTTCTCATTTAACTTCTAAATAATATACTACACACATCAAATTTAGTTTCTACATCTACTTTTTCACCTAGTTTCTCATATAATTTCTACATATATTTTATACATACAACAAATTTAGTTTCTACATCTAGATTATCATATAGTATCTAGTACAAATTAACGTCGGTCAAAAAGTTATAATTTCTTATTAAAGCGGTGAATTTTCATTCTCAGCTCAAAAACAGTTAAAATCAAAGACAGTTAAATTTATAAAATCCAATTTTAGAGAAAAGATTTATTGTTTTATTGTTATAGTTCTGATCCTTAAAATATATCGTTATATCATTACTGTTCGCATGTTTGGAAAACTCATTACAACAAATATACTTCTTGAATTATTAAAACATGTTTAAAAAACCTGATTTCCTAAACTTTTTAAATAATTGTTTTTTCCCTCGTAGTATCCTAAGTTTCCTGTGGCATAAATCCCAAAATCTACGCGAGCTACCGAAGCAAAAAATTCAAAAATTATAGCCTTGAGCATCATTTAAATAGATATGATTTTTACTGCCTTTACGTTTTATTACTCAACTACCAAAACAAATGTGTGTTTTTACTATATTTCGCTATATTTTTTCTAAAGAAAAGAATTATACACGTGCCGTTTGAGCGCCAAGCGTGATAGAGTTCACTAGTATAGGCCCTAAGATTATTTATCCTAAATAGTTGGACTTTATAGACAGAATGTTCTTTGCGTGACATATATTTCATTAGTATAGGCCCTACAATTATTCACTCTAAATAGTTACTACAGTAAACAATTTACCATAAACTGAACACTTTCAAATACTAAAGAGATCCAGTATTCTTACAAGTTCTATTGAACCAAAACGAGAAATTGAAAAACCTTGGGTAGTCATTTTTTTTTTACTAAAAGGAAATACTCATTTTTGACAGCAAGTACTCCATGCCACATATTTGACAGTCAATGTAAACAACTCGATATAAATGTACATCATTAGACCGATCCGATACATAATGTTTATGAATTCTAAAGTTTTTTTAGAGTACACAAAACAACATCTAACTGAACACTTTAACTATAAGAGATTTAGATTGTTACAAGTTCCTGTAAAGTCACTTAAACCACATGTAAAAGATATTGACGAAATATTCTCTTTATAAGATGTTAATTTTTACTTGATGTTGCTTTGGTCTTCATACTCTTCTGTCCATTGATTATCATAAAGAAGATTTAGAGTTAATAACAACGAAACTACAGAATTAAATGGTAGTTGGACATTGGCATTTAATGTACAGAAATATAAATAATAATGAACATTTAAAAGTCACTTGCAAAACATAGAGTGTAATCACAATAAGGAAATACTTTCTTGACAATAATATATGCATTTGAGAGAACAGAAAGTGATGAGAGAGAAATAGAGAGGTGAAGGTCACAAGCAAAGAGAATTATCGGATGATTAAATAGTGCAGGCAGTAAGGCAATAAAAGGAAAATAGAATAAATAATAAATGGTTCAGAAACAGCATGGAGGAACATACAAATGTTTGGAATTGTATATTGTAGTGACTTCAGAAGATACATGGGGAAAATGAAGAACTGATTGCAACATATGTTAGTGAGTTGAAGAATGGATGAAAAAGATACTCTAAACACTGACATTACGAGATAAAACACTTCACTTTGTAGGCCTACATTCTTATCCGAAGAACTACTGTCAAGATTGTACTAAAAAAAGAAAATATGGACACGCTGTGCCAAAAACGTAATAGCCAGAAAGAAGGCATAAAAAAGCAATGATTGACAGAAACATTATTGAAAAACAAGACATGAAGTCGGAAAACATACCAAGATGTTCCCAAAAACATTCAGTACTTATGTTTGTAGGTTTTACTGTGCTAAAGTAGCGAACAGTAAGACAGAAGCAAAGTTAATAATGGTCGCAATAAGATTTAAATTAAAATCAAACAAGCCGCAAGATAACACTTTGTCTTCATGAATGACTTTCAAACTACAATGTAGCATTAATTGTTTACTCTTCTCCTGTCCTCGTGCACTATAAGTAACAACTTCATATCTTAAATTCTAACGTCTCTTTCAAGAAAGAACAAGACAGAAGGGCGAAGAATATCCAGGAACAATAAGCGGCTACGAAAACTTGCCGTGAGACTTGCGTCATTACACTCAAATCATGTATAAGCGACTTGTCACCAAAAAGGAAAGCAACCTGTAAAATGTTCCAGGCAACACTGGTCGCGTAGTAATCAGATATACGTCGCCTTACTGCAAACAGCTGGTCGATTATTTTAGTTAAAGTTTTTGTTGTTTCACTCGAGTCGGCCGTTGGGCGCATGTTTTCTATGTCGGGAAATACTCTAAGGATGTGGATCTCAGGACACGGCGTTTCAGGAAAACGTTTCAAACATTTGTTTACCATTTGTAAACGCTGGCGTAGCATCGATATCATCGAGCAAAAGTCGAGCATAATGACCCAAATTATTCCAAATTTAATCGTTAAGTAAACAACCATAAAAACGTTCAAGAAAGTTATCGTATAGTTTCCAGTGATGTAACTTCCACTATGCGTGATCACAGCAATAACGACGCAGACGATTTTCGCACAAATAATGAATCTGTTCTTCCTATGATCGACGTGATATCCCAACGTTTCCAAGCGTATATCGATGTTTCTTAAAGTTTCGAAAATCTCAATCACTAACCAGTAACCGTTCAAAGCTGTCAACAAAATATTTAGAATAAAACTGCGCAAAAACACGTGCAACATCAATAAGAACGCTCTCAAAAACGGTTCAATGTTCGCAGTCAAATCGACGAATGCCAAAACAACCAATGAGACAACGGTACAGAAAAACATTAATTTCGTGTATAACGTGAATATTTCGTCGCGACAGTGTTCCGCAAGCGATATAACAGAGAGTCCGAAAACGCGCAGTAAATAAACAATTGGTCTGTAACTCCATGTTATGTCCACAGCCATTTTGAATGAACTAACACAATGTGTGCGACTTTTCGTTGCCGTGTTAACTGCTAGATAAATTGGAAATTAATAATTAATAACTGATCGTTTAGGTGACAATTTCTTGTATATTAGAATGCTTTTAACGTTTCTCAGTGTTAAACAAATAAACAATGATTAAATGTACTGATAGAAAGTTTGTCGTTTTAAGTCTTCCAGAATAATACAAGTGAAAATAAATTTTGGAATCACTTTCATTAGTCACTAGACTCCAGAACAGAAACTGTAGTGTACTTTGACGAAACCGTGATTCTGTTAGAGGTAGCGGACAGTGGTAAAGACCACCCTGCTACTGGCTTCGGCGAATCCTGCCCTTACGTAGGGTACTGATCCCTTCCACTTCCTTGGCTTTACAAACCGAGGAGTTCCTGCTACTCTTATAGATAACAATAATTTGATCACGGATCTCAGATACGTTTTGAATGTGGGAAATTCTCGAGTATTTTAAAAGCAGCTAAAGCACTGCATCTGTATAAATCAAACTATACAACAGATAAACATAATTTAAGTTTATTTTCACTTTTAACTGTGTTTTAAATAACAATTTTTTTTTATGTTTAACGTCCGACTATTGTGCACACTTGGGCTAATGCAGACGATGGGATGATGTATAGCGTATGAAAATGCCAAGCCCTCGCCGGGAATCGAACTCGGATCCTCGGGGTGAAAGCCTAGTACGCTATCCATTAGACCACCGAGGCGGCTTAAATAATTTTTAAAATGATAATCTTATTTATAAGTAAAAATTCCATTAAACTTCCCGGTCAGTATTTATTTGATAAAAAAAAGGTATTTCTAATGCGATATTTATTCTAATGCGTTGTCTTAACGAGGTTACCGGCAAAGACTCCATTGTCTTGTGGTGTTCGAGGATCTGGCTAAGGCATTTGACTAGGTGTGTAGGGATAAATTTGGGACAAATTAAGGTTATTGGGTTCACAACATCCGTTGTAATTTGACAAACGGAAAACAAGTTACATCGATATGTGGAGTTACCCGGAAACACTGTTTAATTGCCTATGGAGTAGGTCAAGGTAGTACTTCAGGACAAATTTTGTTTTTATTGTATATAAATAATTTATAAAGTTAAAAATTAAAGGTAGATTTTTTTTTGCTGACCACACAGCAGGGCTGTTTGATGGGTTAGATTGGAATGAAGTTACAAAGAACTCACTGAAGTGTTTAATAGATGTGTCGAATAGTTTGATCACAATTTTTAAGTAGTTAATATCTCAAAAAAAATTTGGTTAATATCTGTCAAATCTGATTTAAAATTGGGGAATCTATGTAATGAGTGTTTGTGTAGAAATATTGATTGCTAACGTTGATTCGTATAAATATTTAGGATAAATGTTTGATAATTTCCAATTAAATCCACATAAAGTAAGACACACACAAAATTATATGCACAAAAATTATAAATAAAACAATTTAAAAAATATCAATCAATAATCAAATAAAATATCAATTATAAAACGTAACAACAATTATAGGTCGTCAGAGTAATGGAAAAGGAGAAACTCGATAGTTTATTTATGTATTTATGTAACTGAGAATCATAATCTGTTTTTCTGATTAAAGACCGTTTGTTGTGCAATAGTGTATTGTTTTTTTAACATAACCTCAATATTATTCACTTATTGTTTTCGATTAAAACAACACAAACATAGCCAAATACGGTATTAAAACAGTATTCATTATAACCAGTACTGTTTCATTATACGTAGTATAAGAAAAAGTATGTAAATATTGAAAAATATAATGTTGAGATTATAAGAAGAAATATCAGTTTTCAGATTCCCTGACTAAAGTGGTTTTTAAACGAATATCTGACCTGTGTCTAGTTATACCTGGAGTATAACCAATCGATCTGATTCCTCAAAACCTGTTAAAAATTAATCAGAATCAAATTTGTTTACTTTCTTTATGTTTGAATTCAACAATTAAGTGCCCAAACTGAAACTGTAATAAATAAAAACACTTTTTCCACAAATACTTTCTTGTACCTTAGACGCGTTTCGGCGATCACGTGGTTATCCTCAGTGCGTTTACAAATCTACAGTTACACTTGTCCGTTTAGTGTACCTGTTACATTTTTACAGTAAGTACTCATGTGGCCTGTGTTAATTCTAATTTAAAACAAATTTTCTCAAAGATCGTATTAGACCCACCAAGACAGTTTTTTCAGTTTTAAAATGTTTTATTCAAAAATTTCTTTACAATCATATTCATTATAAATAGAACATTTATAAGTACTTCAGTTGATTGATTTTATTTTTTTAAACAACATACATACATACACTGATAATCGTTATTCCTATCTTTAGTTCTTTAGCTGCTGGTCTACTTACAACTGCTAGAATATTTTAGCAGAAAAATACTAACTTAACTTTATATTTTAAAATATTTATTATTTATCGTTTTTAAAATTTAAAAAAATCACTTTTATTGTAGATTTTTCAAATTTTAACGTTTTTATACTTAAATAATACATAAATATTAAAAATTATATATATTTTTTTCAAAGAATATATATATATATATATATATATATATATATATATATATATATATATATATTTAACTGAAGAAATAAATGTTAAACCATTGAGACTGAAATACAATAAACCACTTTATTGTACTGAATATCTTAATATCACTGGTATTGTCAATGCCTCTGGTAAATCCTGAGCATTTTTATCCTGAGTCGTCATCAGCATTAAACACACACGCGTCACGACTGTTTTTGACTACCAAACAAAACAAAATTCCAAGGACAAGGTTATATGCTACAACTCTTACAATTTAATTTCTGTAACTCATGAAAGTGGCAGCAAAGTAAACTAAAATGATTAGTTATTTTAAAACTGTAGACTTTGACGCTATCTATTGGATTTATTTTGAACTATTATCGACTGAAGTACAGCAATGTTAGATCGTTGTGCTTCATTTCTCGCTAGTAAATGACAACGACTATGCGTTGCAGCCAAAAGGTTAAAATACCCAAAAGGCCAAAAGGTTAGAATACCCAAAAGGCCAAAAGGTTGATGTGTAAAAATATTTTTTTGTTGAATGGTTTTAAAATTTATTTAACTGTCTCAAATTGCTCTGTGCAGGGAGTTACATAATGGTCGGAAAATTTTCTAGCTGTAAACACGCTCCGAAGTTCCCAGGGTCAAATAATGATGTAATTATTTCCATTATTCTGTTATACTCGTCTATATACTAAACAGCTCAACTGTCACATATAAAGTGTTTCAAATCGTTACTTGCTTCTGTTCCAAACTTAGCCAAGTTGATAATGTGTGTTCAGCTCTGTTTGAAATGTTATATTAGATATTCATGCTAGTATTATTAGCGTTTTCCTAATTAAAATCAATATTTATAAAGATGAGACCCATTGAGATCGTTTTTTGAGCAAGAAATCTGTATATTTCAAAAAATTATGTAATGTTTAAAAGCCATTTCCGTGATAAAATCACATATAAGTACAACTGCTTGTTTTATTTCATTTATTAATATAAACTTTAACATATTCTATTACTGTCTTAATAAATAAACAAATAAATCGTTTATATTAATCCAATTTCAGTAAAGTTCATTGATATTTATGATTATTATATCAGTTGATTAAACAAAAACAATATTTAATTATCAACTGATAGAACATTATTCATTCCCAATGGTTTTATCTTATCGTTATATTTTTAGGTTGACTTTTGTTAAATGAGTTTTTTTAATTAAAACGGATTTTCTCAAAGACAAGATCTACCACAACCGATATTTTGAGCCAGAAAATAGTAAATTCCAACATTATGTCAAAATTGATCCGTTTTTGAGAATAAAATGAGAAAAGTATTGAATTTTTAAAAATTTTGTGTGTTCGGCATTTGAAACTGAACGAATTTTGTTGGATATAGCCTATATATTAACGATCCCTCAAAAAGTGATTTAGAGGTCAGGCTCAATGCTCATTTCAAGGTTCCAGGTCAGGGTCTTACCCATAATAAAGGCTTTATTTTCCAGTGGTGTTTCTCTGATAACATCTCAAGAGATTTCTTTTTCTCAAAGTGAAAATTGTAAAATTAATAAGCAACAATTAAATTTAAGAACTCAAATATAGGACTTTATACCCCTCATGAAAAATCTCTGCCAAAAAAATTAAGAGGAATTTGTACATATTTTTGGAAATGTATGTATTATTTTGACAAATATAATTAAAAAACGGGTGTGTAAGTCTATTAGTTCAAAAACTGATATCACTATGTCAACGATTTTTTTACTCTTACATACATTTTAAAAATATTGGATAAAACAGGCACTTAAAAAATTTAGTTACCAAAATTAATTAAAAACCAAAAAATAAAAATCTCATTAATACTTAAGTTGTAATAAATCCAAATTGAAGTGGTAACTACATTATTCTGAACATATCTGCAAAAATTTGGAATTTCTATGAACTACTTCATTTACTAACATTATGACTAAACAAAGAACTTGTTATTTTATTGTATTTACGTTAGGTACTGCTATCTACTGGCAATACCTGTAAACGTTTTAGCTTCCTACAAGTTGATGATTGAAACTTAAAACAACTTCTTTCACCAATAATTTTTCATTTTCTTTTATTAATTTGTAATTTGCGTCTTGTAAAGCGCCATATCTTATTATTATTTTTTTACATACCAGAAACCTATTCTGTAAAATCAGAAATAAATATTCGTTAATTTTTAATGAATTTTCATTGAAAAACAGAAGTATAGTCCTAAACTGTCCTGTCTGCTTGTGGGAATAGGATTTGAGGAAGGGCATGACTGGGAGGTAAGTAATACCCTATCCAGAAAGGGAGTCCAAGAGTTCTCTCAGGAACTTTTTTAGAAATTATATGATGTAAAGCACAAAGTTAGACTACTGATATGGCTTAATGTAAAGACTAGCAGAAGAAATAATTTTAAAGTTTTTACCACAAAAGTTATAGATTATAAGGAAGAGTAAAAAAACTCAGTTACATTAAACAAGTTATTTATTATAGGCAATAATCATGAAAAAGCAATATACATATATTTCTCAATTTTTTTGTCAGTTTATATATGTATATAGAAGCATTAAGAAAAGGGTAAAGCACTGAGAGTAACTGCAGCTTGAATTAAGAATCTTGATCTTGATGTGTGCAATTTTTTTTTTTTTTTTTTTTTTTTTTTTTTTTTTTTTTTATGGTGTTTAACGTCCGACTATTGTGCACACTCTAATGCAGACATGGGTTGATGTATATCAATTCGAACCCGGGTCCTCGGGGTGAAAGCCTAGTACGCTATCCACTAGACCACCGAGGCGGCTAGTGTGTGCAGTTCAGAGACGTAGCAGGCAGATCAGAGCTGTACTCACATCAACCACCAATTCTTTATATATATATTACAAATCATTATAATTTTAGCAAAACATCTCCCAACAAGATATCAATTCTTTGACCACATAATAAGATTTATCAATCAAAAGGTAAGAGTATACTAGCATTAAACTTTTTCTTAAGTCTAAACATTTCTTTACAAAAATTAATATTATTCATAACATAAAATATCTAGTCTTACAGTTATCAAATACTTAGTTCCTACATCTATATTCTACAAGTAATTTGTTTATTTGATTTATACATTCTAAAACTAGTTCCATTTAGTCTCTAAAACTAATTTCTTATTTAATTTCTACATCTAGATTATACATACATCAAAAGGTAGCTTCTATATCTAAGATACTCATCAAATTTCTACATCTAATTTTCCATCTAGTTTCTATATTTAAATAATTTAGGCCGGATAATAAGCCTTAAAAAATTTATAATTTCTTATTACAGCAGTTCATATTCATTTTTAGCTCAATGGCAATCAAAATCAGTTGTTATATTTATAACATTCAAGTTTTGAGAAAAGATTTATTGTTTTAATAACGTACTTGGTTTTGTCCTTTTCTTTAAAAAATGCCACTATATTATTACTATTTGCATTTTTAGAAAACATATCACACACAAAATATTTTTTGAGTTATTGAAACACAATTAAAACATCCAATTCTTTATACATTTTAAATATATAGTTTTTTTCATGGTATCCTGAATTCAAAAAGGGGCATAATTTTTCCAAAATCAATGTATGCAATAGCAATTGTACATGTATGCAAATTGCAATACGAAATTGCAATGTATGCAGTAAACAATTTTTAGTTCCAAACATTAGAGCTTTAATCAATAATCTGGCACCTATATTTAGATATTCTTTTTACCACCTTTGTGTTTTATTACACAGCTATAAAAATAAAAATGTTTTTTTTAAAGTCGCAATATTTGTACTATGTAAACAATTATACAAGTACCATTTAGGAACTAAGGAGGCTTTACAGACAGAACAGTTTTGCGTGAGTCCATTAGAATAAGTCTATATTTATTTATCCTAAACAGTTACTACAGTAAACAAATTACCATTAACTGAACACTTTCAAATACAAAAAGAGATCCAGTATTGTTACAAGTTCTATTGAACCAAAACGAAAAGTTGAAAAATTTGGGTAGTCATTTTTCTTCTTACAGGATGTCTCTAACAGTTTATCACAGATCTCCTGCACCAAGTAATATATGCACAGTTATTTCTCTTACTTCACAAGGCGACAGTGAGAAGATCCTTCAAGGAAATACTCCTTTCTGACATCAAGTACTCCATGCCACATATTTGGCAGTCAATGTAAACAACTCGATATAAATGTACATCATAAGACCAATCCAATTCATAATGTTTATGAATTCTAAAGTTTTTTTAGAGTACACAAAACAACATCTAACTGAACACTTTAACTATAAGAGATTTAGATGATTATATGTTCCTGTAAAGTCACTTAAACCACATGTAAAAGATATTGACGAAATATTCTCTTTATAAGATGTTAATTTTTACTTGATGTTGCTTTGGTCTTCATACTCTTCTGTCCATTGATTATCATAAAGAAGATTTAGAGTTAATAACAACGAAACTACAGAATTAAATGGTAGTTGGACATTGGCATTTAATGTACAGAAATATAAATAATAATGAACATTTAAAAGTCACTTTCAAAACATAGAGTGTAATCACAATAAGGAAATACTTTCTTGACAATAATATATGCATTTGAGAGAACAAAAAGTGATGAGAGAGAAATAGAGAGGTGAAGGTCACAAGCAAAGAGAATTATCGGATGATTAAATAGTGCAGGCAGTAAGGCAATAAAAGGAAAATAGAATAAACAATAAATGGTTCAGAAACAGCATGGAGGAACATACAAATGTTTGAAATTGTATATTGTAGTAACTTTAGAAGATACATGGGGAAAATGAAGAACTAATTGCAACATATGTTAGTGAGTTGAAGAATGGATGAAAAAGATACTCTAAACACTGACATTACGAGATAAAACACTTCACTTTGTAGGCCTACATTCTTATCCGAAGAACTACTGTCAAGATTGTACTGGAAAAAAAATATGGACAAAAAAAGTACTGTGCCAAAAACTTAGTAGCCAGAAAGTGTCAATCATAAAAAAGCAATGATTGACAGAAACTTACTGAAAAACAAGACATGAAGCTGGAAAACATTAAAAGATGTTTTCAAAAGCATTCAATACTTATGTTTGTAGATTTTACTGTGCTAAAGTAGCGAACAGTAAGACAGAAGCAAAGTTAATAATGGTCGCAATAAGATTTAAATTAAAATCAAACAAGCCGCAAGATAACACTTTGTCTTCATGAATGACTTTCAAACTACAATGTAGCATTAACTTTTTATTTCTCTCCTGTCCGAGTGTACTATGAGTAACAATTTCATTTCTTAAATTCTGAATATCTTTTTCAAGCAGAGAACAAGACAGAAGGGGGAAAAATATCCAGCAACAACAAACAGCTAGGAAATAAAGCAGTCGTATTTTCTCTAGTGTCATTAAATTCAAATCATGTACAAGCGAGTTATCAGAGAATAGGAAAACAACATGCATAATGATCCAGGCAATATTGGTTGTGTAGTAATCAGATATACGTCGCCTTACTGCAAACAGTTGGTAGATTATTTTTGCTAAAGTTTTTATATTTTCATTAGAGTCAGTTGTTGGATGTATGGTTTCTATGTCAGGAAATACTCTAACGATATGGATTTCAGGACATGGTATTTCAGGAAAACGTTTCAAACACTTGTTTACCATTTGTAAACGTTGGTTTAGCATCGATATCATGAAACAAAAGTCAATAATAATTGCCCAAATCATTCCAGATTTAATTATATAGTAAACACTAATGAATACATTCATGAATGTTATCATATAGTCTCCAATGATGTAACATAAACAATGCATACTCATCGCAATAAAGACACAACCAATTTTTGCACAAGTAACTATTTTGTTTTTCTTATGATCAACATGATACCCCAACGTTTCCAAGCGTATATCGACATTTTTCAAATTTTCGAAAATCTCAATCACTAACCAATAACCAGTCAAAGCTGTCAACAAAATATTTAGTACAAGACTGCGCATAAAGATGTGCAGTACCAGTAAGAATGTTCTAAATAACGGTTCAATGTTTGCAGTCAAATCAAGATATGTAAGGACACTGACTGCAATAATGGCACAGAAAAATAATAATTTTGTGTACAACGCAAATAATTTGTCATGACAATGTTCCACAAGCGATATAACAGAGAGTCCGAAAACGCGTAGAAAATAAACAACTGGTCTATAACTCAATGTTACGTCGACAGCCATTTTGAATAAACTAACAAAAAGTGTGTTACTTTTCATTGTTGTGGTAACTGATGAAAATAAATTGGAAATTAATAATTAATAAATGATCGTTTCAGGTGACATTTTTGTATATTAAATGCTTTTCATCGATTCTCAAAGTTGAACAAACAAACAATTAGTTAATGCATTGATTGATTGTTTGTCCTAATTTTCTTTCTTCTAGAATAATACGAGTGAAAATAAATTTTGAAAATCACTTACATTTGTCATTACACTGCAAATACAGAAATTGTAGCGTACTTTGACAAAACTTTGATTTATTTAGTACAGTTCACAGATACTGTGGGGAATAGGGAACAGAAGAGTAAAGGATATACATACTGCTAATCCTGCCCTTATGTAACCTACTGATCCACTTCTATATCCAACCTTCCAGGAGGACCTAAACCAATCATCCCTTCTACTTTTTAACCCTTTGCTAGGCGAACCTAGTTGTACCACACAACCGGACAAGCTGCGGCAATTTGGCCACAATGCCTAATTTCATTTTTGTACCCATGTAAACTCATTTTAAGTAGACATATTGCATTATTTTTTATTATTCTTTTTTTCTAATTGATTTATTTTAATTTTCAGTTTCTTTATGGTTATATTTATTAAAAAATGATTTAATATTTGAAACATAAACAATAGTTAATGAATACAAACACTTGTCTGAAAAAAGATTTCATTTTATACAAGAAACATGACAAATATTATGGAATTCTTAGTGGTCACTTATCAAAAAAATAAATTTATAAACAAAAATTTGAAAATTAATATTTACAAATTTAATATGAATCAACATCCATTGCTTCAGCTTTATGCAAACAGCGGTCATCTGACTGTGATCCTTAAAACATTCTTTGCGCAGCAAGGGCTTGGCATTTTCATACGCTATAAATCATCCCATCATCTGCATTAGCCTAAGTGTGCACAATAGTCGGACGTTAAAAAAAAATCTTTGCAGACAATTTTGGTACTGTTATTTTTGTGTGGTCTGCAAATATGACAAATAGGTCTACGTGTTCGTACTTGAGCCTGTTGATTTTCCAATAACTTATATTTGCCCAAAAAAACTTGATGATCTTTTGGAAGAGTTAGGATTGTTGCTCTAGCTTTCAAATGTCCACTCATGAAACTGAGTGCCAATTTTTCAAAAAGTTGCATCTTCGCTCACTGTAATCCAGATGGTTGAATTTGTAAATTATATTTGTATTTATTCGGCAATGTCTAAATGCAATAAAAAAAGGGTCATTGTCCAACGTCTTGTGCTTCAGGATATCGACTAACTGGCACACATTTGATCGACAGTATCAACGTTACATTTTGTAGCATTCTAATCTAAATTTACTATAGACTTTTTGGAATCTTCATCAATAGAATAGAAACATGATAAAAATACTAAACTAAAACACTAAACACAAAACTACCTGAAGGGTAACTATGTATGCACAAATATAGTAAGAATAACACTACGAAAACAGTTGCACAGTTGGGCACGCCATGGCAACTGAGCCGCTAACTTAACTATCTTGCATTTATTCCTTATTTCTAGACGGACTGAAGATAAGGTGGAATTCTTTTTATACAGTTTGTGTCTGTTAAGGTGGTCTTGACAAATACTCAAAGCCCTGAAAACATTTTTCCATCGATACCTACCATGGGAAAATAAAAGATTGTGGCCAATTTGCCAATAGCACACCCACTTAAGGGTTAACAGTCCTTTACTATCCCTAACCACACTCCATGCCAAGGTGATCCTGAGACACTTATTAAAGATAACATTGATTTGATCACGGATACCAGATAAATTTTGAATTTGGAAAAATCTCGAATATTTTCAAAGTAAGTAAACTTACTTCTTGTGTAAAATAGAAAACTATGTAACAGAGAAACATAATTTCTATTCGATTTCACTTCTAAGTGTATTTTCAAAAATTACTTAAAAAATAATAATCTTATTAAAGTAAAAATTTTAATATATTTTCAGGTCAGTACGTTGATTTTGGCCTTTGGTTTTTCATCTTTTTACCAAATTTAACAGAAATGAAAATATCAATTGTGTTTCATGTTGGAAGGTAATGAGAGATGAGAACCTTTAATTAATTTAAATCCTAAAACAAATATTACAGTGTGGGAACTGTAAATATTCTATCCCACTTCACTCCTTGGCATACATATTTTAGTTGAAAAACTATGAAGATTATCATAACCTTCATGCAATTTTACTGAAAATTTAAACAAATTTAATTTTCAGAATAAAATACAAACCGATGAAAGCTATTGTTCTCCAGAAAACAAACAAAAACTATTAATCCCTGGAAACAATCACACATGTACTCGAAACTAATTAACAATAATACACCTTTTAGAATCATAACAATAACAATTCACATTAAGGTTGTAAAACAGTATTAAAAGAATAACATGCAAACCAATTGAAAATTGTATATTTACCTAAAATTGTTTAAGAAGAACAATAAGGTTATTAATCTTTAAATAATTAACAAAATTTAAACATGTTGTTGCATGGCTGGAAAGTGGTTCTGCAACGAAATAACAATACACATTTACCAAATTTAGTAAAAAAGAATGAATACCTCAAAAAAATTAACAAAACATAACCAATTCATTATAGGGTTATTAATTGCCCTACAATTACAGCTAGATTTACAATTTACAATTTACAGCTAGATAAATTCATTTTATTAAAAATATTCACATACAGGCATATCATAATCTAGTTGATTGTCCACTTACTATCTCCCAAGATTGTTTGCACTTCCTAAACTACAAATAAGACTTGTTTTGAAAACCAGTCAGTACAAGATTAAATACTAGAGGTAGATTAATTTTAAACACCATTGTGACAAAAGGACCTATTAAGACTCTTTGTTACTCCACATACTGGTGCCCTTAGATAGTTCCGGCAGCTCACCAACTAAATTACTCTGCTGGGAGTCTTCAGGATCTAGGACCAAGTACTCTTTGCCTCCTGCTGGCAAGAATAACAATCATAAATTATGTGATCTGCAGTTTCCTTTTACTTCCTGCATAACCTATACATGTTTTCTTCGTGGTACATTCCTAACTTGTTTGTGCACACCCTCAAACCACATTGTTAAGTAGCAAGTTCCATGATGTTCTATGTTGCCCTTAGCTCAGACTCTTCATCTGGTGGAAACTTGCCCAGGGGTATTTTGAATCCAGACCATCACCTTCACCATAGCCGTAGCCAATATCGCCTCCAACTTTATGACCTCCAGATACTGAGTACAGTTTCCCATCGGCCTCAGGGATACTTGGACCTAAATCTCTTTGGTTTTAGGAAAAATCAACCCATGGATCTTGACAGGTTTCACTGGAAGCCCCTTTGCTGCCCACTCTTCAAAAAAGGTTTTACTGATTTTGAGACATTTGATCTCATCTCTTACTTCTTCTATTGCAGGTTGGGTCCATCCAGAATTCCCACATTTTTCTTTCACTGCTGGTGGATTCCACAGGACTGAGTGTAACCCAAAATTATCACTCCTCAGTGGATTCCAGGGACACTGCTGCAAGTTCCCAGAGTCTTTTATCATAGGTTGTGTTGGTCAGTACAGTATTCCCACAGTCTTTTACGATTAACTGCAGGTGGATTCCACAGAATTAAGTACAACTGAAGTCTCCTCCTGTATCAACCCATCAGATCTCAATCTCTGGTTTTATGTACTGATCAACTAATGAATTGATTCTCAATAAGTTTCCTATGATGGATTCTATAGGAATTAGTGCAACCCCTACATCAGATTATTTCTACATGTCCCGTAGGATGTTTTGTTTTGAGCGGTACTTACCATTAGGTCCCACAAATAGCAAGGAAGTTTGATGTCCATCCATACAGAGCCCTGTATGTACAATTAAGAATAAATAAAACTGCAGATCTATTATTCTAGGCCAATAATGTTATTTGCTCCATCAGCATGAGTAAGTTTAAAGTTTAGTTAGCCACGCTATGTAGAATTGTGCATATGTGTATGTGTGTGTGTGTGTGCGCGCATGTGTGCATGTGCGCGCATGTGTGTATGTGTTTGTGTTTTGAGTAGATGAGTGAAAGTAGTATGAGCTATAGAGGTACAGTAGGATTGCTAAGCCCATCAGCTGCCTCCGCCAAATCCTCAGGACTGTGATGTCAGTTCTAATACAAAGTTACAGTTCCTCAATTTGAAATAATACTGAAATCTAACATTTACAAATTGTACTATTAATTTTCAAGTACAACGTACCATTAGTACATTAATTCATGTAGTGAAACCATTATAATCTGAATGTGATTAAATGTTTCAATAGACCCAATTATAGACACCAACATCCATGTGCTTGCAAACTGCTCTTAACAGATCCAACTTATTGTACATGTTTCGTTCATTAAAGAATCTGATACAGTCTATGTAGTGAGTGTGTGTAAGTAAAAAAACCAGTGAGGTACTCTGTTTAAAACTAAAAAATGAAACATTTTTATTTTAACTTTAAAATATGAAAATGAATCAAATGGTTTCTTTTCATTATAATTTGAAAATTTAAAATTCTTAAAGCAAAGTTCAATCTTCATTACTATTATAAAACCAGATTTTCAAAAAAGTGTAGGATGAAAAAACTGTATATAATGCATTTTTGAAAAGGAAGGTTAATAATTTGTCGAAAATATCTTGAAATTTGACACTGAGTGGAAGACTGAATGCATCAACCAATTCAGGTTAGGAACACTAATGACAAACTGCACCAGTGGACACTTAAACCCACTTACAAAACTATTGGGAACCTCCATTTTCTAAAAATATAAACAATTAAGAAAAGCCGCATGTTATTATTGATAGAAACATGTACTCAAAAGATTTAATAAGAAAAATTTCTAATTCATTAATTTATTATCGGCAAATTAATTAACAAAAGCCATTGTGAATGAAATAATGCAGTCTCAGGCGTAATAAAATTAATTACAGAATAAAAAACAATTTATTTTTAAATTTTATATGCAGATAAGAAAGCAATAATTTTCCTTTATATTCTCATTAAAACTTAGTGCCCGAACTGCTACAGAGGCAAGAAGTGCATTATATTTCACGAGGCAAAATGAAGACGAACAAAATATGTATATTTTTAGCTTTTTGTGTTATCGCACCATCACTGCTCAATGCCGAGTTCTTCTCTATTTTCGAAAAAATTTCCCAACCAACAGATAAGTAAGAATTACTTTTTATTTTTAAGATTATAATTGTTGAGTTTCATTATATTTTAATTTAGTTAAGCTTTTAACAGGTATTAAATAATTGTTATTCTGTGTCACTCACAAAATATCTTGCTGTCAATCTTGAGTAAAGCAGATGCAATTAGCTATCTGTAAAGATTTATTAATAGTTTCCATAGTAGTTAATAGAGTCAGAAGTAGCTGCTCTTTGCACTTTAGGAGGGATACTCTCAGATACATTGTCAGGTAGGAGCAGATTAGGAGGATCAGGGAGGTCCAGAGGACTTTTGTTTACAACTGGAACTTGTTCAGGTAGGACTTCTGTCAAAGAAGATGTACAACGTACAAAGGAATGTTTGTGGTAGGGTTTCCATTCTCTGTGATCATGCTAAAATTTCCAGCAGCAACAAAAATCAATTGCAGCCTCTTAAAATGTTAGCCTTTCTTGTAACCTCCATCACATATATCTGCATAGCAATGTTGTGGATTCTCCATTGACAATGATCTAGCTCCTGCAAAAAATATCTAAAGTGCCTCCTCTATGATATCCAGTCTGACCTCTTGATTTTCTCAAAGATATTCTTTCCTACTTATAGAAAGAATTGTCATAACTGTTACGTTTGGAGATTGAAAAAGTGAGAGAAAAATACATTCTAGAAAATTTGGCTATATACCAAATAATTGTACAGCAGATGATAATTGTACATTTTGCAGAAGGTTAGAGGTACAAAATTACAAATTACCATAACAATAGGACAATGTGTCAATAATATTTTTGTCATTTGTTTTATAAAAAAAATGAATACAAACTGTAGAATTGGAGTTTTTTCCAGTCACAATTTTCATACATGGCTGTCATAAAACATAAAAAGTTTGGTGTTCTTCAAAAAAACTTTTCAAGTTTTATGAAACAGGCTCAAAATGTGCAAAAATAATCCCTTTAATAAATGAAATTACAGAATGAAACCTTACTGTAATGACAATAAAAATTATAAACATTGCAAAAAATTGTTGCTTTAAAAAATTTTGAAATTAGTGAAAATTCATTTTCAAAAGAATATGGTTTATGTGGAATTCATTTAATACGGAATATACATATAAATTATGGAAACTTTCTTGGATTTAAAAACTTAAAAAGTGCTTTAAATAAAGTACATATCCAGCTAAACAAAATAAGTTTAAGCTATTCCAATAAAAAAAAATGGTTAGATCCAACCATCAGGTTCATTTTTAATGGAGTTTGAACATTTTAAATGCTGATTTATGCAGATTTTAACACTGAAATCAATTGAAATCGAGTTTTCAAAAAAGTGTAAAAGATAAATAAATAAATATTCTACATACAGTAGACACTGCTTCGACAAAAAAATTTAAAATATTGAAGCAAATTTACCTTGATATATAAAATTCTTATGACAGATAATAAAACTAAACTTTAGAAATTAAAAATGAGTTTAACATTTTCTTTTTTCAATTTACCATTAATTGATTGATTCTTTATAGAGTAGGGGGTTTTGTGACCCATAACATAACATGCAAGAATCTATTGTGCAAATTAAGCCTCTTTGATTTTAATTTGGCAAGACAAATATTCTCCATGAGTTTTGGTACTCCACTGACTAGCTCATTTTGCTGGTGTTTCTCAGGGTAAAAAGCATTTGTCTCCTGCTGCTATTTGCAAGTTCCTTCCCTGTCCTGCACGGTTTCTCGATAGTTTAATGCCTCTAGCCTTCCAGTCTTGAAATATGGTTCCTGACAACCATTTAATGATTGTGTTTCTCACACACAAGGTTTGAAATCTAGGAGATCATATGCTTCTAGGTTTAATTGAAAACCCTTTTGCTACTGCCGACTCTCTCATTAGTTAGCAATTTTGCTCCTCCCCCCGACAGACACTTGTAGATGGTCTTCTTGATTTGAGATGTTCGACCCAATCTTTCACTTCTTCCATTGCACGTTAGGTAGATTTAACTAGCACCCTCACTACATGTGGGATCCATTGGGGTTAGATAGAGCCCCAGTTTCCTCTACCTTCAAATTATTTCCCAGATCCACTTTTGCCAGTTGCTTAGGGTTTATTGGGCTTTGACAGTTTGCTTCTAGCCAGCAAAAATTCCACTAGTTCCTAGGGGTATAAAATATACACCCATACAGTATTCCATGTGCATAGGTAATGTTAGATTAAAACTGAAAGTTGCCTGGAACCACTAAGCTTCCATTTCAGCACATGCTGTTTCACTTTGGTTTGGGATATAAGGATCTAACCCAAGAACAGTTAGATGAGCCTCTGAGGGTCTTAACGTCCATTCTTTATATGACAGATGACAACCAATAACTTAGCCACCTCGGACAAGCCAGTTTATTAAGGTTAAAAGGCTTACATAAGATCAATTATATATGAGAACTGATGGTACTTCACAAACTGTGACCAGTTAGGAATGAGTGCATGTAGGATAGGTTAGGTTAGTTTAGTCAAATTGTTCGTTTCTTACATTTGTGCATGCACACAGCATTATTTTAGCATCAATGGTAGAACCCCTTGTTTGAAGTACCGAAATGATTGTTCATAAAGATATTTGAAGTGATCCAAAGAGTAGTACTAGTGCATACTAATTTTAAATATGAGCCTCCTGCCACTTTTACAATACACCTCCACATTATTTCTTTCTCCGCCCCTCAGCTACAGAGACAAAGACAATTTAACTAGTCCTTACTCAAATTACTGACTACTTAGAATGTTGTTAATAAAAGCACTAATAATAAACCATTACCTTTATATAATTTTATTCTTAATCTCATTTTCATCTGATAAGCACACAATTGATGTCAAATTGGCCTATTAACCAACTAGTTAAATAGAAACCAGCTAGCTGCAGAGAAACTGAAAGCTTCTGTCACTGTACAGTAATTTCAAGCATAATTGTGTGCTCCGGAAATGTTAATAATATGGCAGTGGGTGTACATGGGGAGGGGATTGTTACCCTGCAGTGCAGAGGATGTATATACACCAGTGAACGCACTGTTCCTGCATAAAACAAGGTTGTAATATGTACAATATTATAAGAAACAGTCATGAATGTATTGACAGATTAAGTGGAGCCTTGACTCTGAACCGTTTATATTTTAATGTTATATAATTGTTATTTTTTCAGATTACAAGAAGGTATTTTGGGCATTTCGGATAACGTTTATGGCACTGTGAGAGCACTAATAAAACCTACAGGAAAACAAAACCCTTTGAGCAATCCTTTACAAAAAGCTAACACTGTTCCTGCCAGAGAAGCCAATATTCCTGAAGTAGCACCTGCCACAGTCAGCCCTGCCCCCAAAGCAGCCGCAGCCCCAAAAGAAGCAGGCGCCACAACATCAAAGAAATAAATCATGATCTGAATTGAAACCAACGAAGTGCACATATATTCAATGTTAGGTGCCAGTACATAATTGTAGTTACATGTAATTTATAAAAATATATCCTTACTTAATCAAATCTCATTTTTCATTTTAATATTTTTGGTTGAAAGGTTAAAAACAAAGAACTAATTTACAAATGTTATGGAGAGCAAGGAACATAATGTACCAAAACAGAAGTGGTAGTAGTAAACTTTATTTTTATCACACTATTGATACAAATAAGCCAACTGAAGGGATAAGCTCATAACAGCAGTAAAATGTACTCCAGTACACTCAATGAGAAACAACTCCAACAAACTTTTTCATTACTACATTAGTATATTGTTAAATTGAACCAAAAACATTTTTGTTCAAAAACATCAAAATGAAACTGATAACTTTGATGTATCCAGAATAAACACTGATGTTTGTTTGCCACCTTAATGGTCGCACATGGCCAACTCAATTGTTGTGTAAAGAAAAGTATAGAAGAAATCATCATAGCACAGTATGTAATGTGGCCACGTGTATTTTAAGTATTATGGACTAATCAGTTTGTTAAAAAAGCAGTTACACGTGTTGGATACCAGGCCTCAGTCTGACAGTCATCTTTATACACACTTCCATATTTATGTTATAGGATCTATATTAGTGTTGCTAATTAGTTGGAGAATGTTGACAACACTGTTTTAATTCAATTAATTTTTTTTTCACCATATTCTATATTCAACTGCAAACACTTAAAACAAATAAAAAAGAGCTCCAGGAAACCCTATTCCACTTTTAAAATGAATGTAAACATTACTGTGGGGGAAAATTAAATCCTGTACTTAAATGGTTTTAAGTTAATTTTACTAAAAGACATAATGTAACGTAAATTACCGACCTGGAAGTAATATTTCTTTTATATCAAAATAATTTTTCAATAAATGTCAAAATAACAAGTTGTTTATTCCTGCCAGATGTTAAACTAATCTGTTATACAAAAATATATTGTGTTTATACCTTAAGTACAGAACACAAGTTTAATTGTAAATTACTACTAATCTTTCCAGTGTCACTTTCTATAACATTACTAAATTTAAAAAATTGGTCATTAAGTTGTTAACAATCCAAATGCACCCTAATTGAACATGTCATATCGGTTAGTTGGAGGATATTGGAGAAAAATTATGCGCTTTTGTATATTTTGTATAAAGTTATAATAAAATAACTCAACTAATTAGTGAAAATGTAATGTGAGTTGCCATAGACCACCCTCCAGTGTCCATACATTCTTATAACATACATTCTTATAAATGAAGACCAAGATTCTCCAATCAGAAGGTATCCTTAAAAAAATATCAGTAAACAACACTTTTTGGTAGCTGGCTGCCCTTGTTTATAAGACACCTTGTGAGAACATGATGTCAGATACATGAACAAAGATTAAAAAGTACAGTTTTTACACAGCCCTGAAACTTTAAGTGACCTGTAGCATTTTACATCCTAGTTCACCCTACGGATAAGCCACTAGGCTTAATAGTAAGTGGATCTTGTCAGCCATATTGAATCTATTTCCTACACAACACTAGTTAATGATACAGCTTACTTCATGATTTGTTAACATAAATTTTGTTTGAAATCTCACTGAAGGTCTTGTATATAGGAATATGAACCACTTTTTACACTAAAAACAAACAAATATATACAACATGTAACACGCAATATTTACATTTCCACATTAAAAATCTTTTATATGAGACATCAAACAAAATTTTATCTTAACAAATAGCATGGTAATCTGCATCATTGATTAAAATTACTTATGACTAAGATTCAAAATGACCGATAGAGTTCACAAACTCTTAACAAATGTGAATCACACATGAAGAATCATATCTCAACATAACGTACGAAATCTGAAAACAAATCAAATTATGGATTATACAAAAATCATAAGAACTAAAATACTTAGTTTTTTTTTAGAAAATCAGGGAAATGTTTCAGTAATACTCCATCTTCATTAAACATATATATTTTATATACACATAAAATAACATTAATTTACAAAAAGAATAAAACCCAAACTAAATAAATATAAAATATTTTCAGTGCCTATCTACTGGCCTTAAAATAACGATTTTCTTTTATTAAATAATAATTTATGTAATAGACAATTAAAATATAAACAAAAAATATAATATAGTACACTATTATACATAAGGTAATCTTATAGTCTAGTGCAAGTTATTTAGAATTAGGCTACTATCACAAATGTTCATGCTTTTTAAAGCGTATATCATATTTTCTTATGATTTTCAATGAAATATTTAAAGTTTTAAAACATAACAGTTAATTCCACAATACAACAATTCAATTTTAAAATATAAAGGGCATCTCAAAAATAAGTTACACTATTTATTTTGAATCCGCACAGTAGGCTGGAAAAGTCCAGGAGTTACAGAGAACGTTCTTGTCTGATGTCTGAAGCAACAGTCAAAATGTTCTGTTCGTCTACCTTCACCGCTTATACAGTCACATGCCATCAACCATGGAGACTCCTCTTGCTCCTACCGCCATTCATGATTTCGTTTTTTGTTGATTTTTTTACATTTATGATTTTTTAAATTTTTTTACAACAAAAAATAAAAGTACACCTGAAATTCATCGTGAGTAGTGCAGTATGTGTGTTATGTCAAGCCCAACAGTTTCTTGTGGGCATCGATCATTCACTGAAGGGAGAACGTTACACAATAAACAAACAAAAGGCGGGGAAAGTTGAGAAAGTTTTTTTGTTCCACAAGCCCACACACTCTAGTTACGCTCAGCAGTTTCAGTGGGATGTTGTGGTCACCCACCTTACTCTCCTGACCTTGCACCGAGTGACTTCAAATTTGAGCATTACAAGCAGCACGTGGGCGAGCCTTATTTTGAAACAAAAAAACTTTTTTGCTGAATTTTGTTTTGTTCATCATGTAACATTGTTCTCCCTTCAATGAATGATTGATAAACATGAGAAACCTCTGGCCTTGACATAACGTCTGCATTATACACATGGCACAACACAATTAATTTCAGTCGTACTATTATTTTTTGCCATAAAAAATGAATAACAGCATAACATCACAAGTCACAGTAGGAGCAAGCAGTCTCCCTGGTTGCAGGTGAGTGACTGTTAGAGTGGCAATGGTAGATGCGTAGAATATTTTGAGTGCTACCACTACCCCAGACAAAAGTTCCCTGCGACTCCCGGACTTTTCAAGCACGGATTTACGAAAAACACTAACTTACTTTTGAGACACACATCGTATATTACATCTGTAACTAACTTTTCAATGTTCAACATTTTTTTGCAACAGAAAACCTTTTTTTAAGAAAACAGAATGAATTTCATTAAACTTATATTGGTAAACTTTATAAATAGTGAACAAAGGTGATCTGCAGGCAATTTGTTTAAAAAGGATGGTTTACCAATGAACTAAAAAAATAATTGCCGTACGCAGCTCTCTTGGCTGACATGATGGAAGTGAATTTCCAACAATAATAACTTTAACTTACCCTTTTTTTAAAATCTAATGTCACCATAAAATTAGTGTAATGTATTTGCATTACATACTAAAAATAAGGAAATTAATGTATAATCAAAATAATCAGATCCCTTTTCACATTTTCAAATGAATTTGAAATATAAAAATGATAATTTATGCAAATTTTAATGCTGATTACAAGAGTGAAACCAGAGTTTCAAAAACAGTATAAAATAAAAAGTTATACTTTTTCTAAGATTTGGAATGGGTGCAATTTTTATATAGTTGGGACAGATTTTGTTGGGTATCAAACTTGTAAAACGCTATTTACTAAGATTAATTCTTTTGACTACCACATTTGAGTCAGCAAAATTTTGAACGACAGAATTCAAACAAATATACACAAAACTCCCTCAAAAAGCAATAGCATTGTTTAAAATGGTATTTATTTCATGTTCTGGCTTCATAATGGGAAATTCCAATAGCTCACACTTTACAATGGAAATTCATTAAAAGACACTCAGTAAAAGTGAATGTTTTGGAAAATGTTATACAAGAGGTGCAGCTAAAAATAACTGAAACGATTTTTCTAAGACAACCAACAATGTGTCAAGTCAAATGCTACAAAAATGTCCAAATCAAAATTCAAAGCCATGATGATTGTGTATGTAAACTGAGTACATGAAGGTCAAATTGTGAATACGAATTATTATCTTGAGATCCTAATTACACTCCAGGAAAGAGTAAGAATAAAGCGACCTTATTATAGAAACAAAATCTTAGTTTCTTCATCAAGACAACAATCAAGACAATGCTCATTACGCACTGGTTGTGAAGACGTTTTTAGCTACGCATGGGATCCCTCCCTATGTTGCTACCCACCCTACTCACCAGATCTTGTTCCGTGTGACTTCTTTTTGTTCCTGAAAATGAAATCAGCATTGAAAGGAACGAGATTTGAGGCAGCTGAAACTGTGGAAGAAAAAGCGACGGAGACCCTGAACATGTTTTCAGAAAATGGCATTGCTCTGACCAATGGAAAATTCACATGCAGTGGTGTAGGGATCATAGAGGAGAGAGTACTGAAGCTGATAAAGTTAAAGTTGTGAAAAAATAAAAACAAGAATGTGATACCAATAATTTAGTAATTTTTTAGCCAAATTTCATATATTGTTAAAATGTGAACTTTCAAAATTTATAATATTTTCTAAATAAATGGATACACAAGTTGTTTGTCAATAATTAAGAACAGCTAGGTCTGACAAGCCATTCTAAGTAGAATTCTAAATATCCCAAAAGTAAACTACCCTCTCTCTACTACCAGTTCCACTCTCTTGCACCCACTACAGAGTAACACCAAAAAAAAAGTTTGTATGCAAGAGAAACATATGTGTGCTACCCAAAAATAGTATTTAATTTTTTATAATTAGAATTTTAATAAAGTAATGGATTTACAATATTTTTGATAATAATTGATTACAGATAACGTAAAATTATTGATACTTTAAGAGATAATGGTAGATGGGGCTTCTGAAGCTCCATTCGTCTGCAGTGTGACGAAATCTTAAATTATAGGTTTTCTGTTGCACGTTTACTTCCTTAAATCTTATTATGTATTTAAGCTCCTAATTACCAACTTCATTTTGGATTGTATTAGAAATATCAAACTGTTAGAAAACTATTAAATTTGTTACTTCTTCAAGGCCACTTTTCCATCAGCAATATGTTACTGTAATGATATTTTTCAGCAATAATATTGAAGGTGATTTTAAACACTGTTAATCGTAAAGGCTACTTCCCTTCTATAGCTTTGTTAGTTTTAAGAAAACCACGAAAAAGATAATCATCCATTATTATCTCATTAACAAAGCAAAGAATAAAAGAGTAAAGTATAGGAGAATAACACTACATATTGTTTACAATATTTAAAGATGATGCTGCCACTGAATGTAACTGCTGTATTATGACTCAAATTATGAAGAGAAGTTTAAGATTTTTACCTTTTATGTCAAAAGGAAGTTTTTTCTACTTCTGTCCAGTGTTTAAATTATAATAAATAAATGTTTATAAACGTAGTAGAATGAAGGTTCATAACTGACAGTAAACCCTTTACTTATGAATTTTGAAGTTTCAAACAAATGTTTAGAAACTAAAATAATAAAAACTATAATCTTGAAAAATGGCAGATAATATTTTTAATGTTTAGGAGAAAAAAAGATATAATTTTATTTTGTTTAGTGTCATAATGTAGGCGTGATCCAGTAAGTTTTTAGAAGATAACACTGCTCAGTGCTGTTGAAAGTGTTTTTTTTCAAGCATCACTTTACTTTTCAAGTGGATGGTCTACTTCCACTACAGGCTGTGTATGACTGAGTTAGTGATACATGGTGACAGACAGACAAACAAAGAGAAGAAAGAGACTAGTGATAAAGTCTGTACAGTATGCTATGCTTAACTCTTCAAAACACTATTATCATTTTAGATTTAATGATGGATTTTTTTAGTTAAACAGCGGAACAGTCCAGATCTTTCAAGTATAAAGTAACGAGTCATTTTTTCAAGAGTCACTTCATATGTTAAGAGATCCTAACTTTCACCCAAGCTGAGTCTTGGATATTAACACTGGTACACATATGTATACATACTTGTAGTATAAAAAGTTCACAAATAGTAATGTTGCAGATATTGAGAGTTTACTGTATAATAATTATCAAAATTTAAATGTAATAGACATAGTTCTTTTTAAAAAAAATTATAATATTAAATGAGCAATTTATGTATGTTTCATGTTTGTATGTTATGTATGAGCATGTTTGTATGTTCAGCGTATCTTGAAAACGGCTCTAACAAATTTCACAAAACTTCGTACATAAGGATTTTGAAGGGTGCAGATCGATCGCGCTAGATCTCATGCCCATAAAAAATCGCAAACCGGTGAATTTCTAGCATTAAATTTATATGGAGTGTATACTTATACACATTGCGGGTTTTCAGGTGGAGAAGTTCATATTCCCAGAATCACATTAGATTCAAGCAAAAGTAAACTTGGATGCACAATGCAAAGACATCAATTTCCCGTTAGACCAGCTTTTGCTATGACAATACATAAGTAATTGTCTATGACTTATTGATATAGTAATTTTTTCTTTCAATCAAATTTTAATTTAAAAAGATTTCTCGCTAGTAAATTACAACAACAACATATTGTTGCATAGCAGCCAAAGGGTTAAATATCCTTAACTGAATGTTGTTCGTGTAATTAGTTGCAAAAGCGGTGATGTGTTTGAATTTCATGTGCCGAATATTATGTCTATCAAATTACAAACTTTTCAACTTCCTAACAACCCTGTGAACACATTGAGTATGAATACAGGATTTACCATATTACAACTTGTGACACCGCAATTTTCATCACATTAGCATACTACTGGTGGCAGAATGGCCTGAAAGGTCAATCTACATAGTTTGGCACAAAGTCTGTCCTATACAATAATATTGCGATTGTCAGTACCATTGAGTATTATTGCCTTCTACAAATAAGAATTCTACAGCTAGATTGGTTTGTTTCTTAGTTCTAAATACAAAATAAAATTGGTTGAAAACATTTCAAAACCTAAAACCGATTAAAAGTAACAAAATTACCTAACCTATTAAATGCAAATAAATCCTGACTATGGAAAAATGGAAACCAAGCATGAATATACAATTGCATTAGATACAATGAAAGGAATGTATTCTCGTTTAAAGAAACAATAGCAGACTATTAAAATTCTATACTTATTGATTACGCTTCTGGTAGGAGTAGACTATCATGAGTAATTAAATTTTTTAATTAAAGGACTGTCAAGATAAAATTAATATCAAATTTGTATAGGAATTTGTTTACAAGTACTGTACATTATAGCCAAATAATAATCATGTTTATAGTCAATATATTATAAAACTATGTGGGTGAAAGAAGTTAGAAGCAAAGATCTAACTTCGATTTGTCAAAAACTACCCCTGACTACCAATAAATTCATTTTCTTAATTCCACGTATTTTGAAAATTCAAAATACCAATTTATGCGGATTTCAACGACGATCACAATAGCGAAATCTGATTTTCAAAAAAGTGTAAAAAAATATAGTTACGGTTTTTTTTATATTTGAAATTGTCGCCATTTTGAAACTGTTGAACAAACTTTGCTAGGTAATGAACTTGTCTGAGATTTTACCAAAATCAATTATTGTGCCGAGTTTTAAGCAAATCAAACCAAAATTGACAATATGAGCATAATTTACACATATATTGCAGCCATTTTAAGCAGTGGATTTTTTTCTTTTTTGCTTAATCTTTATACTTTATATCAGTTAGACCAATGAGAATAAGATATGAGGGTTAACGGTGTGCCTTAGCCACATCAACCACCGAGCCCTTTATATATAATGATCCTTAAGAAGTGATTTAAAGGTCAGTGCTCAACACAAAGCTCCCAGGGAGATCTTACCATTACGGCCACCCCAAATAGCTCATTTTCTAATAGAAATTTGTTAATACAACTGTTTGTCTTTATTGGCCAGTTTGGGAGAAGTACATTAAGTAGTGTTACATAACAAAGAGCACCCTCTGTCCCTTGTTTATATAACATGATTGTTCTAAAAAGACATATTTGCTGCTTGTGAATTACTGAACATGAATTTTAATTTATTCACTCCATTTATTTATTTTTTCTTGTCAGCACTGAAAAACTTAGTATTTTGCTTAAATAAGAAGTATGGTTGGTTGGTGTATTGATGGTTTTGATATGATTGTGACTTAAGTAACTAGAGTATTATTACTTATATATATATATATATATATATATATATATATATATATATATATATATATATATATATACACATATATATATATATATATATATATATATATATATATATGGCAGTCTTAACACCTGCTTTATATCAACTTAAAAAAACTTATAAAAATTAAAATCGTATTTGAAAAAGTCTTTATCAACTAACTTTAACATACATATAAAAGTATTTATTCACTCAATTATAACTATATTTAATGTGTTGTGCAAACAAAATTATATAGTTTTAGAGATATTATTACTTAATTTATTGTTCATAATTATGAAGACATGCTTCATTCGCTATCAATTCTGGATTAACAAGAAACTACCGTAATTAACCCTTCCAGTGTTGTAGATTTTTTTATGTGGAAAAAATTTTTAAATTTTTAGATATATTTTAAGTTAAATGAACATATTTTATGAAAAATAATATTTTCCAAGTGTAGACACACACACACACACACACACACACACACACACACACACACACACACACACACACACACACACACACACACACACACACACACACACACACACACACACACACACACACACACACACACACACACACACACACACACACACACACACACACACACACACACACACACACACACACACACACACACACACACACACACACACACACACACACACACACACACACACACACACACACACACACACACACACACACACACACACACACACACACACATATATTATATATATATATATATTTACACGTCACACACACACACACACATTGTGCTTAACGTCCGACTATTGTGCACACTTGGGCTAATGCAGACGGTGGGATGATGTATAGCGTATGAAAATGCCAAGCCCTCGCCGGGAATCAAACCTGGATCCTCGGGGTGAAAGCCTAGTATGCTATCCACTAGACCACCGAGGCGGCTCACACACACATACATAGTATACAAAGTAACAAAACTCTTGGTCAGTCATACAACTCACAAAGATTTCACCTGTCCTTGATCGCTTCCAACCATTTATTTGAGGTGGGCCTCGCCTCTCCCTCTGCCACAGTCAAGCAAACTCTACGTAAATTGTACAGAAAAATCAACAGTTAATGTAGGGTTCGAACTCACTCACACCTGACATATATACCTAACATACAGCACCTTTCGACTAGTTGGTCATTTGACCAGTCTGAAATTGTTTCGTTTAAAATGTCTAGTAAATAGCTAGTTATTTTATTATTATATTTTGATTACGTTAAACCACTTACTGTTTACTGCTTGATATTTTTTTACTTATTTTTAAAAAACAGTTGCCAGAACTAAAGAATGCTTAGAATTATATAAAACACATCCAGTAAAACTGGACGTTGGCACTGAAAGGGTTAAGTACTAAAATTAATCAAGAATATGCATATAAATTCTCAAGCCCATTTATAGCTAAGGAGAACAGTGATCAGTGTGGGCTGGAAAGGGATCATTGGAGGGGAACGTTCCTATATGTAACTAAAGTGATCCGAATCAACTGCTATTTCCCCTATTAAACAAATTAAAAACTTGGTCCACTGTGCATCACCATTCTACGGTTCTTGCTACAACTCTCCAGTTGTACATATATATAGACCTATATATTTTAAAACCTAAATAAAAATGTACTGGTTATTTTTATATAAATTCCAGTAGAGTATATATAGATAATAAACCCGAAAAATGTACAAAGTAAAGCAGAATTTCAAACTGCTATATAATTGTAAACCCTAAAAATTGTATGTAGTTGTTTCCAGAAAAAATATTAAAGAATTAAATTACAATGAAAATAAACACAAACAATGTTATGTAAAAATGAAAAAAGTTAAAAAAAATAAAATATCAAATACAAGTTTGTTGGAAAATCAGAAAGATTTCCTCCAGAAACAGAGTTAAAAAATAAAATATGTGAAATTTGGTACACCATAAGTGAAAACAAACATAGTTTGTAATAGAAATTTAGAGAAAACTACTTGTAACATTTATATATATATATATATATATATATATATATATATATATATATATATATATATTAAACAATTCAAATTATTTAAAATATGTCAACAAAATCAATAAATACTTATTGCACAGTCTTTTTAGCAAAAATTAAACTCAATTTATTAAAGCTTTTAATCTTACCTAATAGTACTGAAGAAAGACCTAAATTTCTTTAAAAAGTTATTATTGCTTACAAATTTGTAAACAAATTCAACAAATTATAATATGAACCAAATATTTTAGAAACAAATTACAGTACTCTAATACTAAACTAATTCAGACTATATATGTATCTGAGGTAAAATGTATTATAACATAATAAATAAATGAATAAAATTTTTAAACGATTAGATGTATATAACAAGACCTGTGTGGTACTTAGATCAATCCTTCACGGATCGGACGAGGTTTACATCATCTGTCCTCTCTGTTCCTGTGCCGTAGGAGAGTCGAAGCGTCGGACAAACTGTATGTTCCTGGTTCAAACACGGGTGGATATTCTAAGCCTGGGTAATCTGGAGTCGGTGGGTTGGACATCGGAAGAGGCCTCAAGTTCATTAACTGTACAAAAATGTACATACAGGGTTGACAGTAAATAAGGTGACAAAAGTAAGTATTAACTAATAGTTGGCATCAACTACATAAATTCTGAATTTAAAGTGAAAAATCTTTTATGCATCCCTAGCACTTCTTTATATTACAGGAAAATAGGAACTTGTAATACCATATAAAAATCACTATATACAAATTATTAATATTTTTAGAATTAATTTAAATCTACAGTAATCTGATTATTCTAGTGCATTTGTAACACAGAGTTCCAAAACTAAAAGATTTTCTGTTAACAAAATTAAAGGATTTTGAACTTAATTTATTTTTTACTTTTAATATTGTTTTTTTTGAAATTATGTATATAAATAAATTTAATAATAAACATTTAAATTATAGCATTTACTTATACTACATGCTGGACCTGTCTAGTACATAAACATTTAATTAAATATATCTTCTATTCATTTATAAATACTTAAATTATTAATGAACTGTGTTATACACATGCCTAGCCATCACAATTATTAGAGCATCACAGTTGGATGTATTGTACACGACCGAGCTGTGCGCATGTGTGCCCCCTCAATCGGACTGACTGTTCGGACTAGGATTGTCATTTCAACTAAAAGGGGAAACTCATGTTTTAGCGAAGAACTCAGCTGTGACTGCCATCTTTTTTGCATTAGTGTTTTATTAATTAAGATGGGTGGTTACATTTTGGCCTGAGGGTGCTAGAAACTTGGATCGTGGGCTGATGGGGTCAATTCGCGTTTTGGGGTAGGCAGTAATTGATATTTGGTTCCGACATCAGTGTAGTATTCCTCCTACAATATATAGTGTTTCTCTTAAGTTATGCAGCCTTCCCCTAAAATAGTGTATTCCCCTAATAACTTTAGCGTTTGAGCGAACTAGCTACCTAAATTTATCCCACTTAGTTAGGTCTTGATCTGTTTGTGCTCCTATAAGCTGACTCCCTAAATAATGTGTAATGGCTCTCCAAGAAGATTTACAAGATTTAAAGATCCGCGGGTGCAGCTTAAATACTAAACCTAGTGGAGCGGGCATCCCACCTATAATACATGATATAGGCCTAATACTAAATACGCTTACTAAAGCCTAAAAATAAACAATACCGCAACCCCTCCCCCGAGTTATGCTGCAACCTATTCACCCACTAGGCTAATTGTCATAAGACTGATGTTTTATATTTGTATATGATGTAGGTAAGTGTCCACTCTCTTTGATATCAGTTGTGTAAAATTTAAATTTAGCAATAATATCAGTAATATAGTTGGACCAATACATGATAACAGCGAACACTGATTACGTCAATTAAATTGTCACTTCTGTGTGCCAAACAGTGCCTTGATTGCCACATTTTTTTGTAATTCTTCAGCAAACAGGTAAAAATGTTTTTTGTATGTCAATAAGTTCCTCTCCTGTTTGTTAAAACAAAATTTTAAAATAATACTTACATAAAAATTTAAATATGACAACCACAATTCCGATATTTTTTTTTTAATTTAAAATTTATATAAATACAGTAGGAACAAGAAAACTGACTAAATTAATTTTAAATATGAATAAGATCTTACAGGTAAATCAAGATCTTGTGGTGGTGAAAGAGGAGGGGAGTTAACAGACTCTCCGCCAGAATCTGCTCTGGTCACACTGCCTCTGAAGAAAGCACGATGCAGTCGCGGAGAACCTGAAAAAGAATATCAATTTTTTTTAATAATTGTATTTCACTTCTAATTTGCAAGCCGCCTCGGTGGCCTAGTTGATAGCATACTGGGCTTTCACCCCGAGGACCCGACTTCGATTCCCGGCCACAGCTTGGCATTTTCATATGCTATAAATCATCCCATCGTCTGCATTAGCCCAAGTGTGCAAAATAGTCTGACGTTAAACACGAAAAAAAAATCTAATTTGCAAAACTTATAAAATAAATTGTGCAAAAAACAATACACAAGATATCACACATTAAATCAATTTCCTAAAATACCGGATTCTTTTTTTCAGAAGCAACCAATAAAAAATCGAATCTTCAACCTAATTTTTCAAAAAACTGTATGTATGTATGTGTGTGTGTGTGTGTGTGTGTGTGTGTGTGTGTGTGTGCGCACACACACACACACGCATGTGCATGCATGTGTATTTGTGTGTGTAGCACATATGTGTATGTGTTTTAGCACTATATAAAAATTTCATGAGTCAGATTTCATTCATATATAAAGAATCAAGCCACCAAAATTTTTATGATTCAAGAGTAAATAGAAAAACCTTTCAGATTTATTTTTTGTTTCTTTCAATCTGTCAAAATGCCTTTAATTTTAAATTTGCCATACAGGCTTCAATAACTTCAAAACTGGTTTTTTGGAGATACAGTGACCAAAACGTTTTATTAGAATACTTACTGATTTTGCTACATATGAGGCTACTACACACACATGCATGTGAACGTACCCAATAGAACTTACCTAGCAAACTTTTCTGATTATTGTGCGACTCTGATTTACTAGTGAAGAGATTCCGAAAACGAGCCGCCGGTGTTGGAGCAGACTTTGTAAAATGGCGTTTTGAATTACTATCATTCAAGGATTGATCTAAAGTCATTTCAAACGCAGTGCCCAGTCTCATTCTTGATTCTTCGCTCACACCTGCAACAAGCAAACAGTTTGTTTAAAGAATTTCCACTCGAAAATGAACTATTAGAGTGGCCATCATGGTAATACTCCAACAAAGAACTTTGAAATGAGCACCAATTCTAACCTGTAGATCACTTTTCACAAATTAGATATATGATATATATATATATATATATATATATATATATATATATATATATATATATATATATATATATTATATGCCATAGTGCTAGCAAAAGAAAGAAGAATGATAATTGGTTTTTTTGCAGAAGTTTGTGTAAAATGCTACAGTTTTGGTCAAACTGCTAGTGGAGGGGTGGTGTGCATAATAAAATACTGCTGAGCCAATAGGTTAAAATCTATTGATTACTTAAAATATCCGGAAACATGCTTATAGTGCTATTCGTTAACACCCACTTAATTTTATAAAAACTCACCAGGACTGTCTAAAGGTGAGACTGGTGGAGGTTGGTACAACGCAGCTTTTTTCAACTTCTTATTTCTCCAGTCTTGTACATTGTGTACATGGCGTGGTGTCGGAGGATACCTTCGGTTGTCCGTTGTTTCCGTTCGTCGAAGCGAATCTATCCATAGTTTTTCTGGAGATCCATCCCTAAAATAAAAGTATATAAAACATTCTTTTCTATACAGATTTATAAAATTAAATCTGAACTTTGAAACGTATGCATTGCTACAGTGTGTTTGTGTATTGCACTGGTTCTTATCTCTTATCTAGGTATCCTGAATATGTGGCATTACATACTGGGAGTGAATGTATTAAGACTCCCAAACATCACCATGTCCACTGTGACGATCAGGTTTCCACATACCAAGATGGTACATACCAGGATGGCAGTGGTGGTAAAACAGTTTGAACACAAATGTAATAAATCTACTGTAAAGGTTATCAGACTTAAATAAATAAAGTAAATGGCTTATTGTGAACAAAAAGAATTTTTACAATTGTCATACTAACTGACCTTTGTTAAACAATTGTCTGCTTACTATTTATCAAAAATAACCTATCAGTAGTGACAATTTCAACAACAAAAGCTGAAAACCAATATCTTATCACTCAAAATACATGACAGAAAATTAAAGAGAAAAATTGCAATAGCCTGCAGGTCCTAATACAAAAGTATTTTTTGGATTGTAAAGGCCTTCCTGGATCAGAATTTATTGTAGACAATTCTAAAATTGCAATTTTTGCATTATAAGTTAAATTACATTACAATCTATCATAATGTAGACTTATTCCAATTTAAATGTAAAACAATTAAAAAGAGTTCAAAAGTTATCTTATTTTATTCCAAATTATTCTTTTTTTATATATTTTTATATTTGGGATGGGATAAATCATATAAAATGTTGTGCACATTTATATACTAAATACGTTTTTCTGTCATGTTTGAAAAAGTTGTATCGCAATCAACGGGCAAAACATTGTCTGATCGTCTCCACACTATGATCACTACAAAATTTAACACCAGGCTGCACCTGTCTGAATATACAGATATAAGATTAAGATTATAAATTAGAGGAAGGGATAATTCAACCCCAGGCACTGCGATTGATTGATCTATTGTGCAACTTAACCTCTTAAAATACCTAGTTCAGCAGATTGGTGCCCATAATAAGTTCCAGCAACCCACTGACTAGCTCACTCTGCTGAAGATCTCTAGGGTCTTGGAAACCAAAAACCCCTAGCCTCCTACTAGCAAGAGCCTCACAATCATTAATTATGTGACCTGCAGTTTCCTCTTCCTTCCTGCACAACCTACACACGGTTTCTCCATGGTACGTACCCATCCTGATCATGTGCACCCTCAGACCACAGTGCCCTGTTATGAGCCCCATGATCCTGAGTTGTGCTCTGCCCAGGACATCTGCTGCCCCTTTAAGTCCTCCAAAAGGAACTTCACTTAAAGAGACGTTTACTATGGGAATGCCCATGAAGGTTGTCCCATCTTATCTGGTGTTGACTTGTAATCCACCTATTAATGGCGGACCTGGCCAACGATAGAGAAATCCCTAAAGCTGGCTCAGGTCTGATAAACTCAGATGCAGATCCAAGTCCAGCCAGTCGGTCTGCCTCCTCATTACCCTCAACTCCCCATGCCCCGGAACCCAGTGAAGAGTTACCCGGTTACCCAGGGACACAGCATCAAGGTTCTTCCGACACTCCCAAAGCAGCTTGGACTGTATAGGACCTGCAAGTGCTTTTATTGCTGTCTGACTATCGGTATGAATATGAATATGTGCCTTCTTGAAGCCCCGATCCAAGTTCTACTGAACACAGTCATTGGCGGCCATCACTTCAGCCTAGAATACTGTTGTATGCTGTCCCAGAGAAATAAACAGACTTAACTAATGAGTAACATCTGATTGTCATCGTGCTGAGATCGCTGCAAAATTGAACGCCAGGCAGCACATGTCTGAATACACATATCTAACCAATGAGTTATGCCTGATTGCCATCTCACTGTGACCATTGCAAAACTGAATGCCAGGCCATGCCTGTTTGAATACACAAATCTAAGTAATGAGTTACATCTGACTGGCACCATCACACTATTAGATAGTGTATGGGGGCCCTTGGGTATACTCTATGATGTCCACAAAATTATCATTATAAATTTGTTTGACTAATTCTGAAAACAATTCATGGCTTTTTTCCATACTTATGCCAGTCTGACTAATTAGGATGAGAGTTAAGTATTATCAAAAAGAATAAATCTTATGACAGAAACTGCAATCTCAAACCTATGCCCTAATTAAAGGTGCGGCAGACTGACCACCAATCCCACAGAAAAAAAATTATTATTATACGAACATTCTCACATGTTTCTTGGCATTGGTAGTGCTTAAAGCACCGTTCAGTCTGCTCCATCTCTGGAATTAAAAAAAAAAAAAAATAGTTTGAAAAATACTATCAACAAAGAAAAAACTATAAATTCAGCTCACTAGATTTTATTAAAATATTGGTCACATATTAGTTTTCATAACACACATCAGTGTAAAAAAATTTTAATAAAATAAATTTGTGGTAAATAGAAGAAACCCAACAACTGTCAGTTGATTTTTGTTTTTGTTTTTTATTTACTCAAAAACAATACTTTTTACATTTTAATTCTGGTACACTTAACTTTAGTTATGAATTTATAACATATAGTATTCATGTTATAGTTATAATTTATAACTTTATGAATTTTTATATAATATGATCAACATTTGAGCAAACTGACATATACATTTCAAAAAATTAGACTGATTTTTAGTTTAATTTTAATAATTTCATAGGTAATACAAATACAAAAAGTTGCTTCCAAATAGGTGTTTACTAAAACATCCAGCTGGGGTGGAATATTTGGCCTCAAAAACAAGACTACGCCAATGAGTTGACCTGGGAAACATTATGTTCAGGACTGCCTATATCTATGGATATCTTTTTAACCTTTATCTTTTTAACCTAATTTTCTGACTAATAGTCTAGAACTTAAAAATGTTCTGACAGTAATTTATCTGTCAATAATAGCAATACTAAGCTTTCAACTCTTTTTTTAAAGCTGTTTCTAACCCTTTTAAGAATATTATAACCAGTGCCCAATTTTAAGAATATCAGTTTTATAAAATTTTAACCCCTGCACTATTTAGCTCTTACAATGTTTTAAAAAAAAAATATTTCTTAAAATATCAAGCAGTAAACAAGTTAATATAATCAAACATTAACAATACATAGCCAATGGCTTATTAGAATTATTATACAGACAATTTCAGATTGGTCAAACAACCGATCGATATAAGGTGCTATGTGTGTTAGACATGAGTGGGTTTGAACCCTGCACTGACCACTGATTTTTTTGCACAACTCCCTTAAAGTTTTGCTTGTCTATGGTGGAGGCAAACAGAGACAAAACATTATGGATGTGACAACAACCTAAAAGAGTGTTAGTAAGTGCTTCAATAACTTGGTGGCAACTAAATATACGAAAGGCACAGAAAATCTGGTGAAATCCTATGAAGAATTCTTAAATCTGAATGATGACTATGTAGGAAAATAGCTAAGGTATCAAACAAATGTATGGTACAATAAATTATGTTATTAAATGTGTCTGAATAAAAACAAAATTTGTTTACTTTCTAAACAACCCTTGTATATACAGTAGAGTCCCGCTTATCCAACCTAGCCTCTAAAAACAATATTTCAAACAATTTAAAAGATTTGTAGCGAAACCAAATGTAAAATGCCCTCGTGCCACTTTCGTGTCAGGCCTTTATGCCTGTGTCACTTACGCATCGAGCTGATGACCTACATTCTCTTCAAAAGAAAATGCGGGTCAGCCACCCTTATACCTACTCTGTTAGTTCATTTCCGTCTTTTAGTATCAATTCAGATTCGTGGAACAGTTGACGTTTAAAGTGCATTCTGCTTGTGTGTTTTGTAATATTTCACATATTTCTTTTTTTATTCACTGTTTTCTGAATGGTAAAAGATATTTTACTTCTCATGAGATCGCAAGATGTAGCAGCGATCACATCAAACAGTTGGTAAGCAAAAAATAATTACAAATTTTTTCCATCAAGTTTGATGATTTTATGTACTATATTACTGTAGTGAGATTCTGTGTGCTGTTTTATGTTTTAGTACAATACATTTAGTAATAATATATGTAATTCAAGGTTTTTTATCATAATAAATTCAATTCAATACTTACCATTCAATGTTTTTTAATGGTCTTCCGTGTAATCCAATTTTCCCACTAATTCGACCCAGCCACACCCGATTTAGGTCGGATTATTAAAACGCTATTGTAATAAGTATGTCCACTTGAAAATACAATTTCCATAACATACGTTTATTTAGCTTAAAATATTTCAAAAAGTAAAAAAAAAAATATTACATTTTTGTACATGTAAAAAGTCTATGGACACTGAAAGAGTTAATGTTCAATAAAAAAAAAAATTAATTAAAAAAAATCTGTCTTATTCTGGATTTTTGAATTTACCAACTTTATATATATATATATATATATATATATATATATATATATATATTTTTTTATTGTGGAATTCCCTCCAGCTTCAAATTATTCAAAGTCCACTGTACAAAATGTTAATCTATAACACTAATTTTTAAGATGCTGAAACAATACACATTGATTAATTATCTTAATTTTATATACAAGAGCAATTAAACTGAGTTACCTATAATCTCTGGAATCCAAATCTGCTGGTCTGTTACTAAGCCGGGATGAACTGCTCCTCCGTACTACAGATACAGTCTGTTCTCTCTCATCCCCAGCAAATCCTGTGCACCACAAAAACAAATAAAATCATGCACAATTATCTCTATGACATGATAGAAGCAAATTTCCAACAATAATTTTTTATCATACATTTTTTTAAAAACCTGATTTCACCATCAAAATCAAAATTAAAATGTATTTTTTAACATTTTAACAATTTAAATTTCACTGAAAGTATAAAAGTGAACTCTGAACATCTTCAGTTTCATTTTTATATTTTCAATGGAATTTGAAAACTGAAAATACTAAATTATACAAATTTTAACACTGATATAAAAAAAAGATTTTTAAAAAAAATGACTTAAATTTTGAATGACTACTTTTAAATTGTTAAGTGGATTTATCAGTTTATCAGGGTAACAAATATGTCCAAGCTATTACCAAAATAATTGATTGCAATAAGTTTGATTCAAAATTGGGAATGCTAGAGCAAATATGCGTGCATGCATACAATGGTGAAATTATATTTTCAAAAAAGTGGAAGGTAAAAAAAATCAAAAATTTTAAAGTGCTGAAACACACACACACACACACACACACACACACACACACACACACACACACACACACACACACACACACACACACACACACACACACACACACACACACACACACACACACACACACACACACACACACACACACACACACATACACAAACGCATATGCATATATTTAAAAAAGTGTTAGTAACCCCTCAAAAAATGATCTACAGATCTGGGGATAAAATATAATCAAAAAAGCTTGAAATGCTCTTCCTTCTCAAACTGAAAGAAATTTTCACCTGTTGCAGAACGACTATGTGAAGGTCGTATCTGAGTCGCAGGACCTGAGGCTTGCACGTGCTGCCCTGATCGTTGCATGCTTCTGTTTTGAACGCTATTCTGGGCAGATCGTACACAATCCATTCCATTTTGTCGCCCTGTAACGGAACATTTTTTACATTGATGATATAAAATTTATTCCAAGCTCATAAAAAAACAAATATTAATTATAAACTTATGTTTATTGTGACTTCTTTGTAGTTTGAATCAATGTTTGTGGTTGGATCTAATCTGTTATATCAAAAGTATGTTACAATGAGGAACCTTAAATTCAAATAATATAGTTTTTTACATATATTATTTTGTAATCTAGTTATTTTTTTAAATTAGTTTTTTTAAGTATTTTTATGATACAGTATTAGCTTGCTCTTAAAAATGTACCAGAACTTATAAACTAATCCAAGACACAAAAAAGATCCTTCAGCAGTATTTTGTTAAAACATCGTGACAGTATAATTTAAAGAAATGTTTGGACAATAAAAGTAGAAAAGAGAATGGATTGCATGTGAGTTGATTTAAAAAATATATTTAATATAATCTTCACATACTGTATTAAGTTTATTTTAAGTGCGTACATATTTCCTTCTCCCTGTTCTTGTGACAAAACAAATACAGTAGACTTGGCTATACAGATTTTTTTTACGTATCTTTATAAAATGGAAACCTACAAAACAGAAAAAAAATACTAGAAAGATCATGTTCTGTTTCAGACAGGTTTTACTGCATCATATTACGAACTTTTACAAAGTTATTTTTCACTACAAATTATAAATATAATCAATAATTTTTTAAGAACAGATTGACCAATCACATACTCTTCTCACCATGATTAGGAGGAGGAGGCGCTCTGAATTGGGGTGCTGATGTCGCAGAGTCAACAGTGTGCGCTTGAAATATTGCGTGAGCTCTTCTCTCCTCTTCCTGCCTCGACAGCATCAATGCTTCGAGGGTCACAAAGCCTGAAGTGTCTTGCTCTCCATCACCTCGCCTCCTATAAACATCAACATATCTTTAATTAACAAAAAAAATATAATAAGTAATTAATTTTTTTTTGGTTAAAATAATCACTGCACTTTTTAAATGGCAAGTATTTATCTTGCTGATGCGATGAAAATTTCCAAAAAATATAATTGAAAAAAATAATAAAATTGCTTAATTCAATTTTATTATTATCAAACAGCATAAAAATTTGTATTTGCAGTGATTTCCAGGAAAAATTGTTTACTGATTATTAAATGACAACCATTCGAAATTCGTTAACTTTCTGATCTCATTATAAAATCTGATCTCACAATAATTATCATTGCAATTTACATAACAATAGTTTTAAATTTCGTGAGTAAATATTATCATAACAAACTATTGTCTCTCTGATGTAATGTAATAGTTGAACAGATTTTGTTAAAAACAAACCTGTCCAAGGTATTAAAATGAAATCAATTTTTGCCTAATTTCAAACATCAGATCCAAGTAATGAACACTTGAGTGTTAAATTTCTTTATGCTACATTTATTTACAGTAGAACCTCGACTATCCAAGCAGCGGCTTAACCAGAGTCAGATTTTCATTTAAACCTCTAAGCACTATGAAAATATAGTCAATAATTTAAAAATTTCATCTATGATTAACAAAAAGGAACATCTTGTTTAATCTGCAAAAGTCAACTGTTAGTTTTTGCCAATTTAAAGACGTTATATTAGTGAGATTTATTGTACAAATGACAATCCAGTATTGGCAATAATATGGTTAAAATATACATTATACATCCGTATATATATATATATATATAAGAAAGAAGCTAAAATTATATTTCTTCTCTCTTTACTCTTTCAGTTGATATTACACTTCTAAAAAATCCACTATGATATGCCGAAGACACATGTAGATAGAAAAAGTGGTTTCTATTCAGTAACTACAATTTACCGATCCAAGGAGACTCAAGGTGAAGCAAGCAGCGGTGGCGTTAGCTGATGCAAATATTTTTAGACTTAAATTAGTTAAATTAAGTTAAATTAGATTAGGAAGCAATAAAAAATATGTTTTCTCAAAAGAATAGTAATGAGAAATCAGTCTATCAATACTGTAGTTGTAGAGCTATTGATAGTTCTATTGATGGTCTTAAAGAAATGATACTATCAATCTATCGGCACATGTAACATCAATGTAACTAGTAAAATAAAGAATAATAAAAAAAACAATGATGAATTATTTCCGTTGCATGTAAAACCAGACTTTAGCAAGACCCATTCATATAGTGCTTACTTGTTCTTCATGTAAACACTGTATCATTTGTTCATTAACTTTTTCTTTAATTAAATAATTTATTATTCTGACTTATTTCTTGAGAACAAATGTTGAATACAGTGCATATTTTATAAATATAATATGTAAATATACATGAAAAGTACAGTACATATTAATAAAACACATTCTTAATTATTCTAGTTAGCGATACTGTTGCACACCTTATTGCCAGCAACTTAATCATGACTTCAGTAATCTGTGTTCTTCCTCCTCTTATTTACCTCAGGGTTCTAATATATAGAACAATAAATATTTGAACATTACCTATTGCTCTTTGCTAATGAAGCTAGCCTGTAGTCTGCCATATCAGGAGGTAACACTGGACTTGTTTGAGGTTGGCCATGAGGGCTGCGTTGAGGTCCTCCTTCTATGTACACACCACCACTACTACACACATTAAATGAAACCTGATCAACTCACATGGAAGACATAACACTAACTTCAACAACATACTGGATGACACAGACAATATTAATTCTCAGCTTTGTTCTTGACAAGAAAATTAATATTTTTTAACTGAATGTATGTTTTTATACACAGCTTTTAGATAAATAAAAAAAGCAATCTATAAGGCAATGTTCATATGCGTGTACTTTATAGACGCAAGTACTACTAAAACAATTTCACTGGACATTTTACAGTTTATTCTTATTACTGCCAGGAGAGTTAGAAAGTGTTTTCACTGCTAAATCTCGTTCCATAAAAAAGTTATTTTCCACGGACCGCTTTTTTTTTGACAGTAGTTTGAATTAAATCTGAAGTGCTGTTATTTTGACAACTGAATTTAATTACATTATTTTATAAATGAAGGCCGGAGACATAATTTCTCCGTACACTACTGTACCCAAAGATAAGTTGAAATTTTTCTTTTTTCTTAAATATTGTATAAAATAAACTTGTTCTGGTGGTTACCTATACAATGAAAAATACCAGCTACTGCTGCAGCTGAAAACAGATAAAAAGTAATTATCCATTGACTACTATGTTTAGAGACTGGTTTGAATTAAATCCAATATGTAGTACTGATATTTTGACAAATGGATTTATTTATTTACATTCTGTCTTTTATAAAATGAAGATTAAAATACTCAAATCTAGCAACAGCTATATATATAAAATACTCAAATCTAGTAACAGCTATATATATATATATATATATATATATATATATATATATATATATATATATATATATATGAAGATTTTTTAATTCTCCCCTATAGTGCAATGCCAGATATTACAGCTAGTATGTAACAGTGTAAACTATAATTAGTACAACAATACATACATATATGGTACATATAGTAGCCAAATTGATGCAAAAAATAATCTTCACTATACTGCTAAGCTGTATAGGCACCGAAATGATGCAAATTTCTGTTTTAATGATGAGTCATCGACAACAATTTGGCCAATTACTATAAACTTTCGCTCACATTTTCGAGCTCATGTTCAACAAAACAAATATTGCAATACTTTTTTTAAATTCTAATGTCTCTACATCAAAATCTTCTTTTACTACAATATAAACAACTGCATATTATCAGATACACTGTTCAGCATATTGTACATATAAAAAAAATCTTACTAGGATAATTAGGTCATTTGTTTTATCGTGTGCTTGACAGAGAAGCAGGTAGACTTGTGGCAGGGGAGTTGTAGAGAAAGTGTCTACTCTAGAGTGAGTGGCACCACTCACTGCGTAAACATTACAATAAAACAAAAGACTTTAACATTTACTCAATAATAATAAACATAATCTTAAAGTTAGTACAGAAATAATTGTTTTTTAAAATCAGCTGTTAGTAAAAATTATCAGGTGACAGGGTAGTTAAAACAAAGATCATTTTATTTTGTACTTGTTCCTCTCCTATTCTTTAAACAGAGATTACTTATAAATTCCAATTATAACTTTAAATCTTTCAAGATATTAACTTTAAATTGCTTTCAAAATAACTGGTGTTTGACATAATTTATGAAATTTTGTATACAGCAGACTCACAATAACCCGTCATTTTTAGAGTTGCTTCATGTGTATGTCTACTGAAAAGTAGCTTACTGTTTTGCATCAGCTTACACTTTATTTAGCATCTAGCGATTGTGACATGCATTGCCTGTTAAATTGGCACAAGTAAAGTCCCAAACACGACGAATTATCAGAAGTCTACTGTAATACAATCAAGAATTTTTCACACATCCTAAACATATAATTTTATGCACAGCTAACCTATAACTTACAAGAACTCTGAAGAGTAGAGAAGCAGTCTAATTTGGTGAGGCATGCATTGTTGCTAAAGGAAGGTCAGATAATGTACAGGATCAAGGTGAGTTAGTCTAAGCATTTATACACAAGTTAGGAAATTTAAAGCATGAACTCATATGTCAAGTTCAAATATATAGAAATAAAGGAAAATATTTCTATGTTTCTACATCTACGAGCATAAGTCAGGAACTGATTGAAGTCAGTGATTTATGGAAATGTTGTTACATACCTTTTAATTTGATTTAAATTTTTAATTTAAAAATTGAATTTTAATATAAATGTTTAATTTTACTTTCTCGCTATAAATCAATCTCAAAATGCTGATGGTTATATATCCAGTTTTTACTAGGATATTTGTCCGTCTATGTATGTACATCGCTGGAATCGAAATTAACTAACCGATTTTAATAAAATTTAGCAAGTAAGGTTTGACTATACCTTTTTAATTTCATAAAAAATTTGAAGGCCGTTAATTATTTTTTTATCAAAATTTTCTTAAAATCAACACTAATAACTTTGATAAACTGTAGTACATATTTCACTACTTTTCTTCAAAGAAAAACTAGTTCAAGCTGTAAAAAAATTACATCGGCCTAATTTATCAAAATTGTTTAGCCTGATTTTCCTATAATTTACATACTCAAGTCATTGCAACTAATTTGAAATAAAAGAAATTTACAGTTCAAGAATGAATATGAAAAATCAAAAATAAATCTTGCAAAAGTATTGGGATTATTCTTTCCAATTTACTCTGGAAGCAAAAAATTCTTTAATTTTATACCATGACTTGAAACAAGCATGAGTATATTGAACAAACTCCATTTCTACGATAGAATTGTGTAAATGTGTGTTGAGAATTTAAAAAATTTTCGATCATTGTCAAAGAAATGCTGAAGAAAAAGAGATGTTTTTGAATGTGTAAATTAACGTTAAGCTATTTATAAAATAGATAATAAAGGTGAAAAGTGCCAATTAAACTGAGACAAAGCAGGTTCATGCAGAAGGTTGGTACCCATGCTTCATGCAGACGAGAGCCAGCATGCTGTAACAGCTTTTCATCTTTAGACTTCCGATTCACTATCTTCCCTGAAAACAGCAATAAACTTGCATGCACTATAGCCAAAATACTGGGTGTCCCATAATCACAGCAAGACTTAAATTCAGTTTGGCAATATTGTAAATTATCATCTACCACTGTTCTGTTTAAATTACATAGTAGAACCCCTCATAACAGATACGTCGGCATGACCGACTGTCCAGCACCAATCGTTTATTGCTCTGGGCATAAAAATTACTCATCAGCACTACACTGTGTCGTCTTATTAGAAGCAATCAGTTCAACAGTTCTGTTCCAATCTTGAGAAAATGAACACACTCCAATCTTGAATAGTGTACAGTTAACCCTTTCAGTGCTGGACATTTTTTGTATGCACTAGTAAGAAGTGCCAGTTATTGTTTTCACATAGTGTATCCAAAAGTGCTGACCCACTTTTCAGGATTTTGTAAGGATTTCGTAAAAGGCTCTTTTTGTCATTTGATAAGGTAACATTATGATTTTTTTTCTTCTAATAAACCTGTCAATAATATCTCCTAATATAAACACCATTATAAACCCCCAAAAAAAACAACAAAAAATAGAAAATTATATAAATTAACAAAAAATGATTTCAAAAATTTCAATTTGAAGAAATCAGGCAAAATATATAATCTGAAATCCTGCAAATCACTGAAAAGCACAATGTGTTCAGTAAATAAGGTAAAAATTTGATGCCAAAATCTTAATAAAATAGAAAATTTCAATATTTTTTCTAAACTAAAACACTTTTTACTTTTTTCGTAAATTTCCATATAAGTAGTATGTCTTACAAAAACCTTACATATCAAATGAAAATAACACAATGTAAATAAAATAAAAAAGGAATTAAAACTTTTAAGGGTTATTTACACTAAAATATTTACAAATGAAATATAAATATCATTTGCTATATTTATCAATATTGATTTATCTCAAAGGTGATCAAGATTGAGCCATATTTTAATTCTTTATTTACTGACCTACTACTATCACTAAATTAGTATGATCAAATACAATCTACATACAGCTGACAAAGTAAAATACATATCAAAACTAAATAAACTTAATAACTTTGAAAAAGGCTGACTCAAAGGTCTCAGCCAACTCAATCGATGTTTGCACTTAAGTATTGATTTTACATTCTATAATGTACGTGAAATGAAAAGAACTGATTGATGTTAATAAAATAGCAATAATATTGATTTTTACATTTTTATGATTGTTTTCTTTAATGTGTTGTGCAATTGTATATTAACATTTCTCTTGCAAGACGTTGGCACTTCTTGCACTTTTTGAAATGTCTGGTAAAATAGGATAATGGCAACTAAAAGGGTTGTGATAAACAAAAAATAATTATTACTGACTATCTTCGCTAAACCCCAATTGTTTTCTTTCATTAAACCTATGAAACAGGTCTCCTGTATAGGTATATTTACATTTTAAAAATATATAAATTTTTATTTTTATTTTTGACTAATACAGGTCAACACAGCTCACTTATCGCCTACCTCTCTTACTATACACAGAAAACATGTGTAGTCCTTGAAACACTTACTAAGCTACAACCTAGTACCACTAAGAATTTAAAAAACATCTTCAGAATAAATATTTTTGTTAAATATCATCTAACACGGGAACTGATATTTGGTTAAAACATGTTTACTGTAACCTAACATACACAGTATTCTACGAGGGTCGTTCGGAAAATAAAGAATGTTTTTCTTCTCTACACAGTCTTTACTAAGGTAATGAAACAAATTTTACAACACATTTGATAAAAGCGTTTGAAAAATGTTTCACCAGCTTTTCTATGTCTTCTGTATACTAAGCTTCCACCAAGTTGTTAAACCACTCATTAACATTCTCAGTTCATTGTCGCTTCCATAGAGGTTCCCAATCCTTCAATTTGGGAAGAAGATTGCTTAAACTGCTGAAGCAAGTTCGTTATCAACGCAGCAGCATGAGGACATACGTTATCAAGAAGAAGCCATATGCCGCCCAATAACAAACCACATTGATTTGAATTGTGTGGCGTAGTCAGCAGGCTGATGCATTTATAGTCTCCCCTTTAGGCATGTAATCGATGAAGAGGACACCCTTTCAATCCCAAAACACTGTAACCATAACCTTCTTGTCTCTCAAAATTTATTTAACTTTTTTGTTTTGATAGAGATAGAGATTGATGCCTATCCACTGAGTGGCACTTTGTTTCTGGAGTTTTACATGAAATCCAGGTCAGATCACCAATAAAAATGTGGTTTAAAAACTCCTTGCCATCCTTGTCATACCATCTGAGAAAAGTCAGTGCAGCTCCCATCTTTTTTTTTTGTCAAAACTCAACGAACCCACTTGGCACACAATATTCTGTAACTAATTCATTACTTACAATTTTATAACGAACTGTTTTGAAATTTCAGGAAAGAACGAACTCAGCCTGGCTATAGTGAAACACTGATCCTGTTGAATTTTTTCCTCAATCCCTGACTTGAGTTCATCAATCACAACTGAAGTTCAGCCCAAGCGTCCATCATGAATATTCGTCTAGCAGCTATTAAACAAGATACATCATTTTTGAACTGAAGCTTCATTTATCACGTTAACATATCACGATTACCAGTCTGTAAATTTCAAAGGGCCAACTTTTCGCATATAAACAGCATATTACACTACAAATCTCACACTTGGTGGGATCGTTCATTTTGTCACACATTTTAAAATTGCACAAATAAATAGTAAATGACTGTCATCAGACTGAATTAAAGGAGTGAGAAAGACATGACAGTGGCAGTGGTGGAACATCTCTGAGCAGCTCATCAGATCAAAACATTCTTTACTTTGCAAATGACCCTTGTATTTCATAACTGTTGTGCAAGTAGTATTTTGGGAGTCCTTTTTTAACTATACAAATTTACTACTATAACCAGATTTTTTCTTCATCCAACCTTTTTTGTATCCTGGACCATGGCAGGGATATGAGAGGATCTATTAATTAATCATTACGCAACATGAGACAGACACGCATAAATAATAGTTCTTAGTATATTTGTACAATAAGTGGAATTTATATGAACCCAATTTTATCTTGCATTTATTATGAGACACCTATTATAAATAATTCAAACTTTCTAAAACTACTTTGTTTTCAAATTTGTTAATATTATTACTTTCTCCTTACCTAGAAAGTAAAGTAATTACGCAAAAACATGATTTCAAGAACTATATATATTCATTCTCAAAATCTGAGTGCAGAAAAATTTATTTTTTACCTAAAAGTTTGTCATGTAAACATTGTTGGAGACTGAACAAATTCACCAATTTTCATTAATTTGTCATGTAGGTATAGTTTTTCTACACTTCAGGACCATTTGTTAATAAAACAAACCAGTTTTAGCCATTAATTTTGAACAGATACAATAGAAATACAATATATTTTGGTAATACTAAACTCAAATACAGCTCTTAAGTAAACAAACAAAAATGTATGTGTCAGTATTTCAATTCAGGAACAAAAATGATATTGCCAAAATTTTAATAATTTATTTATTACTGAAATTACCGAACAAAACTTGAAAAGAAAATGTATATAATACTATAAACACTTTCAGTATTTAATACAACTTTCAAAGTAAAATTGAGAAACTCCAAAATAACCACCGTCTAGGTTCATTTTAAAAATTGTTTAGCATCTGTAGACAAAACCAAGGACTTTTATAAATTTGGACATAACTTTGTCAGTCTATCAGTAATACAACTTGTCATCACAAACAACAAAGGAACTGAGTTACACAACCTAGTTCTACTTGGTAACACCCAAACAACCACGCTAAAAATCCCGTACTTCTATCTTAGCTTGGAACCAGCCTAAGCCTGCAAAACCCAATTCACTCCCAGCAACCAACAGTCACTTCCAATTGATTTACAGTGCACACATATCTCAGGTCTACACTACACTAGATTAATACATATATCTGCCCAGGCATTACTGCTGGCGCATCACCTCGCATCACCCATATAAAACAGCTTTTTTCTGATTCATGCATTCTTTCTCTAGTTTTAACAATGGAATTCTGAGAAATTATGGCTCCTGCTATATGTCGAAAATCACTGTTTTGCAGAACATCGAGGAGGGCCACCCAATATGTAGAACAATTGTACAAGATACAACATCTTATTTCCTCAGGAGGAAATAAGAGGAATCCGGCCAATTCTAAATAAGAAGCGAATTTCATTCACCATTCCTCACCAGTCTGTGGTCAACATGGTAAATACCCAGACTACTATTTATCCCTGAGACTACAACAAACACTCATAGATGATGTGACCAATCATTATAAAATTTGACGAAAACAGTCTTTACAACAGCCTAAACCCAGGAAAAATATAACGGTTCAAAAAAAAAATTTGAAACAGTTAAGTGGTAAAATCATAAAGGCAAATTTTTTCTTGTTTTTTAGTGTGGAGTATTATTTAAAACAGAAGTGATACTTTTAAAAATGTTCAGTTTTTGCTCATAAAAGAGTTTATATAGAACCACCCGACCTCACCAAAAGTTCATTTTAGGTCAGAAAAAAACCAACAAATTTATAAAGCTAGTTTGGATGAAAACAAAAAAAAAGGTTTTTTCAAGACTTTTTGTTATTTTACTTATTTTTGTATAAACCTCAAAGAAAATTAGAATCTGTAAAGGTTATGGGAATAGAGCACCGTGACCAAAGTACTGTTGTGCAATAAATGTCTAATAATGAATTCTAGTTCAGTTGACTGATGCCCTCAATGAGTTTTAACAGTCCCGTGACTAAATCATTCTGCTGGAGGTCCTCAGGATCTGGAAACCAAAGACCTCCTCCTGGAAAGAGGCTTGCAATCATAGATTATGTAACCTGCAATTTTATATTTCTTCCTGCATAATCTACACATAGTTTATTCATGGTACATGAATAAATCCTATTCATCAAGGTAACCTCAGACCACAGTGCCCATTATTGAGTTGCCCTTTACCCTGGATCTCTACTGTCCTCCTACAGGAAGACTTTTAAAAAGGTGCTTACAATGGGAATATTCTCCAAGATTGTTTTATCTTTTCTGGTGATACTTGTTAATCCACCTATTGATTGACAGTCAAACACATACTAACTCCCATCCGCCAGCTTTCATTCAAAAAGTAAGATGCAGATCTCAGTCTAGCCAAACAATCCGCCTTCTCATTGTACCCAGTGTAAAATAGCCTGGTTTCCAACACTGAGGTTCTAGCACATCGGAAGTGTATGTTCAAAAAATTCACCAACAACCTTAAAAGGAGTTTTTTACACTATTCAATCTTTAGCAGTGAGGGTAAGTAAAGAGGATACGATTCAAATCTTTCTTCCGTTTGTGCATCAAATATGTTATAAAAAAGACAAATTTTATGCTACAAGTTTACAGACAACACAAAAATTAGTTGATCCATTCTTTTAGTATATAGATTACATTTGAAACAAGGCACCTACAGATCTTTGGTACATGCTTTTAAAAACAAATACTTAATCATTTTATTTTATTTTTTTATATATACTGACACCAAGAAATTTTGGAGATATATATATAGCAACCAATACATTTTGTTTTGAAGCTTAAGGGTTGTATTTCAGCTACACTTAAATTATTTTAACTAAACTTGAGAAAGTTTGTGCAATATTTTTTAAATCATTTATTTTACCTTGTGTCCAAAGTAAGGACACTCTCGGCACTCTGGTGCAAAGGTCTTGGTAGAGGTGGAGCCACTCTTCTATAACTGCGGAACTGTGCTGTAGGTACAGGAACAGAAGGACCTCTTCCAAGGAAACCTAAATACTTCCTGTCCAAGCTTGACCCACCACTGCTACAATCGCCTGTATGTTCTTGGTCACTAGCCTTTCCTCCTCGCAGCTTCTTCAATGAGCCAAATTTTTTCTGCATGTCGGAACTGGAAGAAATGACAAAAAGTAAGTCTTTTTCCCAATAAAATAAACATAATTACTATATAAGTATGTATTATATATAGTATGTATTATATATTATTGGGTATTATGTAATATTATGGGTATATGTATGGGTAATATGTATTATTATATAAGTATGTATTATATATTATTGGGAAGCTATAAAGCACACAAAAACAAAAAAACAACCCGGTCCTGACAGAATCTTCCCAGAATTCATAAAAAACTTAGGACCTAAAGCCCAAAAATACCTGCTTAACATCTATAATAAGTTGTGGAACACCAAGGGCAGCCTTCCGGCAGATTGGACTAAAGCAATCATAGTCCCAATTTTAAAGACAGGCAAACCAAAGGACATAATGAGCTCTTTCCGCCCAATAGCACTTACATCGGTTTTGGTCAAGATCCAGGAAAGGATGATCGCGTCCAGGCTCAATTGGTACCTTGAAAAACAAAATCTTCTAGAGGAGGAACAAGCCGGATTCAGACAGAATCGTTCTACGGCCTATCAGACCACGAGGCTCTGTCAAGATATAAAGGAGGCTTTCAACAGAAAAGAAAGTGTCCTTGCTGTTTTTATAGATTTTAAAGGTGCATACGATACTGTAATCAGACCCACACTCATTCGCAAACTACATCAGTTAGGTGTAGGGGACAACATGCTGAATTGGCTGACCAGATTCTTGTCACAAAGATGGACAAAGGTGCGATATGAGAACCAAGACTCTAACTACAAACAAACAAAGGTGGGACTACCACAGGGAGCAGTTACGAGTACAACTTTGTTCAATGCCTACATTAATGACTTACCAAAAGGGTGAAGTGTATACAAGGTACAAGCATTAGTATGTTTGCTGATGATGTAGTTATCTGGGCGAAAGCAAAAATGACAAGAAACAACAATCCTTGCTGGAAGTTAAAGTGAACGGCATTAAAGGTACTGGAAGGTTGGGCTAGGGAGAATAACATGGTCATAAACACTGACAAGACTGTGTATCAATTTTTCTCTCTACGTCATACTAACTACACATTTGAACTTAATATTGATAAAACACCTCTGCCTAAAAGCAATGATACTAAATACCTGGGGTGCATATGGACAACAAGTTGACATGGAAACATCATATGACTAATACAGCAGCAAAAGCAAACAAGAGATTGGCAATACTCAAGCGCCTTGCAGGAGTCGGATGGGGAAGTACACAGGACACGCTCAATAACACCTATAAAGCCTATATAAAGCCAATCCTGAAATATGGTAGTGAAGTCATTGTGACAGCTCCCAAGTCCCAGCTACAAAAACTAGAAGAAACTCAGAATAATGCATTGAGATTAGTGTGTGGAGCGGTTAAGACAACTCCTGTAATGGCCCTACAGCTGTATAAACAAAACCTACCAATCATTGCTGAAATAGAACAACAAGCAAGTTGTGCACACATCGGCCTACAAGCTTTACCAGGGACATATTGGGCAAAAACAACATACAGAAGCAAACCTTAAAAACTCAAAAGGACCCACTGACTGCGAGGGATATACTCAATCGTTGTGGTGTGACGGAGAGGATCGAATCGCTTATGGACCTAGAAACCCTCTGGATTATTTGCAGCTGGAAACACACTTACATCTAATTGAAGATTTTAAAAGAATGAATACTCGCCAGCGCAATGAAACAAATAACACTGGCAACAATTGAGGAGAGGTACCCAACAGATGAATGGCTCCATATATATACAGATGGATCATTTATGAGTGACAGAGCTGAGGCAGGGGCTGGAATATACTCATCACTCTTCGCACACTATGCCTCAGTTGGAAAGAACAAAGGCAGTTTTGATGGAGAAATCAAGGCAATAGAATTTGCTTTACAGCAACTTCTGTACAGAACAAATGCCTACCACAACGTTATGTTCATGGTGGACTCATGAGCAGCCATACAAAGTTTATGCTCTAACAAAAGAACAAATGACGAATCTATAAACGAAGCACAGAAAATGATAAAATACCTACAAGGCCTGGGAAAACGTATTTGCTTCCAATGGATCCCATCCCATGTCGGAGTACTGGGAAATGAAATAGCGGATGAACTGGCAAAAAAAGGCACACGACTTCAACATAAGAACACTACAGTGAATACCTCGATGGCCAAAACCATGATTAAGAAAAAATAACTAACGAGTTCTACCAAAAGGCTTAAAACGGTCTCTGAGGGTAAAATGTGGCATGATGTTGACAGGACCTGGGATGAGAATCGATGCAGACGGAGAAGGAAGCAGTCGCCATGTTCCGCCTGAATACAGGGCATGACTGCATGGCAGCACATTTACATAAGATAAAGATACTAACCTCGGACATGTGCACTTTGTGCCGCAAAGTAGACTCTGTGATGAAAAAGGAGTACTTGATAGTGTGTAGTGAACTTGACCATGACCAAAAAAAGTCAAAGAACATATGTAAGCTATATTGGGATGCCAGAGAACTGATGGACCAAAGTCCGAATAAGTTGCCATAAGAAACAAACAATATAAGTATGTAAAAGCATTCTATTAAAAAAAACATTTGCAATAGGAAGAACTTGGAAGTGTATGAGGTGCTACCTAAAAGTTATGGGAATTTGAATTCCAAGCGTGAACTGTTTGTGGTAAGACCTGCTGCCAGAGAATGGGTGAACCATTGTCTTTGTGAATTATTGTGCAAATAGCTATGACGGAGTGAGGCTACATTTCTAAGTTTCATGCATTTGTGTAACATTGTGTTTAGTGTTGTGATGATTTTTTGAACTTGTGTAAATGGCAGATTTTAAAGAGCAAAACCCTTCTTCAAGCTTGAAAGAACTGCTGAAGAAACTCGCTGCATACTTGTGAAAGTATTTGGAGACAATGGTACGAGTCAATTTTTTTTTTTTTTTTTTTGTACAAATGTTTTAGGTTCAGAACAACCATCGACAAGCACACCACCAGAAAATATCACAAAAGTACGAGTGCTATTATTACAGATTGTAGTAGTTAATGGTTACAATGCATATTTTCACAGACAAAGCAGAACCATGCTATAGTACTAACTGCAGTACATCGGACGAAAAAAATAAATCTATAGATAAGCTCGTAGTGCTAAGTAGGCTAAACCAAAACGTTATCCACACACTTACTGCAGTATATTTGTTTATTTAGTGATAAACACACTGAGAGTAACCTCTCCTCAAGTATTAATACGTAATAAACAGTAGAAACAGTAGAAATATGGAATAAACTCTTTCATGAGACAGCACATGCAACCTGGCATATTTATGTCCTATGTTAGATAACAGTGATGTATTAGGCTGTGTGTTTACATTAAAAAGTTTTATTACATGTTTTCTCCTACATGCTTGCAAACTGAGGGAAAACCAGACAGCAATTTATACATATTATTTAGCCAAATGGCTGGGTCAATAAATCATTTTTTTAATATTTTGTTATATTTACAAGAGTTTAACAATATTAAACAGAAATAAAATTCTTAAATGGTCATAATTCATACAGTTGTTCACTTACTGTCAACTAACCTTAACTAACCAATAATTTACACTAAAATGTTATTACTAGGTTAATTTTACACAAAAAATTAATATAAGAATCAACACTGCCCACAATTAGAGTGAAATACTAAATTACCTTTTGTCAGTGGAAGTTGTCGGTTGAGGTGCTGTCTTTGTGGGTGAGGAGAGCAGCCCTGCAAACTTTTTCATTTTAGGGCTGGAAAAGCAGGATTCACCACCTCCTTCATCTCCCGATGGCTCACCCTCCGATTCACTGAACAAAATAGCTACAACAAAAGTAAAAAGTATTTAGTATTTTGTTGTTCGATAACAGGTTATTAGAATACAAAATAATAACCTTAATTGACAGACTAGAACACTGTTAACATACGAGGCTCATTCAAAATGTAACAATGCCGTCTATCTATCAGCACTGCTGTTTATCTATCAGTGCTAAGTAATAATGTCACTATGCTACTAATGTAACAATGCATGCATGTTACGTAAAGTAACTTCATTCTTTAATAAACAAACTTCAAAGATAAACATGTAAATGCAGCCAGGTCGGTTCTAAAGGCCTACCTGTACTGACCGCCTGGTTCAGTTTTCAAAATAGCTATGCTAGCAACCACAAGTGTTTGCATACAGTTGAAATTCTGTTTTAAACTTGCTGCGCTAGCGACCACAAGTGTCCGCATACATTTGAAATTCACTTCCCAACTTGCATCATTACAACTGCACAAAAGTTAAAGTTTGCGCTTTTAAACTAGTTCAGCCAGTGACCTCAAGTGTCCGCGTGCAGTTAAAGTTAGCGTTTTTACCCCACTATCACTGCCAATGACCACAGTGACCAAGTGTAGTTGAATTCCGCAACTGTTCAACTATTACCGCCAGCGACCACAGTGTCTGCTATGGTAGTTGAAGTTTGCAATGTTCAACACGATAGTGCATTTTTCTTTTCTTTCTACATCTTAACTAAATTCGACAACCAGTTTGGTACTAATTAAAACACTTTTCCTTTTTACCAGGCCATTCTAAGAGTTTTCATCAGTCAAAGTCTGTAGTTTAGTGGCAGTGACCTTCCTGTTCCTGACCACAGCGATTGATCACTGACGACTGTACAGTACGCAGCACATCCCGGACATCTTGCCAGGTAGGTCAGCTAGTCTATAGGATTTTGACTGATAAAAATTAATATCTGTACTACCAGATTCGTCCTCTGCAGAAAGAGTAGCCTAAGTAGTAAAGTTAATCTTCCAAAACTATTTTATTCCTTTTACAAAACAGTGCATGCACACTAGTCTATCTGGTTCACAGACTCTTCACTGAAGCCATTCTGGTTGATTTTGTAGTGTTTCCAATTTTTTGTTTACTTAAAATGTTCAAAATAATTAGAGCCACCATGAACTGTAAGATCTGTTCTGTCATTCGGTTTTCAAACGCAAGGAATGTTGAGTCAGTCGAAATTCATCAAAAATTCAAGATGATTACAGTGAAAATCCAATGAATGATGGAACAGTGAAGAAGTGGGTTAGGAAATTTAATTAAGAACAAACCAATGTCCACGATTAGACATGGAGTGGGCAGCCTTCTGTTGCCAAAAATGATTTGGTAAGGAAAGTTGATGAGAAAATTTGTGAGAACAGAAGTTTCACAATGACAATGATTTATGATCAATTTCTACAAGTTTTACAGTCTCTTTTGCATAAGATTGTTTCAGACTGTCTAGATTACTTTGAAGCTGATGACGACGTGAAACACTATATAGCTATGGTTGTCATCTTGGCGAGATCGTTCTTTGAAGAAGGACTGAATAAGCTGAGTCAACAGCTATGACAAGTGTCTCAACAATGGTGAAAACTATATAGAAAAGTAGTTTAAGATATTCTCTTTCATTTTTTTTTCTTTTAAGAAAAACGTTTCACAATTTTTTTTAATGGTATTTACTTTCTAGACAAACCTCATATTTTTGAACAGCTAAGGGTTAAACATTACCATTTAATTCATTTTTTATTCCTTGCTCTATCTGTGAGAAAATTCAGTGCAATAAAGGTACAGTAATCACTTTTTTTTGGTTTTTAAGGCGAAAAGCATATTGAGGCTATTATTGCCTCTCTAAATGTAAGTGTGAGAGTAAAGTGTTAAAGTCGTAAGTGTAGTGTTGTAAGTATAAGTGTGTGTTAAGACTCGGGTGCCGTGAGGAATGTATAAATCCTCTAAATCCGTGCAGCTAGTCTGCACCCCCTGCGGGGGTACACTAATCACTCTCAATAAATCAGGATCGGTACATACAGTTTAATTACCTTACAGGAGATTTTACAGAAGCCAAGACAGTCTTATTATAATATCTAATATGCTAATAAAGACACTATCACAATTTATTTAGGAAATAGATTGATGTTTTCATTAAAAATCAACTGAGGTGTAAGAAGAAGGATTTTTAATAATATTAATAATTGTTTGTAAAGATCTTCTTTTACTTCTAATGTACCTTTGTGTATTAATGACATATAGTGAAATAACGGTATTTTATAGTTTAAGAATATAAACAGAGTATATTTTATTATAAATATAATTTTTTTAAATGGTTTTATAAATAAAAATTATATAATGTTTTAAATAGAAGTATCCCTGAGGGACTCACATTGCAAGTACAGGTTTGGGAATCCCTACATTCCCTTACTTAACCTTTTCTCCCCTATCTGCTCTTCAGTTAGATCTGTTCATCCCAAACCAAGGTGCAAAAGCATACAATGAAGGCAGCATAGCTAAAGGGGAGCTTAGCTTATATAGGACTCTCAATATCAGGCCATCTCTAGTTTTAATCGAGATGTGATTCACCTACACATGCGAGGCACTATATAGGTGAACATTTTATTTCCTTATCTACTTGTGAGATTTTGATAGCTGGAAATAGTAAAAACCCACAAAACCCTAATGAGCTGGTAAAAGTGGACCTGGGGAGTAAAAATAGCATGGAGGTTGAAGATAATGGGACTGTATCATACTCCATGGAACCCACCAGCAGTCAATTGCAGGAGACTGTTAGGACACTAAGCAGACCTATCCAACCTGCAATGGAAGTGAGAGATGAGTCAAACATGTCATTTCAGTAAGGTGATGGCCTACCTAAAACTATATGAGTGGCAACAGTGTAAACTGACAAGAGGTTATAAAAACAAGAGGCTTCTAATTAAACCTAGAAGCAGAAGACATCCCGGGGAACAAACCAAGAGTGTAAGAAACAACCGTTATTGGGCAGGAATGAACTAAGGGCTGATAGGAACCATACACCAAGACTGGAAGGTAGCCAATCAGAAACATTATACCATAAAGCAACCATGCACAGACTATGCAGGAATAAGGAAACTGCAGGCCACATAATCTATGAATGTGATGATCTTGCTAGCAAGAGACGAAGGGTGTTTCTCTTCCAGGACCTAAAGGGCCTCCAGTTTAATTGGTAAATCAGTGGACTGTTCAAACTCATTGAGGGAACCAGTCCATTGAAGTAATACCTAAGAGGCTTAATTGCACATAGACTGGTGCATAGGTCAATGCACCAGGAACAATCAAACCCCATAACCTCTAAATAGGGCCGCAGTGCCTGGGGTTGAACAAATCCCTTCCTCTAGAATATAATCTAATCTAACCTCTAAATATCTATCTAATCTACGAGGTTTGTCCAATAAATACGCGAACTAAGGTCATAAAAACTTTATTTTACAAAATTTCATCTACATTGATTTTGTCCCCTTCAAAATACTCTCCATTCACTGCTATGCACTTATCCCATCTTCTTTTCCACTCTTCAAAGCACCCTTGGAAGTCCTCGGAAGACAGGCTTTTCAGTCTCCTCGTCGTTTCTTGTTTTATTGTGTCCACATCTTCCCAATGCTGTCCCCTCATCACATTTTTGAATTTAGGGAATAGAAAAAAGTCGCAGGGGGCGAGGTCCGGTGAATAAGGGGGATGATCAAGGATAGTGATTGAATTTTTAGCCAGAAACTGGCGAACAATCAAAGCCGAATGTGCGGGTGCATTGTCTTGATGAAGAATCCATCCATCGTTTTGAGTCAAATGTGGTTGCACACGACGCACTCGATCTCTCAAACGCTTGAGAACGTTAAGGTATAACTCAGAATTTACCGTTTTTGCCTCAGGAAGGAATTCATGATGAACAACACCTTTGATATCAAAGAAAACCAGGAGCATGACTTGATTTTTGATCGGCTTTTCCTTGATTTTTTTGTTCGAGCTTCACCTGTTGCTTTCCACTCCATGCTTTGCGATTTCGATTCGGGGTCATACTCGAAAAACCACGATTCATCACCAGTGATAACCCTATTTAAGAATCCAACATCATTTTCCATGGAATTTTTCCAGTCAGTAACACATTCGACTCTTCTCAACTTTTGATGTGGAGTCAGCAGTTTTGGCACGATTTTCGCACAAACCTTTCTTAAGCCCAAATGCTCGGTTAAGATTGTGTGCACTGTTGATTTTCCTAAATTTAGTTCTTCAGCTATCATTCGGACAGTTTTTCGGCGATCAGTAAGGACAAGACGCTGCACACGATCAATGTTTTCATGCACACAAGAGGTTGAAGGTCGTCCAATTCTTGCATCATCCGTGGCGTCTTCTCGACCTTCTTTAAAGCGCTTAATCCACTTGAAAATGGCTGTTTTCTTCATAGCATTATCACCATAAACAACTCTCAACATTTCAGCAATATCTTGGTAATTTTTACCAAGCTTTACCAAAAACTTGATGTTAATTCGTTGTTCAGTGAATTGGTCAATTTCCATATCGACGAACAAAAAAATAATGCAAAACTAAAAATAACTCTACTCGCAAGATCCGCACAGCGTAACGTTCTGCCAAGCACTGACGGCTCATTGGGTCCCAGACAACACGTGAGGCCAATCGGCGTGGCTTAACTCTCCATAATGGCCACCATATTCGACCAGTTCGCGTATTTATTGGACAAACCTCGTAATCTATTCAAATATAAATAAGTGTACTTGAAAAATGACAAAATGATCCATATATACCACTTGATCTCAAAAAGGTTTTTCTTCTGAGAGCACTAATGTATCAATATGATAAATTAAAAGAAGACCTTAATTGTACCTCAAGTCATGAATACATGTTACAAAAATATTCAATTTCCAAAACACTCTTTGACAATTGGCCAAAGGAGTTTCATATACTATAAAATAAAGTATTATAATCAACTTCCAATGGAACTTAAAAGTTTAGAAGTTAGTGCTAAAGTGTTGCGAAATAAATTAAAAGACAAAATAAAAGACTTAAATGTAATAGACTAAATGATATGCATATCAAATATTTATTTATTATTTTCCTATATTCTTCTTTTTTTTTGTATATAATATAATTTGATGAGGTTTGTCTCACTCCTGATTGTGTCCATGAATCATAATCATGCATGAATGTATGTGCAGGAACAAGCTATGTGCAGACATTCTATGCCCCCTGTAGGTCCTTCATGTGTAACTAAATGTTTGTATGAAAGAAAAATTGGTAAGACATAAATAAAGACCTTGAAAAAGTATATGATAGTGTACCACACAATAACCTCTGGATGGCGTTAGAGAATACTAATATAGGAATATTACTAAGGGTAGTTAAAACATTGTATGAAAATATAACAGAAAAAGTAAGAGTAGGAAATACAATGTCTAAAGATTTTAAAGTAACCAAGGACTTAAACAAGGATATTCTCTGTCTCAAACATAGTTTAAAATATATTGGTAACAAGCACTGAACTGGAAGTGTGAGAGAATGGGTGTATTTAAACAACACAGCATACACCCTCTGCTTTGCAGATTACCAAATAGTTATAGCACAGGATTATAAGGATCTACATTATACGAGTAGAAAAAAAATACGAGAAGAAGAGCAATAAGGATACTGAACAGCATTGTTGGGATCAACAGATATTGAAAATAAATAAACATAGAATATATAATTATACAAAGTATGATCTCATATTGAAGCAAAGTATGAACGTTGAAACAAAATAGAGAAAAATGTCCTCAGGCTACAGAAACAGACTATTGGTAAAGAGCCACTGATCAGCTGAAACAGGTAAAGATTAAATTTTAAAATCCTTGAAATCATGGATGTGAAGCACATTAAATGACAGTAACACAAAACAACTTTGATGGTTTGGCCATGTTCAAAGGATGGACGAAAATCAACTTCCCAAACAGATTTTAAAATGGAAGCACATGGTTGCAGAAAAAGAGTAAGATTGAGACTTAGTTGGAGAGAAGGAACTGATAAACAAGTGTGAGGGGGGATTAGACCATGATCTAAAAAACAACAGAGGAAAATGGAAGCTAGAAATCAGAAGATGCTGGAGAATGTTTTAAAGAAATGATAATGAGCTTTTCACTGACATTTCATTGTTTCACTCACCATCACTGTGAGAGTCTTGTGTAAGTGTTGCCATGGTAACAGAATCCACCCAAGCAGTCAACTCTTCCTGGTTATCAGCAGCAAAGTAGAACATTGTTCCAGTATGGTAAACTTTAAAAGCAAATTTACGTGATTTCACTTCTTCGGCTGCCGATACAGTAAAGCCTGGCAGTGAAATCATCACATCTGCCCTGTTTGCCTGCAACAAAAACATAACTTTACCAGGATTCAATCGAACATGAACATGTTGGTAAATTTTAATTCATGTGTAATTTATTGCTACATACATGAGTTTATCAAAAATGTCCAGGCTTTTTAAGACTTTCTTTTAAAAAATACAAGTTATTGGACACTGCCCCCTTCAAAACAAATCTCCCGGGAAGCTATACATTTGCCAGCAGAGTTTGCTGAAATAAGCAGCTGATGGGTTAAGTAATATCACCATACTTCTAACTCATACTATTTTCATGATAGCTACACACTAATCTACATAGGAGGGCTAACTCTAATGTGTAAAATGACCCGTGCTGATGGGGTAAATGATACTGGACTAATGTCTCTGGGATACCTGGCAACCTCCCATTGTATCTTAGCCTTACCCATGCACGCATAGCTCTGTATGAGCAGACATTATTTCCATAGCTACTCATGTTCCCATCAGTAAGAATGTAAAATAGAATGAGTGTGAACTCACTGCACAACAAAAAGCTAACCAAATATGACACAACCTCTATGATTAGGGTCAATAGTAAGGCGGGGAATTGAAAGACAATTAAAATAGCAAGCATCTGCAAGTACTTCAATAATGAATTGCAAAGTCACCAAATTAGAAGTAATGGCGTTCATCCTCTCCAAATCCGACACTATGCACAGACAAGTACTGGAGAAGGCACTGTAAGTGAGCACTTCAGGAATATAGAAAGGGTGCACAATAGATCTACAAAGTCACAGTGCAATAACTCAGAAAGTAATACATTCATTCTAGCTACACATTTTCCCCACCACCGTTTCCAATTCTGGAAGGACCTTTCAAACTCATTCTATATAATACTGTTCAGCTCCTGTTAACAGTCTCAGAACAAACTTTGCTGCCACTTGGTACATTTATAGTTTTTCAGTTGAAATTTTTTGTCATGAGCTTAAATTAAATATTGAATTCTCTAAATTCACGGATGGTCAACAGACCATTCGCACAAGATTATCCAGATTTCATCGCAGAAGTTCTGTTCTGTTCTCAGATCGGATGGCCAGCAGGACTGGCTAAACAAAATTCTATGCTTTTATATTAATTTAGTTGTTTGATTTTGTTTGGATTGTGTTGTAACCTATCAAGAAACTTTTCAACTAAGTAATTTATGCCTTATCTCCATTCTGTGTATTGACAGAACAAGGTGAATTCAACTGTACTGTGCTTTCTAGTGTCAATTTATTTAGTCATTTTTAGTTCTTTCCAAATATTCAATATTCATATGTTATTTGAGATCACAACTGTCCTTTACACTAAAAACAGACAACTCTCAAGGAAAACAAAAGTACTGTGCTTAGCATAACACCTTAGGATCAAAGGTACTGGGTTCCAGATCAACTGGCTGGACTGGGATCTCCATCTGAGTTTATCGGACCCGAGCTAGCTTTATGGATTTCTCTGTTGTTGGCTGGATCTGCTATCAATAGATGGATAACAAGCAACACCAGACAAGATTTAACCTTCATGGTCATTTCCATAGCAAGTGCCTCTTAAGAAAGGTCTCTCATAGATTTTTTTTTTTTTTATTATTATTATTATTATTATTTAACGTCCGACTATTGTGCACACTTGGGCTAAAGCAGATGATGGGATGATTTATAGCGTATGAAAATGCCAAGTCCTGGGCTCGGCCTCTTGGCTAAGATCAAAGTGTAGTCTCTCATGGAGAACTTAGATTAGTAGCAGATATCTTAAACAGAGCACAATTCAGGAAAACCATGGGGTTCAATACAGAGCACTGTAGTCTGAAGGTGTACATGAACAGGATTACAATTTAAAGTGGAAAAAGTGTGTGCAAGCTATTCAGGAAAGAGGAAGAAACTCCAGGCCATATAATTTATGATTGTGAGGCTTTTACTAGCAGGAAGCTAGAGGTTTTTGGTTTCCAGGATCCTGAGGACCTCCAGCAGGATGAGTTAGTCAGTGGATTGCTAAAATTTATTAAGGACACTAATCTGCTTAACTAGTAAGCAAGAGGTTTAACTGCACAATAGTCAATCAATACTACAACATGCACACTGCATTGATCTAGCAACACAATGGTCTCCACAGAAACCTCATGACCTGCAAATAATTATTCTGGAGAAAGGAGAATAAGAACTTACCCGAATTACAGTGGAAAACTAGATCTAAGATGGTGGAAGCCAACAATGTGTAGTTCGAAATCTGTGTAATAATTTTATTCTCATTGATATATTAAGTAAGACAGTTAATTTGTTACTGTTAATTTACCATTTACTTTACTAAGAGAGTTGAACTTAATAAATCATTTTAAAACTAAAAAATAGTAAACAAACTCTGCCACTATTGTAAAATTTCAAAACAGTTTACCTCTTTGCTTTTAAATCCATAAAATGTTGTTCCTTTGATAAGAAACCAGCCTCTATTCCACTGACCGGAGCCTTTGCGACACCGTTGCTGTAACCAGCCTTGACACTCACATGACCCCATGTCTTTCACACTCACATTGCGGTGTTCTGTAACACAGTGCATAAACGCAATAATTCAACTGTACTTAAAGGTAATACCTTCAAAATACAACTACAAAGCAGGAAAAACAATTCAAACTTTTGAAAATGAAATTTTTTTTTTTTTTTTTTTTTTTTTTTTTTTGACGTCCGACTATTGTGCACACTAGGGCTAATGCAGACGATGGGGGTGATTTATAGCGTATGAAAATGCCAAGCCCTCGCCGGGAATCGAACCCGGGTCCTCGGGGTGAAAGCCTAGTACGCTATCCACTAGACCACCGAGGCGGTTGAAAATGAAATAAAGTAATACATTTACTTTAAGTATTAATATTTGAAAAATGTAAAAAAAATGATGCTTTGAAAGGTAAACGAATATTTTTACATAATTCAAAATACAAAAAGTGGTACAAGTGGTAAAAAGTGGTACTTTATATTGCTTATATGAAAGCAAAAAATTGTTTACTTTTTTTTACACAAAACAAATTTTTTTTTGTTTAACAACTCGAGAAGCTACATTATATGTTAATTTTTTTTTACATTACAGATTTACTTTTTATTACATTAGTACTTACTTGCCAGTAATGGATTTTTCTTTCTAAGAGCTCGTGGACTTGCGACAGAAGAAGCCTTGTTCGTCGCACTCTTTCCAACATTCCGAGCAACCATCATAGCCCGATAACACGCACCTTTATGCGGGGGTTGTTGTGGTAGATTAGGACGAGGTGGTGGCTCTGGTGGAGTCAAAGGTCTTCTGGCATCTACTTTTTGCCGAGGAAAGGTTGCAGGTGCTGACGGGCTAGGCTTGTCGACACAGTCAAAGTTAGACATAGGTTTACGTTTAGGCGTTTCCGGAGGTTGGTTGGTTAATGTTACATCAGGCAATCCGTGGATTTCTTCATGAAGTGACGGAGGTGTTATTCGTACCCTTGGCAGAATTGGTACGGTAGTAACAGAAGTTTTTACTTTAACATCAGCAACAAAATCTTGATCAACTTTATCTGAAGAAAATCCGCTTGGATTAAAAGTCTGTAGAATTTCTTCTTGACAAACTTGAGAAATAGTTTTTGATAAATCAACACCTTCAGAAGGTTTCCTAATTTTTTCTCTCTCCATTTCCTTCCTGCGTTCCACCAAAGAAGAATTAATAGTTTCTAAAATCTTTCCAATTTTCTCTTCTGTTTCTGTTTCATCAGGCACTTGTTCAACATCCAAATTAGCTGAGGTCTTTTGATCTTTCCATTTTGGTTCAACTTCGCCTTCATCGTCCATTCTAAGTAAGTGTTTATTTATTGTTTCAACTATTTGGCCGTGCACTTCTTTTTCTGATTCCACTGCACTGTCCGTTGAGTGTGACGATGACCTTGATGAGATGCTGCTTATTTTTTCTGACTCGCTCTTTGAATCTTCTAAAATAGGTTCCGTTTTTATCTGAACAGGTTTACTAGGTCTCGGTCTTACTTTACCTTCAACTGGAAGCACATCAGCTGATATGTCATAAGCTGGAGTACTATAGCTTTTATCCAATTTGCCTTTCTCTTTACGAACAGGTTCATGTTGTTTTGTTAATAAAAGTTCTTCTTCTTTTTGTTTGTCCTCATCTTCTTTAATTACCCTTGCAAGAACTTTAGGTGGAATGTTTTTATCTGGAGATAATCTGAATGTCCTGGCTGGAACTTTTGGTTTAACCTTCTTGATGGCTGGTAAGGGTTTATCTGTCTGCTCGGACACTTTAGAGAATAGCTCGATTTTCTCTTTCAATGAACTCACTTTAAGATCACTGCTTTCACTTTTTTCATTATCCGATATAAACACATTATCACTGTCTGCTGACTTATTTCTTGAATGTCCACTCAAGTCGTCAGAAAATGAACTAGCATTGTCAACCGTTTTAAATACTTCATCGATTTCACTTGACCTTTTACTCGACCTACCTAAACTGTCCACAGTTTTAAATACGTCATCTGAACTTGTTGACTTCTCTAAAACTTCACTTGTCTTAAAAACTTCGTCACTTCCGCTTCTGGTTACTTTAATTTCCCTTGCGGCAAGATCAACATCATTGACTGGAGTGTTCTCCATAGATTGGGTCGATGCAAACACTTCACTAGACAGTTTCTCCCTCTCTTGACAAGAACTCACTACATCCGGCTTTGAATCCTGAAGGAAACAAGCATTGCGATCTTTAAGGCTATCAAAGCTACTGTATTTGCGAGCACACTTCACTCGAGATTCACAATCTTGAATCAATTGAGCAACACGAGGCTTATCACCACTAGTGCCCACACCTCTCCATTCTCTTTCAAGTTTTAGTTCTTCCCAAAACTGAAACATACAAAACATAATTTATGGTACAACAGAATACTATATATTTTAGTTTCCTTATTTCTTTATATAAAAACTAGGAGATACCGTAGCAAACATGTATAGCTGAAAACTTAAGCAATAATAATAACCACAACTGTAAAATTAACGTAAGAAGAAACATGTTTGACCTTTTCACTGTTCTATTGGGACAGCTACCTGCTCTACATGTTTTCTGAATTAAGATTGATAACAAAAGAACAATACACTTACATTGATGCCATCATCTACCCATTCCTCAGTTTGAGTTTGGTAATAATTTATAGTAATAATACACAAGTTGAAGCAGATCAATTAATTCATTTGATTCAGACCTGGTTTGTAGCCAATGACTTTCAGTTAAAAGATCATTCAAATAAGCTCTTTTTTTTAATAAGAACTCTTTTTTATTTCATGTGACCAAATTGTTTCATGTGACCAAATTGTGACCTTCCAATTTCACATGTCCTAACATATAAAAATGAAATATGATAGCAGACACTTCTTTATCATTTGCCATTTTAGATAGAAATGACTAGCAAGAGAACAAGAAACTGATTCGGGTCAGGTCAAGCAGTCTGAAGCAAAATGCTTTGTTCCAGCTGTTACATCTCTCCTAGCCTTAAGGTTAAAACCAGTAATGAGTAATTACGTTCTATGGTAGATTGAATCTGTTTCTGTTTCATAATCTCATTATGTACAAAAGTAATACATAATATCAAATCAAGTTAAATCAATAACTGCATAAACAAATAAAGCAGTTTTGGAAAGTTAAAGCTGCAAAACAAAGCGGAAATACAAAATTCCTAGGCAGCAGCCATTTAAGTACTGTTTCTCCTAACATGGATGTTCCAGTAATTACTAACCTGCTGCAAATTAACAGGCGCTCTTTTGCTCAATGGGCTGGCACCAGTGATGGTAGCTCTTCTCTGAACAGGTAGCCTGGGTTTAGGCAGATAGAGCCGTACTGAGGTTGGTGAAGAAGCAACATTACCATCTACCAACTCACATTCCTCTTCTGAACTTGAAGGCAGACGTCCACCCACACTGGTTGTAGACTCCACACTTACTGACCTAACATTACAATCAGATCTTTATAATTGTCAGTACCACATACTTGGCATTTGTTTATTTTGAATAAATTTTTCTATCGTTCCTAAACTTAACTTTCTCATTCAACCTATTATTTATTAAACCTAAATAAATTATTTATTTCTTACGTTATTATTTTCTTAAACTTAAGAAACATATTTAGCAAAACCTCATTTAACTGAACTCAGATCAACAAAAACCCAGGTTTTCCAAAAATCCGTATAAAATTTCCTCCAAAATGAAGAATAAATAAATATACAGGAAAATAAGGGCAAGTTTGCATGGGCTGGTAAGGAAATAAATGTCTGACCTTGACTTGATTTCCCTAGTTACTAACTACCGACTTTAAATACAACTAAACTGCCAAACCGCACCTCAAATTACTGACATCCATATTAGTCACTAGCTGTCAATACAGAAGTGCGGATCGCGCTTAATTTTAGAATGTGTTAACATTTGTTGAACAAAGCAGTGAATCAACACTGATATCCTTCTAATGAAAATATTGCTGAACATTGCTACTCAAAAATGTTGTGTTGGGTATATAAAACAAACAAAAATTACTGAGTTTTTTAATGAATAATTAACATGCTATTCTTAACATTCTTAAGTACAGTACAGTTTGTTGATGTAAGCCTAAAAATGTAATTTTTAACTTAAATAAAGAAAATATGTCTTAAAAAAAAGTTAGGATTATTTGACATTCAACATTTTCAAGAATTATATAAAAAAAGTATTGTGTGCATGATGAAGAAATAGTTATACAAAACAGCTTCCACCCTTTTATTTCAGATAACTGGGGTTGTACTCTACAATGAAATAGATCTTAGTAACCTACAAGTATACAAATAGCATGTACATAAAAAAATATCCTGACTAACTGATTCATCACCGAAAGAAAACTGAAAATGTGGTCAGTAGTATAATGTAGAGAATCAATAAGAAAGAATTTTTCCAAAATTCATCAACTAAAGTTATAAAAAAGGAGGTATATATAAAATAGTTACAATTAGAATAACATGTTTAGGGTCACATTTTATTGAAACTTCAATAAATACTCTAAAACAGAAAAATTTATTTCAGCATTTTTCAAAATTCAACCCCGAAGAGATAAACAAAAAACCCATGGATGGTTGTGTGAGTGCCTGTTATTAAAACCAGCAGTGGCTGAAATGATGCAGTCAAACCATAGTACGAGTAACTGCAAGACTTGTGCCTCAATATCTCTTAAAAGACATTAGCTAATGAGGTGAAATTTTGTATAAAAGTTCTAGTTATATAGTAGGGGCTAACCAAGAAAGGATTTGAAAATTAGTGACACAAAATAGTTAACTACATTTTCTTCACTTTCAATACAAAAAATAAATCAATAAATCCATATTTGAACATAAAATGAAACTGTGGTTCATAGAATATAACAGGTCTTATAAATATGAACACAATGAACCAAATCACAAAAAACATTTTAATAAATGGAAAACATATTCTCTTTATCTTGGAATGTCTCTCAACCATCCTTTTTTACACTACCTTTTCAAGAACTCTTTACAGTATAACGATACTTTCAAAAATCTAGTTACTCTATGTTTAAAAGATTTGTAAAGATACAACAATAAGAATGGCAGCAAGACATACAATAAAAATGGTTCCAGCAAATACTAACTTGGGTAATGGCATTTCAAAGTCCGGAATTGTGAGCAGCTCAGGTCGTGGAGAAGGCAGGTTATCATGCCACCTGGTAAATGAATTCTGCGTAGCACGCTTTTTACTTGGCAGTCGGTACGGCTTCATGTAGATCTGTCCGTAGACTTTAGTGTGTTTCGGTCGTTTCTTTACAGTTAAAAGTACTTCCGTTGGGGATTCTTCAAATAAGACCATCACTTGTTTCACCTGCCAGCCAACCTTCAACAAAATTATACTTTTAAGTTTTGTCACATTAATGAGAATACAGTGGTACCTCAGTTAACGATCTTAATTCGTTCCACAACTAAGACTGTTATCTGAGAAGATTGTTTTGCGAGTCAGTGTTTACAATAGTGTTCCAACAGACTTATGGAAAACATTTTAATTTGTTGCATAGACAAAGTAATTCAGTATTCACTATTAATATATCAAAGATGAAGAATGAAAAAAATTCACAGGACAGAAGTCAACACTTTATTTTAACTAAATTCATACAAATTTAGTTAATTTGTAATCACAAAAAATTGTGATTGATGTCAAAAATACACACACAGAAAAATCAATACTGTATATTTTTTAGTTCATACTGTAGCTTTTGTTTAATTCAATAGTCAAAGTCTGTCTGTTACTTCCACTACCACAAACACTTCTTTTAGGACCCATTTAATTAATTCTTAAAAAAATTGAAAACAGGATTTACACAATTTGAAACTTGCACAACACAAAGACACTTAGTTTTCTTAAATTTAAAAATCAAAAGTATGTAACACGATAATATTATAACTGTTTAAATTTTTTAACAGGCTAAGAAATTAAACACAAGTAAAAGAGTTGAAACACATTTGTATTTTGTAATTACAGCATCCAAGCAATCACAATGATCAAACCACAATCACAAATAACAAAAAACAAACATTTTTATAATGTAATACCAGTTAATTCAAAAGTAACAGTTACTAAATAAATAACAGTACTGTGAGTTTGATAAGATCTCTATTCCAGATTACATTATTTAACTACTTCAAAAATAAATTAAATGAAGTTAAAGTAGGCAATCACAAACATTTCAAAATTTGAAAAACAGAATATGCCAAGATATGAGCAACATTTATCATAATCCTGAATTTTTTCAGAAAATATTTCACACAAAAATTCAAAAGTGATTTTTATCAGATCTTGCAGAAACTCGTGGTGTGTCACTAGCAACTCTACAGTGTAATTATAAACAGTAATCAATGAGACAAAAAATGAGCCATTTTTAAATAAATTTTCAGTTTTTATTCACTGACCACCATCCATATCTTTATGATATCTAAATACTTAAAGAATAAACAAGATTTAATGTCTACACTTACGACAGTTTGATAATTGATTTGAACAATCTCATCGCCAGGTTCTAACTTTCCGCTTTGATGTGCTGCACTGTTTAATTTCAATTCCCCAATCTGATGAATTCCTTGGTATGAAGGCACTATGTAAAATCCCTGAAACAGACAATATTCAAATAACATTTTGTACAACAAATACTTACGATTACAAGAAAACAAACTGTAAGACTAATGTTGAAACCTTTTTACTTAAGGAGCGTAAAAAGGAAGATTTTATTAAATTTCATTGCCTTGCAACACGATGTTCATTACAGAAACGAAATCATCTTGAGGATACGTGGAGACCTAAATGAACACAAGGCCGTATATAAAGAAAAAGGTGCCATATATAAATGGTTTTCTAAGAAAGCTATAGTATTATCCACCAATAGTGGTGGTACCATTAAGTGTAGTGGTGGTTGACATCACTAAACATTGTCTATGCAAAACCAGATGGTGTTGGTTTCCTAATTTTTTTTTTTTTTTTTTTTTAACGTCCGACTATTGTGCACATGGTTTCCTAAAGAGCACTGGTTGTGAGTACAACGTGTGTTAATAGCCATCGTATTGGTGACAGTCATTCATTTATTCTTATGTACAGTGAACATTATAAAGTTAAAATGTAATTCGGACCAGCAAAAATGATGAAATATTGATTGATTTTATACAAAACTGGCTAAATACACCTGCTTATTGGGGTTTTTTTAGAGAAAAAAATTACGGCAGAGAGTTTTTTGATAGTAAAAAAAATATATAATTTGAACATATCTTTGGTGTTAATAGTCTACAAAGAAATTATGTTCCTTGCCTTCACTGTATAAAATTGGAATGTAATTAAATACGACTGTCAAAACAACAGCAACCACTGATTGTCCGATTTAATTCAAACCAGTTTCTAAACACAGTTATCAGTGGAAAATAATCACAGTAAATAATTTATAATAAATATTAAAACTATCCTTCTAGACAAAACAACAGGACAGTGGCCACAAATTACTCATAGCATAGACAACTCAGCACCCTAAGCAAACAATGACAACTGAAACAAACGATCATCTACTGGAATGAGATACAAAAACTTCAAATAGTGTCAACAAATTCTAAAAGAATGTATGAACTGTCCAGACTGTAATAACATATGGTCTCACATAGTGTTTGGCGAGACACTATGATATGTCCAAATTATATCATTCTGCATGTTAAAAACCATGTGTTTAGTGTTTATATCTGTGTTTTTAATGTTTTGTTAACTTTGTGATAACCTTAATAGAGGAATTTCACATTCTGTATTAAACCCTTGGTAGGATGAAACAGTGAGATTACAAAACCGCTGTAGGCTTTACAAGGTGAGTAGAAAAAAATCTAGACTGAAGAAAATAGGTCATAATCCTTATTATTTAATATTATTAAATATTTACAAAAACAAACTGTATGACATCATAAAATAAACCACATTTAAACACTAAACTTACTAATATCATCTGATTCATTACTCACTAAATCATCTGATGATCTTTTCTTAAGCGTCACCAATTCCAGTGAAGCAGGTTGTAGCAAGAGTGGATCTTGAATGTCCTGAATAATGGAATCAGCTAACACAGCTAAATGTCCTGAACTGGTACGTATTTCTTCAACAGGACGTTCGGCAAATCGATCTCTTTGGCCGCATGTCGCCATCTCCAAGCTGAGCGAAAGCAATTCCGATTTCCTTGCAGAATACTCCAACTGACCTGAGAAAGGTGGCCTGTAACATTTTTAAACTGGTTTTTAAATTGCTGACTTTAAGGATTTTTTTTTATTTGTTATAAGTATTATAGCAGAGTACAACAATAACTTTTGACAATGGAAGGTAGCAGAAACTTTATAATCCAAACTAATAGAAGATGTCAAGATTATCAAAGATAAACATAAACATGGCTAATTATAGTACAGTATACAAGGTGTGTTCAGAAAAGTAACGAGAATTTTTAAATTTTGCGAGCTTGGAGAGTCCGATTGTCAAACATTTTTTTTTATTATGTTGGTATACATGCCCTTGAAGTATAAAACTTTCAGCTGTTTTCATTGTTGACTTTGTCTGTGACAGCCACTAAGGTTAGATGTGTTTTTATGAGCTCGGTGATTTTCGTTTGTTAAAAGAAATGGATTAAAGAATTTGTATCAAATTTTGCATAAAAAATGGAATAAAGTGTAAAAAAGTGTGTGAAATGTTAACAAAGGCCTATGGTGAGTCTGCTATGAGTAAAGCAAGAGTTTACGAGTGGTATAAGCGTTTCCAAGAAGGCCATGAAGACGTTCAAGATGGCGAATGCCCTGGATGCCCCAGCACATCAACAACCGATGAAAACATGGAAAAGTGAATGAAATGATTATGAACAATCACCGAATCACAATGAGAGAGGTCGCTGATGATGTTGGCATATCGATTGGATCATGTCATGACATTGTTTCCAGTGTTTTGTGTATGAAACGCGTGGCAGCAAAATTCGTTCCAAAATTGTTGAATTTTGAACAAAAACAGCGGCGAATGGAAGTTGCTCAGGAGTCACTAAATGAAGTCAACGACAATGCAGAATTACTGAAACGTATTATAACAGGTGACAAAACATGGGTTTACGGATGACATTGAAACTATGGCTCAATCATCCCAGTGGAGGCATTCTGGGTCGCCAAGACCGAAAAAGGCTCAACAAGTGCGGTCGAACATGAAGGTTATGCTCACTGTGTTCTTCGATATTAATGGCATAAAGCATCATGAATTCCTGCCACCAGGTGAAACAGTCAATAAGGAGTACTACCTACAAGTTCAACGCCGTTTGCATGAAGCAATCGAAAAAACACCCAGATCTGTGGAAAAGAATTCATGGCTTTTGCACCACGATCATGCACCAGGTCACACTTCACTGCTTGTTCATGAATTTTTGGCCGAAAACAGTACTGTAACGACGCCCCAGCCTCCATATTCGCCAGACATGGCTCCATGTGACTTTTTCCTATTTCCAAAAATAAAGAGAACCTTAAAGGGCCGTCGTTTTACAGCCGTAGATGACATTAAAAGCACATTGCTGAAAGAACTCCATCTGAAAGATCTCCAGTGGGGATTATTTTGAAGGTGACAACATCAATGTAGAAGAATAAATATTTTGTTAAAAAAATTAAAATTCTCATTACTTTCTGAACACACCTCGTACAGTACTGTATTAAAATAGGATTTAAAAATAATAGGTTTACAAAATAAAATGTCATAAAATGATAAAATAGCACATTATAATATTATTGTGACATAATTCTAGAAATCTTTTTGTGACACAAGTATTTGATTAGCAAAGTGTTAAATTCTGACAAGGGTATATATGAAGTTGGTGTGGTTTGATGATTAGACAAAATGAATGGGGCAGTATCTTACTCTCAATATTTGCACAAAAATGCCACTTCTATTTTAGGTTACAGCTGATAGTGAAACTATTATTTCTAATTTTCTCCCATATTAAAAAATTAATAACTTAATAATTCCAATTTATAATTCCCAAATTAATATAATATTAGAATTCATAAAACAAATACAATGGGAAAAAGAAACTAAGCACAATATTTTATTTATATTTTCCTCAAAATCTGATTTCAAAATTTAATCAGCATTCAAATCTGCATACACTAACATTTTCAACTTTCAAATTACCTTGAACATAACCAAAATTAACCCTGACTGCATCTGAATAATATTCAGTTTTTTCTATTCTAATTTATGCAGATTTTAACAATGAATAAGGGAAATTAAGTTTTTTTAAATATATTATAAAATGTTTTTTTTTTTAATTTTTAATGGCTAATTTTCAAACAGTGAAAAACTGAAGAAAGTCATTTAATAATGTTCTATCTTATTCTGGATTTTAAAATTTGACAACTTTCATATTTGAACAACTTTTTTTATTTGTTGTTCAACTTTGGCTCAATTATTTGGCTAAATCAAATATTTTGAATGGTCCCTTCAACTTCGAATCAGTCAAAGTACACTGTAAATACAACAATAAGTAAAAAAAATTATGATCCTACTATGATGGATGCTTCATTAATTTTCCAATGGAAATTTGCCAAAAAATATTACAAAACTATAAATTCTACTTGTTTTTATATGTTGAAATTTTCAACTTTTAATTACAGCAAACGAATGTCTTTATTTGTGTGTAAGAGGCATATCCACAATTAGGCCACAATTGTTCATATGAACAAAGCTAAACTAAACAAATATGTCATACAGTCTTTAAATATATAAAAATGGTGTATTCTTACCATGTAATTGGTAATACTAATATTTTAACCAATAGAATTCTATTAAATTTATTTGCACTATAAATCAAAAGATTGCTTAGGTACTATAATGTTTTACATCTTTTTTGTTTAAGACACATAATCATACAAATACGTAATTAATTGTAGTCAGCATTGAGACATTAAATTTAACTGTAATAAATTTTAAAAACCAAACTAAAAATATATTAACCTCAGTTATTGACTTGTTTACAGTTAAGTAAGAATTAAAATTGTTTAGACTAACCATCCTTTCCACTTCTGTAGTTAAATATAACTTGACTGAACAGGCTAGCAACAGGACCCTTACAAGATAAAAGCAGGAAATAGACTGTGTGTATTTGTGTGCGTGTGTGTCTAGAACACTTCCTCACACGCCCACTTGAATGATAACACACATCTTAAATACTTTTCTTATGTACATAACACATATTGTTTTGTTTTTGTGTTTACTAACAATTGCATTAATAAGAGCCTGTGGATCCTGTCTGCCATATTGAATCTATTCCCTATAACACTAATATTAATTAACAATATAAATCAATCCCTTATTGTTGAAACATTATATTTCATCACATTTTAATGTTGATTATATACAGAAATATTGTCAGCTTTTTACATTTTGTATATATTTTTTGTTTTTAAAAATACAGGAGCAAAAAATGTAAAGCAAAAAATACATACAAAAAACCAGACCACATTCGCACATACAAGACCTTTAAAATGAGATATCAAACATAATTAAATATTAACAAACAGTGGAATAACCTGTAATATTAATTAGCATAACTCTTACAGAGAACAGATTCAATATGGTATATTGGGTCCACAAAAATCTTTATTACAAATTTTTTTAAATACACAGTACTAAAACATTAAAAAAATATCTAATTTTTAACAAATTCCATTTAAAAACTGATTTTGGAGTATAGTGTTATATTGACTTGTACAAAAAAAATTATATTTTTAATAAGAGTTTTGATAAAATTACATTTTTAAAAAAAACCCAAAAACTTTCTAATAGAAGTTAAACTGTTCTATCAGTTATTATAACCACTTCTAGTGGGCATCAGTATCAACGTTATTAAACAAATATTTGTTACAAAAATAGAATGTAAACAGAGGAAGAAAGATATGAAATTTTTAAACACTGTTAAGTAAATTTCAGTATTTTCTTAAGTTAAAATACTTTAAAACATTTGATATATGTAAAATTATTGAACTGACTTGAAATTTCATTTCATTAAAGAATTAGCCATTTTTTTTTAAAAAAAAAAAAAAAATGTTAACAACAAAGTGTAAACATTAAGTTTGAATTACTTGTAAATTCTCACCTGTCTAACCAACAGACTAAAGGTTTTACTGCAGTGACAATATTGGCAACATCAGCTAAAGTTTGCGTAGAGACTAATAAGGAATCTTTGTGGTTACGGTTCAAGTCATTATGTAAACTGTGCGCCAAACAAGAAAGTCGTAATGCGAGAATTTGTAAAGTTTCCCTATCTAGTTCGTAGTGCTGTAACAAAACACAACAATACTTTTATTAGATACAAGCTCTCTCAGAAGCTCACACATTGTGAGTACAGGTGTAGCAATCTCAAGATGCCCTAGCTTACTTCATCTATCTGTTCTTGGGTTATATATATATATATATATATATATATATATATATATATATATATATATATATATATATATAGATTAAATATACATGTTAAATACAATATATTACTAAACCATTCCTCATTATTGTATTTACCATATCGTTTGCCTATCTTATTGCCAGCTACTTAACCGTGGTTCCAGTTATCCTTCTCCTATCTCCCTTAATTACCCAGGAAATCGAGGTTCTGCTACATACAAAATAAACAGAATGAACATTGTCGTACATTCATAACCATGTAGGATCATATTAGCCTACATATCATATTAAGTCTCTTTGAAAATTGAGGCACAAAAGCAATTGTTTAAAAAAACAATGAAATGATACTGGCAGCCTAAATACAGATAACTAAATGCATTGTTGTATAAACACTAGGCCAAACATGTGAAGCCATGAAAAATCTAGGCTTTATTTTTAAACACTGGTATTTTTCATTCATGATTTATGTTTATGGTAATTTTTTCACCTAACCTAGCCTAACCTGATACTACCACCTTTTTCTCTGCCTACTGTAGTAAAAAGAACAAAATTATTTACAATTTGATGAAATATCTGGTTTCACTGACAACAAAATAAGTTTTATTACCAGACTACATTATTTAACAAAGACACAAATAATATATACTTACAAAATGGCGTAAGTGTTCAACAGCTTCCAGTATTAATTCTTGATGTCCCAATTTAAATACACCTAGATGTTCTAAGTCATCTGGTCCAAGATTTAAAACCTGCTGTCCATTTACTTGGTTGTTTAAAAATGAATGAATGTATGGCACTAGGACACCGTCCAACCCTGTAGATTACTTTGCATTATAAAAATGTCATAAGAAGAATGTATTATCCTACACTCAAAACACTGAATGTTGTCATACAGTGCCCCAGTACAGTGACCAGGTTATTTAAGTTATGAAGAATTTGCTAATCTAATATGGTATTTACAGATATAAAATAAAGTTTTTATCTTTTCGTGTTTTCCCATGTCTTAAATATATCTGATGCTTTAACAAGAAAAAATTACCAAGATTACAGCCAACAAATTACCAACAGTATAAGAAAAGTTGTTCTTGAAGAAAAATAGTAAACGATTATAACACAGTTCTTGTGTAGGCTGCACAACTCCTAATAAATCCTTGAACACTTATAACTCATTTTTCATTATGAATTGTTATTACTCACTATAATTAAATATTTGTAAAAGTATATACGTCATTATAATGATATATTTTTAAAGTAGAAAGGAAAACTAGCCAATTGTTTGACATTTTTGTTTCAGGGGGTACACGTTCACCTAAATAGGAAATGGTCAGTGTTGTAGTTTATTAGCCTGCTACTATGCAACTTGGAGAGATAATCTATTTGGAAAGCTATTTGCTTGACAATATGTTTTGCAATATATCATGTTTACTGTAACAAAGATTATGTTTTTTTGTATAAGTTGTACTTGTATCATGTGTATTTTTTTTTATTTTTATAATATATAAATATAAACTTTCAGAGATTTTGACTATTTTCATTTTGTTTTCACCAAACTGCTTTATTTAATGCTTACTAGTAATAATACAAAATATAATAGTGAGGAACATACAGGAAGTTCAAAAAAAATTATTTCCATAACCCTACAATTACTACTGGGCAAAATATGCTAACATGTTTTTTATCGTGAAAATGGTATATTTAATGCATATTAAATTTAATAATAAAGACTATAGTAACTTTTATAAAAAAAGTTACCTTAATAACTTAATAAATAGTTTCATTAAAAGTACTATTGCATGAGTTACTAGCCTAACAGTGAAATAATGTGATAAAGCGGATGAATACTGCCTCCATTTCCTTGGTATAGTATCTTAATTGAATAATAAAATACGTAATGAGAAAAAAATATTTAAAAATCATAAATTATATAAAAACCTTTTCTTCAGATTTAAAATAATTTGCATACAGATATAAGGGTAGAAAAATGTTTAGGTGAATAAATTGTAGGTATTAATCTTTATACCAGCTTACCATAATAACTAATAATACAAAAAATTAAAAAAAAAACATTTTCATAAGTTACTTGTATTTAAATTTGCAAATGCAACTCATAAAATTTTCAGGTAACAGCTATCAGCAGTCCTACACCACGAATATTGGTAAAAGTTTCAAAAATGGTTATTATAGGTCCTTCCATAATAGGTTGTTATTTAATAGTTAAGTGTTTATCAAGATTTCATGTTTTTACATGTCCGGGAATATACGTAGTAAGGCTTACAACTGTCAAATTTAATATATTTGCTACTAATTAGACAACTAAATTACATAAGCTATTTATTCTAATACTTCAAAATCATGTACCTTTAATTAAACTGAGTTATATTTGTTTTAATATTTAGTAAAATTATTGTAATGTTTTTTAATCTAAAATTAATCACTTCTTATGTTGCTTCTGCTACTAGCCTAGCCTAGACAAAAAAAAATGTTTTTTTTAATTATGCCTAGTCAACAGAAACATTTGCAAAAAAAATTGAAAATCGAAAGTTTTCTTCAATTGTACTTAATTTAGAGTAAATAAATGTACTGTATACTATTATTTTACCTTTCAACCAATCTGTAACTTGGTCTGGTTTCCACTCTGCTACATTCACATACGCCATCTTTATTTTGGTTAAATTCTTCAATTAAAATGAAAGGTCAAACTGTTCACAAGTAAACACAACCGCTGAATCAAGGTACAGTCCGTAACACAAATTACTGTACCACTGCAGTACTCCATAATGTTTATATTAAAAGTATACTGTAATAAAACGAAGTGTGATTGTACATTTATTTTAAAATTATTTAGGAGATATGTAATATGTACATTATAGAAAACGTATTTTAAAAATAAATTTAATTTATTGTGTTTATATTTCTACATAAAATGTTATAAATTTTATTTCAGAAAAACATTGTACGTTGTTTTTCGTATTAGTACAAAGCAAAATAATATAATAGTTTTATTAAAATGAATGTTATTTTATGCATGCTAAATACAGTCTAGCACTTTATAACAACTCAATTTTCATTTCTTGTACATTATGAGAATAGTAAGTCAAACTAAAATTCTCAAATTCACTGTACTGCTGTAAGGGTATGAATGTGAATTGACCGTAGTTCACTTATGAATGAAGCATCCCAGATGATTGGGATTGAGGTCAAGGACTGAGGGGAGGGTATTCATGAATTCTATTGGTCAATATTTCAATTCATATGACCTTTGTTTATGTTATGAATGTAAAGTGGAATTTGTAAGCATTTGCAGTGTAGGATGATATTTGTTTACATTTTGAACGCTGTTGAATGAAAGTGCAATTTTATTCGAATATTTCTATATAAATTTATGATTACAAATAAATAATAGTACCATTAAATAATAATAATGTTTTATATTTAGTGAATGCATTTTTTATTATTATTAATACATTTTATCGATCTTTGATCTTGTCAGCTTCCCAGTCCAACTCCATTTTCTATTTGTAATTTTGATGGGACTTATTGGGAAAGAGTAAGATATATTTCATATATATATATATATATATATATATATATATATATATATATATATATATATATATATATACACACATTATCTGAATTTCTCAAAACTACTGCATTCTTTGCAAGATTGGGTAAATGTGCAATTAAAAATAGCACATAATCACAAGTTATCTTAAAAAATTTAATCCTCCACTGGTGAATATCTTTTAATTTAATAATAATATATTAAGTAATCAAAGACAAAAATATTTAAGAATCACTTCTTTAGTAAAACTGGTTTAATGTCACAAATACAAACTACAAAATTGCTAATGTACTTCAACAAACTCAAAATTAATTATACAATTGAACTTCCATATCAAATTTTTTTGACCTGTGATTACTTTCTGTTTATACTTTACACTTGATAGCCTGGATAGTAAAAAAGTAAAGTGATAGGAGTAGGCAAAAAATAACTTGGGGGGGAAAACTGTTCTAGCTGATAAGAATAATAAACAACAGTTTTTTTGTGTTTTGTATGAAGGAATGAGATTAAAAAAATTATTAGATTGAAGCATGTTGTATAGATTATCTATTCTGCAAAGGAATGACAAAAACCTGTACATATACCTACTACTGTATAATTAATATCTAATTGAAGAATAATTAATGATTATTATATGAGGCCAGTCCTATCAAAAATAGTTTAAAATATTTCTAGTTCCTCAACTTTCTAAAAAAATATGAAAAACCTCAAATTTTGAAATTAATGTTATGAACCTTGTTTTGTTTTCCAGCTGACAGCTTTATCAGTAATAAAAACTACTTAATGTTAACTGTATATATTCAAGTATTTATTAATTAGTTATGTAACTTTTACTTTATATTCAAGTTTTATTATCCAAACTACTGTTGGCACGATTAATGTAAATCCTTGATCAGTGACCAGTGAAACTAGAAAAGGAATGTGTTTTAACATCTTTTCTAATATTTACCAAAGCTATGTCAATAAATAGTTCATAAATAGGTAATAATAATAATAAGGAGAAATGTTTAAATCATTATTTCTGCAAAAAAACTCACTCTAAAACGGCTACAGAGATGGAGCCATGAAGTGTGTTATTCAGCACAGTTACATGATAACCACAGAAAATTTAAAAAGTAAGTTTTTCTGACTTTTTAACATGTAACCTATTGTTAGCAAGCAAATTGAATCGTAAATTATTACATATGAATTTCTACGAATACCATATCAGTTTAGTTAAACATTATGAAGACTAGCTTAAGTAAACTAACATGAGATGCGTGAAAAATGTTTTACACCTTTTCTTGTTCCTGTATTTCTGACTTTTTAAACATGTTAATTTGTTGTTAGCAAGTAAACATAAGCAACATATTACAATAATGCCTTTAACTGTCAAATAGTGTACTACTATCAACAGCTTGGAGTTTCTTTTTCCTCATTTTGATCACATGATTTACCTACCAGTCATAATCTTCTCAGTGTTATACGCTAATACAATTCATATTTTATTTTTCAAATGTCATGTTTGGCTTTTTCTTCTCTTCATCAGATTTAATTTGATCAACTTTCCGGTGCAATATTTTAAAAACAAATTTAATTTTCTTGCAACTTTGATAAGGTCAATATTTTTACAGTATTGCTGTAGCGCTTACTACTGGTGGCATCTTGCAGCAGAGTGTTCAACTACCCCAGTAGCACACATTGTTGGCCCAATGTTGGGATTTTGTCAGCAAAGTTGGGCAATATATTATCTTCAATGGGCCAACGAGCTGTTTGTTTGCTAGGCCAACTGTTACATTCATGAAACCTCTGCTGTTGGCCCAACATCAATTCTTAGTTGGCAGAAAATATAAGAAATATTTTGTTAAAATAAATACCTCGTAAATTAAATAGGGTATATTTATTCCAAAAGTTTTAAAATAATGTCTTATTTGTTAGTATAATAGTTTTTATCGATGTTGTAAAATTTAGTGCAAGTGCACTTGATAACTTACACAGAATTGCCAACAGAACAATTTTTCTTTTTTAGCATAATTGTCAACAGAATAATATTATATCTTTAATTACTATACTAACAATAGTGTTACAATGATTAAAATTTTTTTTTTAATTTCTTATTTTATTTCTACTTAACTATAATCATTTACTATGGATGATTTTATAATGTACTTATTATTTGAAATATTGCCAGCACTGTTAAAAAGTGAAAGTATGTCCATTACTCATTTAGTTCTTTGTTGTCATACTACAGTTGTAGTTGTATGGTCCTATGTGTACAGTACAGTTATAATCGTAATTTGATGCTATAGTGCTTTTTTTAACTTGGCTTTTCACAAGTGTTATTTAAATAAATTTTGTTTGTGTGAATTTGGTCTCTTTTTATAAAATAACCTTGTTTCAGTAACGAAATATGCAATGTTGATTACTCAACTAACTTTCAGTAGTAGGCCTAACCCTACTAATTACCAATATGTTTAAAATATTATATTTTATTTAATTGATTAGTGAACTTAATAGTAATCATAACTTCTCTACATTCGCGAACACATTTGAATACTTTTTCTTATCAAATTCAATATGTATTCTTACTTGAAATAATATGTACGTTATAATATATAATTAAAAAGCTAAAGTAGGCTACTTATTAATATATTACTTTGAGTAAGAATATTATACATTTGATAATAAAAGGTTCACAAATGTAAAGAAGTTATAATTACTATTAAGTTCACTAATCAATTGAATAGAAATATAACACTAAACATGTTGGTAATTAGAAGAGTTACCATTGAAAGTTAGTTGGATAATTGTTGGGAGTAAGTTGGGCCAACAATTTCTTTGTTGATGTTTAATTGTTGGCCCTTTGTTGGGATTTGGTTCGTTATTAATTGGTAGGCATTTGTGCAAATTTTAACCGTTGCCCAACCATGTGTGAAAACAAAGTATCAACAATGGGCCAACAGAAAATGCTACTGGGGTACAGTTAAATAGATAATAGCACTGTTTTCTCAAATGTCTCCTCCTCTCTATCCTTGCAGTGTTCCTAGGGACATATAGTCCTATAACTTGGACTTTAGCTTCTGATATCAAACATGCTTTTTATAATGGTGGCTGTAATTCTAGTGCTTTTATATTCAATGATAGTATAAATAATAATCAATCTAAACAGGTTTTTGCAGGGCTACATTTTTGTCTGCCACAATACAATACAATTACATTATTTCTCAATGTAAAGTAATATCTATTTGTGCTTTTGATATTTTATTCAATTGATGAATTGTTGTTCCTATTGAACCCGCTATGGTTCATTTACATACTTAAAACTACTCATTTATTTTCTCAAATATTTCTATTCTCTATTTACAAATATTTGGTTTGCCTTTCACTTACTGCAGACACGATACTAATGTTGTATTTTTTATGTTTAAGTAAGCTCTTTAAGATATCTGAATGACCTTTTATTATTAGCACAACCCAATAAATAAAATTACTTATTTTAAGAGGTCTCAATAATCTGCATTCCTAACTAACAGGTAATTTAGACTACAAAAGTTAAAAATAGACTGATAAGAGCATACTTTGCAGGTCAATGTGTACATTGCAGGATTATCACAGTGCCACAACTCATGCACAAGGAGAACTTAGGTTGAAGGTATTGTTAATGCTGCCATTACGTTATCAGTTCTACCTCTACAAACATATAAAAAGTTCTGACTTTGTCTATTTATATTGTTATAACATAAATAGCAAAATCACAGGTTGTTTATTGATTATTTTAAAGTTTTCATGCAGCTGCAATTTTCTAATCAAGTGCCCATACATCTTTATATGGTCATTTCATAATTTAGTTAATACAGAATTAAAAAATGTTTACCATTTATTGTTTAGGTTAGGCTCTATACCTAGCTGCAAACTCACCAAGCACATCTATAATGGGTCTGTGTTGCCATAGCAATGCTACAAAAGAAAAAAAAAAATACACCAGAAAAGAAAAGGTTAATTTAATAATTTTTTCTCGTTATTAAAATAAATTTAATGTACAGAACTAGTCATTTTTGTCTTTTAAGGTGAAAAACACTTATCGATAACACTATCATGAAAATAAAAATAATTCAAACCCTGATACTTCAAGAGGAAGTTAGAGTTAATCAGTATCCTGCAATAACTACTGTACAAGCAAAAGTAACATTATATGTGTTTTTGTAGTTCCATTGTTTTTTAACTGTTTTCTAGGCTATACAATATAACCTATAGCAACCTTCCAAGACATGCTACCGCTGTAAGTATAAACTGTCACCTTTAAAAATTAAACTATTTTTAAGTTCCTTTTTCTTCAATAAAACAAAAATCATATTTAATTAGTACTCCACTTGATTGTTCTCTTAACTTTTTTTATGAGAAACATGAATAAATTTGAACAATTAAATTGATCTTTACTTAAATAAGGATAAGAATAAATGTAAATTGTTCTACACCACAAGGGATGCAGCAAAAGGACATGGTTGCACAAAAGGTCATAGTCAAAGGTAGGAGGCGTGTCCAAAAAGCAACTTTTTGAAAAAAATTTATAATTTTTTCAAAAAAAAAATTATATTCTCACATGGAAAATGAAACTGTAACTACTGTTCCTCAGTTTCCAGCACTATTCAGTCTCTTGTCACTGAAGTTGACCTACTATCACTTGTAAATAGGTCATTTATATAATCCAGTCTTCCTCAGGGAATGATACCGCCAATAATTACAGCCATAGCTGTACAGAGGGTTTTGTGACATCGTCAGTTTCAAAACGCTTCATTAAGAGAACAGGAGGTAGTCTGATAACGCCAGGTCTGGCGTACCTCATATTATAGACACATCTATTTGTTTCAAGCCAAATAATACATTTTATTACTGTTGACATCCCATATTCTTACAGAATAAAGGTGAGTGGAGCCTTAGTTACCTTATGCTCGCACTCCATTAGCTGCATTATTACAACTGCTGTATTTATTCTAGCATAAATAATTAAACTAGGAATATTTCTAGATAAATATTAAAATATTTGGATAAAAAAAGAAACGATTCATTCCGTCGCATTAACACCCAGTGCGCAATGGAAAGGATAAGTTAAACAGTCATTCTTAAGCTTCAAAATAATGACCTCACTCTTAATGGACAGTGCCTCCCATATTTTTTTTTCTTCTTAAGGAGGCCATTTATACTTTCAAAGGTGAACTATTGATATCCTTGAAGGTTCTTATGAGTATTGATGTATGTATTTACTTATTATGCAGCACTTTATTCTGAAATGACTTTAGACTCTTTGACGACATTGTATGATTCCTCACTTTATGCAGTTTTTTCCCCCAATTTCTCACTCCAAAAGTCCACAGATTACTTTCCAAAGCCAGAGCTTTCTTGGCCACCCTGTTATTTTTGTGCCAAAACATTTCAATAAATAGAATCCTTGTGGGTATTTTAATGTTTTGTAGTTTTGATAAATGGCCAACTGCTTCTTTAATAATATTGGCCTCACAATATTGACTTCTTGAATGCATACCTAAAAACCACAAAAGGAAAAAAGGGGGAAATTGAATGTAAATTAAAAGATATTTATTACAATCTCTAAACTATTTACAAACAAGCAAACAGTATTATACAAAAGTTAATATGTCATAAAAACATTGTAATTTTAGAAATGACACAAGTTTTTCAATTAAAGTAGTCTCAAAACTACTCAGAAATAAAAAGATAGCCAGTAACATATTGTTTCTTAAAGATTGAAATCCAACCACTTAACTATGGTATTTTTGAAAATAAAGTAGAAAAATGCTTTAAAAATGTAAATATTTAGCTGATATTTTACATTTTACAATAAGTTAAAATAAGTTTTAAAATTTATAAAAAAAGTTCCACAAAACTAGTGTCAGACAATTTCATGAATCCAGTATTTTGCATGATTCATGAAACTGTAACTAACAAAACTAGTTTTACATTATCAGTTTCTAATTAGGACTAATTTGTAAGAGTAGTTACAGTTAAATAGATTCACGGTTAAAAAATTACCAGTTTATAAAAATAACTAATTTTTTAAAAGTGCTCTATTTTATAGGAACACTTTTTTAAAATTTGTTTGTACCTTAGGTAGTTTTGGTAGAGTACCAATCAACTTTTTAGGCCTGTTACGAAAGTCATAAGAAAAATTATTTCCTAAAAACATATTTGTTTGCACAGGCACTTGACAACTACAAAAATGTATTATTTGTTTGTTTAATCTATTTATGTTCCTTTAAAGTTATTATTGTCAGTATGGTTTAAGGCATCATAGTTTTAATTGTCGAGCTGAAATTAGAAAATTTTAATATTTTATACTTAGTTAAAAAATTAAAAATTTTAATTTCAATTTGTTTTTGAATTAATGAAATTAGAATAAATTAAGATAATTTATTTTCAGCGTAAGTTAATATAACATTGAACTATTTTTTTTACCTATGAGTAAACTTTAACGTAAAATATTTAATCCTAGAAGTGGCAGCATACAAAATATAAAACATGCATTCTTTAGCATACTGTATAGTTCAGTTCAAAATTTAGTTAAAAATATAATTTGTCTTAATCCTAAAGTGTTGTATATTATTTACTGATTTTCAGATTCAATTAAAGAATATATGTAGAAAATGTTAGTAAATTATAATTTTGGATAGTTATTATCTAAGGGAAAAAGAAAAATATTTTCTACAAATTCAAAATAAGAATTTTGAGCACTTTGGAAAAACATTAAAAACATTTTAAAAATTTTTCATAGTACACATCAGTTTTGAAATTTATTTATGAACAAATTTACATAAGAAAATATGTATTTTTCTTAGAAGTTTTCATGTTGAAAATTGAAAACTATTTTTGTTACAAATTTTCTAAATCACCTATGAAAACATAACTATAACAAAATATATAAATTAGAATTAAACAATATATACCATTTTGTAGAAAAAAACTCTCTGAATAGTATATATGAGGGTTGTTTGGAAAACACAAGATGTTTTAATCTGAGTTCTGTGTTACAACATAGATTTGTAGACCACAGAATACAAAATAATGCAGAAGTCAAACCACACGTGGTAAAGAAAGAAATACCGTCAACAAATTCATCTGAAAAAAACCACCTTTTCTATTTTTGCAATGGTGCCAATATAAATCCCCAAAGATAATAACATGGAATGTTTTTTTAAATAAATATTTACAGTTCCAAGTGGTGGCCATGATGTAAACTTGAAACTGTACACATTCACATTACAGTCAATGTGTCTGTAATTAGTTACAAATGTGTATTATGACTAGAACAGGATAAATATGTTAAAACAACTGGTTAAGAATTTTAAAATGTAGCAACAGAACAACTTACCACTTCTAGGGTAGTGAGAAATAACAAATTTGAAAAACAAATTGTTTTAAAGTTCCTGTATATAAGTTATATGAATGCACAACTTTAAAACATTTAAAAAAGAAAATTACGCAAAATATTTTTAGGTAGATCAGTTCTTTTTAGTACAAAATCAAATAAAAGTAGTATGCTGTTATTTTATAATAAACTATAAAGTGAAACAAAGTATGCAGTCAAAACTTGTAGATTATTAGTTTGGCACAAAGAGTTAGTGATTGATTTAACACAGAGTAACAAATAATTAATTAATCAATCTATTTGTTACTTAATTATCGAAATACAACAGTGTAACATAGAGTGACATGAGATAATTATAGTCTTATCATCACCTTTTTTCTTTAAATGTATATTTGAACTACATTTAAAACTGGTGTACATGCTTTTGACACAACTCTATTTCACCAAAATTATGTCTGACATCTTCAAGGTGTTTTTCGCTCCAATTCTATAGTCGTTTTCTTTTAACTCGATATGGAGCAAGAACTTTGAAAATGCCAGATATGTTTCTGGCTTAAGGTCGGAATAATGTTTCTTCTAAAAACAGTTGTACACTGGTCTTATGTAAAAACATGCATAAAATAATAGTTTTTATTGTCCAGACTTCCAAATTAATTTCTATTATAGATGTGTCTAAATGTTTCTGCTTCCAGGACTTACATTAAATTCATAATAGAGGAAGGGATAATACAACCCCAGGCACTGCGATCAACAGACCTATTGTGCAACCAAACCTCATGAATACTAGTTTAGCAGATTGATGCCCTTGGTAAGTTCCAACAATCAAATGATTAGCTCATTCTGCTGAAGATCCCTAAGGTCCTGGAAATCAAAAACCCTAACCTACTACCAGCAAGAGCTTCACAATTACGGATTTAATAACGAAAGAAATTGTATATATTATGAATAACTTTCTAAGATATTCATTATAAACTCTCCACTACAATTTCTTTAAAATAAGAAGCAATATATAGAGGCTTGCATCAACAGCCTATATATAATGTTGTGTGTAAGAGACATTTCTTACAAAAATGAAAAGTAAATAGTCAATACAACGATAATTCAATGGACTCTAGAATAACTCTTGATAAATCATACAAAAACAATGCATTTTGATCCCTTCTTATTTTGTATAGAGGAAGCTTCACTCTAAAATTTGTACTCGGCCTAGCCTTTGCCTCTATAAGTCATACTAACTGGGTAGACTTCTTGTTTATACTGTGTTCACACCACTTATTTGTTGGATTATAAATCTGTACTGTAATCTATGACTGTATAACCCCCACATTTACTTACTAATACAACACTGCTCATCTGTCATTATGAAATGGAAAAGCAATGTCCTTTTAGAAATTTAACTAAAATAACCTTTATTTTTCAGTCAAACACGAATTGCAATATTTCATCAAACTTACATTATGCTCTCATTTTAATTAAAAATTTCTGTTACTCTGTGCTATATCAAAATTATTTTACAAAGTACTATACAACTAGGTCTAGCAGTAAGAAAAGCTACACTATGCATTTATACAAACTGTGGACGGTTCTTACATACAAGATATCTTTTTACATTTTGATTAAAAGCTGTTAAATTTGATTGTTATTTGATTTATTTTTACCATTATGACACATACAAAATGATCGGAAATTCAATTATTTTTAAAATGCATATAATAATCATATATTAAAATGATTTTTTATTCCTAATAAGAAGATTAGTGTAAAGGATGGTCCATTTAAGTTCTCTAATTCGTAAGTAAAGAATTTCCAAAGTATTTACATATATACCATAAATTCTTGGAAATTAATATACACAATTGATAACAATATTTGTTATTAATTTTTTTAATCTTCACATGCATAACTATAGTTTTATTCTTTACTTTATTTATGTAACTCATTGTTTAGCTTTAAACTGAAAGGGTTTTTAAATGTATTGTAATAAACACTGAAATGTTTCTTAATCCAGCCAATTGGATGGATACAGACTATATAAATATGTTTGTAAATAGATCTAAAAAATTTTAGTTATAACAAAGGCAATTAATTTTTTTCACTTCTTATATTAAGTATGTTAACTTATTTTTTTAATTCCTAAACATATCCTATCTTGTAATTTATTTTGCATTTTGTTGCTCTTGAAATTAATTTTTAAAACTATGAACAGGAAGCTCTACGATATTTTTAATGTATTTTTACATTGTATTAAACAAGTCCAAAATCAGTGTGGATAGTGACATCACAATTATTTTGTTTCTCCGCAGCCATGTTTACCTCGACTAATGTATCGATAGAGTTAATGCTAACCCCTTTTAAAATATTTTGGGCAGCGAGTGAGGTAAAGTGCAAAGACAAATCACTAAGGCTCGGGAATTGACACAGTTCACTGCTTTCTGAAGTCTTTTTGGCAATATCTTGAGCGCTTCCGTTTATTTTCATAATATCATCGTTTAACATGTTATTACCTGTCAAGTTGGATAATTCACTGGAAAATACTTTTGTCGGGCTCGACGGGTTACTATTGAAAACTTTACCGTCTTTCTTGAAATATATCGGAAAGAAGGGATGATCAGAATCTTTAAGAAGATTTTTAACACTTAAATTTTCAGTTTTACTGTAACACTGAAGCGGTGTCGAAGATATCGATGCTTTCCTGATATTATTTAGTTCAGATTCGTTGCCGAGAACATTTGTCATATCGACCAAGCTGCCGGTTACAATTTTGCTTGAATCCAAAATCTGTCTCCTCTGATTATTTTTATTATTTTTGGAGGATGTTAAGAGTTTCTCTTCTAACTGGATAGTTTCTGAAGAGGGGAATTTCATTTTTAACTGCGTCTCTAGTTGACCAAATATTTTACCATTTTTTACAGATTCTTCATCAGTTTCTTGCTGGTTGTACAGCGAAGAAGGACGTTCTAGTTTTGGGTGATACCTTTTATAACTTTCTTTTTCATTCAGGCTATTCCCGTCATCAGTTTTTCCTCCATTTACAATAATTAGATCCCGATTCGGAGGGTTAACTTTGTTTCCTAAGCCATTTTCAAAAGTAATTACTGATCTAACAGGAGAGTTCTGTTGCTGGACGAATATCTTGGTAGTGTTTGAACCGTTGATAGTAGTGGTCATTGTTGTGGAGTTATCTTCCTGGGTATCGCCTAGAGATGACTTTACGGAAGACACAAAGCCTCCAATGTTGGATTGAGAGTTTCCTTGGTTGGTGGATACTTGAAGAGTTATTGAACTCTTTCCTGGAAATAATACATAAATTTATATTAGGTAAAACAAAATACATCAGACCCTTTTAAAGTAAAATGATTTTTTCCTGGTAGTAGGAAAAGATGTTTTTGTCATCACAATTGTATAATAAACCAACAGATTATTTTCTGTATAATTAATTTAAAAAACTAACGTCAGAAAATTAATATTCATAATATTATCGAATATAATATATTCATAATATTGTCGAAAAGTCTTAATAGTGGAAGATATATTTCAACAAATTGAATCTTGATTGCAGTAAAAGTTTTCAGTACTGGACAAGTGATACCAATAAAATTATACTTCAAAAATAAAAAGCATTACACATATATGTAAAAAAAAATTACCCAAACTAAAACCAATTACCTCTTTTCATCAATCTTAATAACCATTGCAGCAGTAGTATCCTTTTTAATTACTAAAGAATGTTTGGAGTAGTGACGTACACAAAATCCACAGTGAGAATTAGAATTTCACATAGAAGTCATTTACATAAAAATACTAATGAACTTAGTAACAAACTTGTCCGAACTATTACCAAAATTTATTTCTGTGCCAAGTTTTGAATGTCACAACTTGCTGACATTTACTTCAATGTCTCAGATCTGGGTTTTACCATAATGGCAGCTAAAATGGCTCATTCTTCAATAGAAATTCACTAAAAACATAAACATGAAAGTATTTCTAATGATCAAATTTATTTATATTAGAACACTGTAGATCAAGTCCTAAACAGAGTTACGGTATTTTTATTGTCCAAGAGCAAAGTAATTACAAAAGAACTTAACAGTATATATTTTAAGATTATTCTATCAAAATATGTATTACAGTAAACCCACAATTGTTGTTTTTTTTTACAGAACAACAAAAAAACATTTTTTTTCTTTTAGATCTCAAAATGGAGTGATAATATTTTGTATCCAAACTTTTAAAATCACTTTTTTTGTAGTTTTGATACATATACAGTACACAATACGAGTTAATAATGTCAGTTTTCTTCTATGAATAAACATGTTATTATGGAAATCTGTTCATAAATATACTGTAATGAGTTCTAAGAAACCAAATAGTTTAACAAACATTTTTATTTTTTACATACAACTGGACAAAAATAATAAAAAGCAGATTAAACAATTACTAGTAATAATCAGGGCATTTACAGGTTCCACCCTCATTTAATCAGCTTTAACTGATTACCTTCCACTCTATGTAGCCTGTTAATCCGAGGGTTTACTGTAGGATTTATATAACCTATGATATAGACTCACTATAATAAAGTTAGTACCTGAGTTACTGCTGACTGAATGAACAGGAGAACTTTTAGGCGTGGAACTCCTCGAGCTTGGTGTATGACGAGGGGAGTGAGTAGATTTAGGACTTTTAGTGGAACGAGGAAGTGAGTTGTATCCAGAAGATGAGCTAGACATGGATTTTGTGTTAACAATAGTTTTACTAGAAGAGAGTGAGCTACGGGAAGGCGAGACGCTAGGAGCAGGATTAGGGTTGGGTGAGGACCGACGTGACATTGGACGGCTAGGTACAGGAGTGGTGCTGGAAGCAGAACCTTGTCTTCTATGATGTCGTGGTAAAGTTGAAGAAGCAGGTTGACTTGATACTTCTGCATCTTTATCCCACCTCTCCCTGTCTCCCACGTGCGATCTGCTCGAGCTCCCTGCTCGGCTCTAGTTTAAAATAAATTAAACTTAATAATTTTCCACAAAGCTTTGCAAAGTACAAAATCTACCAGAGGACTACAACAAGTGATTCTTCTACTTTTATCTACTAAGCACTTGAAATAAATATATGCCGATATACTCAGTAAATTTTTTTAAAAAATCTAAATATAACTTTCAGATAATTAAAATGTTAAATTTTAAATCAAAATATGTTGTATTTCAGCTTAGTTTTTGAAGTGCCTATACCAAATCTAGCATCAGAGGAAAACTTGTTTAATAGGCTAATTAAAATAGCAACTATGCTGGTATTACAAGTCCAATTTAACTTGATAGCATTTCTAAAAACTTCGACAGTAAAATACAAGTTACTAGTTCAGAGACTGATAACACTAGAATCGGTTCTGTTTCTGAAATGCACTCACTTATAAATTACCTTGTGATTTACTAAAGAAACTCAACTAATATATTATTTAGACTTGTAAAGCACAAGTTGTAAATTCACAAGTTACTAGTTTGCAAAACTTTCGTTTAAAAACATTAAATGTTTTATAAAGTTTTACATACAACGGACATTTAAAAAAAATCTGGCTAACTGATTTTTAAAATAAGGCCAATTTTTCAATAGATTCTGAACATCATTTTTTGGGATCTATAGTGTCCTATTTTAAGTGTATTTATGGGGTATTTGATCAAAATTGTTAAATTGAGCCAGTTTTTGATCCTAAAATGGGTTGAAATTCATAACATAAAGTTATTTATTTCTGCTAGGAATGCCAATATCTTGTTGAACAATTTTGTCTGCCATTCCTAAGTTTGTCAATTTTTTTATTTGTGGACACATTTTGGATTACCTCCATTATCAAAACATAGCAGTACTCCCCAAATTGACAAATCTAAGGAAGATAGATAGACATACTCAAATAATAATAATAATAACTGACAAAGCTAGGAAAGGCAGTTAAATATACTCAACAAAACAAAAATATATTTATTATTTTTTTAATTAACATATTTTTGAGATATGTTCTAAGTTCTACATGCCAAATTTCATAGAAAATGGTCAATTTGTTCAGTCTCCAGAGATATGCGCAGACATACAAACGGACAAACATTCATGTAAAAACCACTTTTTTTTTAAATCAGGGAAGATCTGTAAATGTAAAAATTAATCAAAATCTCAACAATGGTATTTTTCTCAATAAAATACTGTACTTTTCATGTATGTTGTTTATAGAAAAAATAAATTAGAAAATAATTATATTTCTGTACATGTATTTCCTTGCAGTGAAAATTCTCACATATATTTTCATACTATAATGCAACACTGTGAACATTCAAAGGTAGAACCAATGTGTGTCTTTTTTAACCTACTTTTCCTGCTTAACATTTGTTGATAATGGTCAAATAAAATTGTATTCTGTGAGCCGCAATGGTTTTTAACACCTCATCGTAGAGTGCCTGTATATCGATAAACATGATATACTTTTGGAATTCCACAACAAAAACTAAACCCTACCAATATATTATAGACACGACTACAAGCTCATTGCATACCACTTAATTGAGTGTCATAACAAACCAGTGTTTACGTGTAAACACTAAGTGCAGTTCTATAACAAGCAATAGAAGTTCATAACAAAAACTATGTAATGACTCACACACTTGTTATATTTATCTCTATTCTAAAGTTATATCAAATGAAGTATAACAAATGGAGAGGGGGAAATACTTTGGGAAGAAACAATCTGAGAGAGAAACGCCCACTTCATCCCCTATCAGTGTTCATTTTTATTTTATTTTACTAGTAGTTCAAAGAACAGTAGAACTCACAGTATAATCTTAATTAATATACAGAATTTTAGGCATTTAACTAATTAATTTACACAAAGATATAACAAGGATATAAATTGTAGTATATTTTAACGGGTTAAAAATTAAGAGCACCTAAAACTTCCTTACGCTCGAGAATATCGAGCACCTAAAACTTCCTTACGCTCGAGAATATTGAGCACCTAAAACTTCCTTACGCTCGAGAATATCGAGCACCTAAAACTTCCTTACGCTCGAGAATATTGAGCACCTAAAAACTTCCTTACGCTCGAGAATATTGAGCACCTAAAACTTCCTTACGCTCGAGAATATTGAGCACCTAAAACTTCCTTACGCTCGAGAATATTGAGCACCTAAAACTTCCTTACGCTCGAGAATATTGAGCACCTAAACTTCCTTACGCTCGAAAATATTGAGTACCTAAAACTTCCTTACGCTCGAGAATATTGAGCACCTAAAACTTCCTTACGCTGAGAATATTGAGCACCTAAAACTTCCTTACGCTCGAGAATATTGAGCACCTAAAACTTCCTTACGCTCGAGAATATTGAGCACCTAAAACTTCCTTCACTCAAGAATATTGAGCACCTAAAACTTCCTTACGCAAATAAGCGTTACAATATTCTTAATAAATTTGTAGGTCAACGCACTACAACAGCGCTTTTGACATGCTGATAATATTTCCACCAGTTTAACCAGTAACCGTAATACTTAGGAAAAATATTACTGAAACACCTTTATTAAAAATTTTATGCTCTTTCTCCATGAAGCTGTCAAAATTATAACAGATCTTGTGGTTAAGCCAGTATTACAAGAAACAGCCAATAACTACAACTTATTGTCAAATTAGTTGCTGTCATCTTCAAATGGAAGTGGATGGGGAAAATCTTACATATACATTGTTCAGGCTTCATAAAAAGTACATTCATACCAAATTTCAAAACAATATTTGGCCAAAACTGCGTATAATCGTCATTATAAGTCAGAGGCTACAGTGTAAGGTGTCCTTGAAATGGAGGTGAATGGCAAAATGTCTTACATACAGATTGTTCAAGTTTTATAAAAGGTACCCATCATACCAAAATTCGAAACAATCAGTCAATGTGTTTGACCAAAACTGTGTAACAAACAAACAAATACACAAACGAAATGTTAAATGGTAAAGGTGAAACAAAGATCTCACTTCACTAAGTCAATGAGATATTATACTACTGTGTAGGTTTAGAAAATAACCCAATAATATTTCCTTTTATTATGTTTACACAATACCTGCAACTTTTGGAAATAAAACAACTGTGAGTATGAGTACAAAATCCTTACTCATCACTGTCAGAAGAAAATAACTCTTCAGACGTTATTACTCATTTCTGTATTTTTAATGAAATCCTCAGTGGGTCAAAAATATACAGATATACATTCTGAAAATGAGTTTCCTTACACGAGTAGAAGCAGCAGAAGGACTATGGCTGCGATGAGCTCTAGATGTGTGTGTCTGCGTGCCGACTGAATGAAGATGTCGTACAGTTGAGTTAAACCATTCGCTCGGTGGAAACTGTGCAGAAAATGTTTGTAGAGGCGCTGATTTTCCTCGTTTGGATCTTCGGAACAGCCTAGACAGCAAAGACAATGACTTCCCTGCAATACAAAAGAAGTCATTAACAGTGTATGAAATACTTATATAAGATGTGCAGCTTTATACTTTTTTAACCTTTGTATGTAAAGGAACAAAACTTGGCTTATAAATACTCTGTCTAAAAATGTACTTTTTGAAGTAACTATCTGTTTTCAATCAACTAAGGAGGCCATACCATGAGGAGTCAGAAGGAAATCTCAAATGAGAGCAGAGGTCAAATTGAACATCACAATTCTATTAATTTCACAATTCAAAAATCCGACCTCAGAAGGCTCCCTCTGTTGAACCTCAAACTCCTACCAAGCCATCCTTCTTAGGTGATGGAAAACTGAAAGTTACTTCAAAAAAAAAACATATTTAGTAAGACTTTTTAATTTTGACCTATTAAAAACTTATTTAATACATTTTTTAGGTACTACAATTTCATGTACCAAAAGTTGATGCTTTACATGTAAGGGTTCAGATTTTTTCTTTTTAACATCTTGTTTAAACAACTGGTGTAACGGCAAGAAAAAAAATAGTAACAAAAGAAATACTTATGACAGTAAATCTTCAAAATCAATTTTTAAGCATTTCCTACTACTTTGCTTAAATGCTCTTTTCTAGATTGATAAAATAAAAAGCCCTTAATCCACAGTAATCATTATGTGGTGAAAAAAATATTTGACATGTTCTTTAATTTGGACACTGCCAATATAATACGCCAGCAATAATAAAGTATGTTGAATGTTTTGATTTATCAAAGTTAAATAACAATCCTATGAAATCTTTTTACTGCAACAAATCATATTTTCAAACAGATAATTAATTTATCTCGACTGGATTAAATTATGGACTGCATCAATTGAATTAACTGTGGAAGTGAAGTTGCGCTGAACGAAGCAGGCTATGCAATTAAAACTGAACCTATTAGTATTTTTAATGTAAGTGCAGGGGACATTATTTTAATGTAAACGTTACAAGGGACATAAGAAACAAACAGAAATTACAGAATATTTTTGTTGAATAATTAATAAGCTATGATCTAGTTACCTGTAGTACAGTACACAGTTCATTGATATAAGCCTAAAATTGTAATTTTAAACTTAAATAAAGAATATAGGTCAAGTATAGCCTAAAAAAAGTTAGAATCATTTGACCTTCAAAATCTTCTAGAATTAGATAAAAAAAAATTACATGTGCATAACAACCGAAAAAACCGTTATCCAAAATAGCTCTCCTTCCTTTATTTTGATAATCAGTATTGTATTGTAGTTACGTAAGTTACTAACTTGGAGCCACACTGGACGCTATTGTAGTATCAGCTGACGTAGCCTCGGAACTTAATTGTCGATTAGGAATGTGTCTCATTGATCCTGTCCTGTGCAGTGCAGACAGCCTCTTATTGCTGCCAAACAGACGCAAAGAATGCCTCCTCTCCAACTGCGCCCGTTTGCTCGGCGACCTTCCAATCAGTACTTTATCCTTTGGATTTCCTGCAACGATTGTACAAATATCCTACAGCAGTGAATCTTATATACAATAAAAACAACTTATCTAATGAAAATCATTTCAGAATTAGGCTATTATAAACTGATAGATATTTTGTATTTTATGGCTATGCCCGATCATGCTTTATGGTCATGTTTATTGTACTATTATGGTATTTGGATTTGCAATTAATGATATGTTTACCATTATCATTTTATTTTTTATTCAGGGCCATGGTGGTCAATGTGGTAAGTGTGTGTGTGTGTGTGTGTGTGTGTGTGTGTGTGTGTGTGTGTGTGTGTGTGTGTGTGTGTGTGTGTGTGTGTGTTTTAGCACACTCATGTTCGCCATTTCAGTCTGATTTGACTCAAACAAAAATTGATTCTGGCAATAGCTCTTGTAAGTTTGTTAACCAGCAAAAGTCACTTAACAGATTCAAAATGGTGGTCATTTGAAATCTTTTTAAAAGTTCATAACTTTTTTGCTATAAATATCTTTGAAAACCCAATTTCAGCATCATAATCAGTGGTAAAAACTGCATAAATTATCATTTGGAAATTCAAAATCCATTGATATTAAGAAATTTAATTTGACAGTGGTCAGGGTTCATTATTGGATTTCGAATGTTCAAAGTTCAAAGTTTTAGAATTAGAAATTCAGAATTAGAAAAGTTAGAATTTGAAAGTTCAAAGTTGTAATAAATTCAGATTTTAACGCTGTTTGTGAAATTATAGTTCCAAAAAAAGTTTCAATTTAATTACATTGAAATTAAGTTTCAAATGTAATAAATTACATTTGAAAATATATTTTCATCACATCAGCGACAGAGCTGCGTGCCACAATCATTTTATTTGTAACATCGAAATACTTTTATTGAATCAATGCTACTTTCATTCTCAAGTTTCAAGAAGTGACCTCTTTTACCTATGCAAATGTTATTACAAATTTCACAAATAAAAACTGACTCATTATAACAATCTGTTCTATTCTGTGAAAGTTGAACAATCACATTTTAAATTAATTTTCACCATAAAAGGAACACTCATCACTGCAATGGCAGACAAGTGCAAGAGTGTGAGATGTTCTAAAAATAGAAGAAACAAAAACCAGTTACTGACCTTGACAGCAACTGCAGACAACAAGGTATGTTTTGGGTTTAATGAAGAACTGTGCAGGCAAAGAATATCCCTCATTTTGATTCCAATATTTTAGAATTTATTTGGCATTGGGAGTAATTATTATTACAAGTGATATTGGTGTTAAATTTATGAAATGTAAGTTAAACAGAACCTTACAAACAGGTACAGTGAACTTTGCCAAAAGATTTTTTTAGTATAAATTTGTACAAAGCTAAAAAATAAAAATAAAATTTTTATACACAATGGATTTATATGATCAGTAAAACTAAACACTACCTATCTCATTTTCTAAACCAATCAAAATTTTATTTTTATGTACATTCATATGAACTTCCTAATTTAAATTTACTGCGAACCCCAGTTTTAAAAATTGATTAGCGAATTTCCATTGGAGGTAGTCATCATGGTAAGACCTACACCCGGGTCCTTGAGATGATCACCAATCCAGGCCTGTATATTACTTTTTGAGGGGTTGTTAAAATTATATATATATATATATATATATGATTATGTTTGTAATTTTAGCCTGATTTGATTCAAACTTAATAAAAAATCCATTTTTGTAATATGTTGGACAAGTTCATTAGCAAGTAAAATACATTCAACAGTTTCAAAATGGCAACCATTTCACATTGTTAAAAACTGATAACTTTTTTGTCTTAAACACTTTTGAAAATCTGATTTTACTATCGTAATCAACACTAAAAACTGTATATTAATTGCTAATAATGCATGTTAAAGCATTATTTTTGAAATCTGTTGAAATTAATAATTTTGTTGAGTGTTTTGGGTTTATTTTTTTGTAATTTCAATTATTAAGAATTTGGAATCTCTCCTAACCAGGGTTCTTTAAAGAATGAATTATCGGTGGTTCAAGAATGTCTTAATACACATACTTATATTACAATTTTCTTATATTGTTTCGGCTACCTCTACATTCATAACAACTCAAGAATGAACACTACTGTATTACCCAATTATAAATTTTCCCTGAAATAATGTTCCAAAATCCTTTCCGGAAACTTATGCCCCAATTTATTCAACTCAAAAAGAAAAGGGGAAGAAGTATATGCAAAACTCCTTTTGCCTCAAAGCTTCATAGACTGCTGATCCGTTTTCCTCCAGCAAGATCTGGCTGGAATATCTTACTGGAGCGCCAGTCACTTTCCAACGTACAGTTTGCCCAAACGGCCCTCTGGTCTCCCCAGATTAGACTGACGGTGACCTACTTCTTTCCCAAGCTTTTATCTAAACTGTTGTTCTACATACCTTGTTTATAACAACAGGCAGTATGTCAGCAGTTTCATAAATTTTGTGTTTTTGACATTAGTATTTATTCTTTGGCTGTACCCTCTTTAGATTCTCTAAAACTAATAATTAAAATTTTAATTCCTAACACATATGAATATTGAAAATGTTTATACATTCAGATTTTAATACTGATATGTTGGTGTAATCAGAAATTCAAAAAGGGCAAGACAAAGGAAAATTATGTTGAAATTTGCTGTTATCATATCAGTGAGGCAGCTGCATGCCATGATTATTTATAGATTAATAAACTGAGTCTCATTAAACAGTTTATTAGGAAGTATAATAAATTTCATACATTTCATACAAAGTATAGGAAATCCATACATTTCATCAGTATGCCTAACTTCATAAGTAAATAAAATTAGAGCAGAATATCTAGGATGTAGAATGAAAAAACAAGCTGCATAGATAGTATTTGTTGTCAATATTTCTTTCAAACTGAAATTGTTTAGAAAAATGGCAATTGCAGGTTAAAAATTAATGAAAATTTTTAAATATTTTTATTTTGTCTAGTTTACATTTTGAGTTATCAAAAAGATGAAATCATAAAATAATCTGTGCATGCAGCGATCTCAATACATGAAGGAAGAGAATTTCCCACAACAAATCTGTTACACTTTTTTAAAATGTGACTTCACCACCATAATCAGTATAAAAATTTGTGTCTACTTAAATGTGCGCCCCCACAGCAAATTTAATAATACACCCTCTACTATATCTCTCTAATCCCCCCAGATTCAGAGGCAGAGAAATAATTACCAGTTCAATTTCTAACAGACCTTCCCTAAATTATTTTACTGACTGGAATATATGGAATGGTGTTAAATAAAGGCACATTCTCATAATACCTACCTTCCAACACAATTAATAAATATGATGTGTGTGATTTACAAAAATATGATTTATTTTACTTTACAATGCAACAAACTCAGCTTTAATGTTCAGTTTATTTGTGGCTTGGCTAGCTTTCACATACAGAATCACTTAACACTGTTAAAATAACTGTTCATAAGATCTTATAACTAAATTCTAAAGCCTGTACTAACAATATTTCAATTTAATTTAATAACTGGATGCGTGATATACAGAAACGAGGTAATTTATGGATAATTTAACAAAATAAAATGACAAATTGAAATGTAAGCTATTATATAATAGATTGATCTTAAAACAGTCAGTAAATTTTCAGTCAGTAAATTTCAACCAAAACTGGTTGAGTTTTGGCATTAAAAAGTATCACTCATCAAGTTTTTGAAGCTTGTAATTATGTTACCAGATTAAAGTAATCCTTTACTTATTTCTTCCTTCAAACTGTTAAACTTCTCTCCTCCAGTGTTCAGACAAGACTAATCAAATCCACAATGGCTTCCTCACTGCTGCTGTGTTTCTCTCTTTTTCAATTTTTTATAGATTGACCATTTATTTAAGATAATTCTTTTATCTACGTTTTACATGAAAATATATTAGGCCCTAATGATGGTTACAATATTATTATGAATGTGATACATAATTTAATATGGATTGAGTGAAAATGGGCTATTGGTGTTTAAGTTCAGGTTCTAGTCACTGATGATAAACATCATTTATTTAACCCTGGTGGATTATATATAGATATTTTTGTGTATAATTTAAATATCAGTGTTGTTATAACACCCTACCACTATCTGTACATTATCTTATTCTAAATCTCATTTTTGCCTGATAAATTCATATGAAGGCAAAACTGGCCAGTAGTGCAGCAGAAAGAAAACCTCAATTTTCTGACATTCAATGATATTCCCTTGAGCAAATTTTAAATTCAACAGTTCCTGTCCATACACACAATCCTGAGCATATTTGTGCACTCAATGAGTACCTTTTTTTGCAGTTCTACTGGCTGGATTACTGTCCACCTTGATATTCATACAAATACAAATACATATGTTTTATTTGATCAAAGATTTTTTTGCATCCCTCCCACAGTCTGGGAAAGCTATTCACACCACTGGTGTCTGACCTAAGTTCAGTCCAAAAAAAGGTTATTGTCAATTTCAATGATCAATCAGGTATATGTACGTTAATGGCAAGTCAATTTACATCAACTTCATCATTCAAGAAGTATAAACAAGTTCTTGATGTCTTCATTTCAACTTCAGACATGGAGTAAAAACCACTTCAAAGATATCAAATATAATGTTTGTTGAAACATAGGATTAAACTTCTAGAAAATTTAAAATGCTAATAAACAGTGATATAACACTGAAGTCAGACTTTCAACATGTGTTAATATAAAAAAATTACTGTTGTATATTCAAATTCATCATGTAAGCAAGAAGGCTTCATGAAGCTTCACTGTTTTTTTTTTAATTTTTAAAGTATTAAAGAGAAGAGAAATATTTTTTAGATTACAAATTTCTTATGAAATGTTAAGCCAATTAACCCTCAATTTGAACCTGATTGTTTAGTTATTTTAAACTGACTACAGCAAGTACTGCATACACACCTCCACAAATAACATCGGCTAAATTCGTCTGAATAGCCTGATGGGTCCTTCCTCCATCCAGCACAGTCTCCATTTCTCCGTGCACATAAACCATGGCTTCTTCGTTAGACATTAACATCGAACGACTCTCGTCTTGTGCGGAACTCTTGTGAAGCCTTCGGGACTCTGGGGTAACGACAAAATATCCTCGAGATGTCTGGTACAACTAAACACACCAATAACAGGTTTGTAGAGAATAAATATAATCTCATCAAACAGCTGTCTTGCTTATGTAATGCAAGCGAATTTCAAAACAGTAACAATAATTTTCTTCTTATACTGAGCGGGCATGTGTTTGTGTGTTTATGTGTGTGTGTGTGTGTGTGTGTTTTAGCAACATGGCCACCTAAAAGGTTCAGCCACGCTGAACGTTATTTTTTGTGATTCCCATCTTTTGCAGACATACTATCCTAATTTCCTTTAATTTTCACAAGGATAACAGACATAGGAGAGTTTAGGCCTCACCTATCTTTCTCCTCCAATATCAATTTATTGTGTGTGATTGTGTTAAGAAAAAACAATGGATGGACCTTTACAGTGACTCTCTACAATGAAAAAACCATATTCCAGACATAAAATGCCATATTGTATAAACCACTGAAGCTATTTTTACAGCTTCTGTGAAATTAAAATTTAGAAAAAATTTAAAATTTCCAGTTATTTGGTACAGAATGTAATTTCATAACAGGTTGAAAATTTGATCACACAAATTATGTTGATTCAATTTAATTGACACCACTACTTTGCACCTTACTTCTGGAAAAAGATGCAACAGTTCAAAACAAATGATTGATTATGTTAAAGCCAAAGGTTACAAACGTTTAAAAAAATTTTGTACACACACACACACACACACACACAAATATACGAACATGTAATAAAATGTCATAAAAAGTTACAAATGGAATTAAAATAAGTTGTTTGTGAAATATATCTGCATCCATTATCCAAGTTTTTCAAAATTATATGTTTCAAAAATCATTTTACAAACTTTCATGCCTTAAAATTTATCCCCTCCAAAAATCTGTCGCCCTTGATGGTGGCATATTGTGTCCCCCAGATTGTGGGGGGGGGCTCCCAGCATCCTTGGCTGCATATTCCCAGCCCCCTTGTAGCCTCACAAGAAACACTTTTCAGACTACAATTATTTGAATTAAACCGAAATGTTTAATTTTAAACAATTATGATGCTGTCTAGTTTTACAAAAATTTTAATTACTGAATATGTTACCAAAACTTTCTCTGATAACTTGTGCTAATTCGTTATTCAGCAAAACCATTCACATGTTCGAAAATAATACATTAAAAAATGCTTAATGTTTTTACTTTAAACTTTTTTTGAAAATGTTCAGAATAGTCAGCATAGATTAGAATTTTTAAAAGTTTTATTGAAAATACAGAACTGAACCTGAAAGCTACTAATGAGTTCATTTTCACATTTACAATAAAATTTGAAAAATAAACATACTGATTCATACATAAACTTTAATGCTAAATATGATGGTAAAATTCATTTTCGAAATAATTTATGAAATTCTTGAGATTGTAGTCTATATGATTTTATTTCATGTTGTTAATTCCATTGTTGTAATGGAAATTAACTTCCATCACCTTTGTGAGATGAGATAGTGACAATTACAATACAGTAGTGACATATACTATTAGATACTGGAACAAGATTTATGTAAAAATAATTGCTCAAAATTATTTAAAATAATGAGAAAAAGAACAAGTATGTTATGCATGTAAAGATTAGGTTAGATAATTCAGACAAATTCTAATTGAATAAACCAGGAACTTGGAGAACTCACTTGAATCACACAATGATCTACATAAAATGGAAACGAGGCACTCGTAACAAGTACCCTTTCTTATTCTACACATTCAAAACTGACCATTCGCAACTTTCACCTAACCTAAAACTGATGTCACATTATTAATTTGTCCGTCTCAACACAATGCTAAGGAAACCATTACTTTCATTAAAATGGCAAATTGTGTGCAATTAAATGCACAATGAGCAGGTTGGGTTTAATTAGGATGTTCAGGAACAAAGCAGATAACAGAAGCAGATAAGGCTAATCTTGAGCATTGTGCTGTGGTCCAGCAAGTATGGGAACCATTCACCCATTGTCAAGGTACTAATTAAACTGATCCTAATTACATCCCTGCCCTAGTGGATAAAACCTTTACTTTGCATTTTTTTATGCTGTTCCTTTTAGTGGAAATTTCATATTTATTCCTATTACTGTACTAAATCATGTTTTTTTTCTTCATGAGTTTGTTAATTATAACCATTTTCTAGTTATGAATTAACTAGACACAATTTTTATGTTAGTTTTTTTTAAGTTAGGGAAACAGTGGTTGATGTGAATAAAGCACCGGTTAATCTGCTGTGTTTCTGAATTGCACACCTTAAGGTTCTTAGTTCTAGCCGCAGGTACTCCCATTGCTTTTCCCTTACTGTTAACACTGATCCCTTGTCCTCATTAGCCTAACTAGCATAAATTATAGACGTTAAGCAGCAAAAAAAAAACCCAAAAATTAATAAATAAAAATAAAATATGTTTGGCAAAAATTGTGCTGAAACTACAGAACAAACTACCTGCATTCAGACTTAAACAAATTTGTTTATTAGTAAAATTTTATTAGAAAATAAGCTATGGAGCAACTTTACGATAATACCCAAACCTGATACCTTGAAATAAGTACTGATCCTGATTAATAGATCAAATTTTGTGGAATTGTTAACTTTATACATAAGCCTATACCTTTTTTAGCGCTTTATTCTTCACAATTTTGATATAATTTATTCAAACATGACACAAAAAACTGACTTCTTTTACTGTCCTAACTAATTTGGTACAAATAACTGATAGGCCTAGGTATGTATTACAGAAAATAATATACTATACCATTCATCAGATCACCATGAAACTTTGGGAAATTGTTGCATACACTCCCGCCATTTCTGCATAGTAGTTTCAACCACAAGCCATTATATAAATATATATTAAAAATATATATATATATATATATAATTTTTTAAACTTTTAAATTTTTTTAAACTATATATATATATATATAGTTTACAAAAATTTTGTTTAAAATGATATTTATATATAAAGATATATTTATATATCTTGTTCAAATTTTCAATCCTTTATAAAATACTTTCTATTCATCCCCTTTCAAACTTCAAAACTTTCAAAAAAGTTCAAATAATTTTTTTAAACTTCTAGTAGATTACACTTTATGTTAATGCAGTGTTTTCAAATATTAATTCATTATAGTACTTGCCCAGGCCCAAAATTGATGTAAGGTATTTACTTTATGCATTACTATACCATTCATCAGATCACCATGAAACTGGGATATTGTTGAGTACACTCCTGTAGTTTCTGCATAGTAGTTTCAACCACAAGCCATTAAAATAACTGCCCCGGCCCAAAAATAATATAAAGTATTTACTTTCTATGCATTAGTACACCATTCATCAGATCGCAATGAAACTTTGGAAAATTGTTGATTACATTCCCGCAAAGGTTTCTGCCATAGTGTTTGCAACCATAATCCATTATAATACTTGCCAAGGTCCAAAATTAATGTAAAGTATTTACTTTATGACTTACTATACCATTCAACCGATCACCATGAAACTTTGGGAAATTGTTCAGTACACTTCCACAAAGGTTTCTGCATAGTAGTTTCAACCACATGCTATTACAACTGCATAGGCCCAAAATTAATATAAAGTATTTACTTTCTCTTAAATTAAAATATTTTTTTTTAAACTTGTAGTGGATGACACATGACGTTAATAAAGTTTTTTGTCAAATATTAATGTCACATATTTGTACAGACTATACAATAGGATTTTCTTAGGTAATTCTTATTATTATTCATTTCCTCAAGTTCAAATACATTTTTTTAAACTTGTATTGGATGACACTTGAAGTTAATAATTTTTTTGTCTAATATTAATATCACATATTTGTACAGACTATACAATAGGATTCGATTTAAATAACACTTATGTTCTATCCTATGTTGGTTTTAGGAATCACAGCTCATAGCTGTCTCGCTGACATGATAAAAGTGCATGACCTAAGTAGGAATTGACTTTAACATTTTTTTTATATTACTTGTTAAAGTTGCTTCTGAGATAAATGTTATTTGGAAGTCATTTTATTTTTGCAATTTCACTGCCTGAATTTAACCCTTCTTTTGAAAATGTTTTTCCATTATTATTCTAAACTAGTCACCCGTAATTTTTGAGCAACAATTCCAAAAAACAATAAAGTTCTATTTCAAGCAGTTTGGTTTTGCATAAGTCAATCCATAAATCCTTGAACTGACCTCAGTACACAAAAAAAATCATTTTGCGGAACTGTTAAAGATTTTATAATTTCGGCTAGTAAAACCAATATACTCTTTGTCCTTGATTATAAATAGTGTATAACAATCTAAGGACAGTTTTTATAACTCTATACTCGATTAATTATAAAAAACTAAACTAGATTTTATGTAACAAGTTCAGCGACAAAGTTTTAGGGATTGAAAAAGACTTATTTATGAGGACAAAAGTAGTAGACAGAATGAATAGGAAAGGGGGGAAGAACAGCTGTCAACTGTAATGATCCCGAGGGAGGGAAAGGAAGATAGAGCTCTTTAAAAACCTACAAAGACAAAACATTTCCTGTGAGTTTTGTAGCTATTTATAGAGCTTTAACTTTCAGGTTTCACACAGGTGTTTTGTTCCTTAAAACAGAGGTTATAATGTACTCGCGAATTCATAAGAAACAGTTGCTACAAATTGCAATGACAGAGTGAAACTGTTAAAATGCAAAATTGTTTTTAGACTGAATGAAGTTTAGGAAAACCTAGCAGGTTTAAACAATATTTCAAAACTGTTAACAATAATGTGTTATAGAATAATGAAATACAATCGCGATCATTATTTTATTTTCTAAATATTGTATGCTGTGTGAATCAGCCTACAGGTCTACTAATATTTTATTTATTAAGTAGGTGTTTATGCAGTGTAGGTTGTTCTGTTAAAATAGTTATTTCTGAATATTTATTTGTTTTATTTCATACCTTATTATCTAATAAACACACATTCACCTGCGAAAATAATTTTTTTAAAATTATTTACGATTTTAGGCCGTTTTTTACGGAACTATATTGTGGAGCCATTGTGTTTACATTGCATTATGGTCATGTGAATTATTATTAACTACATGTACTTACTGCTCATGCGCTTGACATATTCTGAAAGCCATTACAAGCAAAAATGTAAGTTTATTCCTTTTTTCCTTGGTTCATTCTCATAATGAAACATTGTTAAAATGTTGTCCATTATTTGTGAAGTTCGCGATTTACCTCTTTTTTCCTTAGGTTCACCACCTAACAACTGTGTCAATTATGTTAAGTATTTTTTTAAATAAAGGTTTTTTATCGTTTTAGCAATACGCCAATCTCGCCAAGTAGATCAGCTAGTCTATAAGATTTTGACTGATCAAAATTAATATCTGTACTACCAGATTTGTCATCCGCAGAAGGTGTAGCCTAAGCAGTAAAGTTAATTTTCAGAAATGATTTTATTGCATGGACACAACAGTCAAGTCGCTTGATTTTGTAATATGTAATTACTGTTAATCAGTTAATGCCATCTTGTGATAACCAGCTGTTTCACGTATTCTTGACTATTTTATGTTACTCTCAGTTCAGTTTCACTGCACACAAAATTTTCCATACCGGGCGTAAAGAAGTATTCATTTCAAAATATTTGCAAACGAACTGATTGACACTCACCTTCCTTTCAGTCATCAATTTGGCCAGAGTGTCATACACGATGTCCTTAGTCGGCCGCTCCATATCGGGGAAGGCTATGTGGAGAGCAGTCCTGATTGTGTCCAAGACAGCAGTCTGGCCTGAAGAAGTCAAGTCTAGAACTACCCAACAAAGCGCTTCGGGTAAGGGTGTGAACTGACCTTGGGAAATAGGCTGAATCAGACAATCTTCTACATCACCTGCAACGAACACATTACAATTAATTAACTGCATTTTATAAATTTGAGTACACGGTTAGCGAATTTCACTTTGAAAGTGAGATATTTGAATGGTCTTCATAGTAAGAATACTCTAGCATTCACAATTACGGTTTGACATGAAAACTGATTTCTGACAAGTTCATACCCAGCAAAATGGTTTATTTCAAATGGCAGTACTTTAAAAATATGAAAAGACTAGCTGTTACCCGTTGCGGCTTCACCTGCAATTATAATGTAGGTAATAAAAATAGTCGATTTTCAAAATCAGAATAGGTTCATTTCAATTTAATATATTTCTATATAATATTATATGGTTTATGGTTTTCTGCCAAGACATATAGATTTTTGCTAATCGATACTCTAGAACAGGGTTCTGTTATGTTTTAATAAAATAATAAAACATCACTGTTATAAAATTAACACTTTTCACAAAACTAATTACTAAATAATTAAGTTGTTCTGGGTAAGCAGTATGATGGCGTTTAAAATAATTTTAACCTTTATTATTCACACCTACCGATATACAATAAACGTATAAAACGTCACTGTTATACAATTAACACTTAAATACGAAATAATTAAGTTGTACTGGGTAAGTAGTACGATTAACCTCTCACACTAATTTGTAAAACTCGTTTAACTGTTCAGCATTGAAAACTACTTAAATTTTGAATAACATTTTTCTGACCACTATAAAATTCGTAATTTATAAGTTTTGAAAACCTGGTATCACAGCTGATTTACCAGTTAAATCACGTGTACATTAATCACAGTTGTATTTAATGTTAAAATCTGCATAAGTATTATTTTAAATTAAGTCAATTTACTCTTCACTGAAATATGAAAAGTAACCTAAACTATTAATCTGATTCTCCGCAGGGGTATGCAGGCTAGCTGCACCTATTGAGAGGATTTAGACGTCCCTCGCGGTACCCGAATCTAACACACACTTACACTTGCAACACTACACTTATGACTTTAACAATTTACACTCACACTTATATTTAGGGAGGCGATAATAGCCTCAATGTGTTTTTCGCCTTAAAATAAAAAAATAATAAAAAAATAATATGATTACAAAACAGAAATTAAATTTTAACTGAAAACAAAATTATTAGGGGCACTGAAAATCGCAATCAATTTCAAAAGGCTTAAAAAGTCTATTGAATAAAGGATGAAAAAGAATTTGTGCTTGCTGACACTATCAAAGTAATGAATGAAAAACAACTGGGCACAATATGTCCCAATAACTTTGGAGGAAAATAAAATGAGGAAACTACCCTCCAAGTTTAGACTCGATGAAAGGCAACTAAATAAGAGTATCTGCAGTCCAAAATGTTCTCGTAATTCAAGTCAATAAATTCTACAGCCGTATAGTGGAGGTATAATGTGAAGATGCACCTCATTATTACACCATTGAGATCATCACTGAATATGTATGTATGAACAGTTTCTGACCTGTTGTTTGTAAAGATCAATGGACTTCCTCTTCGTCACTTTAACCCAGCTAAGTACATTGACACATTCAGCATTAACCGTCAAGATACGAAACATGTTGAAGTTTTGGGCAGTCTTTTAGGATGGACAGACAAAACATATTTTTACTACAACTTTTTTATTACTTAACTACACATTTTCGAACTTATTTTGCAAAAATAAAATTTGGAATAAAGTAAAATGTAAGTTTTTGTATAACCAAAGATTTGTTTCAGACCAATAATTTGTAATACCCCCACACCGCCGGTTTCGGCATCTATTTTCTAGAAATCAAGCACTGGGTGCCCCATATAAGCAGGTCTTTATTTTTGGTACAAAACCGATCGGAATGCTTAGCGTAATAATATACGAAAGCTAAAGATCCGGGGCCTAGTTGTAAGGAATAGATTCAATATGGCGTTAGGGTCCACAGACTTTCTATAGACATTGTAAATGTGTAATAAAATCAGCTGTTAAGCGTTCTATTGAAGCGTGTCTGTTAATGGCGACAGTAAAATTTGTGTTTAGAAAGTAACTGCCTCCTACGCAGCAGTGTGAGGGCCATGCTGATTAACCGGGCTTACATTTAAGTACAGTACAGTCTCGATTAACCGTCAGGTTAATTCTGTTATCTGACATTTTTAAACAGTCTTCCATAGCAAATAATTTGTAATAAATAATAAAAGTAACCTTCTGAACAAAACACTGTAACTGGACACGACTTATTTATAGCATAGGCGACGGCATTAATGTTTACCCTAAGTAAACACTGATAATCGAAAAGTAAACGATCCTATCAAGTAGTGGAATGAGATAGAAACAATTCAAATAGTGTCAACGAAATCTTGAAAGGGTACATGGATGTTTCTATTGAAAGATAAACACTCTCACACTTGTTTACGATAATACCATGCAGCGTATAAGTCGATCACATAACAATCACGTGAGTAGTACTCTAAGTGGGGCGCGCGGTGCTCTTGCATATGATACTTGAATACTTGTTACAAGGTTAAGAATGGATAATTTATTAAAGACCTATGCATGTAAAATTTGTGTAATACAGTACATAATTAGAATTAAACAGACAATTTAGATTTACAACATTTTCCAAAATAATAATAATAAAACATTCTGTTCTATAAACCGAGTATATAGTATGCTATTTTTACCTATCGCAGAAAGTACAAGTGGCCTATTTCTGTTATCCGTCACCCCAACGGTCCTGATAATGACGATTCCTGACAACTCTACTGATAACTCTACTGTTCAGACGGTCCTGATAATTCTACTGTACAGACGGTCCTGATAACTCTACTGTACAGACGGTCCTGATAACTCTACTGTACAGACGGTCCTGATAACTCTACTGTACAGACTGACACAAATCGTTTTAGTATATTTTTGATACTCAAGTGTCAAGGAATAAGTGCCATAAAACATTAAGCTTAGAAGCAACACTTAAGTTTACGTTCTAGTTATTAAGTTGATGTTTCAAGTTAGAACTTGAGAACACGAGTCGTACACGAGTCACGAAACTCCGTGTATTGGTTTCATATACACACAATGATTGAAAATGTCCGAATAAACAATGATAATAATCATTGCACGCACCTGTTTCGCTGACTGATGGGACTTTCCAAAAGTAATTGTTTCATCTTCCCTACTCTCCCTTTAAAACCCTGATTTCATCTTTATAAACGTCTTAAACTTTCAATTTGCACAGAAAATCGATAACGAACCCTGACCGCCGTAAAATTGAATTAAATTGGTGATATTATTACATTTCCAAAAATATTTGAGATAAAAAGTTACAAATCTTTGAAGGTTTGGAAATGGCCGTTATTTTTACAGTTTTGAACGAATTTTCTGATTAACGAACTTGTTCAAGCTATTTCTGAAATCGATTTTTGTACGAATGAAATTGGAAAAAAAATTGTAATGAATCAGACCAAAAAAAATCACGAACAGTAAAATGTTAATACATACAAACGGTGTGTGTGTGTGTGTGTGTGTGTGTGTGAGCGTGTGTGTGCGCGCGCGCTTGTGTGAGTGCGTACGTGCGCGCTTCACAGATAGACCTACAGGCCTACATTTCTCCGATGAAAAAAAAATGAAAACGTTAATATAAACGTTTTTTAACCAGCTATGCGCCATTTTGTATTTTTATTAATTTTGTATTTCCTCTAAGTCTGTATTTTCTGTTTTTATATGTCTACCATATAACAGCGTAACTGATTTAGTTACTGAATTTACGCCATACCAATCAATGTGCAAAATTAATAAAAAAAAAATAAGTTTCAAGAATCCTTTTAATAATTGTTCGTCGTTAAAAATTTGTAATGAAAATAACACCAAATCCATTATTTTGATTTTAGAAATTTAATGCAGTTGTGTCAGAGTAACCGGTATATTAGCCGAACTGAATTTCCCTTAAAATTACTCGAAAGCAAACAGCGTACAGCTGTGCGTTGCATATTGCCTAACGTTCGCCGTCAATATTACAGTAGGCACAAAATAAAGTACTATGACAGGCATAGTCACGGAACACCAGTAAAGTATCGATACTTTTCTTTCAGTCCTAGTATTTTTTTTACCAGATACTATTACTAATATAAGTACTAGTAATGAAGTATTGGTAAATTATTTTGTTAAACTTAAAAACCAATATCGCCGGTCTCGGTAGGTTAGAACCTGAGAGATCTCTTATTCAGTTAGTTGCTGACTGTTTCCTGGCTGAACGGCCAAATCTGTAAATTTTTGATGGCATGGTGGAGAAAGAGCATAGGCCCTACAATATCCAATAATTTGGTCCAGTTACATTTTTTCTGAACATTTACGATGTTTGGTTAAATTGTCGAGAAGGTTACGAGCACGATAGGGAGCAGTTGTGGCGCGGTGGCCAGGCAGTTAAGAATTTTCTGCGAATTATAACTCATTAAAAAAAATGAGTTAGTAATGCTGAGAAATGTATTTTAAGACGCGAATGTACTACCCTCTAACACTGTAACAGGGGTGAGAAACGACAAATCCATAAGGCGGTGCAACTTTGAGTGTTTGTACATTAAATGGATCGTCAATCAGGAACTTACCCTGCTCGTGACAGCCTCCCTCCCCGGTGGTGTTTGTGTACAGGAGTGTCAAATACACCGATACTGCAAATAGATATATGTATTTTGATATTTATAACAAAGAAATAAGTGGTTCAAAAACATTATCAGTTGTAGGTGTCACCCGAAAATTAAAAATGTTATTTTTTCGCACAATCTACGCTAATTATAATGGACATATTCTAATGTGTAGACCTATGAATGTATGAAACTCTAATGTGATAAAACTTCATTTAATTTTATATTTTAGGAGTTGCAAATTTTCGAGTGATGCAACCGGTCAGTATTTGTACATCTTTCGTTTCAAGATCACCGTCTGGATTCTACCAATATGGCCGAACCAATGACGGCTTTTCCCAATGAAAATTAACTAAAAACAGCGAACTAAGCAACGAATGTTTACTTTGTTCTTCTGGAGGGACATAGAGCGCCCTTAAAGCATAGACCACTAAGCCGTTAATACATACACAGGACATGGTGACCGAACTCGCTTTGTTGACATTTTTATTAGTTTTTAAATAGATATGGCACGAGTTATTCACGTTTTTCTAATTAAAACAATTTTTTCCAAAACATGTGCTCAAAAAGGTTGCTTTTTTGAGCCCGAATATATTGTATTTCAAAATTATATTAATATCTTTAAAGCTGTTTCCTAAAAAAAGACATTTTTACATAGGCCTACGTACGTACACTGCTTCTTTTTATTTCATTCCACTTTGACGATAATTATTCCTATCTTAATTAAACAATTAAATCTGCTTTAATAACACGAATTCAATTTAAGAGAGTTAATTGATATCTAGGATTATTATACCAGCTGATTAAACATAAACAATAGTGAAGTATCAGCTGATTGTACAGTATTCATTTGCATCGGTTTTATAATTACCACTATTTTTCTAATTAAAACTAATTTTCCCAATGGTAATACCAACGTAGATCGATAGTTCGAAGCCAAAATGATAAATTCCGATGTTATATCAAAATCGTTAGAGCCCTTTTCGAGGGAAAAAAGGACATACTTACAGAAATTGTTTTCTAAAATTACAGTGATATTTTCATTAACATGGTTATGAATTCGTTGTGTATACAATAAATTAATTACAAATTATATCACTAGGGATGAAATATAAGAAGGAAGTATCGATACTTTTATTAAATACTGGTATCAGAAAAAGTATCAATACTTCGGAAAAATCGAAAAGAGTTTATCGATGTTAGTAGGTATGGAATAAAAGTATCGAAAGGAATAAAAAGGAAAAAGAACATACATACAAAGACTGTTTTTTTTAACATTACAGTATTACTTGGATACTGTTAAATTTGTTGTGTGATACAACAAATTAATTGTAAAATATATCACTAGAGATGAAACATCAGAAGAAAGTATGGATACTTTCACTAGATACTGGTATCGGAAAAGGAACGGATCCTAATGAGGAACGAGAACGAAAGGAACCGTTCCATAAAAGGAACGACTTCCCCATCTCTATAAGAGATTATTAGTTAAATAGTGCAGCCACCATACGTTGTTTAATGGCTATAAATAAATAAACATTATTTATTATTCGCAGGGAGCCCGTGCGAAATTTCGCACTAAGAATAAGAGTAGTCGTTGGGGTGAGGGCGGTAGTTGGAAGGAAAAGAAACATGTTTAAAAAATAAATCGAAAAGCGATCGGTTTGAAATAATAATCACAAACTTATGAGTTATTGTAGTATATACATTTCAATACAGATATTTTTTAATAGTAATTTTTACAGGACATTAAAATACCTCACTATAAACGATATTTGATGTAAGAATGTAATCTTCTTGTATTTTTTGTAATTCATATTTTTAATGAATACAAACATGTTAGTTGATTTAGTTATCCTTGTAATAGCTACATACAATTGTCCATGAGTAGACAGCATTTAAAATTCCTACTCTTTGAAGTGTTTGTCCCTACGACTTGTTTATAGTGATAGCAAACGCAATTTTAATAGGTAATTGTCGTCTAGTCAACTGAAAAGGCATGCTTGATAACCTTTAACCGTATTTTGACATTTAATTGTACTTCATATTTTATGAAGTCCGTATTAACAATAGATAAATGCAAGAAGGAGAAATCACAAATAGATGTAAAATCACAAATGTAAAAACAGTGTCCAACATGTGTTTGATATTCGAAATGTTTGTCCCGGATTATACGACAGGCATTATACTGCCAGTAGGGCCACATAACCTATAAGTTTAATGACTTTTAAGTAAATATTGAAATTGTTCTAAACATGTTATGTCAAAAAAGTGGCACTTGTAATGGGATTGTCTGTTTGTGATTAATAAGTTAACTTCGTAAAATATACAAAATATTATCTGATTTGTGATGCTGCGCATGCGCATCCATGTTGCCGTTTTGCCTATGACAATTAAAAGTGTCATTCATGTTACAGTTTTCCACAAGCAGTAAGTTTTAGTGCAAAATCGTTTTGTATTGTCGGAAGGCGGTTAAAAAAATCTTCCTAAATATACCGCATTTATGCCTGTACAAATAGTATGTGTTGAGAAAAAGGGGTGTTGACTCGAAAAATAATATATATGATAATATCAAGGTTAATACGGAGGCTACGTTTTTAGCACCAGTACACAGCTAGATACACTGTTGACTCTATCCGAATCAACTAAATGACAATGGGAGAGCTGAAGTAGAGGCCAGTGGGCTTGAAGAGGTGCTTGTACGTGACATGACCTTGGCAAGGCACAAGTGCCGGAAACACGTCACCTCCTACACTTCCTGGAGCAACACTTCCTTCTGGCTGATATTGCTACAGGTTGACAAGTAGGATTCGGAACTGCTTTTATGTGTGTTAATAAACTTTGCGTTAGGAAATGAAAAACTGCAACACGGAGTTGGAGATGAGAACTAAAATCACGAAATAAGCATAGATTTCAATATTTAGAACATTTTAATGCATTACATTTTCAAGTTTTGCAGGGCAATACCACCGATATAAACGTACTAGAAGCACAGCCACCATTATAAAAAGTGTGCTCGATATTAGCGGTTAAAGTCCAAGTAAATGGAGTATCTGCCGCTACGAACGCTGCACGGGCAGGGGTCTATTTGTATTATTATCTATTTAACTGTAGCTGAACACACTACGGAACGTGTGAGTGTAAATATGATTTTTCTGTGTTTTTTAGACTAATGAGGCAGAGGAATCAGAGGTTAACGTAAAGGAAAACCAACGGGAGCAACTGCGGCTAGAACTAAGAACCGTTCTAAGAAGCGGCTGGTGCTCAGTTCAGAGACGCAGCAGACTACGGTTCAGAGACGGTGCTTTAGCTACATCGACTACCGAATCCCCAATGAATTTGTCACCTCGGCGAGACAATTAGGTTCACCATTGGCTGACAAATAAATCCAATAACTTATTACGTCTGGCATTGCAGACTGGACTCTTTCATTGATTAATTACCGGTCATATCATCTTGGCAACTGTCCTATGTTTTTGCAACAAGTGTTGGCGGGTGAATGTCGGTGTTTACCGTATGCAGCATGCAGTGCAGTATGCAGTGTGCAGCACCACGCACCTACCCGTGCAACCTACATCTTCACACCAGTTTGTCCACGCAGAACAATAAATTATTTGATCAGGTGGGTCGAGTTGGTTATGCTATTTTCCAAATGCTTTCAATGACTGTTAACTCTTGTGTAGGTGTACGCCCGGCTCAAGAATGTTCCGCGAGCCGACGCCTTTGTAGCGTTTAAACGGTAAGTCGGGAAAACTGTCTGTATATTCCAAATGGGGTAGTGGAAACGGTGATTGTTTAAATATTAAGCGTACGCAGCTGTCTCGCTTATGGAAGCGAACTTCCAGAGGTATTTTTCTTTAGTTTATCTTACCTATTTTGAAATTCTTATGTCACTATCGTAATCAGCATGACAATCTGCACACAATAGAATTTTTAACTTAAGTTACATTGAAAATATAAAAATGTAACCTTAACGCCATCAAATTAAATTTTCCTAATATCAATTTCAACGGATTTTGAAAATTAAAAATGCTAATTCGTGCAGATTTCAACACCGATTACGATAATGAAGTCACACTGTTGTAGTCTCCGGGAGAAATATTATAAGTCGATTTACTAGATTGATTGCGGGCTGGCAAGGCACTCTTCCGTTTCGGAATGGTGAGGTGAAAGAAATTCGCTTCTTTTTAGAATTGGCCGGATTCCTCCTAAGCAAGTTGTGGTGTCTTGTACAGTTGATAGGCTGTCATGTAGTGGGTGGTCCTCCTCGATATTCTGCTGAACAACGATTTTCGATCCGCGTTATTGCGGGAACCAGAATTTCTCAGACTTTTCATTGTTAAAACTAGAGAAAGGTGCACTAATCAGGATGAAGCTATTGTATACGAGAAATGAGAAGTAATGAGCCGCATGGCTTATTATAGACCCGAGATACGCGAGCACTGCGAACCAATCAGAAGCGAGTATTGGTTGATGGAAGTGAAATAAGGTTTCGCAGACGAAGGCGTTTGAAAGCCGGGAGAAATTTGCAGGAAATTGTGCGTGGATGTTTAAGTGTTAGTATGAGGAACTAGGTTGTGTAACTCAGTTCCTATGTTGTTTAGGCAAGTTAGCAAAGTAAATGTTGCTTTGCTGTGTAAGGAACATCTGTCAAAGCTATTGCTAGAATCAGTTTAGGTCCAAAGACCTCAGCAACCAGATAAGAAGTTTCACAAGGACACTCAGTACAGATTCTGGAGCTTGTCAAGGGCACTGGAGTCTGTTTAGGGTGAAAGTAGAAGGGGATCACAAAAAGCTTACAGCTGACGTGTCGGAGACTAACAGAGCCTCAGTAACCCTAAAGGAAAAACATCTGTTTCGCCCATATCTCGAAACTATTCTTAAATTTTTCAAACAAAAAGTTTTCATACGGCCAATATTTGTTAACAAGGGTCCACTTACCTTCATTATCAAAACTAATTAAGGAATTTCCATTAGAAAATAAGCTAATGGAGCTGCACATCATGGTTAAGAGCCAGGTCCGTAACCATGAAATGACGGCGATCATTAACTACAGACAAATTTTTTTAGGAATCGTTAAAATTTGTATATAGACTAGTGTAAGTTGTCTGTGCTAGCAATACCACGTTCTCAACTTTCCGATTTGATTCAAACTTGGCACAAAAAACGATTTTGATAATAGCACGGACCACTCGTTACCCGGCGAAATCCATTTAATAGTTTTAAAATTACGGGCATTTCAAATCTTTAAAAAATCATAACTTTTCGTCTTAAATTTTCTTAAATCTGATTTCACCACCGTAACCAGCGTTCAAAATTTCACAAAGCATTTTGAATTTTCAAAATCCGTAGAGAAACTGAGTCTTACGGCGGTTAGGGTTTCACTTTTATTTTCAATGTTTTTCTTAAGTTTAAAGTGCTACTTTAAGGAGGTAAAATCAATTTTTGAATTATTGTTCGTTAAAAAAACGAAAATGTTAGAAATCGAATATTATTGTAATCCCGTCCCAGTGTTGAGGATGGAGATAATCTGAAACGCGTTACCAAAAATAAGATTTACAGAGCAGAAGAAGGTGGAGGAACTCGCTAATGATCTAATGGTCACTATAATGTAGCCTGGCGTTAACGGTCACTATACATTATAGCGTTAAACACACCTGTTTAAGAACAATAAAGCTGGTAAACAATGTTCAGCCTAGGGCAATCAGGAGTCGAAGTCTTGCACGAGTGGAGGTGACGAAGGCACCCGCGGGTTGCTCTTGCTATATTGTAGAAAGCAGAATCGCTACCACTGTCACTGGCTCCTGGTCACTGCTACTACCACGTTACTAGGTGATTCTTCCACCCGCTACGTACATGCTTACGATGCACATAACAAGGCTTGAACAAGTTTTCATGAACAAGTTTTTAGTTTTAATTCGATCTAGTGTTTGTTTGACATGACTATCGCTTTGTCTCATGATTAGGTTTTGTCATCGCCTAAACAACCACGCTAAAAATTCCCGTACTTCTCTCCCGGCTTGAAAAGTCCCTTGGCCTGCGAAACTTAATTCACTGCCGTCAACCAAGTCTCACTTCCGATTAGTTTCCAGTGCACGTGTATTAGTGGTTTCCAATACACTAATATAATATAGCCCGGCGTAGTATTAGTGTGCCGGGCCTATACTACGATACACTAATACCCTTCAGCCCAGGCACTTCTGCCGGCGTATCACACCGCATCTTCCGTGCACAAAAGCTTCATTATGATTGGTGCGTTCTTTCTCTGGTTTTAACAATGGAATTCTGAGAAATTATTAAGCCCGCCATTATTTCTACTATATATACTATATAAACAGGTCGACAATTGTTGTTCAACAGAACAGCGAGGATGACCAACCACTACACAAGACACCGCAGCTTGATCGGGAGAAAATAGGAGGGATTCGGCCAACTCTCAACAAGAAGAGATTCATTTTTGCCACCATTCCTCGCCAGTCCGCGCCAATCTGGTAATCGCCCGGACTTCTATTTCTCCCACAGACTACAACCTGTTTGGAATTGAATGTCCGATGTTCAGTATATTTCTTTAATACGTATAATTTGCTGATTGTTAAACTAAATTTAACCATACAACAAACCGAAATATCACAGTACAACAAAAACACAAACCGAAAGATCAGATTATTATAACAAACTTAAAAATTACAGTACAGCCCAAAAAACAGACCCGAACATAACAGTGCTGTTGCCTAAAGCCTAACCGAAACCTGTTTACGTTACACCACTGTATACATTGCAGTGGCTGACAGTAAACAGTACAGAAGAAAAAAAAACATAAGGAAACATCACAGTAGCAAAAACCCTAATCATAAGTCAACAGTGCAGAAAAAAATAAGGAAACATCACAGTAGCCAAAACCCTAATGAAAAGACAACAGTGCAGAAAAAATAAGGAACATCACAGTAGCCAAAACCCTAATCAAAACTCACAGTGTAGAGGAAAAAACTAACCACTGTTTAAATTACAATGGCCGAAAGTAAACAGTATAGAAGACAAACAAACGGAACATCACAGTAGCCAAAACCATAATCGAAACTCAACAATGTAGAAGGAAAAAACAAACCGAAACATTACAGTAGCCAAAACCCTAATCAAAATTCAACAAGGTAGAAGGAAAGAAAGAAACCGAAACATCACAGTAGCCAAAACCCTAATCAAAACTCAACAATGTAGAAGGAAAAAACAAACCGAAACATCATAGTGGCCAAAACCCTAATCGAAACTCAACAATGTAGAAGGAAAAAACAAACTAAAACATCACAGTAGCAGAAAAGACAGTGGCAATCAATGCATTGCTTTCTAAATTCGAAGTTCAAAGAAGCAACTTTGCCCTGTTACTATTCCTACAACTACAAGCCTAGTACAAACACGTTCTAGGTTAGGTTAGCCACTACCGGCCAAGTTCAAAGGTCATTCAGAGCCGCGTAGTGGCCTACTACCAAACTATCGAACATAATAGCAGTCTTCCGGCCGCCACAAAGGTTACACGAAGAGTTTTGTTATTTATTCCTGAAATTACCCTCAACATGGACAGCCGCATTTAGGTCAAACTCTTTTTAAATCTTGTGGCCATTTTCTTTAACCTATTGATCTTGAGGGTCACGCAAGGTCTTTGGAAAGTGTAAACTTTAAATTATCTACTTTCATATTGTTCTGCAACAATGGAAAAAAGCGAATAAAAATAAAATTTTCGTGTATCTGGTAAATCCAGTAATTGTGTGTAAATCGAACACCAAATGTTGTGTGAAACATTTAAATCGGATTGGAAATATACGGAAATGAACCCTGACCGCATTAAATTACACGAAGAGTTTAAATTAAAATTTTTAAATTTCTATGTATTTTGAATATTAGGGGAAAACGACGAAGACAGTAAAATCAGATTTTCGAAAAAATGTATGACAAAATTTACAAACAAAACAATTTTGTAATAACTTTTATTAGTTCATTATCAACCGAAATTCGTTCGTTTCAAAATGTCGGTCAACTTAAAATTCGGCCAGAAAATTAATAATTCACGTCAACTGCACAATTGTCAAAGGACAATGTTTGTTACGGAGAATGTTTTGCATTATTCCTCGCAGCAAAACACGTGCCCGATAATGTAAAAGTATTTTCGGTATTTGAATGCAAAACAATTCAACAGCCCGCCAGAAGAGGCATCTTAAATAGATGCATCCCATTACTTTCTCTTACGCCTCGAGCCGGAAGTGAGGTATTGTTTTACACCCACACCTAGACACCTCTATTGTCAGTGACATAAATTAAATTCTTTTGAAACTTCCGGCATTGTTTGACTGAAAGTGAATCCTTCCATTCAATTGCCAATACTTAGTCCTGTCAAAATACTAGTGCAATAGAAAATAATCTCACCACTTAGTGTGGTAGAAGCGAATTTCCAAATATAATTTAGTTTATCCGAGATCTCGCAAAAAGTAATAAGCATTGACAGCTGCATTTCAAATTACAGTAAATAAGAAAACGAACCCTGACCGTTGTCAAATTCATTTCAATATATTCAATAAACCCGAAAATTTCAAGTTATAATTTTTACAGATTTTAACGCTCATTACGGTAATGGAACTACTTTTCAAATTAACGGTTCAACGGATATTTTTTCCGTGTAACAAATTTGTCCGAGCTATTATCAAAATCGATTTTCGTGTCAAATTTGAGTGAAATTGTGGTTTTAACGTCTTTACTCTAAGCCAGTTAGACTAACGAAGACTAAATAGACAACTGTACTAAGTAGAATCGAACCTGCGTACAAGTCCGAGTTTTAGCGCATTGCGAACTATCTTACCGGCGATCCCCGCAGGGGGTGCAGATTAGCTGCACCTATTGAGAGGATTTAGACGTCCCTCGCTGTACCCGAGTCTAACACTCACTTACACTTACAACACTACACTTACGACTTTAACACTTTACACTCACACTTACATTTAGGTAGGCGATAATAGCCTCAATGTGCTTTTCGCCTTAAAATAACAACAAAAACAAAAACTTACCGGCGATCCTTGTGTAAAATGTTAACACTTTATTATCTCATTTCGGCCCGTTTCGTCTAAATTGGGTACAAAAACTGAATTATCGTAAGAGTTTGGACAAATTCGACGTTCGACAACCAACGAAATGGTTGAAATGTTTCGAAATAGCTGCAAATCAATTGAAATTAATGTTAACATTTGCATTTCAAATTTCACTGAAAATACAAAAGTGAAACTTCAGGGAGTTCATTTTCGAATTTTTAATGAAAGTTGAAAACTTAAAAGTTACTGTACGAATTTTACGGCAGTCAGGGTTTATTTTCTTGTAGCCTATATATCGCATATTAAAATGAACGTTCATGTAAAGCTTTAAAATATTGTTAGTCTACTTTTTGGAAATCCACTTCAATCGCGTCACTAGACGGGCACGTGCGACAAACGTTTTATTTAATTTTCATTTAGTTGTACCCGTGTACGAGGTGGTTAAAGAACCGGTCAGTCCGCTGCGCCTGCGAAATTAATCATTTCAAGGTCGCAGGTTCGACAATGTAGTTACTGCGCGCGCGTGTGTGTAAGCGCGTGCGCGAGCGAGAGAGAGAATGAGAGAAAGAGAGAGAGAGAGAGAGAGAGAGAGAGAGAGAGAGAGAGAGAGAGAGAGAGAGAGAGAGTGTACTCTTACATTTGCAACTTTAGTCCTCTTTGATTCAATTCAAAGATCTATAACATAGGTTATAGATTATTGGAACAATTTCGTTTTCCCCCTTTTCTGAAAATCTGTTTTCGCCATTGTGAATGAGCGTTAGAAACTGCATAAATCAGCACTTAAAATTTTCAAAATACGTTGAAATTACGAAATTGGACTTGACAGCGGTTTTGGTCCTCTTATATTCAATGCAATTTGACAGTATACATGTACTGATTTATGTTATTACTGATTTTAATGCTAATTAAGACAGTGGAATCAGCATTATTGATTGGGAGGGGGGGCGAGAGATAAAACAATTTATTTCGGAGTTCGTTTCTATCGCGTCAGCATAAATTAAATCTACACAGACTGACGTTTTCCTGACCCCATCGAGTTTCGCCTTTATTGCTGACGGCAAAGATAATAAGCCATTTAAAATGTCTGACGAGGCAAAGAATTGTCGAAGGCTTCAACATCCAGGTCAATAGCTCCGCTCTAGCATCTTGGAATGCATTAATAGGTCACTGGCTAATATGGATATGTCGCTTCCTCACTACACATTGTCGAAGAACTTTCTCCCTCATTGAATTCCTAATAGAACGGCCATCTTCGCTCCACAACATCGTATCCTTCTGTTTAATTAATACTTCAAAGGCTTAAGCCTTTCCTTTGTCAAAGCCGTTCTGTAATTTGTTATTCTCGATCTCTTTTTTTGTACTTGCAGGATACTGTAGTCATAACGTAAACGATATAGCCAACGTTATAGCCATAGACGTATAGCCAAAAATAAAGACATCGGTCAGCTAAACGTAAAAGAACAGAAATTAATTTTTTTTTTATTTGGTGCTACAAAAAAATACCTTTTATAATATTTAATAATTCAGACAGCCCTTAAATTAATGTATAACACTTTTGCCTTGGTTGAAAAAACTGTCCAAATCTTGAAATTTTAATTGTTAAAATAGCAAAATATATTCCAAAATGATTTTCTAATTGGGCTTGCCACACAGAAACAGATGCGCAAAGAGTTATTCCAAGTCCAATCAATTTTATCTTCCTATCAGCCGTCTAATTAACATTATCGATTAGAAAGTATCGCTTATAGAAAACAGTAATTATGTATTTAGCTGGAACAGGTCACGTGACCACGCGGTTATAGCCCGCCGTTTAATGGCCGCGGCTGATAATACGAGAACAAGAAGAAATCTATGTCGGAGATCGCTTTTTCAGCGCTGGCAGTTAATTCTGGTTCATTTGCTAGTGTGAGTGAGGCATTGCGCAATCTTCGTACTATACAATCTGATAACATCAGTCGCAACAAGTATCAGCTGGAATGCAAACTGCCTGGGGTACGTCATTCATATTGTTCCCCGGTGCTCTCGGCGGAACGTTACACATCTCGTTCTTTGGATATTCGCCAAGAAAGAATGTCAGATAGAGCGGGGCCATCTGGGGTGAACAGCTGATGGAGATTAACGATCTCACTGAATGGGCTAGGCCTTATTAATGTAAAAAGTTGGCAATTCTGAAGCAAACTATCCAACATCGTTAAATCAAGGTATACTGGAGTAAAACAACTTAGAAGAGCAGGTGTCAGGTGGGAGTCATGCGCTCATGCTGACCCAGAAGCTAAAAGTATACACGAACATCCAGGTGAACTGGGGTCTGGAAGTATAAAACTTATACACGAACATTCAGGAGACAAAACTTATACACGACATCCACGGGAACTTGGGCCTGGAAATATAAAACTTATACGCGAATATCCAGGAGACAAAATTTATACGCGACATCCAAGGGAACTTGGGTCTGGTAAGACAAAAATTATACACAAACATCCAGGTGAACTGGGGTCTGGAAATACAAAACTTATACACGAACATCCAGGAGACAAAACTTATACACGACATCCACGGGAACTTGGGTCTGGAAAGACAAAACTTATACACGAACATCCAGGTGAACTGGGGTCTGGAAATACAAAACTTATACACGAACATCCAAGGGGACTCGGATCTGAAAAGCCAAGATACACGACATCCAGGGGAAAGTGGGTCTGGAAAGGCAAAACTAATACACGAACATCTAAGGGAACTCGGGTCTGAAAACCCAAGACTTATACACGACATCCAGGGGAACATGGGTCTGGAAAAGCAAATTTATACACGAACATCCAGGGGAACTTGGGACTGGAAGGAAAAAACTTATTCACGACATTCACGCGAATTTGGGTCTGGAAAGACAAAACGTATACACTACATTCAGGGGAACTGGGGTCTGGAAAGACAAAACTTATACGCGATCATCCAGGGAACTCAGGTCTTCAAAGCCATAACTTATACACGACATCCAGTTTATACATCGATACACAATCGATTTTACAAAAATCGATCAATTAGTTTAGTCACCAGGGATGTGCACAGGTAAACATCAAACTAAAATTTACTTTTTTGGATCAATGTACCTAAAAACGGTTAGGTCCTTTAAATTATCGATTTTTATCACCGTCACCGTACTGTCTACAAGCAATATCGTGTAGCGAGAAAGAAAACACCAGAGTAAAATGTAGAGTACACCTGCCTTCTGAACATAAGTAATGCTAGCCTCGGGTCACGCACTTTGTTTTGTCTAACTTAAACTCCGCCCACCAGACTGCGTTGCGGTTTTAGTATATGGTGCTTTCTTATGGTACAGCATAGTGTTCAGCGAATACCTAGGTAGGGCTTAGTTAGGTGTAGTGAATTGTCAAATTGGAAAATGAGCTAATGGAGTAGCTGGATTAGTCATCGATGTGTGTGTGTGCGTGTGTTTTAGTAGGCTCATGTTTTTCAATTTTAGTTCGATTAGATTCAAACACGGTACAAAAATCGACTTTGATAATAGCCTGGACAATTTCGTAAAACAGAAAAATTCGTTCAACCGTTTCAAAATGGCGGACATTTCAAAATTTTAAAAATTCTTATCTTTTTTGTCTTAAATATTTTTAAAGTCTGATGTAACTAACGTAAAGAGCATTAAGAAAATGCATTAATATTTTTAATTTTCAAAATCCGTTCAAATTAAGAAACTTAATTTAACGGCGGTAGGGTTCTTTTTGAAAATTTTAAAATTCTAATAGTCTATATTATGTTGGTGCAACGAGAGATTAAAAAAAGGGTAAAATTAATCTTAAACAATCCAAGAAACTCTACAAACCTTCAAGAAACATTCAAAATTTTCCTCCCCAAAAATTTTTATTACCTCAAAATCGGTTCTAAAGATATTTATCAAATCATGTATGAAAGATCATAACGAAAATCATTGTACTGTACCAAATTTTAAATCGAAAAAAGCACTGTATGTAAACTGCATAACTTTATATAGTTCCCCGCAGGGGGGTGCAGACTAGCTGCACCTATTGAGAGGATTTAGACGTCCCTCGCGGTACCCGAGTCTAACACACTCTTACACTTACAACACTTCACTTACGACTCTAACAATTTTCACTCACACTTACATTTAGGGAAGCGATAATAGCCTCAATGTGCTTTTCACCTTAAAATAACAACAAAAAAACACAAATTTCTTTTAGTTTTCAAAAAAACTTACCTGAAGCCCTTTTTGGAAGAAACTGTTTATAATCATCTCCGTTGATAACAGTTTCCTCTCAAACGTATTTCATAAGTACCCAAACAAAAACTTAGCTTTATCCGCACAAGAAGTTCGGTTCTTGAGTCAATTTCTGAACTGGATTTTGTTCAAATTTACATTTTCATATTTTCAAAGTAATTTTAAGGTTAAAATTCTAACGTTTTAAAGATTTTAAAGGCGATTATAAAGGTGAAATCATTTAATTCAAAAGAAGTGAACAATGCAAATTTTACTGTTGGAAATTCCTTTCCATCAAAGTCAGCGAGACAGTTACGTGCCGTGATTATTAAAATAAATCAGTTTCCAAAAACACCCCATCTGTACACAATAACAGCGCGGTAATTTTTGTACTCCAGGACGTAAGATCGGTGGACGTTTCATAGACTTTGTCACACACTGAGATATTATTAAAACACACGTACGCACGCCATTTTGTTATGAAATATACGTGCTCCGTGTGCAAAGAACTCTTTGCCAGCATAAAAGATGTCCTTAATGAATCTTCAAGGTCAACGAAGACGTTGGGAGTGTATGAATATTCATATGCATATGAATAAATCTGTTGTGTATGCATATTGCATATGAATAAATCTGTTATATATCGAGCGTTGTTAGCGTTAGACATTTACGTGAATAGATCATTCCAGTTCTGAATACAAGGACAGCAGTTTCACTATTGAAATAATAACTCGTATATTTGTTGTACGAGGTACACAACGCTTTTCTCTCTCTCTCTCTCTCTCTCTCTCTCACACACACACACACACACACACACACACACACACACACACACACACACACACACACACACACGCCCCCCTACATACACATACACACTTGTCTCTATATAACCCTTATAAGAAGAGACGTGAGTGCTCGCTGCTGGTGGCATCTTGCGGCAGTGTATTCATCTACAGTTAAATATATAATAGTACTATTTATTTTCACAAATATATACATATTTGCAAAAGGGAGTGCATTGAAGGGGATAATGTAACAGTTGTGAACAAATAAAAACAAAAACTATCATCATTAATCCGGCTATTTTTTAGTCACATCATATATATATATATATATATATATATATATATATATATATATATATATATATATAAAATTTATATTAGATTTCTATAGGTAGATACTTTATATGGTCCGTGTTATTCGTGTTTAAAAAAATTAAAACCAATTTTTCCTAAGATGAGACCCACCAAGATGATTTTTTTTAACCCGAAAATGTTATACGCTCGTATTCCACAATTAAAATAAAATACGACACTATAAATCTGTTGATTTCAAAACCGTAACCAGCAAAAATTCTCACTAACCATTTTCAAATTCAAAATGTAAAATAATATGCAAAGATTTTAATGCTGATAACGTTTGTGAAATCATATTTTCAAAAAGTGTATAATAGAACGCTTATTTTTGAAAATTCGCTAACATCAGGTCAACGAGGCAATTGCATGACGTCATTATTTGTTGCCTGCAAATCTGGACCCCAACGGATGTAACACGGACTTCGGCGTGCCAGACATACTCATTGAACAGTGAAAATTTTTTTAAAACATAAATATTACAAACACACATTGTCATTATACTGTTTACGTTTTAATAAAAGCTCCTTGTGTTGAAAATATTTACAGACAATTTGCAAGAGAAAGTTTTCGGTCATTACGTCGCAATGGCGTGCAAAATAAGTTTTATTTCCTATTAGCATATTATTTGTGGAGACATTAACGGTGGTATATAAAGGTAGTTACGTGGAAACAAAAATAAAAAAATTAATTATTGTTGAAAAGATCATCAACACCTAAAGTGAAAGCAGTTTTGTAGTGACATTATATTAAGAGTCAGGCTGTGTAACCGTTCAGGACATTTTACCGTATCCTTCGTATCCTTGCTATAATGTATAGTGTACTACTGCTGAGAAAGTGGGAAATTCGTGTGCTCCTAGTAGGGTTTAGTTAGCAATCTTCGAAGAAAAAGTCATTTTAGAATAATCGTTTCAAAATTAGGTTCACAGTACTGCTGTACATGACAATATATTTTCTCGTGCACAGTGTTGCCGGATTTCTGACAAATTAAAGTTGTGCATTCAAATAGAAAAATAAAAACAATAATTACTGTTTACTTTTTCTTTTGGTTAAAAAAGGCTAGGTAGTAGTGTCTGCCGCATCTCTGCATTGCGCACCTTAAGGATGTAGGTTCGAGACCCAGTTACTGGCGTAAGCGTTTCTCTTCCCCTTAGCTGGTCTAAAGCCCATTGCATTAAATACGAACGTTAAGAAAAAGCAGGATAAGATGTTTGGTTAAATTACTCGCTAGACAGCCAAAAATTTCCCCCAAAGCTCCAATTTTTAAATGTATTATTTTTAAAATATAATTTGTTGTTGAAATGATAGAAATTAATTCTATAAGCGGTAAAAATATTTTATTAGCGAATTTCTACTGGAAAAATGAATTGGAGCAACCATCGTGGTAAGATCCAGACTCGGGACCTTAAAATGAGAACCGATCCTGAGCTCTCGATCACGTTTTGAAGGATTGTAAATATATATATATATATATATATATATATATATATATATATATATATATATATGTATGTATATATATATATATGTGTGTGTGTGTGTGTGTGTGTGTGTGTGTGTGTTAGATTCAAATTTGGCACAAAAAAGATTTTGATAATACCCAAAAACATCTTTAACTAGCAAAATTCGTTCAACAGTTTCAAAATGGCGACCATTTCAAGTCATCACAAATTCATAACTTTTCCGTCTTAAACGTTTTTGAAAATCTGCTTACACCGCCGTAATCAGATTTAACACTGCATAAATTAGAATTTTGAATCTCCAAAATCCATTGAAATGAAGAAACTGCGATCAGGGTTTATTTTGATATTTTCAATGAAATTTGAAAGTTTAAAATGCTACATCTAAAAATTACAGATTTTAATGCTGATTATTACGGTGAAATCGGAAATTCAAAAAGAAAAAAAAAGAAAAGAAAAATATTTTTGACATTTGTCAGCGAAACAGCTGCGTGCCTTGTATATTTTAAATCTATTTTCTCGATGGTACGACAGTTTAAATTAATTCTAAAAGCTGTTATTGTTTTACATATATAGGCCTACTCTAGTTCATGGCGGTGGAATTATTATTATTTATACAATATTGTATTCGTACACATTTTTCCCCGCAGGGGGTGCAGACTAGTTGCACCTATTGAGTGGATTTAGACGTCCTTCGCGGTACCCGAGTCTAATACACACTTACATTTACAACACTACACTTACGACTTTAACACTTTACACTCACACTTACATTTAGGGAGGCGATAATAGTCTCAATATGAGTATACATTTTAGTAAATGTAAGTAACGTGTATGATTTTTATTTGTTGATCATTAAAATCAGTGCTACCGTTTCAAAATGGTTGACTTACTCAATAAAAAAACATATTTCCTTAATCTTACATTTTTTCATCCTTTAAACTTCATAAACTAGCGCTGAGTATTTAAAGTGCTAATTTATGCAGATTTTAAAGCTGATTATTATTTTTAATCAGACTTTCATAAATGTGTACGGTAAAACAATTTATTGTTAGAAATTCGCTTCCGTCACAACAGCGAGACAGCTGCGTGCCGCAATATCGTATAACGAATAACACCCCCAACTAGACCATCTAACTGGTAACAGTGCCATACGACTAGAAACAAGGTTAACTGTTAAATTCACGACTTCGTGCACTTGTTTGAATACCAAACACCAGCTCGTATTAAGTATCGATAGGTCAGTTGGTATAACGATTAATCGGGGCCGACGGATCACACGACTCCAGTGGATTATAGCAGCAACCTTTCGTCAAACCTTGAACGGGAACACTTTCTTGACGTGTAAATCTGTTCACAATTTCCTGTGGGCGTGCTTCGAGAATTACAGCTTCATCAAACAACTTTGCGTCTATGGACAAGAAGTACTCCGGTTAGATTAACGGTTATTCGTTTTATCTGCGCGAATTTCCATTGCCATCGTGGTTAAGATCCAGACTCGAGAGAAATGAGCGATCCTAAACACTTTTTGAAGGGTCTTTACAAATTTATAATACATACATTACATGAAAAACCGACGTTCATACGATCGACATAAATGCTTCTATGTTCAGACATCTAGCGAGAACGACCTCGAAGATGCCAGATACGATTTTGGCGAAACGTCGGAAAATGTTTCTTCTAAAAAAAATTGTATTAAACAGTTGTACAAGGAACACGAATAAACCTGAAGGTAAATATATACATAAGCACGTTTGTGTTCGCAATTTTTGTTTGATTTGATTCAAACTAGGCACAAATATCGATTACAGTAGCAGTTTGACAAATTCGATTCCCAGCGAATCAGTTAATCGTTTTAAAATATTTAAAAAATCATTAATTTTCATCTAGCGTTGAAATGCTACTGTTGAAGTTTTAAAATGGATGCCATTGCAATTTTTAAGAAAATCGTAACGTTTTTACTTTATACTTTTCTTAACATACGATATCGAAGTCGTAATCAAAGTCCAAATCCGTGTAAGTCAACGTTATTAACAATTCAAGGAGATTTTAAAAGGCTGATAGTGAAATCAGATTTTCAGAAGAGTGGAAGATAAAAAACTTGTTAAAAATTCGCTTCCAGCACGTCAGCGCGAGATAGGTGCGTGACGCGATTATTTCGTATAGAAAAGATAATGTTTTTGAACTGGAACTGTTACGCCATACAGTGATAGTTATTCAGAACGAACACCTTCAAATTAGGGCATTTCCGGAAAAATTTTAACTGTTGTCAACAATCCTAGACATAGTTTTAGATTTACAATTAATTACTTATTCATCCACGTAACAGCGTTAATAAATGAAGGTGAACTTTAACTCCTTGGCCTAATACTGGTGCTTAATCAGGCGCAACGCACGCAGTCAGCTGTTTAAAGCAAGCAATCAGCTGTTAAATACATTCAGTCAGCTGTTAATAGCATCTCGTAAAAAACAGTGAAAACATACAATACATAATAGCTCTTTTTTAAATGCAAATGTTAGGAGTCATGTTAAATTAATCCTAAAGGGTGTGGTTTCTGTTGTGTACTCCTTGATAAACAATGTCAACTCGCTGATGTGATAAGTAAATTTTCAAAAGTTATTTTTACCTAACCCCTTTTTTCTGACTTCACCATTATATTAAGCATTAAAATCTAGAAATTTTAGCTTTTAAATTAGACGCACTGAAAATACACTAAAAATACGAAACTACGACCTTGACCGCCGTCAAATACGTTTTTTGATTTTAACCGATTTGGAAAATTCAAAACGCTAATATATGCAATTTTTAACGGACGACAGAGAAACAGATTTTCAAAACAATTTAAGAAAAAAAGTTATAATTTTTTAAAGATTTGAAATGGTTGACATTTTGATACTGATAAATTTTGCTTGTTTTCGAAATATACATATTTCAATTATTACATTAGATATATTAAAAATACAAAACTGAAATTCTGAATTAAATTTCTTGATTTGAACGAATTTTAAAAATTCAAAACGCTGACATCTGATGTTTTAACGCTGATTACGACGGTAAAATCAGACTTTCAAAACAACTTAAGAGAAAAAAATTATGAATTTCTGAAGATTTGAAATGGCCGCCATTCCGAAACTGTTAAACAAATTTTGCTGGTTATTGAGTTTGTGCAAGTTATTACCAGAATCGATTTTTATGCCAAGTTTGAATCATAGGGTCTATTCACACACGCGCGCGCGCACGCACACACACACACACACACACACACACACACACACACACACACACACACACACACACACACACACACACACACACACACACACACACACACACACACACACACACACACACACACACACACACACACACACACACACACACACACACACACACACACACACACACAAGGTAAGTGTGACTAAAACGTGTCATACATGTTACATTACATAACAAACGGACGCGGTGACATCTCAGGGAACACCTGCGCGACGCGACACGTTACGAAATACAGACAACAATGGTTCCTCCGGCGCAGACGAAGCCGTTCCCAACGCGAGATGAAGACGTCGTGCCAGCGAGAGAGCCCAACACTTATTTAGAATATCATTAACTTTGTGCATGTCAACAAGATGAGGGCAATTTGCATAGAGCCAGTTAGCGGCATTGTTTCCGAGCTTTCTATACCGGGGAAGGTAAAAGTAGCGTGGGAACCGTACTCCGCAAGGACGTCTGCTCTGGGAACCTGCGGGGGAGTGACCTTGCAGCAGTAGTTCAAAGGGAACAACAGAACCGTGCAATTAGATGCTTGTATTTAAAATAGAACGATTCTTTTGTGTTTACATGGAATAGTATATAACAAAAGTACAGCTGATGGTTCAATGAGTCTGGGAGTTCTTGACAGTGGTTACTGACTTCTGAAACGGATATAGTTTGAAAACTTTATACCAGCTGTTTTCAGAATGTATCGCAAATGTTTTGTAAAAAAAAATTATAGACGATTAACATAATCGTGGCAAACAGCTGTTTCGCTGAACAGAAAGAAATGATTTTTTCACATGATTTTTCAGAAAGAATAGCATAGAATAAAAGTAAGCATGAGAGTTCAATGAGTCTGGGAGTTCTTTCCAGCGGTTGCTGACTTCTGAAACGGTTATACTTCGAGAACGTTACACCAGGTTTTTTGAGAATGCGTCCCAAATGTTTTGTACAAAAAAAAAATAGTTTATAGACGTTTAAGATAATCGCAGCAAACAGCTGTTTCGTTGAACTGAAAGAAGTGATTTTTATGTGGTACAGTACAGAACAAAAGTAGTTCAATGTGTTTTGGGAGTTCTTGCCAGAAATTACTAATTTCTGAAACGGTTAACTTTGATAACTTTACATCAGCTGTTTTCAGAGTGTTTCGCGAATATTTCGCAAAACAAAATAGTTTACAGTTGATTAAGATAACAACTAACAGCTGTTTCGCTGACGCAACAGAGAGCATTTCCAACAATATTTATTTATTCGACGTTTAAATAATTTAAAACTACATAATTTAAAAATTACAACCGTTACGTTAGTTTCAATAGAATTTGAAAAAATAACCTTAACGATGCTTGTAATTGTGAAACAAGTTTTTCAGAAAGAGGTGTAACATAAAAAATTAGACTTTTTGGATTCGGAATGGGCGCCAATTTTGTGCAGATTGAACAAATCGGACACACACACACACACACACAGAGAGAGAGAGAGAGAGAGAGAGAGAGAGAGAGAGAGAGAGAGAGAGATACTTTATGCCAGTTAGACTAATAAGGACAACAGAGGCAGAGTGGAATAAAGCGGAATAAACAGAAAGTTTAAGGTAGTAACTACGTCTTGAACGTACAACCTTGAAGCGCGCAGTTCAAAAACGCAGTAGACTGACCGATGTCAGTCACGTTGACCACACGGAATCTATCTGAAGTATAATAAAAAAAAATCTGAATAGTTATTATAAAAAAAATGTACCCGCAGATTTAACATGTATTATGTTGTAGGATTTGTTTAGATGTTGGATTTTGCAGGAAGCGTGTTGCGAGGAACCGGGTACCTTGCGCTGTGAAACACACGCGATAACCACTACACTAAGGAAACAACGAAGAAATCTGGCCGATTTAAATATATGGAACGAATTGTTAATTTAATTTTAGTAGTTATATTAAAAGACCAGTTGTTTAATATTAATTTCTAAAGATCAGCTGATTTCACTGAACAGATGATAGGCTATAATTAGTTTCAGGTTATGTTGTTAAAAACTAGCTATGTTAATTTGTCGTGTTTTCGAACAAATTATTGTAATTAAAATAAAAAAGGAAGAGAAAAATAACAAATTATTTTTATTTTTGGTTCAATAAAAGAAATTTTATTTGTGGAGATTTTTAATGGGTTTTTCCCCATCCACTGAGTCTGAAAAGTGATTTTACTTAATCGCCTGTGTATCCGGGCACACAGCTGGGGACTGACTTGATGAAATTTGGAATAAAGGTCAAGAAAGTCCTATTCTCGGTAATATTTTTTTTAATTTTTCAAAATTAAACTTATTTTTTTCAAATACGGTAATAATGATTTCTATCAAAATGTATTTCAACATAAAAAAAAAATACATTTAGCCAAAAAGAAATGTGATTTTTTTTTGTATTGCATGTAGGCTATCAAAAAAAAGTACATAAGTTCAACAAAAAAAAAAGGAAAGTCGACCTAGTTTCTCGAAATCGGATCATTAGTTTTCGATCAAATTTTTAGTTTTACACGCAAGTCAGAGTAGTGTAACATGAAATGAAAAAAAATTAATTATTTACTTGAAATAAACAGTTTACGTTTACAATCATATCACGTACGCCCTCGACCACAGTACGAGTAAACCATGCGTACAACAAACCTTCCCATCACTGGCAAGTCTATAAATAACTCCCATTCAATAGACTGCACTTGCAGTACTAAGTACTTAATGGTACAAGTCCTTATTAATTACAAGGTTAAACGAATGTCATTCTGAACCTAAAGTACGTGTAACGTGCAATATGTGATCACGTGACACTGTACGTGCGTCAAATACCGAGTAATCGCGACACGCATCTGTCTCGCTAACTTTAATGAAAGTAAATTTCCAAAAAGTAATACAATTTAATTATATACAAACACAAACAAACATAATAATATGTGATTATTTTAAAACTACTGTATTATAACTGTATTTCTATTGTTATAATTATTATTATATCTTTATTTCTTAAGAACCAAAAACATTGTAGCCTATATAACCACGGAACGCAACTATCTCACTGCCGTGATGGAAGCGAATTTCCAAAAGTAATTTTCGTTATCTTATCCTACAATTGAAACTGTGATTACAACATCATAAGCGGCATTAAAATCTGCATACATTAGGATTTTCAACTTTCATATCTCACTGAAAAATAAAAAAATGCACATTTCGTAATTTCAACAGATTTTGAAATTTAAAATTGATATATTTGTGAAGCTTTTAACACTGACTATAAGGGTGTTACAAAATCATTTATAACAATAAAGTTATGAATTTCTGAAGTGATAAAATGGCAGCCATTTTGAAACTGTTTTACGAATTACGCCGGTTAACGACCCTGACCAAAGTATTACCTGAATCGATTTTTGTGCCGTTTTGAATGAGCCGACACACACACACACACACACACACACACACACACACACACACACACACACACACACACACACATCCACCAAAGAAAGGACCGGCGCTCATATCAAGGTCACAGGTCTCGGTTAATTTCAAATGGAAATTTGCTTGTAGAACACTAAAAAAATCTCACATTAGCATGATATTCGCACCATATTTCGATTGCTTAAAAACAATTTTTCAGCCCGTTTTTCTTTAAAAAAAAAACTATTAATAATGCATTTTTACAAAAAACAGTCATGACGATTTTGCTCAAATGTAGTTAATAGGTATGGGAGCACTGAAAAATTCAGTAAGGAAGAAACAACCTAAACGTCTTACACATTTTAAATATAAAGTTCGTTAATCAGAGGCCACCATCTTGAAACGGAAGTGAATGTACGAAAATCTTACACCTACATCGTTCGAGCTTTATGCAAAGCAACTTCGTACATAATTTCAAAACAATTGGCCAGTGCGTTTAGCCAAAACTGCGTAACAAACACACGAACCAAATGCCGAACGGTCGAGTTGAAACAGAGACCCCACCTCGCTAGGTCAAAAATAGTCGGTTAGGTTTGTTTTTTTATAAGGAGCTTAGTTATATCTGGATGTTGTATAACTAAAAACTTGTATTTTTAAGCGAAAATGTAAACCTCCATATTGCATTTCATTTAAAAAAAAATAAATTTCATTTTATTTGCTAAACCCGGACGAAGCCGTTCATCGAAGCTATTTTATAAGAAACGGAGCTATGCTATAGGCTACACTACCTTCTCCGTTATAGAGACAATTAAGCTGAATCGAAACGGCTATAAAGAATGTTTACGACTTATTTTATTGCTAATTACAAGAGAATGTTTGTTAAATTAACACAATGCCTTGTTTGTCTGCGATGGTTATCGACTTCGCACGACTATCGTGGATATAGCTTGCTGTCGAACAGTACCATAATCGATAGTAAAACAAAATACTGAACACAATATTGGACAAATTCAAAAAAATATTTTTTTAACCAGTTTCTTCAGTGTGCATTACGCATGACGTTGAATTACCATTAATGTGATGTTTTAGATTGACAGATGAAATTTGTAGACTCTCGATATTGAATATAAATAATAACCCCTTATGAAAGCTTTGTGAGCGCTCGATGCTGGTGGCACCTTGCGGCAGAAGGTTCAATTACAGTTAAATAGATAATAGTACTATTTTCTCACACATCTTCATCTCCTATCTTTGCAGCGCTCATAGCGGCAGATAGTCCAACTAGTTGGACTTCATCCGCTGATATCGACACGCCTTTTATAATGGTGGCTGTACTTCTAGTCTGTTTATGCTCAAAATTTTTGTATACAAAAAAAAAAAAAAACGATAGAGTAATAATCGGGATAAGTAGTGATCTCGCTGAAGTAATGGAGCGAATTTACAAAAAGTAACAATATTAAAGCATTTCATAAAGACTAATATTAAAGAAAACCAAACGGCATAAAGACTGATTAAACAAGCTTTCACACAAAACTGAGTGGACAAGTACACTTCACAGGTAAACCCGTTTCAAAATGGCGGGCTTCAAAAAAAATGTTTAGTCGTCAATATTGTAGAAACTGTGATTACACCATCTAAATTAGCATTCAAAAATGCGTAAATTAACATTTTCAAAAAAGTGAAAGATAAAATGTGATTTTTTAACATTTGGAAAGGCCGTCTTCCGATTTTTAAAAATTGATTTTGCTGCTTACTTGTCCTAAGTTAAATTTCTTACAGTACATATTCTTAGAGTTGTAGACTTACGTCATGTCAGTTGGACGAATGAAGACGAGGGACTGATAAAACGCACGGAAAAGTCAACATTGTAACAAGACGCGAACCTGCGTACATGCTAAATGTTTCATCGAACTGTCCGCTACTCCACCGATTAAGCTACAGATCCCTCATACATAGATCCATCTTAGACTAAATTAAAACACTCACCAACGATTGAGATGGAATAGTTGGCCGGGGGCTTGAGGACGTTCCTGGACCAGGCTGCTCTGATGACTTCCAAGGCGCAAGGATTGGCCCTCACCAACAGCACTCCAGGAGCCACATATCCTTGGAACTCCAGCACTCGTACCGCCTCCACTAAGGCTGTGTTCCAAAAGCACTTCAAATTTGCTTCTAGGAATCCCTGTAACACAGTGTATCTAAATGTTACAACCTATGCACCTTTTACTTACGTTTTCTACAGTCTTACTTGGCACAATGGTAACGACTTTGGCTGGCACGTGAAGACCGAAGTTGTAACGTATTTAAAGAAACAAAATTGAAAAGAAACATAGAGAAACTTATTAATATATGTTTTTCAATGTATATATTAGTATCAAAATTTCATTAACATTGATAAACTTATAAACATATGTTTTCAAATGTATATATTAGTATCAAAATAGCATTAACATAGATAAACATATTAACATATGTTTTCAAATGTATATAGTAGTATCAAAATTAAAATAACGCAGATAAACTTATTAACGTATGTTTTCAAATGCATATATTAGTATGAAAATTAAAATAACAGATAAACTTATTAATATATGTTCTCAAATGCATATATTAGTACTAAAATTAAAATAACATAGATAAACGTATTAATATATGTTTACAAATGTATACATTAGTACAGTTTACATATTAATATATATTTGTACGGTATTGATATATCACTTATGGTACAATGTTGTGTAACCACTAGAATAAAACTTAAAATGATTTTTTTTAAGTTGGTATCAAGGCAGACATCACTTTAAGAGTTAATACTGAAGGTTCCAACGAACACAGTGTTTTGACCAATCAGAGAGAAGAAAGAATAAATGGCGGGAACTCGGACAAAGAACAGGAAAAAGGTAGTTGCTAACAATGCTCCTTTTTGTACGCACAAACGTAACATTAAGATCGAAAGAAGATTTCGTCGAATTTTTGGACTATCGAATCTTGAGCATCGTTTATTAGTAAAAAAGGTATAAATTTCGTCATCAACTTGATTGCGTGAGAGAAGTACGTTAAAGTTAAAAATTTTCAAAAATGATAATAATTAGAAAAGGACATTTTTAAGTATCCAAATAATCAATTTACACTAACAGCCTGTGCAAAAATGTAGTCATGTTAATTACAATTATAAGAGTTTATTAAAATAAGCAAATTATAATTCTTGAAATATTTAAAAATTAAGCAGCATTAGTTGTACTGAAATTTCGGCAGAGAAGAAACTCACCGAACGCCACGATGACGTCACCACTATACTATACTTCACATCGTAGGCATCAAATCGATCGCGTTGATATCGATAAAACGCATTTCTAAAAAGAATAATCGAATTTATTACATTTTTGAATAAACGGATTTGTTTCGTTTTCCATTTTATGTTTAATCGCTTAAGTGTAACTCGTTTATACAAAATAACACGATCAGTATAGATTGAAGTGTTTTATTAAGTTAGCCTAAAATTTAAGCAAATCTTGCAGAAAGGGTTATTTTTCAGGTTTCTCAGGACACTTTTAAAATTTAAGGGCATTATCAGGATTTCAAGGACCGCTAGACACCATGTATCAACGTATAACAAATGTTACCAACGAGACTGTTAATGACTATAAATCGTGGAAACAATGAAATCAGTATAGTATACCTACATAACAAATTTATACTTCTAAACATCAATAACTTTGTGTTTTTAATTTGATAGTGACTTCAGCTAACAATATTTGACTTTTTGTCTTAATAGTACTCAGGATTGTCTTTGTACCGGTAATTAGATACCGGTAATTTTGTATTTACTTTATATTTTTTTAACATTAATAATATACTCTTATAATTGTTCTTGATTTGATTTTTATTATTTTTTAAGAATAAATAAACCAGTTTTAACATTTAACAACCTGGTGATTCGATAGTCGATGCGACTAAAGCTCCGGTCATTCTGCTGCGTTTCTGAAATGCTCACCTTATGGTTCTTAGTTCTAGCCGAAGTTACTCCCGATGCTTTTCCCTTACCGTTAACGCTGTTCCATCGTCCTCATTAGTCTAACCGACATACAATATAGACGTTAAGGGAAAAAATTGACAATCTGTAGCCCTATATCAATAATTTGTATCTTGTATCAAGGACGGATTAAAAGGGAGGCGAAGGGGCGATCGCCCTTCTAGGAACAAATTAAATAAAATAAAAATGTAAAAGATCCTATTTTACTTCCATAAAATGGAAGTATAACCGTAGGATTCGAGGAAAAGGGTTGAGGCAACAAGGCCTCTGAGGGTTCCGAAACCATCAAATTTCAAAACAATCTACCAATGCGTTTAGCTAAAACTGAGTACACTCGTTATTGTAAGTCAAATGCTGCCATTTTAAAAAGGAAGTGAATGGGAAAAGAACTTACTCAATGACGTTCGGGCTTTACACAACTTATCTACATACCAAATTTTAAAACAATCGGTCACTGCGTTTGGCCAAAACTGCGTAACAAACACAAACCAAATGCTGAATAATCGAGTTGAAACAGAAACCGAGCGAACTGTACAATATTGTCTTGGTATTACTCCACTATTGCTTTATCAAATTTAAAGATTTTACATTATCCCAGTTAAGATTAATGTATACTGAATATCGACATAAGACATTTAAAAAAATTTGGACAGCAACTGGACTCGAACCTGTGTACAGTTCAGAGTTTTAACGAACTGCAGCTATCCTACGAACTAACCTACGGCGCTCCTTTACCAATGCTAAACACTTACACAGCATACAATTATTGTGTATCCTTGAATTATATAATTAAAACTGAGTGAAATGACACACCACAAACTTGTGCAAACAGAAAAGCTGTTTTGAGTTATTGACTTCATAAAAAAGGCTTTAAAACAATAGGATTACCGCTCCCCGTATGCAGCTTTTGTTGAACAACCCCCGCACATTAAAAGTACAGTAAACATCCCCAATATAAGCTTAATCCTCTCCCCGTATTCAATATCCCTTCTCTTTGAACTACCCTAATTCCATTTATACGCCCCTAACTTTGCAAACTTGACTGCCAAGTTGTAAGTAGAAAACAGTTGATTGGTTTAGAAGAAGCAAACCTTGTGTTTAGCGAGACAATAATTTTATGATATAATAAAGTTCAATTTTTTAAAACACATCCTTAGTAAACAAAAAAATGTGGCTAAATACTACACACGTTAGAAGTTAATACCGTATTGAGATTCCGTTGAAACACTATTTCCTTCTACATTTTTATTCACCTCTCAGTTCTTGCCTTTCTTGATAATCTGTGCATACTGCAGAAACACTGGTACGATTTGTTTTGCTGTCTTTGCATTTCCTTGTCCATTTCTTGAACTCATCACTTAAAACATTGATTCGTGATCTTTTTGGAACTTTTATCCACTTATGAATAATTAAACCACTTTTTGAACTTTCTAAAAACGATACAAACCGTCTTCACAACGTAAAATTACCTTTTATAACCCAAACGTTACACAAACACATGCTACATAACATCTGTGATACACGTATATAAATATAGTTTCTATTATTATAACCAAAATGTATTTGAATGTATTTTACTCATTTTAATCTTCTAATTCTACCACTATTTTATTTAATATTTATTCCATTACTTCCTTTCATAAATAATGGTTCGAGAAGTACTCGAACCAGGTAGTCCATCTATGGTCAAGTCGTTTGAATTCTTGATTTCGTTGTTACTCACTCACTGGCATCTCTATGATAACCACCTGTTTCAGCGTGTTTGATATACAGAAAGCACTGGAGTCAGATTTAGTCCGATTTAGTTCGCAATGAACACAGCTTGTAATGTTGCACTTGTTTTAAAAATGAGAGCACAGCACATGAATCAGCGTTAAAATGTGCATAAATTAGCATTTCGAATTTTCATGAACCTGCGGCAAAAGCGTTCATATCAGTGTTGCGCGACAGTTGAGTTCAGGCTCGAACATACTTAAATTCGCGCGAACAACAATACGACTAAGTGCGCGTGCTCGTAATGACGCAACACTCGCGTGCTGCCGCCCGACCTCTGGCCTCTGGCCGTGGATGAGATGCCTTCCTTTTTTTCACCTTTACTGCTAATCGACCGGTGACGAAACTGCGCCATCTGTCACAGGGCGGAGAAAGGGTTCACAGTGTGTTTCACAATACACGTGTTCAAATATAACTTGTCCGTATTGTAACAACGAAAAGCACCCTGATTATACGTAACGTTGTAGTTCCTCAGCACGGCAACGACAGTTTCAAAATCAGGCTTGCAGACAAGAGCAGTGGTGCCCAAATGTGGTCCGTGGAAGGGGGGGGGTCACCAAGACAAAATATTGTAAACAAATTATCTACTGTTATGTGAAAAACACATGTATTTTAAGTAGGGATAAAATATAAAAGAAAATATTGATACTTTTATTAGGTACTTTTACTAGGTACTTGTATCGGGAAAAAGAACCTACACTGCAGGGCAATCGAAAGAATTTACCGACATTAATACGTATCGAATAGAAGTATCAAAAGATATACAATGCAAATATCAAAAAAGTATTAGATAATTTATACAAAGTATTACAGTGTACGTTTACTTCCCAATAAAAGCAAAACACAAATAAAAAATATCAGGGGTTCGTGCGAAATTTCACACTATGAACGTTTCAAGTTAACAGCTTTTTGAATAAGAGTAGTAGGTGGGGTGAGAGCGGTAGTTGGAAGGAAGGAAAGCATGTTTAAAAAATAAATCGAAAAGTGATCGGTTTGAAATAATAATCACAAATTTATGATTTATTTATTTATTTATGTATTAGGCCCTATAGTATATACATTTTAATACCGGTAATTTTTTTTATAGGAATTTTTACAGGCCATACCTGTAAACGATATTTGGTGAAAAAATGTAATTTTCTTATACTTTTTGTATTTCATTTTCTTTAATAGATACAAACATTGATTTAGTTACCCCTGAAAAGGCTGCATAAAGTTGTGATTATGTCCGTATTAACAATAGATAAATGCACGATGGAAGGAGAAATCACAAATATATTTGTCAGTGTCCAAAACATGTGTTTGATATTCGAAATGCTTGTCCCGGCTTGCACGACTGGCAGGGATACAGGCGTGTCAGTAAAGCCACATAACCTATAAGTTTAATGACTTTAAAGTAGATATTGAAATTGTTCAAATCACGTTATGCAAAAAAGTGGCATTTGTAATGGGACTGCCTATTCGTGATTAATATGTTAGCTGCGTAAAATATACAAAATATTGTCTGATTTATGATGCCGCGCATGCGTATGTGATCCATGATGTCGTTTCGCCCATGACAGTTAAAAGTGTCTTTTATGTCAACAAACAGTAAATTTTAGCGCAAAATCGTTTTGCAATGTCAGAAGCCGGCTAAGAAATCTTTTAAAGATACGTCATTTATGCCTGTACGAATACGTAGTATGTGCTGAGAAAAAGGATGTTGACTCCAGAAATATATATATATATATATAATAACAGATATAATAATATTGCGTACACTGATAATACGTAAATCCAGTTCCCACACACAAAGGTAAGAAATGTAATATGTAGCTTATGTAACAAAAACATTACGAAAATATGTTCATACAACTAATATCCCACTTTAGTAAATCCAAGTAATTATATGATATGAACATAACTTAATTTGTTAACCATTAGACTTTGTAAAATATAAATATATAGAGATCGTAAGATGACTGGACGAAATCAAGAAAGGGTTTACTCTTTTGTCACCTAGGAATGATTCAATGGTACTTTGTGTGTAAGAGATCTCGGATTCGAACCTACCTAGGGCCGGCGATAGTGCTGTTTAAGCTTAACAAAATAATTAACATTATTACACGTACTGATATTAGTATCGAATGATAGTATCGAGTAAAAATTATTAGGTATCGAAAGAAAAGTACCGATACTCTACTGGTATCGGTTTCGTCCCTAATTGTACGACTGAAATACGTGAATATATTCACGATTATTGAAAATATCAAGTTTGCAGCCAAACCTAGACGAGATTACGAACCAAAGAGAAATATTTCACGCGTTACGTACAGTTCCAAAAACAGTGCAGTAAGTAACTAAAGCGACTATTACAATGTTTCGTGAGTTGAAATGTGTAAAAGACTAACAGCATTCAATACAAACGTACTATAATGATCATCCTTATGAGAGATGTGAGAGCTCACTGCTGGTGGGATCTTGCGGCAGAGTTTTCAACTACAGTTAGACAATAGTACTATTTATTTTCTCAAACTTCTACAGCTATGTTCTTGCAGCGTTCGTAGCGGCAGATAGTACAACTACTTGCACTTTAGCCGCTGATATCGAGCAAGCTTTTTATAATGGTGGCTGTACTTCTAGTGAGTTAGTATTCAGTGCTATAGGTGATTAAAATTATGAACGTTATTTTAAGCTATGTACCTGTAGGGTACATTTGTACCCATATTTTTTGTAAAAGCTGAGTAAAATTAAACCTTTATTTTAATATTAAAACAGAACTGAAACTTACACAAGTCCTGAGAGAAAGTGAAACTACCATAAGTATATATGAGGTAAGGTTCACCAGTCCTAGTTTGGCTATGAGTCCGTGGTTTAATGCTAATTACAAGCCATTGGACAACAGTGAATACACTTGGCGCGCGCGCGCGTGTTAAGCCCTCTAACGTTTCCAATTCCAGTCAGATTTAGTTCAAACGTTAGAAAATTTAATTCTAATAACACTGTAGCTTGGACAAGTTCTTAACACAACAAAATCTGTTTCAAAATGGCGTACATTAAAATTATTTGAAAAATATAACGTTTTTATCTTGAATCTCACCAGTTTTCGTTAAATTAATAATCATTACGATGGTTCATTCAAAATTTGAAAAAAGTGTTATGATAGAACTTCTGAATTTACAAGTCGTAGTATATTTTTGCATGTAAAACAGAAATATATTCGCACTGTACCTTTATCAAAAAAACAAAAAAATGTTACCATTTAATTCCATTCTGTCAGCGAGACAGCTGCGTGCAGCGATTATTAGTGAATTTCCAAAGGAAAATCAGCTCTTGAAGCGGTCACCGTATTAACATCCACACCCGAGACCTTGAAATTAGCACTGATAATTACCTTTTAGATCACGTTTAGACGGATCGTGTGTATGCGCGCGCGCGTACGTATGTGGTTCTTTACCTAGCGAAATTCGTTAAACAGTTTCAAAATTGTGGACATTTGAAATTTCTAAAAATACGTGCATTTTTCATCTTATATATTTTGTTAAGAAAAATTGATTTTACCATCGCAATCAGCGTTAACATTTACACAAATTAGCATTTGTAATTTTCAAAATCCGTTGAAATTAAGACGGTTGATCTTATAGAGGTCAGGGTTCAGTTTTGTATTTTAATGCTGATTATGACTGAAATCAGCTTTTCAAAAAGAACAGATAAATCCGCTTTCATCGCGTCAGCGAGACAGCTGCGTGCCGCGATTTTCAATTAACTACAGCTTTCATAACTGTATAATTTCAAAATGTAGACCTATACATTGCACAGACAACAGTTGCCATTCAACAAAACGAACCCGTTGTACCTACAGTTCAAAGCAGGATAATAGCCACACCAAGAATGCAGTACAAAGACCCGCGTACTTGCATTGTTGTTACAAAGAAATAATGCAAATGTTCCCATAGACACACGGACATATTCTAGTGTAATTACCATCGAATACGCCGTCCCATTGCGAGTGAAAGCAAAGGGCCCCCGGAGGTCGTAGGCTAAGAATTCCGTTGCAGATAATGCGCATGCAGATCATAAATTGTCAGAAAGTTATTGCGGAATGTTACACAATAAATTACAAGGTCTCTCACTATTCTAAGCTTAAGTTTATTTTAAGCGCAGTGTCGTGTGTAAATATTCATTTTGTTTATTGATTTACTGTCTGGAATGCGGATTAGGTGTGCAACGCCTAAAGTACATTTCAGTTTAGTTGGCAGTATTGGGAATATTGCAACTACTAGCCATTCTGAAAATATTTGTTTCCCAGCGTCAAATATCCTTTTCACTTAACACTGACTTACTCGTAAGAAAACTTTAATTAATCCATGACAGTGTAGGTCACGTTTATTGCACTAGTATAACATGTTATTTTTATTGTATATTTTATCCACATTCTATTTTTAGTACTAAGAAATGAATGAATGAATCAGTTTTTAGGGTTACTACTGCACATGTTGTAGCTCCGGGAGAAATACAAGTAAAAGTCCGGGCGTTTACCAGGTTTTCCGCTGGGTAATGCGAAACCTCTTCCACTTCGGAAAGGTGAGTAAAAGAAGTTGGTAACTTTTCTCAATTTTGACCGGGTCCCACGTATTTCCACCCGAGTAAGTTGTTTTGTAGAGTAGGTCCCGGTGTTGGTAGGCTGTTGTGTAGTTGTTCTGCGGTCCTCCTCGATGTTCTGCTGAACAACGATTTACGACACTGGAAATTATGGCGGGAAACATAATTTCTCAAAAATCCATTGTTATAACCACAGAAAGGACGCACCAATCAGGATGAAGCTACTGCGTACGGGAGATACGATGATGCGCCGGTAATAATGCCCGGGCAGAAATATGATAATGTACATTAGATCCGAGATACACGAGCAATACGAACCAATCAGAAGCATGTATTCGTTGACGGGAGAAATGTGAATTTAGTTCGAAGACGTAGGCAGTTTGAAAGCCGGCAAAAAGTTCGGGAATTTAGCGTGGATGTTTTTTTGGCAAATCCGTGAGCCACTGCCTACGTTTTTCATGCAAATATGAATTACATTTGAGCAAAATTTAATCAAAAATCGTGTGTGTGTGTGTGTGTTCTGGTACTCAGTATTTTGTGTTTGGTCCCTTTCTATTCAAATTCGGCACAAAAATCTATTTTGGTAATAGCTTGAACAAGTTCATTGCCCAGTGAAATACGTTCAACCGTTTACGTTGAAATACGTTCAAAATGGACATAATTTAAAATCTTAAAAAATCGTTCATTTCTTTTTTTATCTTATATTTGTATTACAATCAGATATCACCATCATAATCAGCGTTAAAATCTCCATAAATTAGCAGCTTATAACAAATTTATGCTGATTTTAACGCCGATTGCGATGGTGAAACGTGATTTTAAAAAAGTTTAATAAAACACACAAAAATACTGTGGTTGTTTTTGACATTCGTTCTGTTCACGCAAGCAAGACAGCTGCGTGCCGCGATTATATGATTACACTATAAACTTTCGCTTATCCTTGTTGACTTGAGTCAACGGTCAAACCACACAGAAACACCATCAATAAGGAAAAGTGTCCACTTTGCTGTTTCTATTCGACTTGTTTACTTGACCTTCACCTAAGGGTTTCTACTTAAATGACCGTTGTTGTCCAGCGCCAAGGTAATTTCTAGATATGTTTACGTTTTTACAAAATGAGTACTTGATGAGAATAGCTTATGAACTTCTGACATCGAGTTATTAATTTACAGTTTCACTTTCACGTCCGTCTATGCCTTAAAGGACCTTGTGAACGATGAAATGTTTGTCGAATGTTTCGTGTTTGACAACTAATTTAGTCGTATGCAGCTTAGAAGGTACACGGGGGTGTTAGCCAAACGAGATCTCAGTTGTCACCTTGGAATCATGGAGGACGCGTCGCGCACTGATAACAGCATGCAGGATAGTTTACTTTGCACTTCAACTCTATTTATCGTGACATGCCGATGTTATGGAGAATAACAACGAAAGATTATAAGGACAAAAATAAGAGAGGCGTGGCAATAAAAAAATGATAAATTTGTTCGACGTGTCTTTGGAACATTACGGAGGAAGAAGTAAACAAAATTAATATTTTACGAACAAGTTTCAGGCACAAAGTAAAAAAATTATTGCTTTCTGCGTGTCGTACTGATTTGTATGTACCTTCATTATGATACTACAAAGAATTTTAATTTCTGCAAGATCAAATTGAGGGGGAATCAGGAATCAGCACAATAATTTAATTTGGTTTGATCGTGTTGCTTGACGGAATCCCGATTGACGGGTTGTTCCGCAAACAAATTCGATCTTTTACAGGCCCCTTTATGTTTTCCTGTTAGCAGTGATCGCTCTGAGCAGTTACGCAGTAACAGTGATTTAATCACAGTTTAGAGAACAGTTCACTAATAAGACAACATGCTGCCGTGCGCTAACTGCTCACTGCTCAGTGCTGTTTATTACGCTAGTAAATGTCTAATGAAAAATTCTGATTTTTACAAAATTTAAAAATAATCCTGTGGTTTATTCTAAAATTAATGAAATAAGTGCAATTTATATTCTTTACTGTGCAAAAATATAAATATAATTATAAACTACTTTGGTATGTTCGTTAAAAAATAAATATTATTATAATAAAAAAAACAAGTTGATAAAATTATACTGATAGTTATCAAAATTGTAGGGAAAAGTTGTATGTGCCAACACTACTTTATGTGGAACAACAATAAATACAAAATTTAACAAATATAAACCTCCAAATTCATAAAATAAGGAATATAAATAATTTATAGTAAATTATAAATAAATTAATAAACTATAGTAAAATAAGAATATGTTATTAATCAATAAACACAGTAATAAGCTAACTTTGATTTCACGTAGTTTTCAGTATTTTTTTATTGCTTTGAGCGCGTAGGTTTCCTTGTAAAACAAAGAGCAGGCAACACTGAACAGTGAGCAGCGAGCAGGATAGTTGAACAGTAATTACACCTGCTCACAGCTCAGTGTCAAGAACAGTGTTCTCAGTAGCAGTGATAGCATTCAGTCTCACATCTACTCATTGTTACACGATAAGCTGAATAGATGATAGCGGCAGCAAACTGTGCTCCACTAAAGCAGTAACACGGGGGGTTTGAAAAGCAACGTTTGCAACTCTAATGAAACACGAATTGCAAACAAATGTTTGTTTTGCATTATAAGTTACTGTGGTATGGACAGACAAGTTCCCGTAAAGATGTCGAGAGTGGAAGATATCCTCGCTGCAGCTGCAAGTTTTACAAGGAACACCAAGAGGATATAGTCAAGAGATAGCGTAAATACGTTTCTCTTTGAACTGCTTCGACAAATATCTCCTCCTTCCTTGGCTGCACTTTCTGTGTGGCCAGGTTTAGACCGGGGGTATTTTTCTCTGGGTTCGATTCCCGGCCAGGGCTTGGCATTTTCATACGCTATAAATCATCTCATCGTCTTCATTAGCCCAAATGTGCACAATAGTCGGACGTTGAAAAAAAATAAATAATAATAAAAAAAACATCTTCGACTCTTTGGTATTTGTGCAGTGAAGGTTAAAATAGTGATTTTTGATATTTGTTTGTTTTACTTTATACCTTATTATCTAATGAACACTTATTATTATATTCACCTGCGGAAAATATTTTTTTTTAAATATTACTTAGGATTTTAGGCCGTTTTTTACGGAACTATATTGTGGCGTCATTGCGTTTACAATGCATTGCGGTTATGCGCGTTATTGACTACAAGTTCTTACTGCTCATGCTCATTACACATTCTGACAGCCATTACTAAATGTTAAGGTAATGGCTTAACATTACCGTTCCTTCCTTCGTTCATTTTTTTCTCGTAATGAAAACATTGTTAAAATGGCGCCGTTATTTGTGAACTTAGCTATTTGCCTCTTTTTTCCTGTGTCAATTACATTAAGTACAAAAAAATAAGGTTTTTTATCGTTTTTACGATACCTACAGGATAACCACTAGATCAATTAAAAAGCTTTTTCACCCAACTAGTTATTTTAGTCAGTTAAGTTACTGAGTATTACTGATTTTAAATAAGAGTTGTTCACGCAACAACCGTATTAGTTAGGTTCACCACCAAACAAACGTGTCAGTTAGGTCTTGAGTATTCTTTAAAAAAATTAAATACATAAAATAAAATAAAGGTGTTTTTATCACCCATCAACCGTGTTAGTTAGGTTCACCACGCAACAACCGTGTCGGTTAAATTACTGAGTACTTTTTTTTTTAAAAAAGTAGAAGGTTATTTGTTGTTTTAACTACCTAATTTATCATTTTATCGTTACCTACTTTCGCGCGGTAGCAATTTTGAGGTTATGCGGGTCACTTTTATTTTCGATTTTTACCATACTTCCCGTGCTTTCCGCACTTTTATATTTTGGATTGTTGCTTTTGGGCATGTAATAAAGCGTTTTAGTAAAAAAATTAACGAAAAACGAGGACAACCTATACTGCATATTTACCGACTCGTTGCCTGATATGTTAATAACTACAACCACAGGTAACGTTTTTAGTAGGCCTACGGTTAGTAGTAACGAGTCGTTTTTTTGTTGTTTGGTGCTTAACGTCCAACTATTGTGCACACTTGGGCTAATGCAGACGATGGGATGATTTATAGCGTATGAAAATGCCAAACCCTGACCAGGAATCGAACCTGGGTCCTCAGGGTGAAAGCGCAGTACCTTGAGGGATTCCCGGCCAGGGCTTGGCATTTTCATACGAGTCGTTCGCGCATACGAAAATTTCAGCCAATCCGCAGATCATAGTCACTTTATGAGAATTAATGAACAAGCAACAGAACTTCGCATCCACAGACCACATGTACGATCGTATGCAGTTCCGCAGCAACCGACTGCTCAAATTCTGGTCATATACGAAGATTAAAAACTCAAATCAGTATAGCGAATTCGAAATAAAAGTTTATGGAGAAATCTTATATTACCGAATGTGAAAACATTGTCCAATGTTTACGCGTCATTTACTTAATTACAATACATTAAGTTACAACGCTATTGCACTTAACGAGGTTAACACAAAGGGTCAAGGATCCACTACACAGCCCAATAGACGTCGATCTCGGATGTAAATGAGCCGCGAGTTAAATACGACAAGTGGGTTCGGCAACAATCTGAACCTCGATCATTATCGCCAAATTACACAGTTCCGGGTCCATTGTTCTTGTCCGTGCAAATTCGGCCTTTCTAATTTTAAACAATCATAATTTGGTAGTCCTCGCACCCGAGTGGCGCTATTTGTGGAGATGCTGAATAAATTACGCGTACGTCTAGCGTACCGCCACACCTTGGGTCGTGGTGATTTCATCCAGTCGTAGGCTGCGCTGCCACCGCGATCCTTGATACCAGAAGTTTTACCGTGAAACGCCGGTAATTATTATAATTTGAGCAGTAGGTATCAGCTTCTATATAACCGGCGATGTGTTTACTAACTAGACACCTTGGCATAGTGATGGGAACATCGACCACTTCAAACAATCGACTAGATTCAAACATCGAATAAACTAGTCGTAAAAACTAGTCGACTAGTTTTAATTGATTGTCTGTTACGGATCCAATACTATTACTCGGCAACGCCAATTCCACTGAATATACAAATAAAGGAAGTCGACTATTAGAATAGTGTTAGCCTATCCAGTTGATTCGGCACGCTCGGTGTTTACTTATCCTGAAACATACGGAAATGTGTGCACAATTCCTGCATATCAAAGTAAGTTCAGTACACATATTGTTCGACTTTCAGTATTCTGCAGTATTTGAGTGATGATTTAAAAACATTCAGATTTTTGTTTGTTTGTAATTTAATGGTATGATTTCGTGATTTCAGAGCGTATATAAATAAATATAGTATTGTAAATAAATCGTGTAAATAAGTTACTAATGTTATTTTAGTGGTCGTGCGGTAGTGATTTTTTAAAATCTAATAGTATTAAAATGTCTCCAAAAAGATCAATAGTTTGAAAATATTCTCATAGAACAGAAAAAGTTAAAATTGTATGTAAGAAGTGTCTGAAATATTTAAATAATATTAGTAATATGCGGTTACATTTAAAAAGTAGACACCCTACTGTTTTTTGTGATGACAGTTTTAGAACAGAGTCTACAAAAAAACAAGACTTTAACGCATCAGCCGAGTTGTCCTCTTAAGCTTCTGATTGCATACCTACTGATTACGAATTACCGACTAGTCGACTATTCAAGCAGACCAATCGACTAGTCGACTATTTCAGGCACTAGTCGAATAAACGACAAGCTTACTAGTCGACTACTCCATTGCTACCCTAGCAACTCTTAGGCGGGTTTCACACCAAACCCAGGCCGAACCGGGTGAAAATCGCCTGACCACTGATTAAGTTGTATTTCATACGGGAGCTTTCAAATAAGAGCCCAGCGGGGCCGAGCAATTTTGAACATTCCTGCCTCCCGCTACTTCAAGCGGTTTCTGCCTAGCTCAGAGTCCCGGCCAGTGAGTGTCTATAATATTGCGCAATATTTTTTTGTCCATTTATAAAAAGTAATATTGTTGTAACAGTGAGTATTGATGTTGAAATGCTAATTAACGCTATTCAAGAAATACCTCCATTGTTGGATCAGTCCAACAAAAATCGGAATTTCTCGTATAGGGAAAACTATTAGATTTTCTCGTGATATTGAGACTGTGAGTCCAGTAGAGCCTTCTTTGTCCCACATACTCACCATCAAGGTTGATGACATTATTATTGTAGCTAGGACGACTAAGAAGGACAAAAGTGTGAACTAAAAAGGACTGAGTGTGAATCGGCTTCAGTGCGAACGCATCGTAGATTTTGCTCGGCTTGGCATCGCTTCGTCCGGACCGGCTCGGCTCGGCTTTGGTGTGTAAGGCACCTTAGCCTAGCCGCCCGCTGGAATAGTGAACGGACGAAAATGTAACGACCAATGTAACTGGCCAATGAAGTCCACTGAAGGATGTGTGTAAGGCGCCTTAGCCTATCCGTCAGCTGAAACAGTGAACAGACGAAAATGTAACGACCAAGTGGCCAATGAAGGCCCAGAAGGATGAGTGTAAGGCGCCTTGGCCTAGCCGTCCGCTGAAACAGTGAACAGACGAAAATGTAACGACCAAGTGGCCAATGAAGTCCACTGAAGGATGTGTGTAAGGCGCTTAGCCTAGCCGTCCGCTGAAACAGTGAACAGACGAAAATGTAACGACCAACTGGCTAATGAAGGCCCTGAAGGATGAATGTAAGGCACCTTGGCCTAGTCGCCCACTGGAACAGTGAACAGACGAAAATGTAACGATCAACTGGCCAATGAAGGCCCTGAAGGATGTGTAGTACATCTTCGTACTACGTGATATTCACTAAAAGTACATATGATCCCTAATTTAAAAAAGAAACTGAAGGCGAAACATCGAAAAACGTCTTTCAAGAATCCAACCCTGTCGCCCATATTGAATCTTTTCCCTATAAGACTAATTAATCCCGCTATTTGTTGAGATGAAATTATGTTTTATGCATTATAAACGTCTTGCGTGTGGAAACGAACCGCTTTTGTATATATGTTTTTTTTTTAAAAGTCACAGAAGCAAAAAATACGAAATTTTAAAATCAAACCACATTCCCACACGTGGGAAATTTTATATAAAACATAATTCTATGTTAACAAATAACGGAGTAATCTGTAGCGTTAATTAACATTAGTTTTAAAGGGAATAGATTCAATATGGCCGACAAGATCCACAGACTCTTGCAGAAATTTACGTTTCATGGAGTAACCTGTTTGAAAAAAAACATAAAATAAACTAAGCACTAACATATTTGTTTTGTTTTTACAATGCACTCACAAATCGTAATTTTATTTTCCTTCAGATTTGCGGTTTGAATTGTGACTTCAACTGTTGAACCAAACAGTATAATATAATATCACAGATAATATAACGAAACCTTATTATCTTCACGCCATGAATAAGGTAGTTTAGATAATAAACTAAAGTTAGTCTATACTTTATTATTTTTTATTTTTAAATTCTTCAAAATGTTATAAAGATATTTCTGGGGAAATGTTGTTAATGGCGGCGAAAATTTGTAAATCATCGATGTTCCGAAAAATCGATGTATCATTTGAAGAACATCGATGGCTTTAAAATATCGAGACGATATTGTTTAGGATTTTTAAAATAAGACTATTAAGCATGTAATTAAAATCATTAATGTAATCACGTGACGTGAAAATTATATATATATATATTATTATGATAACACACACACACACACACACACACACACACACACACACACACACACACACACACACACACACACACACACACACACACACACACACACACACACACACACACACACATATATATATATATATATATATATATATATATATATATATATATATATATATATATATATCAAGAGTGCCTTCCCCGCAGGAGGTGCAGACTAGATTCACCTATTGAGAGGATTTAGACGTCCCTCACGGTACCCAAGTCTAACACACACTTACACTTACGACTTTAACATTTTACACTCACACTTACATTTAGGGAGCGATAATAGCCTCAATGTGCTATTCGCCTTAAAAAAAATCAAGAGTGCCTTTAAGTACTTTACATTGAAAACTAAAAGTGTTTTTCTTTTTTAAACATTAAGAATATTAATGAATTAAGTATAACATATAAAGATAAACACTCGATGTCATGTGCGGATAAACACAAATATATGAATTAAAACAAAAATGACACTCGGAAATTTCTCCATAGAAAAAATTCAACCGTCGTCAACCAGCTATGCTACAGTTCGTGTATATGTAGACAATAGTCGTAAACAATAGAAAATGAAGCATTGGCAATTTGACATTGAGAATAAAGCTTCAGACAGCCAGAATGCAACTGTCGCTGTCACCTTCTGAAGTGATAAGCTGAACAGCTGATAACAGAAGCAAAATGTGCTCCAATAGATCAGTGAGAAGGGACACCAGCAGCTTTTTTTAATTAAAATATCGATATATCGGGACAAAAACATCTGCATAAAACCATCGATGTCAAAACATCGATGTTTTAGAGTAAAACATCTATGTTTGTTTGCCATCTCCATATGTTGTTACCTTTCAAAATAAAACGTACAGTCACCTTGTACCGTATCGTCTATTTTAAGTAAAAATGGAACCGAACACATAAAAACACGTACATTTAAAACAAAGAAAGAAACACACACACACACACACCAATTGAAGAAAAACAATTAAAAAGAAATGCGATACAATGGTATGTAATTACCTGATAAGGAATTAGAGAAGAACCAACTTAAATTAGCTAGTGGAACAATAAACAGGTAGAAGTGAGACGGCCCTTTCAGAAAGTTCACATAAACGCGTCGAATAGAAATAATCTTGGCAGGCAGTTATTTCGTAAACGTGATTTAAGCGAATGTATAACATTTATTTTTCAATCTTACAATCATTTGAATTATCATTATTATAATTAGCAATAAAATTCGCGTCATTAACATTTTAAATTTCCAAACTAAGCTACAATGAATATAGGAAAAGCAACTACAGAATTCAGTCAGATTCATTTTCGCATTTTCAAAGGAATTTGAAAATGCTAATTTACGCATATTTTAACAGCAATCACTATGGTGATATCGAATTTTCAAGAAAAAACCTGCGAGATAAAGAAGTTACGAATGTTTTAAAGATTTTAAAATGACAGACGTTTTCAAATTGACGAACGGATTTTTTCGTTAAGTAACGAACTCGTACGAAGCTATTACAAAAATCGATTTTCGTGCCGAATCGATTTGGAACAAAATTGCGAACCAGTGCGCGCGTACCAGGCAGCATTACACCGGAAAATTTGGTTGCGACAATGATAACTTTAGAGGCCAAATGGAGGTCATTGCAGGATTCGCCTCAGTGGTCATGAAGGGGCCCAGGATTGAAGACCAAGTAATGAGAGCCAACGCTGTAGACGATAGGCAGACAGCCAGTCCACCACCCCGCGAAGGAATGTCTGGGGTGGTTTGCTGAAGAGGAATGCTTTTGATGGTTTTGTAGTGAGTAACAATATCTTTAACTTAAGTTTGAACTTGAGTACCCTATCCCAGGAAGTATATAAGAGATTTTTCCACCTTTTTTGGCAATGCAAACACACACACACACAAACAGAATTAGAGATTACACTGGCCGATTTTTATGATATTTGACATGTTCGTTAGGTCTCGTTTGCCTGTATTGCGGGACAATTTTTAAATGGAGAAAAAACCCATTTTTGATCCAAGAAACTGTTTTATTTTTTAAACCGAAAATTTTACGTATAAACACCGAAACAAAACGTAATTGTATCTCCCCCTCCCAAAAAACGTCTTTAACAGCAATTGAAAAAAGAGCAAAAACATTTGCCTCATTTCTTAAAATCGGTTCAACTGATTTTGATCATATATTAACGATTCAAGTCAGTGTAGTACATTTGAAGTAAAACAAATTTTGAATTTGGGAGTACATGTAATTTAACAAACCCTGACCGTTGTCGGGTCTGCTTTTGTCAATTTACATAAGAAACATAAATTTATTTTATTGTAAATTTGTTGCACTGGTCACAGTTATGATTCTTCAGCAAAATATGACGTATTGAATTTATGAAAATTCACAGATTTTTCGGGTTTTTTCTCTGAAGCTTCCGAAAAAGATATCTTCGAGAAAGCAATCCAACGTGAGAAAGTTTGTGTAAGGTTTCGCAACATTTATTTGCAATAACTTAGACAAGTCCCAACTTTCTAATTTCAACATAGTAAGCAGTGTCGTAAATTGAATACAATTTTAAATCTTTAAGTTCATAAAATGTCCGTTAACAAATGAGATGCTATTTAATGATTTATCCAAATTCGCTTCTATCACGTGAACGAGACAGTTGCGTGCGTTTATTTCCGTACCGCAGACACGCGCTCTGCACGAAGCATTCCCATAGATGCGGCAACACTTGACTAAAGTTATTTTTGTCGATGTTTCCCATAATTTAACGACATACTCCGGCAATGGCGCCGAGTTTCTGCCCAGCCTGTGTACTGTTGTCTATTACACTCCCCCCATATGTTCTGAAGCCATACAGACCGAAACGGAAAAAAACACAAATAGCAATAGTCTAGCCCACTCTCATCTTTCAACTAGGGTATAACGCTTCGACTTGTATACTGTATCCACTTACTATGTGTTGAAAGGAGATTTACGTTTGCATTTAAGTGTATAGATGTTCCGATATCGCATTCGATACGATATTTGATATCAATACAACTGCAGAAAAATAACAAAACTCTGATAATACCGGCTGAAAAGTATCGGTACTACTGATGTCAAATAACTTGTTTTGTTTTAATTAAATATTTACTCTAATAATAATAATTTGTTTTTTACTGTTTATATTAACGACTGACAACCGCTATGCCTTGATAAGATGAAATTATTTAATTAATGAGTATAAGAATTTAACTTAAAATTCGTGAGATTACATTTTACCATTGTGAAAAAACTAAATACACAATTTATTACATACTTTAAAAATGTTACAAATAGAATAAATTCGGCATATTAAAAAAATTAACAATATGTACTACACACTATTACGGTAATTATTGTTAATTACACCTCAGAAAAAGATTAGACGTTTTAATGTGTTGTGAACCTAATTCTTGAAATTTACGCTTTACTAATGAGGAAAGACCTGAATACACACGCAATTAATTCAATTATGTGAAAATTATATTAAAACAGCAATAACGAACTGTAGCGTGAACCTAATTCTTGAAAATTACGCTTTACTAATAAGGAAAGCCCTGAATACACACGCAATTAATTAAATTATGTGAAAATTATATTAAAACAGCAATAACGAACTGTAGCGTGAACCTAATTCTTGAAAATTACGCTTTACTAATGAGGAAAGACCTGAATACACACGCAATTAATTAAATTATGTGAAAATTATGTTAAAACAGCAATAACGAACTGTAGCGTGAACCTAATTCTTGAAAATTACGCTTTACTAATGAGGAAACACCTGATTACACACGCAATTAATTAAATTATGTGAAAATTATATTAAAACAGCAATAATGAACTGTAGTGTGAACCTAATTCTTGAAAATTACGCTTTACTAATGAGGAAAGGCCTGAATACAAACGCAATTAATTCAATTATGTGAAAATTATATTAAAACAGCAATAATGAACTGTAGTGTGAACCTAATTTTGAAAATTACGATTTACTAATGAGGAAAGGCATGAATACACACGCAATTAATTCAATTATGTGCAAATTATATTAAAACAGCAATAACGAACTGTAGCGTGAACCTAATTCTTGAAAATTACGCTTTAATAATGAGGAAAGGCCTGAATACACACGCAATTAATTCAATAATGTGCAAATTATATTAAAACAGCAATAATGAACTGTAGCGTGAACCTAATTCTTGAAAATTACGCTTTACTAATGAGGAAACACCTGATTACACACGCAATTAATTCAATTATGTGAAAATTATATTAAAACAGCAGTAATGAACTGTAGCGTGAACCTAATTCTTGAAAATTACGCTTTACTAATGAGGAAACACCTGAATACACACGCAATTAATTCAATTATGTGCAAATTATATTAAAACAGCAATAACGAACTGTAGCGTGAACCTAATTCTTGAAAATTACGCTTTACTAATGAGGAAACACCTGATTACACACGCAATTAATTCAATTATGTGAAAATTATATTAAAACAGCAGTAATGAACTGTAGCGTGAACCTAATTCTTGAAAATTACGCTTTACTAATGAGGAAACACCTGAATACACACGCAATTAATTCAATTATGTGCAAATTATATTAAAACAGCAATAACGAACTGTAGCGTGAACCTAATTCTTGAAAATTACGCTTTACTAATGAGGAAACACCTGATTACACACGCAATTAATTCAATTATGTGAAAATTATATTAAAACAGCAGTAATGAACTGTAGCGTGAACCTAATTCTTGAAAATTACGCTTTACTAATGAGGAAAGACCATACACACGCAATTAATTCAATTATGTGCAAATTATATTAAAACAGCAGTAATGAACTGTAGCGTGAACCTAATTCTTGAAAATTACGCTTTACTAATGAGGAAAGACCATACACACGCAATTAATTCAATTATGTGCAAATTATATTAAAACATCAATAATGAACTGTAGCGTGAACCTAATTCTTGAAAATTATTACACTTGACTACTGAGAAAAAACTAAATACGCACTTTATTATTACTATAATGTATGAATACAACACTCTTGTATAAAAATAAGCAACTCCGAACTTTAATATTAACGTTAGTTAAATAGTTATTCATTATTTCCAGTTATTGTTTACATTTATTTAGACATACAAGAAAACGTTGTATGTTTTTAGGTAAACCTGAACAAAACGGAGTACATGTACATTGGGTGGCAGAGCAGGAATCTTCTATTGGAACACGACACACAAAACAAAGGGTGGACAATTTACAAATATTTGGGATTGACAATTATTAGTGATGGACTCTTGGACACAGCGATAATAGAACGAAACTCGGACATGTGTAGAAGATGGAATGATGGTAGGATAACAAAGAAAATAATGGGACAGAACTTGTCGAGGAAAAGAAAAAAAACGCCCTAGTAGACGATGGCTGGATGTCCTGGAGGAGAATCTGGCAAGGATTTGAATAACTGGATGGAAGCAGCTAGCGCTGTATCAGAACAGAATTGTACGGGAGGCCAAAGTCCACCTCGGACTGTAGTGCCGACGAAAGAAAGTTTGTTCAATAAAATCAGCTGTTATAGTGAACAGTGACAACGGAAATAACCTCGTAATTCCAGTAAGTTAGATTTGAGAACGTTTTTCTGACAGCAAACACACTGTTGAGCGAATTTATCTTTTTAGTGTAATATTTGGTATGCATGTTCTTATCTGTACTTACCTGGAATATAAGGTATCCGCTATCGTACATCCAATATTGCTGGGGCGGAGGATCGGGCGGCGGCGGGGCCCGGCGTGGGTCCACGATTCCGATCCTCTGCAGCTGTACAGCGAGACATCTCTGCAGCAGACACACACACGGCGCTCCGACAGGCCCCGTGAGAGCACGGCGCGGCCCGGGGCTACGTCCACTCATTAGGCATCAGTCTTGCACCTGTAAACAAAAAGGAAATAGTTATGAAACTGTCATTTTGTAACTACACTCTGATTCAATTAGGAATAAGGTTGGAGGTGACAGCGTTATCAGATGATTCTTTGGAGGAATTAATCTAACGTCTTTACTTTCCGCCAGTTAAGATTAACAAAAACGGAGATTCGACGTAACACTCGGGAACAGCCAACGGTAGTAGCTAAATCGTATAATGTACCACGAAAAAATTGTATGCAGGCTTCGCAGAAAGAAATATAAGATACTGCAGGCCAATGATTGTGAGGTTCTTACTTCCGTAAGAAATTGGCTTACAGTTCATCTAAGAGATAGAAGATGTTCGGCTTCCAGGAACCGGAGGACCTTCAGCAGAATGAGTTAAAATTCACAAAGGGGTGTACAAATCTACTAAGCTACAATCCAAAACCTATAGTTGCACAATATGATCACAGTGACACGAACCATCAAACCTCTTTTGAATGGAATTTAACAAGGAGTTCAAAAAACAGTAAAGACCTCGCAGTTCTCTGACGCGCTAGCAACCTTTTCCGCCAATTTAACCGGTAACCGTTAATATTTACGAAAAATGTTACTGGACCAACTTTATTTGAAATTGTATACTCTTCTCTACGAAACAGTCAACATTACAATAGGTCTTACCGTTCAGCCAGTATTAAAGGAAAACAGCCAGCAATTATATTAATCATCGTTAAATCAGAGGCCGCTATCTTGAAACGGAAGTGAATGGGGAAAAAATCTTAAACAAACGTAGTTTGAGATTTTGAAAAAGTATCTTTGTACCAAGTTTCAAAACAATCAGTCAATGCGTTTAGCCAAAACTGCGTAACAAACAGAAAAACCAAATGCCGAATGGTCGAGTTGGACAGAGACCGAGTGACGCACACATTTCGACATGCGAAAATCGAACACGAAATAAAAATTAGGTCGTTCGTTTTATCGTAACGTTTAACAGAGAAACGGGTAGGTCTGTGGTGGGGGAACTGTAGGGGAATGTGCAGCACTCGCCGACGCGCCACGATGAAACAAACGATCTTTAATAGCAACAGTCATGCTCGTTATCTGAAAGACGTTAAACCGTTTAAACAGCCAACAGAAATCACTAATTTTATTACAAATTTAATTTTTACTGATTACAATTATTACAATAATGAAATCAATATTTGTTTTAAACTTGCAAGATAAAAAACGTTACGGATTTCTTGCAATTCTTAATAGCCACCATTTTGAATTAATGAACGAATATTACTACGTAGATATTTGGTTTAGTTTTTGGGGTTTGTAAGGTTTAGAGGCATCTGGCAAAGGACCTATTGTGCAACTAAGCTTAGTTCAGCAGACCGATGCTCTCAATGAGATTTAGCAATCCTCTGACTAACTTATTCTGCTGGGTTAGTTGGGGTCCTGGAACAAATTACTCTTTGCATCCTGCTGGCAGTGCATCATTCTTATAGATTAAATGGCTTGCAGTTTCCTCTTCCTTCTTACATGACCTATGCACGGTTTCTCCGTAGAAACCTAACCTGTTAATCCTCAGTGCGCTGTAATGAGTCAAATGGTTTTCCTGAGATGCTCTCTGCCCAGGATATTCATGTTCCTGGCTAAGAGCCCGACTGTCTTGGAGTACCGTTCCCGTTAGCTCTGTCATCGAAGCTCCATAAGGATTATGTTTGTCACATCCAAGATTTGATCCCTGACAGGTCTTCTGTTTGTAGGTATAATTAGAAGTCCATTCGATATCACATATTTTCTTCTATGTTTGCTCTTTTCCACTCCCGGTATTCATTTTATATTTACAAACGTCTGATTCATTTGAGATAGTTTACCCATTGAATATAAACGTACTAGAAGCTCAATCACAATTATACAAATTGTGCTCGATATTAGTGGCTAAAGTCCAAATAGTTGAACTATCTGCCGCTAGGAACGCTGCACGTTGCAAGGACAGAGGGTGGAGTCGTTTACGAAAGTAGACAATATTATTATTTATTTAACAGTAGTTGAACACCCTGCCGCAAGATGCCACCAGCAGCGAGCGCTCACATATCTGTTATAAATGTTATTATTCTAGTACATTTATATTCAATGATTCCATCTCACTTCTTCCACTACAGGTTGAGTAGGTCCACCAGGCGATTCTAAAGTCTGCTATAATTCACTGCTTGTGGGTTTCCAAATGGGTTAGTTACAACCCTAATTTCTCCTAATTCATTCAATTTTTAACCTGTTCGCCACGGTTTTTGACAATCAAAATCCTACAAGTAGATCACTGACGAATTAATGCAATTGTGTGGGTGGGATGGGTTGGTTGGATGATTCAATTTAAAAGAGAGCCGCCTAAGGGATGTCGATCTTTGAAATAATGCCTTCAAAAACTAGCAATATTAATCTGTTCTAAGACTTAAAACGCATACAAAATAAGTGTTAAAATTTTCTCGATTTTAGACAAAAAAATAATTAATTTTCTTAGATTTCTAATTTTAAAACTTTTGCAAAATTGGCTCTATTAACATAACTTCCTCTCTTCTCAATATATTGAATAATAATTTTTTAAACATATAGCTGCAGTTACTCCAGCTGCTTTACCCTTACCGTTAACGCTGATCCCTCGTCCTCATTAGGAAGCAAGTCCAGTTAAGCGTCACAACAGTTTCTCAACCAGGTTCTGATCAATTTTAGAATCGAGATATTTCTGTTGTTGCAGTTAACGCAGGAAGAGAAGATAGAACCGACTTAAAATATCTAATTGATTAACCCCGTTCTCAACCTCAGTACAAGCGTTTCAAAGTGCACAAACGTAACGTTGAGATCGGGGTAATGTGACGGGTTTCGGAACCCTCAGAGGCCTCAGATGTCTCTTTGACTCTTTTCCTCGAAGTTGCGATATTTCCACTAGTTACTACCCTCTGTTACTACAAAGTGAATTATGCACGCAACTACTACATGAGGTCTCACAGACAGCTTTTTTTAAAAATTTCGAAAAAATAAAATCAATTTAAATTTAAATATTTCGAACCAATTTTTAACTTTTTATATATCTAATAAATTAATAAAATATGTAGAAATGTGGTTTTTTTCATTACTTATATTTATTTATAATTTTTGAAAAATTGTTTCAAAATTGTACACTGTTTCTAAAAATGTCTCTAAACATATAAAACGTTGTTATTTTTTCTTTGAAATTGTATTTTTTTAATAGTTGATAGTATAAAGAACGTAAATATAAACAATATTGCTTTATTTAATGCATACCATAACCTTATTTTTCCTTTTTCAAAATTTGAAACTTTTTTTGTGAAATAGAAAGAAAACGCAGGATTCTCAAGACATAATATTTTTATTTACACTTTATTAATATTTATTTGTAATGATAAATAATAAAAAGCATGAAATATTCATAAATTATTTGAATAAAAATGTAATATGAAATTAAACAAAACTACTAAAATTGTAAATAAATTGAAAGTTCGATATGAAAAATTACAATAGAGTGCAAACCTGAGCATCAGCAGCTGTTAGTTGTCATGATCACTTTTGCACTGAATACAGATTTTTTTGGCACACTGTAAACATATTGGTTTTCCACAAACACAACATGGATACTGGGATTTTCTTTTGAGGCGGGGCGGACAGGTGTAGCACGTCTTCCTGACTTCGAAAACATCTAGTTGTATTACTGCAGGTGGATTCTGGATCTGCAGAATACGCTTGATAGCAAGCTTTGTTTCTTCCGTGATATGGTGACCTCTATCCAATCTCCGTTGTAATAATGGAATCACTAATGACTTCACCAGATTTTTCATAAAGTCTAGTGATATCTGCAGTATCCCTATAGGATTTGTACAATACAAAAGAGTTCACACCTGCTGATATGTTTATCATAGCGAAGAAAATTACCATTGGCCACCTTCGAGACCGCCTTTGGGTTGAGTAGTTTGAGCACATTTGATCCAACGGATTCATTCCCAGACTTAAAAGCTGCACTGTAGATAAGAAGACCTATGAAACCATTAAACTCAATGAGATCAATGTCTTTGATATATATAAAGTTGGAGCTTTGTAGTTTGGTCTAATAGGGGTTATTTTCACATTTGTCCTACTTATAGTTTCATATAAAATATCACTGAAAAAAAATAATTTCCACACACTTTCTATATTCGGATTAGTGCCAAGATCAGAAGCTCTTGCCTTCAGGCCAGGCAATTGAGTGATTATATTGTCTTGTCTTGTCCGTACTGCTTGATTGGGAGACTCTTTTCTCCATTTGAATGCCGGTAATTGTTTTTTATCATCTCCTTTGTTCTGCGCCCGAAGAAGTAAGTATTATTGCCCCGTTGCCGGTTCACATTATTTGTTAATATATCAATTGCTCCTCCTTACTTCCTGAGAAGTTGATGTGCTAGCGTCAAAGCCCATTGTGACAGTTCAAATATACTAAGTAATATTAAATAATTATAATTATAATAAAAGAATAAGTAATGATTTATATTATTAAAAATAAAGGAATAAATAATGATTTATATTAAAAAAAACTATCACATAACTACTACAACACGTCAGGTAGACCGCTGCTAAGATAGCCTTAGTACTACAATACGTCCAACAGACCGCGATCTATTAATAACTCACAAAGGTCACTCAACTAGACGGCGACACATATACTACTGATAAGAGAAAACAGTGTCTGGAAGGTACTGGAAGGGAGCAGGCACCAGGTTGTGCAGTATGGGAATTATGGGATTTTGAATTTCCCTTGCGGTCTGTCAGACCGCTTGTAGTAGTTAAGGGTTAAGAGAGTCAAATTTAATTTTTTAATTTTTTTAATGTTTTATCTCGGGAGGGACAGTCGCCCCTTCACCCTCGTCCTTGAAGTAGATATAGAAATAAAATTTCTATCCTTACAGAGTCCAGCATGTTTAGGTAAGGCTAGGTTAGAACTGGACTTCGCCTGATATCCAGAGTTAGTATACTTAAGCTAATCTTCCAATTCGGTATACGCTGTTCCACAATGGCTTCATGAAGGGATCTAACCCAAAACCAGATAGATCCAGCTAGGATTGCCAGACCCGTACTCTGTGTGAGCTTCTCAGGGAATTTTACTGGGTAACGAACTTCCCGAAGCTAATAGTAAAATTAATTTTTGTTCCATTGAATCAAATGCTAGAATGTTAGGCTAGCACATATACTTTAACGTCTTTTCCAAGCATTATGTAAAAGGAAAGATCGTTTCATTGTAAAGGGTCTGATTATTACTACGATGGAGCCTTAATAGTTCTTTTTTTTTACAATTCGCTAATAAAAAATTGCTAAGAGAATAGATAATTATGTCAGCCATAACCAAGTCAGAGCGGCGTGACCCACGATTGTTTTTAATTAATTGTAAACCGAAGGACGTCATTGTGGTCGCGGGAACTGTACCGGCCAAGTAAAGTTACTGGCTGTAAGGTATGCGTTACGCAATGCTTGCCGTGACGAATTTACGGGGACTTCTTTATACTTTGGAACATTCGTCTTGTGTGGTAGCAAGACAACGTACAGTTTGGCCTATTGTTGGAACTTACTAAGGCGCATTTGCATTTTGAAAGAGTGTTTCAAGAGAAATAATCTGTTGTTTGTGTGTCTGTGTACGTGTTTGCAATTTTGGTCCGATTCCAAAACTAGGCACAAAAATAGATTTTGGTAACAGTTTGGACATGTTCCTTACGCAGCAAATTTCTTTCAATAATTTCAAAATGGCGGCCGTTTACAAATTCATGTCTGTTTGATCTTAAACGTTTTTCAGTTCCATTTCACCAGCGAAATCGGCGTTGAAAACAGCATAAAGCAGCAAAATACTCTGAAATTAGGAAACCCAATTTGACGGCGGTCAGGGTTCGTTTAAGCATTTTCAACGTAATCTTTAAGCGTAAAATGCCAATATGTGCTGATTATAATAGTGAAATCAGAATTTTAATAAAATTACAAGGTACACAAATTATTTTTGAAAATTCGTTTCCATCACGCCAGCGAGTTTAAGTTTAGTGCCTTTCGACTCATAAGAAGTTCAAAATAGCGTTATGGTTAAGACTTTCTCTTGCATCACCTGTAGTAAAAAATACTTTGGAATGTGTACAAATCTGCGATGATGGACTTAATTAATAGTCCCTTCCAAATATGTTTAACTAATTAGTGAATCGTCTTCAGATATGTTTGCTTACGAGCTATTCGAAATGTCACAAAAAAATTCTTTGCCCCCCCATTCGAAATCTACCCGACCACGTGGCTCTTCTTCTCTGATAAAACCTAACCGATCCAACCGGATAACTCGACAATCCTACGGGAGAAACTGCCAAGAATTTAGATACCAAGTACTTAAATTTTACTACAGGAGTCAATAATTATAAGTGGGGATCGAACTTCTTCGAATTGCTGAAATTTTTATATTAGGTTTTTAGATAGTGAACATAGCCAGTGATATTCGTGTTTTTATTATCAATAAAAATTTGCCCAATGATGAGATCAACCAAGAATGTTTTTTTTAATCATTATTGACCGGGCGAATCGAGGTCTCTGTTTCAAATCAACCGTTCGGCATTTCGTTTGTGTGTTTGCTACGCAGTTTTGGCAAACACATTGACCGATCGTTTTCAAATTTGGTACCTTGTATAAAGCCCGAAAGATATAGTGTAAGATTGCTGTAATATTTTGTTTTGCAACCTACACACACACACACACACACACACACACACACACACACACACACACACACACACACACACACACACACACACACACACACACACACACACACACACACACACACACACACACACACACACACACACACACACACATATATATATATATATATATATATATATATATATATATATATATATATATATATATATAGAGAGAGAGAGAGAGAGAGAGAGAGAGAGAGAGAGAGAGAGAGAGAGAGAGAGAGAGAGTGTCAATAATATACATATATTACTTTATATTAGAAATAAAATGTTACAAAAATATAATGAAATAAAAGACCACATATATTTTGTGTCTAATAATTAAAATTCATCAGAAGAAAAGAGAAAAAAAATAGTGGAGATAATTTTTTTACCTCACTTATACACCCTTTTACTGATGAAGGTTAATTATTATACAGGAAAAATGAAGTTTTTTTATTTCATTTTATTTTTCAAACACATTCGTCTTAGCTAGACACATGTCGTAGTTCCAGCAGTAGAGCGAGCCTAGTACGGCTGCATTGTCCTATCGTCCCTGCTAACTTTATTTCGAAAATCTTTTGTGTGTAACTTTACAGATGGCAGTGAAGTAGTATTTGTGGAATTATAGGACGTATTACTTGAGATATGTACAATTTTATATTTTTTGCAGTACAGAGAACACTAACGAAGTTTTAAGGCGTCCGCCCTCCGCGATCCATAGTTTTGGGAACCGCTGCACTACAGCATAACATTTTATGATTGTGATTTAAAAACGAAAGTACCGAGAAAGGTGTTCTATTTTACCCTTTGAACACATCGCTTCCGCTTTATCACGCAGGGCATATCAATACCATCCCGCGTCAAAGCCGAACTTTTCCTTGCCTCCGGAGGAAACCGAAATTCTGATTTCTTTTCTCACCATCCCAAACGTCATAAAACAATAAACAATGAGTCGCGTGACGTGTTATCTGTCTCGGATATCCAAATAATGCTCACGACGGCTTTGTCTCGTCCGGTCCCGTCCCGGTATCGGAGCTTCATCTCCGACTCCGACGGATCGACCAGGAAATGAAAGATTTAGAAAGTTCGGGCGAACCTTAGACCACAGCAACGAAATCCATCGATCAAGAACATCTATCCAAAAATGCCAGTAAAGGCTAGTTTACACTTTGTGGCAAACATTTATATTCTTTTACGCTAACTTTATCTGTAGTCACCAACGAGTTTCGAGTGATAACAACTTTCACGAAATTAAATGACATTGCTCAGTGAAATTTGCAACGCAAACAAAGCAAACTCTGCAACTTTCTTACTGATGACAATATGATTCCACCAATATTATCAGTATTAATACCTGAACATATTAACATTTTTTAATGTTCAAATATCACTGAACGTATGAAAATGAACCCTGACCGTCGTTAAGTTCATGTTCATATTTTCAAAGGAACTGAAAAATTCGAAATGCTAATTGTAACGCTGAATTATGATTGTACGACAAATCACATTGTCAAAATAGGGCTCTCATATTTTTTAAAATTTGATATGGCCGCCATTTTGAAACTATTGAACGGATATTGCTGGGTAATTTGTACAAGCTATTAACAAAATAGAGTTTTGTGCCTAGTTTGACTCAATCGGATCAAAATTGCGAATGTGAGATCACGAAGTATCGGGAGGCCCGAATCGACGTTCACTTCAAAGCCACGGGTCTGGGAATTATCATGATGACCGCTCTAATCGCTGATTTCCCAATGGAAATTAATTAATTACAAAACTTTTACTAACAAATTTGTTTTTTAACGATTTCCTATTTCCACGTAACGCTTAATGGAAAAGGAATTGTAAGAACAACGTGTACAGTATTGTAGAAATAGAGACTCGGTGGTCGATGTGGCTAAAGCACCGGTCAGTGTGCTGCGTCTCTGAACTGCGCACCTTCTTAGTTCTACCTGCAATTACTCCGTTGCTTTTCCTTTACCGTTAACGCTGATCTCTCGTCCTCATTAATCTAACTGGCATAAAGTATGGAGGTCAAGCAGAAAAAAAAGTATTATAAAATCAGCTGATTTTCGTTACACTACAAGTTTTTAATGAATTTCCATTTGCAAATTATCCATCTTGGCCCAAACCCGGAAAAATGAACCTTTTAGAATACGTTTTAAAGGATTGTTAAAAATTATGAGGCTGAACAGCACTCTAGCCTTCGCTTTTTGGTACGATATGATTCAAAATTGGTACGAAACTGATTTTAGTAATAGCTTTAACAGATTCGTTACCCTGTAAAATCGCTTCGACTGTTTCAAAATGGCGATCATTCGAAACCGAAGTCAAATAATTCTTGTTGGAAGTTCGCTTCCATCATTGGCAAGACAGCTGCGTGCTACGATTAAAATTTATATTTCGGCAACAATAATTTGTTTCGATTCTATCGAACGTAGGTCTAATTATATTTTGCCGACTGTTCATGGCTCGCTGCAGGTCGATTAGTGTTCAACCCCTTCAGGCTTTCAGCCAAATCAATTAGAGCTGAAATGAAAAACGTCCCTCAATCGTTTGGTCATAAATGCCGCTCCCCTTGCCTCGCTTTCAGATGGAACTGTCTGGCTTTATGCAAACACGGGACTAGGGTAACCAGTTAGGCGTGTTGTCAGCATAGTTGCAAACCGTTTACTATTACCTACGAGTGCTGTGATGAATACACATCCACCTTTCATTTCTCGATTTTACTTCAGTTGACTGATTACCTAACGTATTCTCGTAACGTATTGTTGTACTCTACTCAACGCTTATTGGTTCTGAGAATGGAGATTATCCGATGATCACCATTATTATCCGGATCAGAGATTATCGTCTGATGAACACCATAAGAACTGACTTACAGAACCTAGTTCCACTTCTGTTTGGTTCGCAATGTTCACGTATATAAGGTGTATTTTACGATAAATTATCACATTTCTGCTCAGGAATTACTGTCGGTGTTCCATATCGCATCTCCGTACACAGTACCTTCATTCTGCTTGGTGCGTTCTTTCTTTGCCTTTACAACAATATAGTTTGTAAACTAGTTCTTTGTTCTTCGTGAAAAACAATATAGTTTCACGAGTAGAAATAAAGGTTAAAAATTGTTATTCCGCAGAACATCGAGGAGGTTCACCCACTACAGAACAACTACGCGACAGCCTACCAACACCTGTCATCGTCTATACAACATAGGAACTGAGTTACACAACCTAGTTCCGCTTACTGAACAACCACACTAAAAATCCCTGAACTTCTCTCCCGGACCTGAAAAGGGCCATGACCTGCGAAACCTAATTCACTCCCGTCAGCCAAGACTCACTCCCGACTGTTATCTAGGTGCTCGCGTATCTCGGGTCTCTATTACGCTAGCCTAATTCACTTCTGCCCAGCCACTACTGCCGGCGCATCACATCGCGTCTCCAGTGCACAAAAGCTGCATTCTGATTAATGAGTTCTTTCTCCCATTTTAACAATAGAATTCTGAGAAATTATGGTGACACCATAATTTCTAGTATAAATACAGGTCGAAAACAGTTGTTTGACAGAACATCGACGAAGACCACGCACTATACTACAACAACCTAGCAGCCTACCAACAACGGGACCAACAGCACAGACACAACTTGCTCGGGAGGAAATAGGAGGGATCCGGCCAACAAGCAACACCCAGCGAAGTTATTTCACAGTCCTCGCCAGCCTACGGCCGACCTGTTGATCGCCCGGACTACTACTTTCTCCCGTAGACTACAACACACCCGAAACCATTCTACAAGACACCACACTTTGCTCTGATGGAAACTGGACAAATCCAGCCAAATTTAAAGGACACACGAACTTCTTATTTTCTCACCATTCCGAACCGGAAGAGTGTCTCACCAGCCCGCAACCAACGTGATAAACGCCCGGACTTCCACTATTTCTTCCGGAGACTATAAACACGTGAAATACATAATACGACAAAGCGATAGGAAAAGGTAAACAAATGACACAAGGATGGCATTCCTAGTAAAAATAAAGATTGTATATAGTGAGTTCCCAGTGAGAAAGAACTGCTGCAGCGACCATAATGATAAGGCCCAAACTCAGGACCTGACGTCTAGATTACGTTTTAAAAAGGTTGTTATACAGTGTACTTGTGAATAAAATATCCTCATTCACGTGATGCCCAGTGATCACGGTTGCATCTGTGAAATTCGGTAACGATTAAAAAGTAGCAAACCAGTGATTTCACTGTTATTTGTATATTAGCAGTTGTTCAGTTCGAAATCGATAATCCCATTATTCGTGTTCGAAAAAACCTGTTGAATTCGACTAACTGTATCAGTTGTTAGGGTCGGAGTGTTCGAATTGGTTGTCTGCGGCGTGGTAGCTGTGCACAAGAGGTTACTCACTGTTATGTCGTGCTAAATACGCACAGCTCTTGAAATCGCATCCCACTCAAATAGACAACAGACAATGATACCACACATTTATGTGACTACCGCAGATTTTAACTAAAATGTCTTAGTTAATTCGAAAAGAAAGAAATGTAATAAAGAAGAGCGAAAGCATTAAAAGCTAAACAGTTTTCCACTGGTAGACTTCGCAGTGATTTTGGTTAATACAGTAGTGGAATTCTATTAGCTACTTGCATATTACTAAAATTACTTAGCTTATGCAAATCTGATCTGGTACTATTACAACACGACAATACGATTTTCATCACATCCTATCGATATAAGAATAATGCGATTTTTTATATTAATTTTTTATGTTGTTTTACATGTCGCTAAAGGCACTGGCTGAAATGGTAACTGAACCCGGAGACTGTGGCTTCTGGGAAAACGCCCACTGCGCTTGACACGGATTGCCGAAAATCAAATCATACTAATTGAGGTTGTATCATCACTGTGTTTGATGTTTACTTTCCTAACGAGTACTAAGTGAACGAGAAATTTCGAAATTCGTTTGCAGTGCGTGTTTTTAGAAATTATTTTGATTTTGTTCACTCAAGTTCCACCAGAAAAAACAACTCGTTTTTAATGCAAAAGTAAAACCGAAATTAAATGAATCACAATCATTTGCGACGACGTAATTCTAAGAACGAAAACAATATTACTCTCGTGTCCACATTTACCGTGTCGTTCTATAAGCGAGACAGCTGCGTGCAAGGATTATGTTTTACATAGAAATAGTAGGTGAGGTTTGTGACCGCCAAGCCTTCGTTCTATAAGCGAGACAGCTGCGTGTAGCGATTATGTCGGTCTGGTTCGGGCACATGACCTGCTAAGAGTCAGGACCCTCCTTGGCCAACAGTTGTGCGCAAGTACCACGGTTTTACCCTTGTACGTAAGACCACGTGCGCATCTACCACGTAACCGGAGTTACTGCCGTAAGAGTTTCCTTTGCCGTTAATGCCAACCCATGGCGTAACGTATAGAGTTAAGAAAAATAACTGCATCAGTTGAAATCTGTGGACAACAGTAGGGGCCTATTAAGAAAACTGCAAAACTACGACACAATAGGCACAGGACAAGAATAACTTCTACATGAATTACAGTACAAGGCAACGGTTAAAACAATCAAAGTTTTCAATTATCAATAAAATAGGTCGCATAAAATCAACTTGGCGCAGTACGCCTAATTAACCTCTAACAAAGGCTACACACGTGAATAGGCTAAGCATGCGCGCTTTAGTATTTCAATTAATCATAAGTTATTAATAACACGGAACGCAAATTTGTCGTCCACGTGATGCGACTTATCAGCTGGACAGATTACAAGAAAGTTCTCTTAACAAAACATTTCTGATTTTAATTTGCAGGTTAGGAAGCTGAACATATGTTAATTGTTGACGATATAGGCGTATTAACGAAGTCAGGTTGGTCCAAATATACGTGCAAGTTGTGCAAACTTTCTTGTGTTACACAGAATGGCTGCGTTATTAAATATAATCACAAAACACAACTGTCTCGCTGATATGATGGAAGAAAATTGCTAAAAGTGCTTTTTTTAAGTTAATCTATTTTTGGAACTCTGATCGCCATAAGTCCTTCATAACTTTCAAATCTGCAATGAAAACATGAAAACGAACCTTGACCACCATTGGTTTCATTATTTACGTTCAACGGATTTCGATGGCAAATTAAGCATGTTTTAACCTGATTACGATGACGAAATCGAAACATCAAAGATCTTTACAATCAAAAAATATATTAAAAAATGTAGAAACCTGATTGCATTTCACATACGAGGCCTTTAAAATGAGATATCAAACATAATTTTACCTTAACAAATAGCAGAATAACCTGTATCGTTAATTAACATTAGTTGTATAGGGAATAGATTTAATATGGCCGAAGCCGCCTCGGTTGCCTAGTTGATAACGTACTGGGACCCCGAGGATCCGGGTTCGATTCCCTGTCAGGGCTTGGCATTTTCATACGCTATAAATCATCTCATCGTCTGCATTAGCCCAAGTGTGCACAATAGTCGGACGTAAAAAAAAAAAAATATGGCCGACAGGTCCATAAAATTCTTAAGATAAAAGGTGCAAAAGACTCTTAAGGGCCTCCTTCTATATTCCCTGTAAAACAACGAAAATATGCACTCTCTTATAAGCTGTTATAAAAAAGAGTTACGGTAATCGCTTAAAAAAACACTTAAAGAGCTTTTGTCACTTTCGGTAATTCCTGCACCAAAACGCTTTATTACATGTCCAAATGTTAATAATCAAAAATATAAATGTGCGGAAACAACGAGAAGTTATAAAAAATTGAAATAAAAGTGACAAACATAACATCAAAATGACAAGCACGCGAAAGTATGTTAACGTGTTTCTCGTAACGAAAACTATTAATTAAATGCTTGTATGCTTAATAATGAAAAGAACTCTAAGAATCTAATTTAACTCGTTTGTTCGGTCTTTACCTAACTCGACTAGCTTGTTGGCAATATAGTTCCGTTAAAAATGGCTCAAAATCGTAACAAAAACCGTCATAAATTTAATTTTCCGCGGGTGAATATCTCTTAATTCAATAGTAAAGTATATAATTAACAATAAAATTGTAAAAATCATAAATTCAGTAAAAGGTGCATAAACTGCATAAATAGGCTAGAAAGTTGAATCTAGTAAAAATTAACTATCTCAAATGTTTTTTTAAAGCGATCACTAATAACAATTTCCATAATATAACAAGTACTAACAATAAGCCTTCTTTAATATGATAAATACATTTATAAATATCTTCATAAACTGCGTAGTACAGTATGTTATGTTTCAAACGTCTAAGGCGCCACCTTAGGTTTTTAAAAGACCGCAGATCCGATGCTATACGCCAGATTATCCCCCTTGACAGTTTATCTCCCCTTTCTTCCGACACGCAAATCAGTCCCGGTACATTTAACCTAACTAGAGGCGTTTCACTGCTGAAGGCAAAAACACGAATTGCGAACATTTCTGTGCCCGTGGGCTTACTGCAGGATCCTGTAATATCTAATTATCGCTGTTCAGATTTGCTAAAACATTAAAGTGAACGCAAAACGCACATGTGTCGCTGATGTGAATCAAACGAATTTCCAAAAAAATAATTTAACAATTTAAGTTGTTTGTCTTGCCTTATTTTGAAGATTTTATTCATAATCACTATTAAAATTTGCATTAATGGGCATTTTAACGATGATTAAGATATGATATCAGATTTTCCTTAAAATGCCAAACGAAAGAGTAATGATTTTTATGATTTGGATTGGCGAAATCGATTTTCCTGTCAAGTATGAATCAAATCAAAATTTCGAATGATAGACTGCTCTCTCTCTCTCTCTCTCTCTCTCTCTCTCTCCCTCTCTCTCTCTCTCTCACACTCTCACACACACACACACACACACACACACACACACACACACACACACACACACACACACATACAAGCCCGCGTTTACACACAAACACACAAAAAGTAAAAGAGAGAGAGAGAGAGAGAGAGAGAACGAGAGGCTGTTACAGATTATAATGGGAAACCTGGTTTTTTAAAAAAGTTTAAGATAAAAAATGATCGTTGGAAATTCGCTTCCACCACGCCAGCGAGACAGCTGCGTGTAGTGATCATACACATCTCACCCACCGCAGAACTCTTTCCACGTGTGTGAGAAATCTTTTCTATCTATACGGGACTGCCACTTAAAATCCTTCAAAGATTGCTTCACACCGGTCCTCAAATGCGCAGCCTCGACAGTCGTAGGCTTATAGACATTTGGATCTGAATTTATAAATTAATTGAGTTATAAATCTGCCAGCGTTGAGATCTAAGCAGCCGCTGACGGTAGCTGTTACGTCATCACTGGTGAGTTCCTAAATAGGAAAGGTTAAGCGGGCCAGTTGTGTTCCTCACTGTCTTCAGTAACTCTGAGGGTGAAATATTTGGTGATTAATGGTTGTAAGAAGTATGTATCTGGTCAAGGTCGACTGGTTACTGATGTCAGTACTGTAAGTATATTTGGATTATGCCTTTTTAGGCAGAACCTGTGAAAGTTGCACGAGGCTTGCCGACAAAGCGCGGGCAGGATAATTAAATTTGTTTTTCACATTGTGACGTCATTGTGGACCTATAGGCCTTTTACCAGGGTTCGATAATAACTATTCCTCAAAATAATTAAATTTAGCAGATCGTACTTGATGCAGGACAAAGAAAACAAAATATATATCATCAAAATATGAAAAATAAAACATGTATAATGGATTAGGACTGGTTGTGATGTTGGTTTTTTTTGCGCGGTGAGTGCCAATATCATATTGCATATCTTATCTTATCTTAATCATATTATATTTCTGAAAGTTTGTGTGTTTGTTATTCAGTCACGCGTTATCTACTGGACCGAATGAGATGAAATTTGGTATGAACATGGTTTAGGTACTTCAGATACTTAGCCCTATGTTTAAAAAACACCACTATACTATTTACCCAGCCCAACTTAATTATTTAGTATTTAGTTTTGTGATATGTGTTAGCTGTATAACAGTGATGTTTTAATAACATTTTATACTCATTAATATAGTATTATAAATCTGAAAGTGTGTGTGTGTGTGTGTGTGTGTGTGTGTGTGTGTGTGTGTGTGTGTGTGTGTGTGTGTGTGTGTGTGTGTGTGTGTGTGTGTGTCTGTCTGTCTGTCTGCCTGTATTTTGTTTATTATTTAGTCAAGCATTAACTACTGGACCAATTGAGATGAAATTTAGAATGAACATAGTTTAAGTACCTGAGATGGACATAGACGTATTTCCGTTTTGAAAATCTTCATTTCTTGCAATAATTATAAAATTTCCTTCGGTTTCAAAATGGCCGTCATTTCAAAATCACATTAAAAAATCATAACTTTTTAGAAAAACTGATTTCACTATCGTAATGAGCGTTAAAATCGGCTAACATTAGCATTCTACATTTTCAAATTTCAATGGAAATTTAAAATGCTAATATCTGCAGATTATAAAAATGAAGTCAGATTTTAAAAAACTAATTTATGTTAACGAACGAAATAATAAAAATCATGCATTATGTTTTATCTTCCATTTTATTTTAATTACGACAAATTAACACTGTTAGTTCTTACAACGTATTCTGAAACTTATTACAGCCTATCAACAGTACTATCTCAAAAAAACAATCGGTCAATGCGTTTGGCCAAAACTGCCTAAAATCATCATAAATCAGAGGTCGCCATCTTGAAACGGAAACGAATGGAAAAAATCGTACACATTCGTCTTTCCAGCTCCGTACAAATTACCTTCGTACCAAATTTCAAAATGCAAAATAAGTTTTAGGTTTTATTGTTAAAAACTAGCTGTTAATTTGTCATTTACATTAATTCGTAACGATCAGCTTACTTTATTGAACAGCTGATAGGCTATAGTACAAATTACCTTCGTACCAAATTTCAAAATGCAAAATAAGTTTTAGGTTTTATTGTTAAAAACTAGCTGTTAATTTGTCATTTACATTAATTCGTAACGATCAGCTTACTTTATTGAACAGCTGATAGGCTATAGTAAGTTTCAGGTTATGTGTTAATAACTAACTTTGTTAATTTGTCATTTATATTAATTCGTGCCGATCTGCTGATTTCATTGAACAGCTGATGGGCTATAATAAGTTTTAGGTTATGTTGCTAAAAACTAGCTGTTAATTTGTCATTTATATTAATTCGTAACGATCAATTTTATTGAACTGCTGATAGGCTATAGTTAGTTTCAGGTTATGTTGTTAATAACTAGCTATGTTAATTTATCGCGTTTTCGAAAAAAATCGCAATTAAAATAACAATTAATACAAGATTATTTAATAAAATACAAAACATGTAATTATAATAATTAAGAAAATTAAATTCTGTTATTGCACCAAAAATAAAATTCATTTGTCGCGTTTTCGAACAAATTATACTAATTAAAATAAAAAGGAGAGAAAAACATGATACATGATTTTTATTTTTTGTTCAATGACAAGATATCGACTAACAGTTAAATCAAGATGACAGCTCATCAAACGAATCGGTCTATTTGTAAAATCATATTCATCCAAAACGAACTTTTTTCTTGACACTTAAAAAAGCATATCGAAACATGAACACGTTTTTACAATAACAAAACTTTCTAATACTCTGATAAAGTAAAAATTAAACAGGTGTCGGACCACCCACGCCCACACCACGTTGCCCAAAGCTCAAGCCGCCAAGAAAGCAACAAAAAACGTTTGATTTTTCCGACAATCGTTTCAAACTGAACGTGATAAGCTTCGCAGATAAATCAAAACGGACCTTACAGCGACCGTATCGTGATAAACGCGGAATGTCTGCCTTCACCTAACCTACCTGTCCTTACATATCCTCAGGGAACGTTCGGGAACAAGTGTTACGTTCGATTCCCGACGGCGACTGTCGATCTAATCGATTACTTTCACGTAATGTCTGAGCTTGGGTGGGCCAGATCTAGTCAATACAGTTCGAAGTCCACCCCTCGCCTGCGAGTTACGACCCTCGCTAATTTCAGCCGCAGTCACCCTCTCTAATTTATATGTTGGGGATGACGCGGAATAGCAATGGAAACAAACGGATATTTTCAAAGTTATACGACTCCATATGATCGAAGATTATCTACGATTATTAAGTAGCTGAATATCCGGGCAAAGATATTCAATTTCGATTCAAACTTTGCATTATAATCGATTGAACAAGTTCGTTACCAAGCAAAATCCGTTCGACAGTTTCAAAATGAATCCATGTAAAACCTAAAAAAACCTTTTTTTTTAGTCACTATAAAAAAATTTAGGGGAAAATCGATCTTAGCATTTTGGTAGATCAATCTGTTTTTAGTATGTGTATGTCCCATCTCCTTTTGCATTCCGAATGGTTCGTGTCAATTTGGTTGTAGAAAGAATTTTCAGGTGAAAAACTTCACTGACTGGACTGTGTAAATAAAGATTCATAACTCAAATTTAATCGAAGGAACAAATCAAACCACGACAGAAATCAAGAATATTTTCGTCTTTTGAAGCATTTCATCTGATATCTAAATCCTTTTTTGTGTAAAAATCAATGTATATTTTTTAAAAATTGAAAACAACACTCAAAAAGTGTTCTAAAAGTCTGGATCTTACCATGATGGCAGCTCAAATAGTTCAATTGCCGTTGGGAATTTGCCAAAAATATTCACAGGTTAAGAAAAAAAAGACATATTTATATATGTCTTTTATAACTGGATTATTCCAGTTAAAAAATTATAATTCAGTAAGCCGAACCATAAGTAAGCAGAACGCGGTTTAGTAGTGTCGGAATCCTTTAGCGGTTAAACAGTAAGTTGGAAAATTAAAGAACTTGACAGTCATGATTAGTTTGGCAGCGAATAAAACATACGAACAATTAAAACAGAAAGAGAAACTGGGGAGGATGAAATAATAATTTCTAACAGTAAGTAACCTGTAATTAATTTATAGCTGCGTAAGACCACACAAGGGTTTTTGAAAAGGTAATCTATTCAACTGGGTTAATAACATAACTATAAATTGGGAAAAGTACAGTATTAACTCTCCCAGCTGTGTGAGGTCCGACGGTCTTGCGAGTACAGATTCATTTTTGTGCCGTTATGTTGGTAACAATGTCACAGTATATTAATCTGCTCTGTTTATTTCATATGTAACATATTTGTGTAGTTAACACTGTGACTGTAAAAACACGTAATTTGATATTTTCATGGATCCGTTATCAGGTTCTAAAATCTGAAAAGTGATTCTGATTTGGATGTATATAAGTCTGTGTTAAACTAATCGATACATTTTGATGTGTAGATCTAGTTTATATATTTCAGGGCTGGATGCAAATTTAAAAAAAAAGGTTTCTATTAGGAAAAAACTTGGAATAAATTTTTTCTCAAAATTTATCACGATTTAAGTCCTCAAGTGGCTTACTCAAATAAAACTTCTAAGTCTCTATCGGACATAAATAAGTTAACTAGTTCAAAGAATAGTAGACTTGGCAGTAGCTTATGTTCTTAATTAATTGTTTGACCACCGCTCCATGACAGCGCTCAATTTTCCACAATTTAACCGGTACACATTTATGAAGAAGGTAACAGGACCGAAATTATCGGAAATTGTAGCTCTTTCTTCATGAAGCTGTCAAAATTATGGTAGATCTTACCGTTCACCTAGTATTACAGGAAATAGCCAGCAACTATACTAGTCATCGTTAAATCAGTCTTAGAAAGAAAGCGAATAGGGAAAAATCCTGCACATACGTCGTTCGAGCTTAATACAAATTACTTTCGTACTAAATTTCAAAACAATCGATGAATGCGTTTGGCCAAAACTGCGTAAAGTCATCATCATAAATCAGAGGTCGCCGTCTTGAAACGGAAGTGAATGGAAGAAATGTTAAACATACATAGTTTGAGCACTATACAAAGTACCTCCGTACCGAATTTCAAAACAGTCGGTCAATGCATTTGGTCAAAACTAAGTAAAATTGTTATCATAAATCAGAGGTTGTCATCTTGAAACGGAAGTGAATGGAAACAATCTTAAACACACATCGTACCTTCGTATCAAATTTCAAAACAATTGGTCAATGCGTTTGGACATAAACTTCTTGTCCTTGCAGGCGAATAGTGGGCGATGAAATGTACAGTTGAAGAAAGAAAGTAGAAGGCGATGGCCGGTACATCCAATTAACAGTGTTAAGCTAGAAAGAGCAGTATTTTATACCTTACGTGAAGAACTGAAAGAAGACAATGAAAAGTTCTTTAACTGCCATCGTACTTCTCCGGCTTGTTTTACGAACTTTCGAGCAAACCAAGGTCGACGATAAAGAAGGATCTCAGTTAAATCCGTGCATTTGTCTTCGCCCTTACGGAAATCTTAGGTTTCGTGACCGCCAGGGCCACCCAAAGAGGCTACTGACGCAGTCTGTTCAAGACCCCTATCGTTTGAGGAGGCCTTTTCACTTCCCTCAAAAAATAAATAAAATATTTTATATAAAGTTTACTTGAGGTCCACAAACGCATCCTCCTTGCCGTGGGAACAAGCGTGAAATTTGTTTCATATCCTCTTTATCTCACTCCCAGTACTCATTTTTTCCCTTTTGAGGATATTACTGGGCCTCCACTGGCCTTCGACATCTCAGCTGGTTGTGTTCCTCCTATAATTCACCTTAATCCGTCTCCAATGTAACAAGGTCCACCAGCTTATGTACAGTGTGAAAACCCTCGTCTGGTTGCTGAAGTCATGAGTCTCCTTCTTTTGGACTCAGGGGAGCATCTGTGCTGAGTTATCAGGTGCCTGTCGCAAAGACAATTATTTCGACGTCTGTTGTTACTCCGGAATAACTAAGTGGTCATATCAGGACGTCATAGCGATGACCAGAGTTCATGTTGAACTGAAGATGTGTCCTTGTCAGTGTAGAGTCTGGTTCCGAGAGAAAAGGTTTTTCTAGTCATTGTCAATTGCCTACATCGTTTGACGTGTTCTTTCCCAGTCTACTTTTTTACAGCACATCTTCCAAATGTACAACTGATCCCACAAGGCTAGCAGCGGCTCTTTTTCTTACCATCAGCCCTCTTGTTTACCTCAATCCCGCAACGTCCATGTACCCATCCTAAGCGCACTACGTTAGCAGTTGACCAGGCACAGATTTTTTTTTTTTTTTTTTTTTTAACGTCTGACTATTGTGCACACTTGGGCTAATGCAGACGATGGGATGATTTATAGCGTATGAAAATGCCAAGCCCTCGCCGGGAATCGAACCCGGGTCCTCGGAGTGAAAGCCTAGTACGCTATCCACTAGACCACCGAGGCGGCTACCAGGCACAGAAGGAATTCATGGAAATTATTAATGGATAACCGCTAATACCACTACCTGGATTATTTTTAGCTTCAATCAGAAGACAAAGGAAATAATGAATGATTTTTTTGTATACATAGTTATTTTAAAATGAACCAAAGATTAATTTCTATTAAATAACTTGTTTATCCTGTTTAAAACAGTGAATAAATTTATCGACTTTGTCAAATTTACGGTAAGGTAAAAAAAAAGGTATATAGGTATTAAATTGATTCTTTTAGTTTTTAGATTCATTCCAAGTTTTCTCTTTTTGACTTTTTAACGTATTATTTAATGAGTATCTAATAATAATTGTTTCACAAAATTTTAAATAATAAACTCTTAATTTTGTGACTTTGTGTTTTCATTTTTTTGTGGCCTAAAAAATATTTGCCCCTGGCTACTATATGTGTAAATCATATGGTCCCTCTTCTTTTTTAGCCGTATTGCCCTTTTCAACTCACGCTAGTACATAAATGAAATAATTAATTCGCTAAATATGTACTTCCAAGTGGTTTTAGCTTTTTTATGCGCTAAACGCTTTATTACACGCTCAATAATAATAACCCAAAATATAAAAGTGCGGCAGCTACGGTAAGTTCGACAAAAAACTGGTAAATAACAGTGATCCTCATAACCTAAAAATGACTACCGCGCAAAAGTAACTCATTTGTTTTTCATCGCGAAAACTATTAATTTTTATATGCGTGTTCATCTTGTTTATAAAATTTATGATTTTTAAATATTTCTTCCTTTTATTACGTACTTTCTTACTCAATGTATTCATCAGCGAGAGATTGAATATCTTACAATAAGTTACGATTTTATATCCGCCCTAGCATTCATTACAAGTTTTATAACACTTTCATACAAAATCGTGTTAGATTCTCATGGTAATTTTTTTAATTTCTAATGTTTTCATTAAAACTCATTTAATTAATCGCCTTCGTGATGAAAAACACGTTAGTTACTTTCGCGTACTAGTAATTTTTAGGTTATGTTTGGGTCATTTTTATTTTAGATATTATTTTGGAACTTCCTGTAGTTTCTGCACTTTCATATTCTGCATTATTACTAACGGGTAAGTAATCAAACGTTCTGGCGAAAACGTACGAAAAAGGCAAAAACAAGTTAAAATGCACACTTACCATGAATTCAATCTATTTAGACAGAACCGTTAAATATAAACGTACTAGAAGTGCAGCAAAAAAGCTTGCTCGATATTAGCGACTGAAGTCCAAGTAATTGAACTATCTGCTGCTACGAACTCTGCAAGGACAGGGGGAATACGTTTGAGAAAATAAACAGCACTATTATCTATTTAACTGTAGTACTGTAGTAGTAATAACAACGCAACCGCAAGATGCCACCAACAGCGAGCGCTCACTTATGTCTCATAAGGTTTACCATTTTTAGAACTGTACCTAACTGCAAGTTGCAGGGACATTTTGTGAAGGAGACGTTTGTGAAAATATACAGTACTATTATCTATTTAACTATAATTAAATACTTTGCCGCTAGATGCCACTAACAACGAGCGCTCAAAACCTCTTATAAAGGTTATCGCTACAGTACGCTCATATTCAGTGACAGAACGCACGAGTACTTTGACAAAACACGAGTGACTTGAACACGCCGCAATGCATCATACGCCAATTGTAAAACAATGAAGCTTGTTTAGGAAACGCATAACCCGAAACGCGGAGCACATATCCGCTTTAAGTCAGACAATATACCTACTCCTCTGCAACTCCTACTGGCACAGCTTAAACACGTATGCAGTAATAAAATTTATATTATTAGCCGAGGTAAGGACGAGGTGTTAATGCAAAAATTGTAAAACTGGAATTACTGGTTTGGAATCGATCGTTTAGCTTCCTGCTGGACTTTTATTATACCAGCTGTTAAAGTAAACCGTGACCCCTTCTAACTTGTGAATCGTTTTAAATAGAATAATCGCTTCGCGCAACTGTCTCGCACAAGGAACAATATCGTAAACAACAAACTACATTTATACAATCAAAAATGTGCAGACATATGTTTGTCCGGATAGAAATCCAAATAATCCATGATTTGGCCATGAAATTTTGTGTACATACACTTCAAACACTGGAACAGGTTTTAATAAACCTCCATTGGAGCGGCCATCATGGTATGACCCGGTACCATCGTTAGCCGATCGTAACGTCCAGATCGCTCTTTGAAGGGTCGTTAAAATTTTATATATAGTTCACAATTTTATTCCGATTTCATTCAAACGTGGCACAAAAATCGATTTTGATAACAGCTTGAACAAGTTCGTTAACCAGTTCTAAATCGCGGTCATTTCAAATATTTTTTTTATTAAATATTTCTGAAAATCGGGGTTTTTCACCACCGTAATCAGCGTTATAAGCTACATTTTGAATTTTATAAATCCATTAAAATTAAGAAATTTAATTTGACGCTGTCAGGGTTTCATGTTTATATTTTCAATGCAATTTGAAAGTTGAATATGCTAACAGAAGCCGATTTTAATTACGATTATGGTTGTCGAATCAGAGTTTCAAACAGAGGGTAAAAATTACTTTTGGAAATTCGCTTCCATTACGTCAACGAGACAGCTGCTTGTCGAGATTATTTTGAATTTGAAGTAATGATTGCTCAATTATCGTATTAATTATTGCAATATCCTCCACGGTCTTTCTATCTGATTGAAAATGTAATTAATCGATCTATTGCTACATCATGCGATTACTGGTTTTTTTCGATTTAATATAACCTCACATTTTTCACTCACATTAACTACACATGTTAAAAGTAATTCAAATATTTAAAATCATCATATTTAATGGTAAGTTAGTAAATTTTAAAAATATTAAACGATTCCACAATCAATTAAAATATTCCCGCAGGGAAATAAATCAGCTTTGAAGTTTTTGACGACATTTACGCAAGCAGTATCGTTATGGATATTTATAGACCCTTTTAGGTATTATTCACCGGTTAAAATATATCGAAGTGTTTCAAGTGTTTTCTATGCATGTTTTCGAAAATCTGATGTCATCGTCATAACCAGCGATAAAATCTACATTAATCAGCATTTTTCACGTTTACAAATTGCATTGAAATACGCAGATTTTAACGTTTATTACGACGGTGAAATTTGATGAAAAAAGTTATAAATTTTGTAAGAGTCGACATTTTGAAAGGGATGAACGGATTTTGCTGGATAACGAACTTGTACAACCTATTAAAGTGAAGCTTTTAATGTTAGCTTTGGCGAGAAGAGTGAATAGAACGAAAAAATGTAACGGAAATATGTAACAAACGAATTTTGTCTCCTCCTTTTCGATAAAAGTACACGCGTATTATATTAAAACGTTGTGTTGCTTTGGTTTCGGTATTTTTCCTTAATTAAAAAACACGTGCACGCTGTAACCTTTTATAATCGAAATTTATATAAACGTTTACAATAATTGTTGTTAATATTGCTAGTTTTTAACAAATAACCTGACACTTATTACAGCCATTCAGCTGTTCAATGATTTCAGCTGATCGTTACGAATGAATATAAAACAACTGATCTTTTACTATAACTACAGTAAATAATATCTAAGCTAGGTTCACGTATTTATTTATTTAAACAAAACAAGATATTTGTAAACATATCTTATAAATTAATATATATTCTGCAAAGATATCATTAACAAAAGATTCGCTTTTGTCGGTAACTCCCCGAGTTTCATACGTTTTACTTTTTTATTAAAGTCGATTTTAATGCAAAGTTTGAATCGAATCGGACCGAAAATATAAACGTTACAGTCTGTCCGTCTGTGCACATCTCCGCAGATTAAACTAACTGATGGAATTTTTCTCGTAGATTTACCCACAACAAGAAGTTTTGGGTTTCTGTAAAAAATTGTTAAAATTAATTTTAAAAAAATGTTTTGATACATTTTTACATGGACATACGTCATAAGCGCCCGAAACATTACGAAAGACAAAAAAACATAAAAATCTACACAATTTTAAAAATCGTTTTGTCAGATGTTACTGTAAGTTTGGCCATTTACGCTAAAAGAGGAAATAAACTCCGACAGCCGTTATCCAAAAGCAGAGAGGAAGCACGATATCACTTTTAATGCTTGCGGAATGTCTGGCAGCGTGGGATCAAGGTCTAACTAGGCTACATTCACCTTACACACCCAGATAAATAGTTTTCCACTTTAAATATACGATCGAAATGCAAAGCGAGGTAGATCAGAGATAAAACCGTCGCGGCACGCAGCTGTCTCGCTCGAAGCGGATTTCCAAAAAGCAGGTACATTGTAACATGACCGACTCAACATTTTTGAATTTCACACTAAATTACGGCGTCAAAATTATAATTTTTGTTAACACTTTTTGAAAGGGTTGAACGAATTTTGCTGGGTAACACGACGTAGCTATTACCGAAACCAATGTGCATGTACATGTCTGAATCGAATCTAAATTTGCAAACGCTAAAGTAATAAAATACAATTTTACCGACTCATCCAATGTCGTTCTAGACATTTCGCTCACATATCGTGGTGATGTGATCCCGATATCTCACCGCTATGGTCCCTCGAAAAGCTCATTTTCCATAGAAGTAACACGTGAAATGCGCCTTAATGCATTGAAAATAATATAAACAATTGTTGCATCAACACAGTACAAAAACAGAAGCCTTTAAATGTGGTTTTATCAGCGAATGCTTTAGAATAGCATAGGATGGCAGAGTAGACAATGCTGAAGAACTAATGCGACTAAACATAACCACGGTGGTCCTATACGTACTAGAGCCTGAATACTTTGGACATGTCGTGATAGGTCAGAAGTATCGCATTCTGCAGCTTATCACACAACGGAAATTGTAGGACATCTTTTACAACGACGAAGATGGGCTTAAGAAGTTTAATGACTGGTATGGCAGAAGAATCATTTCTATTCTGAACATCAATCTCTCAAATTCAAGTAGATCAATCTTCATTAAGAAGACAGCACCAGAAGAAGAAGAAAAATATATTACTACACAGTGGCTGTTTAGGTTTTTGGAACCGCACCAATACGTGCCGGATATCCTCCGCAAAGTGAAACTGAGTCCATATCCGATGCCAACGTTTGGACGAATAAGGTTTGAGAATTCGTGTGGTGTTATAACGAATGCCAGTGTCTAAAACGAATGTCAAATTTAGATGTTCGGTTTATTGTCGGTGAAGACCTAGAGGCGTTTTCAAATCAAATGTCTGACAAATACTGTATGTGTTCCCTTGTGTTCTCTTCATTATTCGTGAAGCAGTTATACAAATAATATAACATTTGGAACCAAACCTTCTGGTCATCAATCTGTCTGCCATTAACAAGTGCATAAGGAAACGGAGAATAAAACTGAATAGAATTTTCTCTTTATGAACAAAACCTGTAATCATAAAAAGTAGTGTATTCTCTTTAACATTTACGATGCAGCCACACATCGTCTAAAGTTTAGAACGAAACCTTCTGTTCAACAACTTATAACCACAGAACTGTAAAACATTGAGAATTGACATTAAGGATTGTTACAAACTACAACACTGTTTTGACGCCAATAAACAGTGGCGAAGAAAATGGGGGATAACTAAATAAAAAGAAATCGTTTATAAGTTTTTACAACCTGTAAAATATTAACAGTACCAGTTTCTAACGTTCAGCAAACCCCCCACCGCCAAACTCTCAATACTGGGGACTCCGGCGCATCCAACAAATCCGCTGACGTTGAAGTGCTATCATCGGAACTTCTTTTTGCTTGAACAGAAGTGAAACCCTCCTGGCAAGGCTTTCCCCACATCCCTTATTTCCCCTTTTTTCCTCAAAGTGTGTTTAGAAGTCATTCGCAAATCTTTCTTCAAGGTATTTAGTATACTCAGCCTTTGTAAGTTTTAGCTCTACAAACTCAAATTCTCCTGGTTGTTCGTGTAGTTCATTAAGCATTGGCTTCTGTGCGCTGACTCCTGACTTCTGCTCTCCTAAGAAGCCTAACTCTAGTTAAACTTAAATGACGAGATTGAATATCCTGCTCTAGAACTATATGAGAACTCTTCTGCAATAGATGAGTGAGAGTGGTAAGAGCTAGAGGTACGTTGGAATCTCTAAGCCAACCAGCTGCCTCCGCCCATAGACTCTCATTTTACTAGGACAACAACCTATTTATAACCGCATACGCCGGATTGGTTTGGTACATTTTTATACCTTTAGGCGGTTGCGAGTGTCATTAAAAGCTACCTGCAATTTAAGCCGGTTTCTTCAACTTGACTAGTTCTGACTACTTATCCATCAGTTGTTAAATGAAGCGCCCAAGGCGAACAACGAGCCTTCCAAGCAATGTTTACAATAACCAAGTCCGAAGTGAATTATTTCTACTTCTAGATAAGCGTTTTGAATATGGCTCGGGATATCGTAGTCGATTTCTTCAGCTAACAGTAAAGTTGCTTAGGCAATTGTTATCAGTGTACGCTGGATTTTTTTTGTCTAGCTTCTGAATTGGATTTGTTTGTCTAGCTTTTGAATTGGATTTGTTTTTTGTCTAGCCTTTGAATTGGATTTGTTTTGTCTAGCTTTTGAATTGGTTTTGTTTTTTATCTGGCTTCTGAATTGGATTTTTTGTCTAGCCTTTGAATTGGATTTATTTTTTGTCTAGTTTTTGGATTTGTTTTTTGTCTAGCTTATGAAATGGATTTTTTTTGTCTAGCTTTTGAATCGGATTTGTTTTTTTTTTCTAGCTCCTGAATAGGAATTTTTTATCTAGCTTCTGAAATAAACTTTTTTCCAGAAGTATTTAAATGTGACAAAAATGCTCTTAATACTTTTACAGCGTTTATTATGGTACTGTATATACTGTGTTTGCTGTGTACATAGCTTCTATTTTTAATTAAAATCGGGGAAGCACATCTTGTGTGTGAAAGTCTTCGCTCTTATAAAGCAATTAATGCTCAGTTTCTGTAATTATGAACACCGTCTTCGGTGTTCGTTAACTTTCTACTATATTTACCCTGAACCAGCTACCTAATAATCTGCTCTTTCTAATTTTTAGCGAGTTTCCACTGGAAAATCATCTACTAGACCTTGACATTAACGCCGAACCTGACTTCAAGATCACTTTTTAAGAAGTCGTTAAAATTGTGTGTGTGTGTGTGTGTGTGTGTGTGTGTGTGTGTGTGTGTGTGTGTGTGTGTGTGTGTGTGTGTGTAAGCGCTTCACGTTCGCAATTTTACTCGATTCAAACTTGGCGCAAAAATTGACTTTTGTAAAAGCTCCGACAATTTTGTTACATAGCACAATCCGTTAAACAGTTTCAAAATGACGGTCATTTAGAAATTCGTAACTTTTAACACGTATCATGTTTTAGGGCAGATTTTGATGTTGGATTTTGCGGGACGCGTTATGCGAGGAACATGTTTGTATAGACATATAGCAGTATATTTTGCGCGTCGCAAGTCTCATATTAAATTAAATATAATTAAAATGACTGTTTCCGCTCGGAATCGAACTGGGGACCTTGCGAGTGCGATAACCATTACGCTACGGAAACTAAGAAGAAATTTGACCGATTTAAGTACATGAATAAATTGTTAATTTGATTTTCTTAGTTATATTAAAATATCAGTTGTTTTATATTAATTCGTAAAAATCGGCTGATTTCATTGAACAGCTGATAGGATATAATACGTTTTAGGTTATGTTGTTGAAAACTACGTACGTTAATTTGTCGTTTATATTAATTCGTAACGATCAGCTGATTTCATTGAACGGCTGATAGCTACAATAAATTTCAGGTTATTTTGCTAAAAACTAGCTATGTTAATTCGTCGTATTTTCGAACAAATTATCGTAATTAAGATTAAAAAAAGAGAAAACATGATGCATGATTTTTATTTTTGGTTCAGTAAAAGAAAATTTTCGTCGTAATCAGTGTTGAAAACTGCATCAGCATTTTTTATTTTCAAAATCATTGAAACTGAAATAAATGAAATCTGACGGCGGTCAGGATTCATTTACGTTAATGTACCGCAACTTAAATGTTTAAAGTGAAGTGCCAAAGTGAAACTGCTTCGCGGTGTTTTTGGTCGATGAAAGATTTTATTGAGAATAAACTGCGATGTACGTAACGCCGCCATTTTGCTATAACACGAATCGCTCAGTCATCTCTCTCGCTTAGCAATTAGAAGGTATACGTGTATTTGACAATAGTTACCTTACAACGTGATATTGATTCAGTAGATCGTGTTGCAAAGTCACGGACGACACGCTTACGCTCAGTCAAGTGGTTGGCAAATATTGGTCTGGGCTAATACAATGTATCCAGTAGTCTGCAACGCATTAACTTTCCCCTCTGCGTATTGTACGGTGGTACGGACTTTCTAGCGCCGTCAAGTTCTGACACTCGGCGTAGGTAATGGCCGGTTTCCGCCCTCCGATAACGTTCTCACAAGTCGAGATGCGTGCAAATATTATCGCGGCGTTGAAAGCGTCGGCGGATGTCGGGCCGATTAATCGCGACCTCTGTGATCACGTTGCACAAGATTGTGCGCACAAACAGGTCACTGTAAAAGTACAGTACGATTAGACTGCGTATAAGCCGAATTAAACGGAACGAAAATATGTTTACTTTAATTAAACTGAAATCGTTTTCAGAGAATTTCCATAGTAAAATAAGTTACTAATGTCAAGTGACCATGAAATGCACACGGAACATTTTATTTTAAGAAAAGGCTACACTTTCAAAAATTGTTAAACTTACACTCGCGTGCGAGCGTTCACACACACACACACACTGGAGCGCTGATTATCCGGATTCCCAATTATTCGCTCCTATATACAAAAAAAAACAAAATTTCTTCCCGAATATTCGCCTTTCCGTATGTAGCGTAATGTATGACTACGGCGTACAGCGATTGCGCGCGCATTCTCCAACCGTAAAAAAAAAAAAAAAATAGCTGTAGATCCTAACACAAAATAACTGTGAATACACAACTAAAATAGCTGTGAATTAAAACCTAAAAAAGCTGTGAATTCGCCCCTAAAACAGCAGTGAATCCAGAATTAAAAAAGCTATGCTGTTAAACCTAAAACAGCTGTAAATTCAAACTTAAAATAGTTGTGAATCCACACCTACAGCAGCAGTGAATCCAAAATTAAAATAGCTGTGACTTTAAATCTAAAACAGCTGTGAATTCAAACCTAAAATAACTGTGAATGCTAACATGCAATAGCTATGAATCTACACATAATAGTTGTGAGCCCAGAACTACAATAGCTGTAAATCCAAACCTAAAATAGCTGTGTATCTATAACTAAATTAGCTGTGAATCCAAATCTAAAACAGCTGTGTATCTACAATTAAAGTAGCGGTAAATCTACTAATAAAAATACCTGTGAATCCAAACCTAAAATAGCTGTAAAGGTATACCTAAAATAGCAGTGAATCCACATCTAAAATAACTGTGAATCCTCATCTTAAATAACTGCGAATCCACATCTAAAATAATTGCGAATCCACATCTAAAATAATTGCGAATCCACATCTAAAATAACTGTGAATATAAACCTAAAAGAAACGTAACGTGTTAAACACGTTTTAGAAATACTGATTTCATCATCGTTCAAATCTGCATAAATTAGCATTTTAGTTTTTCAAATTTCACTGAAATACGAGTTTATGAAGATTAATTAACGCCTACGTTTATAATGATTTTCTCAAAAAAGTGCAAGTTCAAAAAATTATCTTTGAAATGCGCTTCCAACACGTAAGCGAGACAGCTGCGTACCACAATTATTCTTAATTCCAAACACACAAGTGTGCGCTACCAGACATCGCGCCAGTATGAGAGGCTTCGGTCGACATGTGTTAGCCATTAAAATCAACGAACCCTAAATTATTTCAGTTATTTAACTGTATTCTTGTATGGTAGTATATATCGCAATCAAATATGAATGGAAGAAAGCGTCAGCTTTGTCTCTGGAGATTAAGAGAGGGATGTTCAAGTCCCTAGGGTAGGTCTAGAGGGAGGAATTGGTAAAATGTTTGTAATGTAGCCTATCACGTGCTAAAACAGCATAAACAATATTTGAAAATACAACACACGAAATTAACAAAAAACTTACTTTTAAAATATTAATAATTACATTTTTTTAGTGAATGTTTTTTTAATAATGAAATTTTGGAACGGCCATATTGGTAAGACTACTCTCCGTGATCTTCAAATGAGCGCCATCGTTGAGGGGTCGTTAAAAATATATATTACCCTAGTTCATCGATTGTAAGACGCACTGATTACAAAGCGACAGACATTTCAAAAATTAAAATTAATAAATACAGTTTACTATACTTGAAAATACATAATCAAACACTTAAATGTACTAAACTAAGCCTCAGGATTATGATACCTAGTACTAAGTCGTTATTAAGGTTATGTTGATAATGAAACTACATACTTTAATACCGGTAATATCTCTGTAATTCCTGTTCTGCAGCTCTGTTTCCATTTTGTTCAGCGAATAACATAACTTTTCGTTTCATTGCTGCATCATAACGAAAACATTTTATATACGATTTCTTTTTTACATCAGACAACACACGTTTAAATAAACACACTCGTTACAACACAATACTGAAATGAAAACACTCGTTACTCACTGGCTATTGGAAACAAAATGAAAGAATTGTAAAGGAGGAAGGGCTATCATAATGAATGACCTTGAAGCTGTGCACTTTATTCTATTGTTCACTTATGAATGATTAATTTCTCGGAATATGAAAATAGCAGAACTTTTTGGATTACCTAGTACCGTTTTGACATCAAATGTAAGACGCTATCGATTCTAATGTTTGTTTTTTTTTTTTTAGTATCAGAATATGAAAAAATGTGCGTCTTAGAACCGATGAAATATAGTACTTTGTTCACTCATGTATTAGCACTCACGCGTTCACAATTTTGGTCCGAGTTGATTCAAACTAGGCACAAACATCGATTTTTATACTGCGTGGAAGCTTCCCAAGCTTATTTGGTCGAATGAACTTTTGGTCATTCGATACCCGGATACCCCAGTAATCATGCTCCTATTTGTTTCAAACTCGGCACAAAAAACTCTTGTCATTGAATAAGCAAATTGCTTCTTTGGGTGTCCTTACCGAAGTCATGTGATGACAAAACAGACTGCACAACCTTAGGTTTTATATATATATAATCTTTAATCTCAATAGATTATTAACAACAAAAGAAACGAGCCAAACTCGTTTCAATTTACCAAGTATGAAACATAATGGCAGCTCCAAAACTCTGTTTTCAGTAGAATTTAGCTAATTAGAGAAATGCGGTAAGTACAGCACAGCTTGATGGTGATAAAAGTCCATTGAACATGTGTTGTAAAGCAATGGGTAAGAGCTTGATAAATAAAAGCATTAAATGCAATAAAACCGAACAAAAGGCGTAAATATGAGAAATTAAAGATTACACGAAGGATGTTGGGCGATAAGGAGGCGTGGGAAGGAAATGACAGCCACTGCAGAGGTTATAAAATCTGAAATGTGTGAATGCCTCCGTGGATGCCTGCAGTTATCGCAGACTTTTCAATTATTACCTTACAATTACACAGTTAACATCCCATTGCGTAGTCTTTTCGTTTTCATAAATAAACGCGGAGAAAGTTTACCGCGAAGTAGTACTTGTGAACAGGAAACTGATTTTAATAAACGGAAGATTTGATTACTTTTAATTACATATAATTTATTGCACGACCTTTTGAGAGGTGAATTTAGCACTGTGTTTTTTCTAACACATATATTACATGCGAAATGCGATTGAAATTTACAAAAAAAAGATAGGGAATGAAACAAAAAAAAGCACTAAACACGACTTATTAACAAATGATTACAGCACGCGCCTGTCTCGCTGGCTTGATTGAACGTATTCTTTTAATGTTACTATCACTGAAAAATCTACTATACACATCGTAAATAAAGTTTAAATGCTTTTTTAACAGTGAAAACATATTTTCAAAAAAAATTAATATAAAAAAGTATGAATTTTTCAGATCTAGAATGACCACCATTTTGAAACTGTTGGAACGAATTTTGCACGGTTATTCAAACCGTAATCGAATTTTGTGACGAAAATTTTAAAAAATCGGCTTTAATTACCATAATTAAGCTTTTAATTTTAATTTTACATTGAAAATGGAACGAAAATTAACCCTGCCCGCCGTCAGGTACAGACTTTTAATTTTCAACAGTTTTAAAAATTTCAAACACTAATTTATGCAATACGTAACCCTGATTACGATGTTGAAATGAGATTGTGTGCTAAGTTTGTAGAAACACACACACACACACACACACACACACACACACACACACACACACACACACACACACACACACACACACACACATATATATATATATATATATATATATATATAATTTTTAAACCCCACAAAAAGTGATCTAGAAGTCAGGGAATCGGCGTTCATTTCAAGGTACATAACGGCAGCTGCAACAGCTCATTTTCCAATGGAAATTCGTTAAAACTGACCGACAAGTCTTCTATGGAACAGATTGCTGGCACATGTAGTATCACTAAATAGTCGGGAAGCTGTTTACAATATACCGTAAACATTTGATACCACGCTTTAACTCTGTATGATCTGTTCCAATGAAGTACAGCGGACAAACTGGAGGCTTATAAAGTTTCAATATACGCTTCAAATCGTACCAAAATTTCATAACAATCGGTTAATACGTTTAGCTAAAACCGTATACGCTCGTTGTAAATCAGCAGCGGCCATTTTGAAAAGGAAATAAATGGGGGAAAATATTATACATACATCATTTTGAATTGTATACAAGATATTTTCGTAACAAATTACAAAACAACGGCCAATGCGTTGGCTAAAACTTCGTGCACTCATTGTAAATCAGAGGCAGCCATTTTGAAAAGGAAGCGGAGGAAAAATGTAACACATATATTTTTCGGACTTTTTTAAGGTACCTTCGTACCAAATTTCAAAACAGTGGGCCAAGGCGTTTGATTAAAATTGCGTACAATGGTCATTGTTACACGTCAGAGACCGTCATTTAAAAAAGGAAGTAAATAGGAACAAATATTACGCATACGTCATTTGGGCTTTACATAAGATATTTTCATACATTTCAAAACAATCGGTTAACACGTTTTGATAAAACTGCGTACACTCCTTATAGTAAATCAGAAACCGCCATCTTGAAAAGAAACTGAATTAGAAAGGAAGTGAATGGGGAAATGTCTTACATAGGCTATAGGCTACATTTTTCAGGCTTTATACAAGGTACCTTCGCACAAAATTTTAAAATAATCGGCCAAGCCTTTTGATTAAAATTATGTACACTAATCAACGTTAAATCAGAGGCCGCCATCTTGAAACAGAAGTAAATAATAGGAGAAAATATTATAAATACGTAATTTGGACTTTATATAAAATGTGTTCTACCAAATTTCAAAACAATTGGTCAATGCTTTTGGCCAAAACTGTGTACACTTGCCTTCGTTAAATCAGAGGCAGCCATCCTGAAACGGAAGCGATTGGGGAAAATCGTACACACAGTCGTTCGGGATTTGTACGAGGTATCTTCGTAGCAAATGTCAAAACAATCGGTCAATGTGTTTGCCAAAATTGCGTACACTTGCCTTCGTTAAATCAGAAGCAGCCATCCTGAAACGGAAGCGATTGGGGAAAATCGTACACACGGTCGTTCGGGATTTGTACGAGGTATCTTCGTAGCAAATGTCAAAACAATCGGTCAATGTGTTTGCCAAAATTGCGTACACTTGCCTTCGTTAAATCAGAGGCAGCCATCCTGAAACGGAAGCGATTGGGGAAAATCGTACACACAGTCGTTCGGGATTTGTACGAGGTATCTTCGTAGCAAATGTCAAAACAATCGGTCAATGTGTTTGCCAAAATTGCGTACACTTGCCTTCGTTAAATCAGAGGCAGCCATCCTGAAACGGAAGCGATTGGGGAAAATCGTACACACAGTCGTTCGGGATTTGTACGAGGTATCTTCGTAGCAAATGTCAAAACAATCGGTCAATGTGTTTGCCAAAATTGCGTACACTTGCCTTCGTTAAATCAGAGGCAGCCATCCTGAAACGGAAGCGATTGGGGAAAATCGTACACACAGTCGTTCGGGATTTGTACGAGGTATCTTCGTAGCAAATGTCAAAACAATCGGTCAATGTGTTTGCCAAAATTGCGTACACTTGCCTTCGTTAAATCAGAGGCAGCCATCCTGAAACGGAAGCGATTGGGGAAAATCGTACACACGGTCGTTCGGGATTTGTACGAGGTATCTTCGTAGCAAATGTCAAAACAATCGGTCAATGTGTTTGCCAAAATTGCGTACACTTGCCTTCGTTAAATCAGAGGCAGCCATCCTGAAACGGAAGCGATTGGGGAAAATCGTACACACAGTCGTTCGGGATTTGTACGAGGTATCTTCGTAGCAAATGTCAAAACAATCGGTCAATGTGTTTGCCAAAATTGCGTACACTTGCCTTCGTTAAATCAGAGGCAGCCATCCTGAAACGGAAGCGATTGGGGAAAATCGTACACACAGTCGTTCGGGATTTGTACGAGGTATCTTCGTAGCAAATTTCAAAACAATCGGTCAATGCGTTTGGCCAAAACTGCGTACACTTGCCTTCGTTAAATCAGAGGCAGCCATCCTGAAACGGAAGCGATTGGGGAAAATCGTACACACAGTCGTTCGGGATTTGTACGAGGTATCTTCGTAGCAAATTTCAAAACAATCGGTCAATGCGTTTGGCCAAAACTGCGTACACTTGCTTTCGTTAAATCAGAGGCAGCCATCCTGAAACGGAAGCGATTGGGGAAAATCGTACACACGGTCGTTCGGGATTTGTACGAGGTATCTTCGTAGCAAATGTCAAAACAATCGGTCAATGTGTTTGCCAAAATTGTGTAACTAATACACAAACCAAATGCCGAAAGGTCAAATTTTAAAACAGAGACCTCGCTTCGCTCGATAAATAAAGTTTAAATAGCAGGCCAATGTCTGTAAGTTTATTAAATCTTAAGTTATATTAATCTAATCTACGTTAGTATAAATCACACAAATTATATTAAATCTTAAGTTATATAAACGTTAATAAACGATTTTTCTCGTTAGACGAGTCACGATACGAACGACGCTAAATCAAACAAAAATGGAGAACAGTGTCTGTACAAATAGTTAAAGGCCTTACAAATATAAGACTATGTAATAACGTTGCATAACGTGTAAACACCTTACCCTGTATTTCACGTGTTGACGACAAAATCACCGGGTAAGCTGATTGTTGCAGGAATGTGCAATATTTCACAGTTTTGCCGATATTTGTCGATTCCGTGTTTTTATACCACCTGTTTGTTTTTATTTTTAACCATTCGTTTTGCAATTACATTCCTTAGTTAAAAAAGTACAACTTGTTTTCTAACCTACTTTTCTATTTAGATACCCAATTTTGTATTACAAGATTTTTGTTTTTTATCGAACTCTTATTAAAAAAAAAACTGTCAGAGCGGTCATCACAGTAAGACCCAGTCCCATAGACCATGTAAAGAGCACCATTCTTGACCTTTAGAACACGTTTTGATATAGATATACAGTAAAATATCTCTATTGTGGATCTATTTATAACGAAAATCTCTCTATAACGCAAAATGTGTTGGCCCCTTTCCAATTCCTATAATAAATACATGTAGGCTACTGTAACATTCTTTACTGAGGCTAACAAAATTCCAGGAGTCTCTCTATAGCGGTGAAACACGTGCACACTTGCCTACTTTTCTACCCTATTTCTCAGTATGCCGACACGTTATTCGAGTGTTAAAAACGTGCGTTAACTAAACCGAGTGTTTTTGATTAGTACGTTATTTGTATATACTTTTACAGTTCAGTGTATTGGAGTCTAAATGGAAAGTTTAATAGTTAGATGTAAAGGTTAGAGTTTTGCGTGAGTTAGATAAAGGTGTGAAGCAAGTAGGTGTTTGCCGAAATTTTAATTTAACCTTCTTCTGTTAAGAATTAATTTTTGATTTTAATTAAAAATTAATCTTCTGTTGCCAGGATATCGAAAAATAAAAATAAAATAAATAAGAACTGTAATGAAGGGAATAGCTTCAAGAACATTCGAAAGCCAGAATTTGAAGGAATTGATGAAGCGGTTCTGCAGTGGTTTCGGCAAAATGTCATTTTCTCACAATTACAGTATTCTATTCATTCACTATTACTTAATAAATATTGTTTTTAAAGACTGCACGACATATAGTTTTGTTTCAATAACCTATGCATTCAATATGAAGTATTAATTATATACAATTAAAATTGTGTATAACACATGTTAGAAATAAAAACACATTTATACACGTTTTGGTCGAGCTCTCTCTCTCTCTCTCTCTCTCTCTCTCTCTCTATATATATATATATATATATATATATATATATATATATATATATATATATATATATATAGCGGAAATCTTCTCATAGCAGCGAAAACTAAAGTTCTCTTCAATGTCGCTATAGAGAGGTTTTACTGTACTTAAACACTGTACACAAACACTGTTACACACGCAGTGAAATTCGTTTAACAGTTTCAAAATGACGGTGCCTCGACATTTTATATTACACTTTCTTTAAAAAGATCTAACTCCGCCATCCATAACCAGCATTAAAATCTCTACTAAAAAAATTTCAAGTTACAATATAATCAATCCTAAGGCGGACAGGGTTCGTTTTAGTATAGTCTCATAAATGGCCAAATTTTAGTGCAAACAGTTAGACAACAGACGGACAGACATGCAGATAAGGCGATTAGTATTTTGATCTTAGTTGAAATCGTGGAATCAGATCCTCACAAAACGTACGATAAAAGAAGAAGAGGTTTTAACAAGCTTTAGTAGACGGGAATTTAATGCTTTCATCAATTTATGCAAAAACGACAGTTTTGTTAATGTTTTTATTTTAAATGCCGGTTAAGATGGAAGATGTAAGAACTTTACACTTGACAGAATCAACGGTAAACCCTAGATCTGAACCTGCCTACATGTCCGAGTTCTTGTGAGTGAGCGACGAAGCTTTACAACATATGGCTTTACATAGTAGTATATTTGTAATACTGCATTCACGAATAATGTTTTCAGGTTATCGGCTTTGGGAACGCGATCATAGGACCTACTTACTGTACAACTAAGTCTCTTGGATTCCAGTTCAGTAGATTGTTCCTCAAGAGTTTTAGCAACCCACTAGCTCGTTCTGCTGAAGGTCGTCAGGGTTGTGGAAGTAAAACAACCACCAATCATATATCAAGGTTAAGGCAAGAACCTCACCAATCATAAATACGTGTCTTGCAGTTTCCTCTTCTTTCCTGCATACACTACTCAAGGATTCTCCGTGGTACATTCTTATCCTGTAAATACACACCCTCAGACCATGGTCTACCTGTGTTGTCCTTTGCCCAGGATCGTTGTGTTCATGGCCGACAGTCTTCCAGTTTTAAATAATTCCCGCCAGCCCAGTAAATATATTGTATCGTAACTCTACGTTAAATCTTACTTACAACAAAGCAGTTCTTCCTAAACCACGAGAAAGTCTTTATTAAGGCTTACCTGAAAAAAAAAGAAACAGTTTGTAAGTTGGCTGTAGCAGTAAATCAAACCCAAGAATTAGTGCCGTGATTATCTGGACTGTTAAGGAACAATCACGTTTACCTTTATATCGTTGCACGCTCTTGACACAATATACAGGCTTGGTTGCTTAAAAATTTGGTCACACCAAACATTAAAAACCCGACTTTAATGACGAAAAATATTTATTATTTTTTGGAAGACCAGAGATCGTGTACATATATAAAATCGTAGCAGCAATCAACTGTCTCGCTAACACCAATGAAAGCGGATTTCCAATCATTTCTTTTTTCTGTCAATCATTTCAAAATCCCTGATCACCATACAGATTTTGTTCTGAAAATGAGAAAATGAACCCTGACCGCCATGAACTTCCTTTTTTTAAAAAATGTGTTGAATTTTTAAAGCTTAAAATGCTAATTTATGTAGATTATAACACTGATTAGGACAGTTAATCATATTTACCAAAATGTGACAGACAATAAGCTAACACGAAGATCTTAAGATTTAACGAAAAAATCTTACAATATGACCTTGCAATAAGTGCTGATCCTCATTTCTAGATCACTTTTTAAGTGATGATTAAAATTTGTGTGTGTGTGTGTGTGTGTGTGTGTCGTGTGTTTTAGCACGCTCACGTTCGTAATTTTAGTCATATTCGGTACAAACTTGGCACAAAAATCAATTGTGGCAATAGCTTGGATAAACTCATTAATGAATAAAATTCGTTCAACAGTTTCAAAATGGCGGCGGTTTCGTCTTCTACTTGGTATAATCTTATTGATCAAGTATTTTTGAAAAATCGATTTCGTTATCATAAATCAGCATTCCCTATTATCAAAATTCGTTGAAACTAAGAATTCACGGCGGTCATTGTTTATTTTTGTATTTTCAATGAAATTTGAAAGTAAAATGATAATATATGCAGGGTTGTAATGCTCAAATCAGAGTTCCAAAAAGAGATTAAATTAAAAATATTACTGTACTTATGGAAAATCGCTTCCATCACTTCAGCGAGGGAGCTGCGTGCAGCGATTCTTTTTAAGATTTTAAAAGACCACCATTCTGAAATTATTGGACGGATTTTGCAGAATAACAAACTTGTCTAAGATGTTAAAAAACATACTTTTAAACCAAACAGAATCGAGAAAATAGCGCTCTCTCTCTCTCTCTCTCTCTCTCTCACACACACACACACACACACACACACACAAATTAATGCACAGGTCAAGATCGGCGTTCATTTCAAGGTCTCAGGTCTCTGCCATGCTATGATGGCAGCTCCAATAGCGCATTTCCCAATGGAACTTCGCTAAAAACAGCAAATTAGCGACAATTTTGGCGAAAGTATCGACTAAACGCAGCCTCGATGCCTGCGCCGTATTATTACCGATGTGATTACTATGGCTGGGACAAACCTGTGACATCGATATCGGCAACAACCGATGCCTTAACTTTCTCATGTTGTTTTACGGATAATAGCAGGTTCTTGACCGTGATTTTTAAAAACGTCTGTTTCGCTGTACCGTTAGTTTGTTTCAGTTCCGCACGCAGCGCTGGATTGATTTGTCACATTTACGACAAATAAATATAGTATCGAGTATTCGAAAGTACGGTTCAACCATCATTTGTTTTTTTGTAGATTTCCATTGAAAAACTGACTGTTGGAGATCTTCGTGAGATTCTGATCTGGGACCTTTTAATGAGCGCCGATACTTATCTTTCGATACATTTTTGATAGGACGTTGAAAATTATATATAGCCTAAACAACGTGATCTGTGAGTAACTGGTTTAACTTCGGCAGGTGATAATGGTTAATACTATCATTAACAAAAATATTCTATAATAGACCTTCAAAAGCTTCGTTTTCTACCTGTAGGCCATTTTGTGTATCACTTTAAAAAAAAGTATAGGCTCTTTTTTAAAAAAGTACATCACACAAGCGATAACCACTACACTACGAAAAATACGAAGAAATTTGACTGATACGAAATTATTCGTTAATTTTAGTAGTTGTATTCAATGATCAGATGTTTTATATTAATTCGTAAAGATCAGCTGATTCTATTGAACAGTTGATAGGTTATAAGTTTCAGGTTATGCTGTTAAAAACTAGCTATATTAATTTGTCATATTTTCGAACAAATTATCGTAATTAAAATAAAAAATAAAGAGAAAACATGATTGGTTCGAAAACAAAATTTTCTTTGATCATTCAGAAACAGAGGCACGAATTCCGCATCTACCCTTCACATTCCCAAATCTCTTTTTAATATTCGCTGAACCAAGTTCAGAGAAATTCCAAACGTCCAAATTTATTTAATGGTTCGTTGTAGGTCATCGAACACGAACCATTTAGATGACGGTTGTGATGTTGGATTTTGAGTGTTGCGTGATGCGAGTGCACAAATTTATATTGATAATTGTATTAAAAGATCAGCTGTTTTATATTAATTCGCAATGATCAGCTGATAGAATATAATAAGTTTTAGGTTATATTATTAAAAACTAGCTATGTTAAAATGCCGTTTATCTTAATTCGTACCGATCAGCTGATTTCATTGAACATCTGATAGCCTATAATAATTTTTAGGTTATGTTGTTAAAAACTAGCTATCTTAATTTGCCGTTTATATTAATTCCTAATGATCAGCTGATTTAATTGAACAGCCGATAAGCTATTATAATTTTTAGGTTATGTTGTTAAAAACTAACTAATGTTAATTTGTCGTGTTTTCGAACAAATTATCGTAATTAAAATAAAAAAGGAAGAGAAAACTTGATACATGATTTTTACTTTGTTTTTAGACCCAGGTGATTCATCAAAATTCCAAGGTCGATTTTTCACCTTGTATTATCACCATATATTTCTGGACTTCGTACTGTGAAGTATACTACTGCACACACAGCTGGGTTTTCTTCAGTACTTCAGTGATTCGCATCACACGACACTTTCAACTTGCGTCCAACCACTGGACGATACAGCAGCGCGGCGCTAGAAAGTTCTGGGATGTTACAAAATAAGGCTTGCGGTCTGTTCGGAGGTATAATTTTGTTTTTGTGCACGTAAACGTTTTGACTACAACAAACGAAACTTGAACTTTGATACGGGCGCAGTCTGAAAAGTAAACAACACATTTCTAATGGGCCGTGAAGGTGAAAGTTGTATCATTGTAAAGTGAAGTAAAGGGAGTAGGTTAGGTTAGGTTAGCCACACGCGCCTCGGGCATGCGAAGACGTATTATTGACAATAACTACTTGTCAAACTGGTTGTCATCTCTATCAGCTGTAATTTTATACTATTAAAACAATACTAGAAACACCAATCACTGACGAATTACTTTCTCGATACAGAATGTACCGTAATAAATTGTAGTAAAATAGATTTTAAGCACGCCCTATTAATTATTCCTTTTGGGAGAGCTACTGAGTCTCTGGTAGTCTCTGATACTACAGCTATTAGCTTATTGTGTTCCCTGTGTTATACTCCAACTGGAGACGACTCCAGGTCCTCTAAGAAGCTCCAGAATCTACAATGTTCTTGTGAAAATCCTCTGTTTGCTGAAGTCCTAGGAGTATCCTTCTTTTAGAGACCTTCCCTTACTGAGGTGACTCCAAACGTGTCCATGTCCGGGGAACATCTTCAGGGTTCTCCTTTTGAAAGGAACAAGTGTCCTTGTCAGTGCATGGACTGGTTACGATATCATCGCTTAAACAACTTAAGAACTGGGCTACACAACCTAGTTCCGCTTAATAACACCGAAAAACATCCACGCTAAATTCCTCAATTCTCTCCCGGCTTTCAAACAACCTAAGCTTGCTAAACCTAGTTAACTCCCGTTAATACTCGCTTCTGATTAGTTCGTAGTGCTCGCGTATCTCGGGTCTAATATACGCTGGTTTATCACATTACTTCCGATGCACCACCTAGTATCTCCCGTACACAGTAGCTTCATCCGAATTTCAACAATGGATTTCTGGGAAATTACTGTTCCCGTCATAATTTTATGTATAAATACAGGTCGAAAATTGTTGTTCGGTTGAAAATCGAAGACCACTCATTGCAGAAAAACTATACAAGATACTTCAACTTGCTCGGGTGAAAATAGGAGGAGTCCAGCCAAATTTACAGAACAAATTTTTTACTTTCTTACCATTCCGAACAGGAAGACTCCCTCGCCAGCCCACAGCCGACCTGGTATACGACCGGAGCTAGAACACCGTGACGTCTTCCAAATCACTACCCACAGAACTGCCTCCTTCGTTTCACGTGCATTTATAGCCCACTTCCTAGTATAAATTATAAAAATATTTCCCAGTCAGGATGAAAAATAATGGAAAATCGGTCATTTACCACGTTGGCAGCACACTAGTGAAGCACTCTTCCGCTTATTTCCTCATGTTTCCACCCGAGCAACTTGTATCTTATACAGTAGTTCCGGGTGTTGGCAGACTGACGTGTAGTTGTTCTGTAATGAGCGGCCCTAGGCTTTTCTCCCATGAGATCTACTATATATCGGCATATTAGAACATCAAAAAGGGTAACACTATGCCCAGGCTTTTCTTACCGGGGGTGCAATTCGTCTAGGCTTTTTGTACCGTGGGGAGTACAGTTTGCCTGCGACACTGGCAGTAATGCCTGGGCAGAAATGTGATAATCTAGCGTATGTTAGATAATTGCTGCCCAATCAGAAGCGAGTATCGGTTACGGTAGTATTTTAAACTTAATTCGCAGGCGTAGGCTGTTTGAAAGCCGGGAGAGAAGTTCGGGAATTTGGCGTGGATGTTTATAAACGGAACTATTTTTATGACACAGTTCTAGTGTTGTTTAGGCGACAACACACTGTTAAAGAAAGATGAAACTGTCGCAGCAGCACGCTTGCGACTAAAAATAACTTTCTGTCGAAGAACTGGTGCAACCACGAGCACGCACGCGCATCCAACGTGCGCAAAGAGTAAACACACCCAGCGAGATTTCACTTGTTTACGTCTTCGGTTTTGTTATGGCTGTTCCGACATCGCATTCGATAAGATATTTGGTATCGATGCAGTATCGGAGAAAAATATCGATACTACTGACATCGATATTCTAATTAAATATGTACACTAATAATAATAACTAAACATGTGTTATTATCTATTATATCTGCTGGCAACCGCGATGTTTTAACACGAAAAACAATTAAGTTTACGAATTTTAAACTAAAATTGGTGAAAATTACATTCCACCAATATGAAAAAACTAAATACACATTATTTAATACTCCAAAAATGTACAATTGCAACAAATAAGGTATAATAAAAAAACTATAACTATAACCATACTACAAACTATAACCATAATAATTCATTTAACATCTGAAAATGATTAAGAGTTTTAACCAACTGTGAACCTAATTCTTGAAAATTCCACTTTACTATTGAGATAAAACTAATACGCACATGATTAATATAATAATGCACAAATACAATAAACTAGTCTATATTACAAAAACAAAGAATGTAGGATAGTGTAGCGTGACCCTAATTCGTGAAAATTATTTCACTTTACTATTGAAAATAACTAAGTAATGAACAAAACACGACAAAGTATATAAAAAAAGCAACTCATGACTTGGGTATCAATGTCAAATGATATTAGACAAACATAACACAATAAATCGATAATTAAATCGAAGACACAGGCGTCGCTTTGCTGCATAGTCAACTAATTATTTCAAGCTTTTTTAGTAACCTTTTCATTGTTTAAGAAAGTGACCGAAACACCAATATCGATACCGATAATGCCAGTGTCGAAAGGAAAATATACCAATTAGTATCGAAAGTATCGGAACATCCTTACATCCGCAGTGATATTTCCGAAAGCAATACTGGCCCGCAGTACACTATTAGAGATCATGTACAATTGTAATTATAGAATTTAATCGCTTTCCGAATTGAAAAAGCATTTCGCGTCCGGCAAAGATCGTGACGTGTCTGGCCCTTTTACTTTCCATCTTAAATAAAATTCCAAAGCATTTCAATTAAAAACCAAGGAGACACACCGCTCGAATCCTATCGCTTGGCTTGCATCTGCGAATTTTATGGACTAATACTCAACTGAAAGTTAACATGCTAAAACAGTTGAATAAACAGCGCGAGAAAAAACTTACTCTCGATGATTTCTTGGTATCTTTGAATTTACTTTAGAGCCGTCAGGCAGATATCCGGATTTTTTGGATGAAATGTCATCTCCTAAGCAACACAGGAACAGAGTTACACAATTAATTCTGCTTACTAACACCGAAAAACAACTACGCTAAATTCCCCAACTTCTCTACCAGCTGTCGAACAGCCTACGCCTACGAAATCTAGTTCAATCCCGTCAAACATACTCGTTTCTGATTGGTTCGCAGTGCTCCTGTATCTCGGGTCTAAAGTATGCTAGATTATCACATTACTGCCGGCGCACCACATCGCATCTCCCGTAAACAATAGCTTCATCCTGATTGGTGCTTTCTTTTGCTGTTTTTAACAACGGATTTCTGAGAAATTATGGTTCCCGCTATAACTTCGAGCTATACAGGTCGAAAATCTTTGTTCGGCAGAAAATCGAGACGGACCACCCACTACACAGCAGCTTACTAACACCCGCAACTAGACACCACAACTTGCTCGGGAGGAAATAGGAGGAATCCAGCCAAATTTAAAAAAAAAAAACGAACTTCTTGTTTTCATTTCACCATTTCGAACTTGAAGAGTACTTTGCCAGCCCGCGGTTGAACTACTGTTTTTTCTACTATTTTTCCTGCAGACTAAAAAAATGTAATGCAATATTTTACACCATTTATTTACGTTAGCTCAACTAAATTGACGTATACATTTTTCGATGTTAATTTTCGAGTAACAGAAATATCTATACAGATGTTACTATTTCTTAGATACACAACTACAGATTACTGGGTTTCATAACCTCTGGTGCAGCGACCAACTACTTCTCGGATTATGTAAATAACCTTCAGAGATACGCGTGCTGGACAAGCTCAGTATCAACAGCTGAAGTCCAAGTAATTGGAATATCTGAGAAAGTAGACAGTACTATTATCTGCTTAACTGTAGTTGAACAATCTGCCGCAAGGTGCAACTAGCAGCAAGCACTTAACCTCTCATAAGATTTATCATTTTAGAACGTTTATATTCAATGATAGCTCAGTAGTTTAACAGACTGGATCCCTCAATGTGTTTGAACATTCCTGGCTTTACAAAACCCAAAAACTAGCTTTACACAACCCAACAACTAGCTTTACACAATCCAACAACTAGTTTTACACAACCGAACAACTAGCTTTACACAACCCAACTAACTTTACACAACCCAACAACTAGCTTAACGTTCTAAGAAACGCTGTAAGCTGCAAGGACAGTGGGGGAAGGCGTTTGTGAAAGTAGACAGTTATCTAATTAACTGTAGTTGAACGCTCTGCCGCAAGGTACCGCTAGCAGAGAGCGCTCACAGCTTTCACAAGGGTTTTACATTCTAGTACGTTTATATATTCAATGGTAGCCTAGTAGTTCAACAGATTTGATCTCTCAATGTGTTCGAGCAGTCCAATGACTAGCTTATTCAGCTACACCTAAAAATCCTGAAATCCAACACTTTTTCTGGCAAAAATTTTCACAATCATAGATTATATGATCTGCAGAGTCCCGTGGTTTTTCAAAATTATTCAGGATCCATACTTTTCCCTTATATAGATATAGTTTGTTCGGATCTCGGGAATTTTTTCAACGTTCAAAAAAAATTCGTTTTCAATTACATTTCGGTTAAAACCGTTTGAAAGGAAAACAGAAGTATTCTCTCCTAATTGGCTCTAACAATTTAATCTGTTTTTTTGTTGAATTTTAGTTTACAAGTATCAAATCAAAACGATCGGTTACTTCAACGGAAAATCTGTTTCGGGAGTAAGCGTTCCGGATTACTATGTGGGGAAATAGTAAAACATAATTCTATTTTGATAATGTAAAATTTACACCACTTATTTACGCTAGCACCTGAACTAAACCAAAAAAGTAATGTTAATTTTTCCGAATAACGAAATTACCTATACACAGATGCGAATGTTTACTGTTAACATTGCACACATTGTGAACACACTGTACAAACCCGAACGTAAAAATGTTACATCCTCAACGCAGTCTTATAACAAAACTGTAATTAACTTTCTCGTTTCCAATACTGTTCTCATATTGAAAGAGAACGAGCGACACAGTTGCGTGAGACGCTCAAGTGTCGCGGCGCAGCGAGAGTGATGACCTTCCAGCCGCCAGCACGTTCCCACCAAGTACGTTTCTATTATTTAAGTAACGGGTCATCTTCCGTTCGCACAGCGTTCGTTTTGCCGACCCAAAACATAATTATACCTTATATGGCCTAAGTGTGTCAGTGTGGGAGAGACTCGCGTTGTTAATCGATTGCGGTGTTTTTGTTTTGTTTAGTGAATCGTTCGTTTGTTGTAGTATTAGGTCTGAAGCGCGATGAAGGATTGCCGGAGATAACCAGGTACTGAGACAGACCGATCAGCTGACGCCCTTTTAAGACTTTTGAGAGGTATTAGGTGTCATTGGAAAATGAACTATTGAAGATGGTTAATGCCAGACCCGGGACCATGAAATGAACACTGGACATATAGATCACTTCTCGAGAAAGGGTTAAAGAAGATTCGATTTGATTTAAACTTAGTAAAAAATAAATTCAACAATAGCTCGGTCAAATTGGTTATTCAGATCCATCCAATAGTCTCTAATCACTAAAAACATAACTTTTTTATCTTACATGTTTTTGAAAAACTAATCCCACCGAAGTAAACAGAGTTAAAATCTACGTAAATCAACAAATCAATCAGGTGAAATTAAGAAAATGAATTCGACGCGGGTCACGATTAATTTTTGTATTCGCAATGTATAATTTTGAAAGCTAATTGTGCAATCAGATTTTCCAAAAATGTAATGTCATAGGTTCGCTTCTATTATTTCACCGAAACAGTTGCGTGCCGCGGTTGTTCATTTAAACATGTATAATGTTTCAGTGCTGCTTGTGATGTTCGGTTTTGCACGTCGCAAGTCTCATATTGTATTAATTGTCATTAAAAACTTTCTGTGTTTCCAGCCGGGATCGAACCGGAGACCTTGCTCGTATGAGGCGCACGTCAAAACCACTACACTACGGAAACTACGAAGACGTTTGACAGATTTAAGTACACGAAATGAATCGTTAATTTAATGTTGGTAGTTATATTAAAAGATCAGTTGTTTTAAATTAATTCGTAACGATCAGCTGATTTCATTGAACAGGTTAAAATAAGTTTCAGGTTATGTTATTAAAAACTAGCTATGTTAATTTGTCGTGTTTTTGAACAAATTATCGTAATTAAAATACAAAAGGAAAAAACGATTTTTATTTTTGGTTCAATAACAGACGTTTGTTTTCTAATAACCTATTTAATTAAATCTATTCGATAAGAACAACGGATCGGTTAATTTGCAAAGAAGAAACCTTAATAGAATACGATCAGCTGACTATTTGATCCTTCGCAGGAGACCGTTCCGTACAATATTAGTGCGAGTGGAACCTTCACTACTAATTGTATCAAAAACGTAAAGCTGAATTATAAAGACATGCACGTAAGAAACTGTAAGAACATTAAGTATATACATTTTTAAAATCATATTACATTTTATTTCTGTACCACTTTGAATACTGACAATTTAGATGTAGGACCTACAGTTGAAAATCATTCGTAAAATAGAGGTTGTACTATACGTTATATAGAAGTTCTCATTCAGTTTTCAGGAATTTATCAACTCTGATATTTAACCTAAATAGAACGAACCTCGATTTTAAGAATATTCCGATATAACGAATTTTTCTTCGGACCTATGAGATTCGTTATATGGAGGTTCTAGTGTACTAAAAACATAACGAATAAAATACTGACTGTTAAAATAAGCAAGATCTACGGAAAAACATGGTATAATTAATTAATGAATAAGGAAAGTGAAAAAGAGCACCGTAAAACCAATATTTTCACAACGGCTAGTAGCAACAACACTCCGATTAGATTAACAAGGTAAATGGGATTCCTTTACACGTGGAACGCACTTTAGCGATCAGGCAGTAAACAATCTTACATTTCGTTACAGTTATTAATATCTTCACGACCTTGTAGATCTTGTTTTTCGAAAGTCGAGAAGCCTTCGCAGAGACCGTGAAGTAAGCGATATAGGTTACTAACTCCGCCGCGACCTTTCCATAAAAGGCAACAGGAAATTACGATTCAAAATTAAAACCCGAAATGACGGTCAGGGTTCATTTTCGTTATTTAATCCAGAACCGTACATTACTTTTATTCTATGTGAAACTTTTATCACAGATGTTACGTCTTTTCAGGTTTGAATAAAATTTGAGACAATTATGATGAAACGATTGAAGTATTACTAATTACTTTTTTTATTCAAAGAGACTGAAAAATAATCCATCAAAACATGGACTACTTCACGACCACATATGTAAAAATCGAAAGATAGTAACTGGACTTGAACCTGTGGAAGGTGTTGCTCCGTTTAGTTACCTTGCAAATTTACAGTGGCTATGATAACCCTGAGCGGCGCCGCCCACTGCCGCTTGATCCTGTCAGGAAACATTTCCTCTGACGTCCAGTACGGTTCAAAGTGTTGCAAGTGGATCAACTAGTCGACAAGTGGACTTTGGTAGTCGCTGATAGCCCGAAAAACGAAAAATTTTAAAAAAACTGTCAGATTCGTGTGTGAAATAGTGACTTGTGAAGTTCAGTGCAACCACTACGCCTAGTGTAGGCTTAACGCCTCTTCTTAAGATTTTAACACTTCTACTTATATAACATTTTTGTACTTGTTATATAAATGTTTTTACTTTGTCAGCCAAAACATTGTATACAAATATAACTGCAGAAAATATATACACAAACTATAAAACGTAACCCAATTCCTACACACAAGACCTTTAAAATGAGATACAAAATAAAATTTTATTTTAACAAATACCGAAGTAATCGTGTATCGTCAACTAATTAGGCTTATAGGGGATAGATTCAATATGGCTGACAGGGTCAAAAAAAAAAAAAAACGCTTAAATCAGTGCAACAAATTCGACTGTAAGACATTTAGGACATGCAGAAGAACATTTTTTAAAACGAAAATGGAACCTGACCGCCGTCTGTTTGTTCCATTTAATCTTGAATTGTGTTTTATTTAAAATTTGGTTCACCCGCTTGAGTTATGACTATTCTTTTACAAACAAAATTCGAACAAATTATGATAAAACGATTTTGAGAAAAATACGAATTTCCGTTTTTGTATTCTATCGCTTCCAAAACAGGATTTCTCGAGGAAATAATTGAATGTGATAAAGTTCTTGAAATATTTTCGCATTCAAAAGTCATGTACGTTATGTCCTTATTTTTTTGTCTGAAAATAGTTTAACGTGTTCCAGAAAAGAAGGTCAGTACGCCCGATTCACGTTTTCGAACGTGACCTGTGACGTCCGTTGAAAGAATTACCGACATAATTAAGTTAAAATTAATCGTTGCGCTGTTGGTAGCGCCTAGCGACGCGTGATTTTTGTGAACAAAAGGTTGGCACGACTTGCCGCTGGCTCACGGCGTTCAAGGCCAAGGAAGATAAACATCTGAATATAATTCGCTCGGCCCGGCTAGGTTATAGGTTAACCGTTGTTTTGCAATGTGCGCATTGTTTGATCTCTTAATTATTGACTATTGCGACAGACTATTCAACTCACAGATTCATATCTGCTGACTGTTTGTCGGACAATTTTGCGTAACACCTAACTTGCACTCGAAGTTGAATGTAATAAGAGTTGAAAAAAAAAAACGGTACACTCTACGGTGCACCACCTTTCTAAAATTCAAAAATTGAAACAGCTAGTATGACACCATTTTTTTTTCCTTAACGCCCATACTTTATGCCAGTTAGACTAATGAGGATGAGGGATGAGTGTTAATGGTAACGGAAAAGCAATGGGAATAACTGCGGCTAGAAGAAGGAACCAAGGCGCACCTCAGAGACGCAGCAGACTTATCCGCATCCACCACCGTGTTTCCGAAACCAAATTTTAAATATTTCTCCGAAAATTGACAAACGTTTTCTTGCTTGCTACCAATCACCTCCTTATGGGCTACAAAATAAATATAAAATAAATTAGAAAGTAAAAAAAATGACCTGTAGTAAACGTAGACTAAAAATGCATTTTTAAATATGTTTGGCACATTTACCCCACCGCAAAAAACATACTTTCCCATTTGACAAACTTTTCTGGAACATTATGCTTCTAAAACTGAAATTAATAAAAATTACCAATTGAATTTATATATCATTTACATATCAATTTAATTTATAATTTATATATATATATATATATATATATATATATATATATATATATATATATATATATATATATTATATATTATATATATATATATATATATATATATATATATATATATATATATATATATATATATATATATATATTTTTAAACAACGAGTTTTACAACAATTTAAGGGACGCTTATTTCAAATTTACACAAACGGTGAATGCTAAGCGTTACTGTGAAACTGGGATCCCGGATACCAACATGGTGGACACAAGTTAATTATACTGAATGTTTACCCAGTTCGGTTAACTTAAACTCTGGACGAGTCCATTTTCGAATTGCCCCACTTCGGAAAACTCTAAGTTCTCGGGTACGATACGAACGGCTAGCAAATATAAATTTGTGCACTTGCATCATCACAACCAGCCCTAAAACATGATACACGTTAAAAACCCAAAATACGACGTATTTTTAAAAAAATTTCCCGTTCACTTATCTTGTGGTGTATTTATTTAATGGTCAACAGGCTCTCAAACGAATCATTAGATACGATCAAAACTGTAGCCAATTCCGATAAACAGATTTCGTGTGGGGAGGGGGTGCAGCGATAACCCATAAGTTTACTTTTTATTTCTGTACCATTAAGCCAAACCCGTTAGCCAAACCAAAAGCCGTTTCGTCTTCGAAAATCCACAGATATAGGCAAACATGCATACAAAATTTTATCAAATTCGGTTTATTAGTTTAATCTCCGTCGTTAATCACACACAGACGCAGTAAAAACCACATCGAAACCGTGTAACCTCACATCACGACTTCGCTATTGACTCTGGAACACGTGCATTGCAAGGTACGTGACATAGGCACAGACCACTTCTCCGCGGAGTTTCACACGCATATACTGTGCACCGGCACGCATCCCGTCTTACCCTACCGTTAACGTTTCCTGTATTGTGGTGTATCCAAACTTTCACGTAAAATATTGTTTTACCCGTATCTGCCAAGAATTGCACACACACACGCGTTCTTTTCTACCCAACTGTTAAAGTCTCTAGCTAGTCTTTTCCAACTTTCACAATAAACATAGAAATTTCAATTATAGCGAACGTCAATTGTAGAATAAGTCCATCGTGGTAATGCTTAGTCTCGAATCGTTAAGTTTTGAGGGGATCGTTTAATTTTTGTGTATTTGGCAGGACCTATACACAGTGTTAGCACTGAAACATCTGAATTCATTCAAACTGGAAAGAATCGACTTTTGTAATAGTTCGTTACTTATAAAATTCGGACAACGTTCTTAATTTGAACGTGACCAATTTTCTAAAAGCGCATAAATTTATCTTATATTCAACAAAAAAATCACATTTTACCGTTGTAATCAGCGTTACAATTTTGAATACATTATTGAATTTAAAATTACAATGAAAATACAAAAATGAATTTGACGTTGGTCAAGGTTCATATTTATTAACTAACCGAGAGAAGCGAATCTTTTTTATAAACTCAACCGTTAGGGGTTTGGATTGTGTGTTTGTTACGCAGTTTTTGCGAAAAGCATTTACTGATTGCTTGGAAATTTGGTATGAAGGTACCTTGTATAAAACCCGAACGACGTGTGTGTAAGATTTTTCCCGTTCACTTTCGTTTCAAGATGGCGGTCTCTGATTTAACAATGACAAGAGTAGATTAACGCATTGACTATATTTTTTTGAAATTTGTTACAAAGGTACTTTGTATAAGGCCCGAACGACGTATTTACAAGATTTACTTAGTTCACTTCCGTTTCAAGATGGCGGCCTCTGATTTAACCGACTAATGTCATTGCTGGCTATTTCCTGTAACAATAATTTCGTCCGCTGCATGGAAAAAGAGCAAACAGTGTCTAATAAATTTACGTTTTGGGTAAGTACCTACCTTTAGCTATTAAATTGGCGGAAAATGTTACGAGCGCTGTCGTGGAGCGGTGGTCAGGCAGATAAACAAGAATACACGGCGAGGTCTACTGTTATTTGAACTACTAGTGAGAACGATCGGTTGTTTTGATCTTTGATATAATCTCCAACAGTAAATTTCTTTTTATTTATAATTTTGTATACTAAATTGATTCAAAAATTTGACAAAAAAATGATAAACCGATTTTGAGAATTCCATTTACGGTTTTTTGGTCGATATAAGTTCCCGTTCCCGTTTTTTCCGTGAAATAATTGATATTTTTTGTACCGTTTATGTTTTATTTCACTATATCTGAAGATACCTCACGGCGTAACACGTCACTGAATAAAGAAAGAATTTTGTGAAACTATGTCAGTGTTCTAATAATTTTGGAACAAGTATCAACCCTCTGATAAGCCTCACAGACCTACTATATAACTTTACAGTATCCCGTACTCCGCTCATCTTTCACTAAACTTTCTACACGCACACGCACGCGCACGTATTAATGATGCACGCATGGTCAGTCTGGCCCGGAGCGCGAACTTTCGATTCATTTATTTGAGTGTCCTATTTACAGCATCGTTTTAATGAAGGGTTTATTTATGGATGGTTGTCAACGTTCATGAGTTCGGCTTTGACGTGGTCAAGGTTGGAACAATTTGGTAAGGTCTGCAAGGTTCTGTATGTACTGTTATCGTAGTCTTTATGGAAAATAATGGAAGTCCAGGCGTTTACCGGATCGACAGCTGGCTAGCGAGGCAATCTTCCTCTTCGGAATGGTTGCAAATAAGAAGTTCGTTTGTTTTTTAAATCTGATTGGATTCTCCTATTTCCACTCAAGCAACTTGGTATTTCTGTAGAGTTGTTCCAGGTGCCGTGTAGTTGTTCTGTAGCGAGTGGTCCTCCTCGATGTTTTGTCGAACGATTTTCGACCTGTATTTATTTATACTCGGAATTATGGCGAGAACCATAATTATTCAGAAATGTATTGTTAAAATCAGAGAAAGAACGCACCAATCAAAATGAAGCTAGGGTGTGTGGGAGATTCGATATGGTGCGTCGTCAATAATGCCTGGACAGAAATTTGACAATCTAGCGTATATTAGGCCCGAGGTACGCGAATACTGCGAACCAGTTAGAAGTGAGTATTGGTTGACGGGAGAATTATGAACTAGGATTGCAGGCGAAGGTTGTTTGAAAGCCGGGAAAGAAGTTCGGGAATTTAGCGTGGATGTTTATTCTGTGTTACGTTCTTGTGTTGTTTAGGCGAAGACACTGTAATAGGTCCTGTTCAGAAGTGTTCAGCGCTCAGTGGTCAGTCTGCTGCGTCTCAGAATTGCGCACACCTCAAGGACGTAGGCTCGAGACGCAGTTACTGACAAAATTTAACCCTTTCATGTTAAAGGCATGTTCCCATTAATCTAACTGCATAAAGTATAGACGTTAAAAAAATTACCTTCGATACTTGTATCTAAACAACTAAGAGCCTGTGGGACCCTGTCTGTCGGCAATATTTTTTCTATTCCCTGTACGATTAATGTTAATTAATTCTCCCTAAGACTTCGTTATTGCTTAAGATAAATTTAAAGATCTCATTTCAAAGATCTTGTATGCGAGCATATGGTCAGACTGTACAATTTGTATATAAAAGATGTTTGCAAAATGTATACAAAAAATTATATTATTTTAACCAAAAATAAAAATCATGTGTCATGTTGTTTCTTCCTTTTTATTTTAATTACGATAATTTATTCGTAAATACGACAAATTAACATAGCTAGTTTTTAACAACATAACCTAAAACTTTTTTTTTTGTCCGACTATTGTGCACACTTGGGCTAATGCAGACGATGGGATGATTTATAGCGAATGAAAATGCCAAGCCCTGGCCGGGAATCGAACCCGGTTCTTCGGGATGAAAGTCTAGTACGCTATCAACTAGGCTACCGAGGCATTATAGCCTATCAGTTGTTCAATGAAATCAGGTGATCGTTACGAATTAATGTAAAACAACTGATCTTGTACTATAACATAGCTGGTTTTTAACGACATAACCTAAAACTTACTGTAGCCTATCAGTTGTTCAATGAAATCAGCTGATCTTTTACTATAACACAGTTAATTTTTAACAACATAACCTAAAACATATTTCAGCATATCAGCTGTTCAATAAAATCAGCTGATCGTTAAGAATTAATATAAAACAACTGATCTTTCAACTACCAGTATACATTTGTAGCCTATCAGTTGTTCAATGAAATCAGCTGATCTTTTACTATAACACAGTTAATTTTTAACAACATAACCTAAAACATATTTCAGCATATCAGCTGTTCAATAAAATCAGCTGATCGTTAAGAATTAATATAAAACAACTGATCTTTTAACTACCAGTGTACATTTGTAGCCTATCAGTTGTTCAATGAAATCAGCTGATCTTTTACTATAACACAGTTAATTTTTAACAACATAGCCTAAAACATATTTCAGCATATCAGCTGTTCAATAAAATCAGCTGATCGTTAAGAATTAATATAAAACAACTGATCTTTCAACTACCAGTATACATTTGTGCACTCGCATCACGCAACGCACAAAATCCAACATCACAACGATCGCTAAGACATGATACATGTTAATATAAAAGACATATCACATTGCCACACATAAGTCTTTTAAAATGATACATCAAACATTACTTTACCTTAACAAATAATGGGGAAATCAGTATCGATAATTAACGTTAGACTTAGAGGGTCAACAGATTCAATTTATCGAATACACTTCTGAGTATATAAATCCAAGGAGAATCACTTTTTGAGGCCGTTGAGCATACAGTTTGTGTGTGTCTAGCTTTAAAATAAAACTTTATGAATATTACGGCGGTCAGGGTTTATTTTTTTAAGACCAAGATGTTCGTTACGTTATTCAATATTGTAGTTTTTTGAAAATTCACTTCCATCCCGTCAAGAAGACAGCTACGTGCAACTATTATTTCACTTTCCTGGTTGTATTTACTTTTAGAAAACCTTGTAAGCAGATGACGTCGGAAAAATATAACCGTGGTTGCTTCTAACTAAAAGTGTGTTTAGCTGGAAAATATGGAGTCACCGGACCTACATCCAAATTTCATCGAGATCTTTTAACTAAGTCACCAGCGATGAACACAAACACAGATCATCCACGTTTTTTACTAAGTAATCTGACACACATAAACTAAACCCTCAATATTTTTCGGTCTTTTATTTCCTCTAAGACATGTTTTTTTTTTAGGAAATACCGATACATTTTATTGCTCACCTACGTGCCACTTAAACATTATTAATTTAACGTGAGAAAGTTTGTGCAATGCGTCGGCACCATTTTATCGCCTTGTCTGTTGCCGTTCATCAGCTGTTCAATTACGAGGTCACCAATTTCACCAAACAATAAAATTCGCCGCCACCAAGAAGAACAAACACATGGTAGCCTGAATATTTAGTACACACTATATCAACTCGGCCGCGGATCGTTAATTAACCGCACATTTCGCATCTGTGCCCAGTGAAGCGTGCGGCCTACGTATCAACAGCCTGGATCGTTTCTATTAATCAACAATTAAACCGCCCAATTTGTAAAGTACAAATCGAAAGAGAAAAATCAACTTTCGTTTCGGTTACTTTTTAGGTTAGCTTCGATTGCGCTTTCTTCCGCCATTACAAGGCCGGTGCTTTCCTTTTTCAAATTTACGACGATGAAATTGGAGAAGTAATGGGAATTTGAAAGGTTTTTTATTCACTCGCAATACGAAGTGTAAGTTACAGTGGTCGAAAAAACATTTTGAGGAGTTATTCCTCCGTCTGTGTTTGAAATCGGAAGTAATTTAATTTTAGATGTTTTTATTCACTCGCAATACGAAGTGTAAGTTACAGTGGTCGAAAAAACATTTTGAGGAGTTATTCCTCCGTCTGTGTTTGAAATCGGAAGTAATTTAATTTTAGATGTTTTTATTCTCTCACAATACGAAGTGTAAGTTACAGTGGTCGAAAAAACATTTTGAGGAGTTATTCCTCCGTCTGTGTTTGAAATCGGAAGTAATTTAATTTTAGATGTTTTTATTCTCTCGCAATACAAAGTATATAGTGGTCGAAAAAAACACTTTGAGAAAATACCTCTGTTTTTCAATCCGGGAGGCTAAAAGAATTCGCATATTTTCGGAGCAATTTCCGATTCAAGTATTTTTGCCAATTAATAAATTTATATATTTACCATGGCACAGCTATCTTTGTAGACCTATCGAGCATTATGAACGAAAAGAAGCAAAAGCTTAAATTCACAAAATCTGAAGCATATCCTTCAATTTGATATGAATAAAAATATCAGTCAAAACCTTTCACTTTAAAGAAAAAGAAAATCCTTCTTTTGTTGATCCATTTGCCTTAGTAATAAATGGTTATGAATACAACTGATGAGTACTCTAAATGAGAAGCGAATCCTTTGACAATGATGACTCTAGTCCAGGATTGTTTCTCTTAACGTCCATACTTTATGCCAGTTAGACTAATGAGGACGAGGGAAAAGCAACTGCTGCTTGAGGTGCGTAGTTCGAAGACGCAGCAGACTAAACCGAAGCTTTAGCCACATCGACCACCGAGTCCCCTATTCAGCAGGAGATTAACCTGTGAAGTAAATGCTACTGTTGAATTTCCCTTGTTGCCACGGCAGAGTTAGTTCGTGTGCAAAGTGTTGAACATTATAAATAACGTTCTTTTCCACTTATTGGAGATTTTAAGAGCTATAGGTTCGGAAAATAGGCTAATGAACAAGTTTTTAGACACCAGTGAAGAGACTCGAGGTGAGGCTATCTCTTCATCACAAGGAATGTTTGTGTTATTTAGCTGATCCTGGACATCAAAAGATTTTCAATGGGTGACACAATCTACGATGACAAAAACATTTAAAAATATTATTACCGGTATTAAAGAATAAGCGACTGATTCTACTGCACCACAGCCAGTCCTACTGCGATGAAATGCATTCACTCAAAGCGATTTCTTTGTTTGAACAAGACATAACTTTCCTGCAGCAAATACACGTGCAAAATACAAATATTATCAACACGAAACTGACACTAACCTTAAACAACACCTTCAGATACTATAAAAATAAGTAAGTTATTTGAACAGTGATTCATTTTCATGTTTTACATGGAATCAGGCTTACTTTTCTACTGAAGGATTTACTAGTAAACAAAGGTAATCATTACTTATATGGAATAACAAAAGTGTTTTTGCTTCTACACTTTATTTGAAACAAAACTTTTTACTTCTATCTTTTACTTGAAGAATTTCCTTCAGTATTATTCATACGGTTCGTTGTGTCTTTTCTATTTCCCGAGACGATCTCTCTTCACATAGTCTTCAACTAGGATTTGGAGATTAATGAAGTTATACACACCCCCTAATTCTAGTTGACTTCTTATTTTGATATTGAGATGTTTGAACTAGTAATTCCCTTTTGACCCTTGTCACTGTTCCATTCCCCCCACGATTAGCACACGAAATGAGGTCCGCCCAACCAGAGCCACATATGTATTGGTAGGACTAATAAGATACACTAGGAGGTCTTCAGGCATATCAGAGCTCCGTTTGATACACCGTTATACCGGTGTCATTACTGAATATAAACGTACTACAAAGTATGAGAAGTATGCGAGCGCTTGCTGCTGTTGACATCTTGCGGTGGAGTATTCAACTACAGTTAAATTAATAATTCTACTGTATATTTTCTCAAACGTCTCCACCCTTGACCTTGCAGTTTGCAGCGTTCATAGTGACAAGTAGACCAATTACTTGGACTTTATCCTCTGATATCGAGCACACTTTTTGTAATAGTGACTGGGTGCGTGCGCGCGCGTGTGTAAGTAGATGAGTGACAGTAGTACGAACTATAGGCACTGTGAGATCGTTATACCCATCAGCTGCCTCCACCGGATATTTTTGGCCCATATTTATAGAACAAATTTGTTTATTCAAACATACTTTTTGCCATTTTTTGGTCCAAAAATATGAATAATAAAAATCTAATTTTCTTAAAATTGTCTCAAAAGGGTTTATTTTAAAATGATTGAGATGAAAATCTTCGATTTTTATTAAGTCCAATATTTGAAAATTATAATAGAAGCTTTTTATCGACCCCTTAAAAAGTGATCTAGGGATCAAGATCGGCGTTAATTTCAAGGTCCCAGGAGTGGATCTTATCATGCTGGCCGTTCCGATATGTTTACTTTCATAATATATAAAGTATCCTTAAAGTTCCTCAGCTTGATCCTCGCTGAGCGTGTCAAAGACCGTAGGAAGGCATGATGACAGATCTACTGTAAACACACCTACGATCAGCTGCATGTAAAGTAGGCCGCGTACACTTTCTTCATTATTCGGCAAATTTTAAATATTCGGAACGAGTTATTTTAGCGGCAACAAGTGTCCGCGCGTCGCGTGACTCCCCCCGCCCTCCCCGGCAAAGCCGACCGGTCCCGCGAACCTGTTGCCACAACACCGGAAGTCCTAATTTAACAGAACGCATGCATTAATCAATTATTTGAAAGCCTCCAATTTGCTAACAATAAACGCGGATCCATGGTAAACATCGGAACGAGGTCAACCGATCCCTTTCACTCAAAAGTTCGAACGTGCCCGACAATTTTGACATTTGCAAGTTACAACTTGAGCGCACGATCAACCTTTGCCGTTATTCTTAGCCGCTGTTATACCACGGCATGATGTAATTAACTGAAATTAAAGATTCTATCGTTATGAATACCGATCTTGCGAGAAAATTTGATAGGACAACTTTCTTGTAAGTTTCAAGGTCGCAAGCCCGCAGGCGGTTAATTTATTCCGATTGATTTTTTGATTGACTGTAATTTGATTTTATCATCTTTAAAAGAACATTACTATAATGGGACGGTCACTTATAAGCAATAATCGTTCAAAGGAAGTATACTTATAAGATTTTTAATTTTAATAAGTCTAGTGGAGATAAATTTTCATTTAAAATTTTAATGGCAAACAGAACTAGATTTTACTTTCTCAATATCCGAAGTGTCGAAATGCTTACATTCACTAGATAATCGTCCAAACAAACGATCTTTAGAATCAGCAAGTAGTATAGATTTTCATTAAAGAACCATGAAAGGAATCGATCTTTAAAATTGGAAAAAAGTGTTAACGTTCACTAAAAAATCGTGAGGAATAATCTTTAAATAGGAATATAGTGTTCACTAAAGAACCGAAGAAAGGTCTTTAGAATTGAAAAGTAGTGTGGGACACTAAAGTTTTTGAAAGGAATCTATCTTTAGAATCGGAAAATATTGTAAACGTTTACGAAAGAAACGTGAATTGTATCGACTTTTAGAATCGGAAAGAAGTGTAAACGTTCACTAAAGAATCGTGAAAGAAATCGATCTTTAGAATCGGAAAGTAGTGTGGACGTTCAATAAAGGATTGTGAAAGGAATTCATACGATCTTTAGAATTATTGTCGATTGTGAAAGGAATTATTGTCGATCTTTAGAACCGACAAATAATGTACATGTTCACTAAAGAATCGATCTTTAGAGTCGGGAAGAAGGTCATGCTAATAATTTTTTTTTAATGTTCAACCATTTTTGAAAAACAACTGTTAAATATCGGATTTTTTTTGTATCAGTACAAAATATTTTGATGAATACTTCCTCCAATATTGTCCATTAGTATCCAAACAAAACGTAGACTATGGATTACTGTAACCTTAGAAACCCGATTTGGAAGTTATAAAAATAAGTGAACAAGTTTAGCTTTGTCTCAAACATTGTTCATACATAAAATGATGATATTAAACATAAGTCAGTGTACTAAATTAAAAACAACTGATCTGTCTTTCGCTCTTGCGATTTTGTCTGAAAACATAATTTTTGTTTGATTCAAATTTGATACACACGGAATTATTTTCCATAAAATTTGAGCAATCTGATTGATGAACGAATCTTGAAAATGTTTAGTGTTTCTGTTTTTATCGTTCATTTTCCATCCATTTTTTTTTTTTTTTTTTTTTTTGACAGTTTAATGTAAAATAGGTTTTTGCCATATTTACTTACTCCATTTAGCGAAATCTAATGTTAGATGTTTAACATTCTTCATGATGTTTAAATCTGAGATATTTAAAAAAATATTTTTGGACATCTGTGTAACAAAAAAGCAAGAAAAAATGTTACCTTTTTTAAAAAAAGTTGAGACTTCTTATTCGGGTGACAGCCAAACTTTATCTGAAAAAAACCAGAAAAAATATCAGGAATCATGAAACCTGGGAATTATGTTTATCTTTCTGTAATAAAATAAAACATTCCACGTACTAACCATTCATAACGAAGTACACAGTAGAAGCACGCAACACGAAGTAATAATTTTAAATTACTTCCCGAAATTAAAGTTAAGTAGTTGTTTCACTGACTTGATAGAAGCGAATTTTCAAAAATATTTTTCTTTATCTAACTCATATTTTAAATTATGATTTCGTTATCATAAGCAATATTCAATAATAGTTTAAAATTTATATTACACTGAAAATGAACCCTAACCGCCATCAAAATTTAATTTCCTAATTACAACGGACAGTGAAAATGCAAAACGCTTATTAATGAAGTTTTTGATTTTTGTACCCCAAGTTTGAATCAAACTGGGCAAAAATTGCGAACACAAACATATAAATTGTTTTTAACGGCTTCTCTCAAAAAGTGATCTAGAGGTCAGGATCGGTGATAATTTCAGTTTTCCTGGTCTGGGTTTTTACCATGATTCCTGCTCCTAATGGCTCATTTTCCAATTGAAATTCGCTAGAAAAAGCGTATTACGGAATGTATGTTTCTTCTGTTTAACGGAAGTTACAGAAGGTTCTTAAGCAATTATGTTAAAGGTGTAATATTAGATAAAACCTCTTACAATCAAGGTTACCGGTGCTGTACGGGACACTTTGCAGCAAGTTGACTAGCCCAGTGTGACTCAGCTTGTAGACGGACATGAGGTGTCATGTAACTTGCACACTGAACACACCTTGGTCTGGTCTGTTAGAGTACAAAGTTATGTATATCCAGTATAGGGGTAACTACAGTGAAAGCATTGAGTATGAACTGACTAGAAGTACAGTCACTATAATAAACAGTGTGCTCGATATCAGCGGCTAAAGTCCAAGTAATTGTACTATCTGCCGCTACGAACGCTGCAAGGACAGGGGTGGAGACGTTTGAGACAATAGACAGTACAATTATCTAATAACTGTAGTTCAACAGTCTGCTGCGAGATGCCACTAGCAACGAGCACTCACATATCTTTTAAGGGTTATCATTCCAGTAAGTATACATTCCACAGTGAAACCGTTACGAAGGGTTGTGCTTATACTAGATACCCAGTGCAACGTCACTTTCAATTTGAATACCTTCTCCTGTTCTCGAAATATTAATACTTTCGTTTTTAAAAAAGATGGCTAAGCGGAGCTTTTTTGGATATAACAATAACTTTTTCGAAATTTCCGCATGCATAATCATACAATCGATATCTCTACACTTTCAGGTGATTTATTAAAGTTATGATTTTTACAGTTTTTTTCACTACCATACTACTACCATATTTTATACATGAATTAACCCTAGAAGGACCAAGGAAGTGTTCACACTTTATAAAACTCCCTGAAAATGAAAACAATACTGTAAACTATTTTTTAATTTTTGTGTCATAAAACATTTATTTGAATACTCCATCCACCTCAAACGACTAGCATTTCTTTGTTTGTTTATGCGGCAAAAACTAAGACATGGTCATTTTTTAACCCACTCTTGGTCCAATTTGTAAACCAATAAGTAACAGTTTTTTTTTAATAACTGTATTTTATAACTGCTTTTACTCATGGTATTTTTATAAATTCTAAATTCTCTATATGACAATAGTCGTTTTTCCAAACATATATTCATTACCACTTTTTTCACTGTCACAGTTGGTACACCTGCAATTTATCACTCATGTATCACGTGTGTTATGCTGCTGCCCCCATCTGTGACTGTATAAAACAACTACTGTTTGTTGCCCATGTGACAAGTACGTTTGTGGGACACTCAGTGAAAAGTTAAATATTTGTTTCAATTGTAAAACAGTTCCCAGATTACTTCAGAATTAAAACAGAATTACCAGATTACTTCAGTACGTAGAGAAATTAAAAACTGATAAACTCTTCTAGAAATAAGTTGTTTGTAAAATATAAAACATATTTTTAGGGAAAGTTAATTCAATGTGATTCTTTAGTAGATAATATGTTTTCTATAATTAATATTAGTTTTATAAATAAAACCTCTTAAAACTCTGATTTATAGAATGTACATTTTTTTTAACCCTCCGATAGTCCTGGGTGTTATCGAAAATATCTTGGTCTATCTACACTTAAATAATATCCATTAAATAATATTTAGATTAAATCTATTTCGATCATTTTGTGCAATTTTTTACGGAACTATATTGTGAAGTTATTACTATTTACATCTTATGGAATATGATAGATTTACTACGCCAAAGTCACCGACAGAGGCTATCTTTTCCAATGTCATTATTAGTGCATAATTCGTGTTGTCAATATTCTTTATAAATCGCGGCATTTTCAAAGATTTCGTGTTCGACGCGCGACAATAATTGTAAAATTAATAAGAAAACATTACAATTTTAGTGCAACCGGCGTGCTGAAAGGCTTGTTTTGTCGTGTCTTTAATAAAAAACTGTGTTAGTATCTTAAGGTAATTAAAAAAAAGTTTGGTTGTTTTATAATTACACGCATTTAATCAACATAATCGTTTTCGCAATAAAAACACGTTAGCTACTTTCGCGTCGCAGTAATTTTAGGTTATGTTTCACACTTTTATTCACCATTTGCTTCTAACTTACCGTACTTCCCGCTTACCGTACTTACCGTAATTTATTATTGGTCACATAATAAAGCGTTTTGTCACGAAAATTTACCAACCACCTGTAAGTACAAATTTACCGTAGGTTACTTAGGGGTTTTTAAACACTCTGTACATCCGAAAAATCCGACAGAATTTTTTTCAAAATCGTTTCTTGAAAAATTTGGTCATATTTTAGTCGTATAGCTCGTCAGTTCTTCAAGATTTAAAAAAATTTAATAAATTTACGGTTTGTCAACAAATTGATAAAAAATTAATGCAATCGGATGGTTTAAGTTTTTGTTTTTTTTTTGTGAATTTTCACTGGAAAATGGAATATCGGAGCGGTCTTTCCACGATAGGCGTTCGATAGCTCGTTTTGCGACGAAAATTCAATAAAAAAATGTAATACTCATGACATGCAAGCTGTTAATTTGAGAAGTTTTCAACGCTGCTTCCGATGACGAAATGAATTTTTTAAAAAAAGGTTAGATTAAAAAGTGATGCATTTTTATAGGTTAGAAATGGTTGAAAAAGATTTGTTCAAGCTATTAGCAAAATCGATGTTTATGCTAAGTTTGAATCGAATCGGACGAAAATTACGAACGAGAGCGCGATCACTCAATCACTCACACATAAGCATGAGCGCGCGCGCGCACACACATACACACACACACACATACAAGTATACTGACAAATATACAAGTAAACACAATTTTTTCGGACTCAGGAAATATATGCATCATATGAAATTCAAGATAGATTTTTTCACCATGACATCTTTTTACGTAATTCGAACAGTGAGAAAATATAATATTACGCAAGAAATTCCATAATTTTGCAATAGCAACGTAACTGCACTTTCTCCGCTAAACGGCAATTTACATAAAACCAAAAGAATTTTAATGCGATTCTCACATTAACCGGATAACCTCACACAGACGCTTCCTTGAGATGGACTGTGGGAAGATTGTTGTTTTGCTTATGAAAAACGAAACGACAAAACGCGATACTGATGTTAAAGGTGTCATTCGAAAAACGTGGAGGCGTATTTAAATATGATAAAAACTTGTTTGTAATAACAACTGTTCAAAATTGTTCATTTATGGTAATAATACGGTAACTCGTAAGTCAATCAGTAAACTCGGTCCTTTACGCAAGTTTGAATCTCCCGCCGTCATTACTGTAACTGACATGAATACTGAAATAAGCTAAATTACAAATAAAATTTTGAGGTTAGGTTTATTACTCTTTGTTCTTAATATTTTAACGGTGGAAATATGCAGCTGCGATTGCAACGAGTGGTCAAGAAAGATCGAAACACCAATTTGCGGGCAAACGCAACTATTTTCTAGTTATTGTACACTATCCGGAAACAAGCACACGTCAGTATGCCATAATTACTAATATTACTGATAGAAAGTAAAGAAGTTACACCACAAAAAAAAAATCTAAGGTTAGACTTATTACTATTTATTTTTAACATTTTAACGTTAACAGTACGCAGATGAAATTTTAACGAGTAATCAAAAAAAAAATGTTGTAAAAAAATCATGTGCTATTTTTTCTCTTCCTTTTTATTTTAATTACAATAATTTGTTCGAAAACACGACACAGCCTAAAACTTACAGCCTATAAGCTGTTTAATGAAATCAGCTGATCGTTACGAATTAATATAAAACATCAAATTTTTATATTACATATTTATCAAAATTAATTTATCGATTCATTTCATATATTTACATATAGTCTGGCTATAGTACGCAATGTTGGTCAAAAGCCTTGATTGCATTGAAATTTGGTATGAAGGTACCTTGCGTAAAGCCCGAACGACGTAAATGTACGATTAATTTCATAAATTTCCGTTTTAAAATGGCTGCCTCTGATTTAACAAAGAAGAGTGGACGCAAGTTTTAGCTAAACACGCAACCGACAGTTTTCAAATCTGGTACGAAGGTACCTTGTAAAACAATTCTGTTATTGAACCAAAAATAAAAATCATGTATCATGTTACCTCTTCCTTTTTATTTTAATTAGAATAATTTGTTCGAAAACACGACACATGTTCCTTATTTTTAATTGTTTTATAATGTAGGTCCCACAACCTAATATCACAACATTTATAAATAATATATCGAAATTTCATACCAACCACCTAAACCAAAACAATAAAAAATTATTTTATCAATGAAGGTACATTTGATACCTTCAGGATAACAATTTAGGGTAACAAATTAGGGTAACAATTTGATTCGTTTCGTATATTTACATCGCTCCAACTTCTTCGTAGTTTCGGTAGTGTAGTGGTTATCACGTGCGTCTCACGCGCGAAGTCCCCGTTTCGATCCCGGGCGGAAACAGAAAATTTTAATTATAATTAATTTAATTAAAAATTAAATTAACGATTCATTTCAAATATTTATAACGGTCAAACTTCTTCGTAGTTTCCGTAGTGTAGTGGTTATCACGTGTGTCACACGCGTAAGATCCTCGGTTCAATCTCGACAGGAAACACATGAAATTTTAATTATGATCAATTTAATATGAGACTTGCGACGCGCAAAATATCCTACTATATATCAATATAAATTTGTGCACTCGCGTCAAGCAAAATCCAACATCACAACCACCCTTAAAACATGTTGCATGTTAAAAAGATGGACTCTACTTTGCAGGTAATCTCAAATCTCTTGTTGTCGTACACTCGCAGGAGACAAGTATTTATACAACACAAGTGCCGATAGCAGACTTGGCAACACCGCCGCTGGATGTGTGTCAGCTCCTGGAAAAAGCCGTCCAGCTGGTCGCGGCCACACATGAATGATTGTCTTGCATTTCCGAAGACCTCCGAGAAATTCAAGTAACATTGCATATCTTTAACGAGTCGTTTCCACGTACGTAACAGGTTTTACTGCACCTTATTTGTTTCTCTCTTCCACTCGTCAGCTTAACAATAAACAATCGCGTCATGCAGATGTTTCGCTGACGTGACAGAAGCAAATTACTTAAAGTAACAAGTCAATAACGTCCAATAAACACACTTTTCATCGCAGATATGTTAATTGTCATATATGTAATGGTATTTGAAAATACTAAATTCTAATTGTTGCTGATTTTAACGCCGATAACGATAGAATACAACATATGAACACAGGCAAGCGCGAGCGCGCGCGCGCGCACACACACACAGTGGAGGAAGATGCGGAGCATGTATTTTTCCGGTGTCAGAGATTCGACGAGGACAGGATGAACCTGCAAACATACCTGCGAGGCAACATATCTGTGAAACATTACATCTGCTTGTGACAATGATGACTTCAACTGGAGGCCCACTGCAGGATTCGCCGCAGTGGTCATGAAGAGGCTGAGGACTGAAGATCAAGAAAGGAGAACCAACGCTGTAGACGGATAGACGGACAGTCATTCAACCTCATTACGAAGTAATGCCTAGCGGGGGAGCGTCTGTGGGGTGGGTTGCAGGAGATAATTTCTTTTGGTGGTTTTTTAGTGGGTAGCAGTATCTCTTAAAATGAGTTTGAACTTAGTCCCACAATCTGGGGAGTGACGGTTACTTACAAAGTGACGGCCGTCTATAAAAGATTTTTCCACCTTTTTTGGCATCGCAAAAAAAGCACACACACACACACACACACACACACACACACACACACACACACACACACACACACACACACACACACACACACACACACACCGTCAATTAAAGGACCAAGAAAATTAAGCGTGTTAAAAAAATCAGTTTAAAAGATTATTAAGTAAAAAGAATTCCAAAAATTACCTTTGCATTAATCAGCTTTAAAAACCGCTAACATTAGCTTTTTGACTTTTCGAAATCCGTTTAAATTAAGAAATGTTTCACGGCGGTCAATGTTCATTTTCGTATTTTCTTTGTTTCTGTAAATTTCAACTGTCTGTTTACAGTCATCAAATCCCTAAGGGTAAGTAGCTAGCGAAATAAATCAATGCTTAGATAAGGTTAGAATAATATTGAAAGGCGCCTGGCTGTGCAGCCTCCACCTTGGCTTGGGATAAAGTAATCTAACCCAAGAGCACATCCAACTAGGATACCTCGGGATTACCAAACCGTACCACTGAATATAAAGGTATTAGAATGATAAACTTATGAGAGCTTTGTGAGCACCCGCTGTTGGTGACATCTTGCGGCAGAGTCTTCAACTACAGTTAAATAAATAATATTACTGGCTATTTTCTCAAACGTTTCTCCCCTATCATTGCAGCTTGAAGCGTTCGTAGCGGCAGATAGTCCAATTATTTAGACTTTAGCCGCTGATATCGAGCACAATTTTCATAATAGTGGTATACTTCTAGTACGTTTGGGACGTAGTACATTCTCAGGACCGTTGGGGTGACGGATAACAGAAACAAACCACCCGTACTTTCGGCGGTTCATAAAAAACAACGTACTCTGTTTATAGTACAGAATGTTTTATTTTTATTATTTTGGATAATGTAATAAAAACCATAAATTTTCTGTTTAACTTTAATTATGTATTAAACAAATTTTATATACACAGGTATTTAATACAGTAAATTATCCGTATTAAACTTTTTGATAAGTATTCACGTAACATATCCGAGAGCACCGCGCGTGCCACGTGTAGGTAAAGTACACGTGACTGTTACCTGATCGACTTATACGCTGAATGGTATTATCGTAAATAGTTTGCGTGTTTATATTTCAACAGAAAAATCATACAATCTTCCGGAATTAGTCGACACTATTTGAAGTGTTTGTTAGTGTTATTCAGTGTTTGCTTAAGGTAACACTTATTGTCAGCTACCGTCGCATAGGATATAAATATGTCGAGTCCACTTACAGTGTTTTGTTTTGTCCAGAAGGTTACTTTTATTAAAAATGATTTACTACGGAAGACTGTTTATTTAAAAATGTCAGATAACAGAATTAACTTGACGGTTAATCGAGACTCTACTGTATATAACATTTTAACGACCGTTCAAGAAGTATCCTAGAGGTGATCTTTTGAAAAAATACGCTTATTTCAAGGTTCCGGGTTTAAATTGAATGTTATCATGACATGGCTGCTCCGATAGCTCATTTTTTAATGGAAATTCGTTAATAATACAGTTTCGATAGGACGCTGCGCCGTACATTCTAATACAGTTACCGCTGAACTAGTTCTATCAGCGTGTTGTCGCTAACACGGGCGACACGTCCGCACCGGCGCGGTAAAGAGGCCAGCAACAAGCGCAGCCTCTATGGCTCTGTGATAATCTCGCTCCGCCATTCATTACGGCAGCTATTACACCCGGTGCACTATTTTTAAGGCGCAGAAGAAGTCGGCCAAGGCTACAACCGTACAAACCGAACCGAATCGAAACAGTGAAATTGCCGGTAATTACACCTGCGCACCGTGAAAGCGCAGTGGACGTAATCTGTGCGCGGGTTGTGTGTAAACAGAAGCGACGCGACTATCTAAGAACTCGGCCGGATTTCGTCGCGCTGAATCTGATACTACTTTTTGCTGCTAGATATAAGTGAATTACGGGGGTTTCAATTCGTGCGCTGCGAAAAAACGTTAAAAGCTTCCAAAACAATTAAATTATCTAATAAACGGTAAAATTAAACACTTACGAACGTAAACAAAAAGTATATGTTGCTCTTTTCCATCGAATAAACACTACACAAACTCTCTCGCATTCAATTATTCCCCAAAAAGATCCTGCTGAAATACGGGAAAAATCGTTATTGAACAAAAAATAAAAATCACGTATCACTTTTTTTCTTCCTTCTTATTTTAATTACTATAGTTTGTTCGAAAACACGACAAATTAACATAGCTAATTAATCAGCTGATCGATGCGAATTAATATAAAACAACTGATTCTTTACTATTACATATTTATCAAAATTAAATTAACGATTCGTTTCGTATATTTGCATCACTCCAACTTCTTCGTAGTTTCGGTAGCATAGTGGTTATCACGTGCGTCTCACCCACGCGCAAAGTCCCGGGCAGAAACAGGAAATTTTAATTATAATTCATTTAATACGATACTTGCGACGAGCAAAATATACTGTTATATATCAATATAAATGTGTGCACTCGCATCACGCAAAATCCAACATCACAACCAGCCCTGAAACATGATACACGTTAAAAGAACATCGGACTAATTTCACGAAATATTTTCGTCAAATTTTGAATATATTTGAAGAATCTAACTCAAAACGGTATACCAGGTCCGAAGTCAAGGAAAATAACGGTTCAAGAATAAATTGAAGAAAACTGGACGGCGGTTAGGCTTTATTTTTTGATTTTTCCATTTACTATGGTACAAAAGATATTTTTTATTTCGAATTCGCTCTACTAACTTGACTTTTAACTCATGTTTATATAACTCTTCTCGTATATATACTAGACCCATTAAAATTACAAAAATAATGCTTCCGGTAGTAGGAATCATTTTCGTATTTCCAGTCTAAAGTAATTTGACAGTTTAAAATGCTATATAGTCTGGTTGAAGAAATAAAACACTTGAGTTTAGGACGTTGTAGCTTTCGAAACGGTTATTGTACAGAAATTTTAGACACACCAAATTAAAGAGTGTTTTTTTGTCTATAAATTTACCGTAAAACACGATTTTCACGCAGTTTTTCTACTACTAGCTACTTCGAAGGTTCGTAACTTTGTCAGTGTTTACTCCGCAACAATGCTATTCAAGTATGTTATGACATTGACATTTATGTCAAATGTTTCTGAAAACTTTGACCAAATTTTAAAATCATGGTAATTTTTTTGTGTAAAAGTGTTCATTGTGTTACCAACAACTTTACTGAAATAATTCTTTAACAGTTGTCTGTAATTTACAACAGTATTATCAAGATCTATGTTGAATCAGATTTATAATTGTGATTGACGAATAAACGTAGTTACTGAAAACAAATTTCAAATAAATTATAATAGAACTCGCCACTGTGTTGTACTGACGTATTGAAGTACTGTCGGGTGGATCACGCTATAGACCTACAGAGCGTGATAACAGTTCCATTTAAAATTTTATTTATAACTCAGAGGTCTACAATCCGTGCCACGTGACTGTACTCCTGCAGCACGAAATGTTCAGATTAATACACAAATTTCGTTAAATTAACTTTACGTTTATTCACTAAAAATAATTACAAATTTGATTGTAGCAGAATTATTTCAGTAGTTGCAGGTAACAAAACGAGCAATTTTAAAAAAATTCACCATAATTTCAATTTTAGTCGACAAACGGTAAAATCCGGCAGAAACATTAGCAGATGTATATCCCAAAACATACGTGAACAGCATTGTTGTGGAGTACAAACTGACAAAGTTATGAACCTTCAAAGTAGCTAGTAGTAGACAAACTGCGTGAAAATCGTGTTTATCGGTAAATTTGTTGAAATATAAAATCGACTATTGAAAATATATCAACGGAATTAACATAGATTTATAGACAAAAGGACACGCTTTAATTTGATGTATCTGAAATTTCTGTACAATAACCGACTGGAACATTATAACGTTTGAAAGGTGTTTACTTTCGTGAGCCAGACTACAGTATTTACAGAGTGTATTGCCTATTATGACACTGTCACCAGATTTTCAAAACAAAACAAAAATGTAAACTTCTCGTATAATCACCACTGGCGACAGCTCCGTTAATTTTTAACGGTAACTTTTTGTTTTTCAGTGTAACGGTAAACTATCGGCGAGAAACCTTAAATGAATTTTTAAGCTTCCGCGACGGTTAGCCTTTCATCTGTAATCTAGCAATCACCGTTAAAAATAAACGAACCATTCAAACTAGTTCACCTAGTTACATATTCCGTCAATAGAGCGAGTTCTCTTCGCCCGGCCGCCAAACCTGTAATTTGCAAACACGCATTAAAGCGATTCAGTAGCTACCAAAATGTTCCGACCCCGTACTAATGGTATATTAAAAGGGAAATCGTGACGCGCATGCGCTACGCGTGTGCCCAGCTGATTCCGGAGCCGGTTTTTAAAGTTGTGAGAAATCTTCATAATTCCAGTCATCTCGGTGTAATCTGTTCGTGCCGCGGTGGAAATAGACACACAGATACTGTGTTTATCCGCAATGCTGGAAACGTTTCTTAATACGCGCTTGCGCAATAGAATTGCATCTGCAGTCTGTGTTATGCGGACATGTGTTATTTCGGTTTGGAAAATTATCGGTTGCACGATTCCTTATACAACCGCTGAATTTATAATTCACAAACGTTGCTTTATCGTTTTACCCGCAGATGGAGTTATTTTATTTGAAAACGTTATTCATTTATGTCATACATTTTTCCTAACCAAGTGTCACTTTCCTTATTACGTCGAAGCCGAGTCGTTAGGACAACCTTCTGAATACACAGGCTGTTTTAAAAACAACTCCCTAGTTTTATGTGCAAATTTATTGGTGAAATTAATGAATACATACATCAACGAGTACATACAATGAAAACCTTTAAGCTTTTTCTGAATGTTACACACTCTCCCTCCCCACCTATCTCTCTCTCTCTCTCTCTCTCTCTCTCTCTCACACACACACACACACACACTGTATATAACTTAGAAAATGATTATATGATATAACTCAATTTGTTTCCTATCATCATACCTTATAAACGAATTCCTATTGGAAAGTTAATTTTTTAGCGTATTTAGAGTACTTAATTATGGTCCCGGAACGATCACTAATTATGTATGTATTTTTCTACATACAACGTGATCAAGAGGCCAGGTTTGGCGCTAGTTAGGACAAATGAGTTACAAAGAAAAATCCGTTAAACAGTTTCAAAATAGAGGTAATTCCAAATCTTGAAATTATTTTTTTTATCTTACACTTTAAAAAAAAGTATCTATCTAATCAACGTTAAAGTCTTTATAAACTAGTAATTTCAGTGCAAATTTATGGGAATTTTAACGCTGAATGCGATAGTGAAATCGGATTAACAAATAAATGTATACGAAAATTGTAGTTCAGTTACATTTTAGATATTCGTTTTCTTCGCGTCAACGAGACAGTTGCGTGTCGTGATGATGAGGAGCTTAGATGTCGGTTTGTGGCCGCGCAACAAGAAACTGTCTGGTGTAAATTTAACACGAGATGATTGGCCTAACACTGCGTCTACCGTCATATACCACTGGGGATATTGTCTTCTCATGAATAAACATTACTAAGCTATGAGCTAAGATCTCGCGGTCCCTGACCTCAGAGATGCTGCACTGCTGTGTGGGCCCCCAGCTAGCCTCACACACACATACAGGTGAACATTGCTTGATTTATCGCAGCTTTGCAATTATTTACTGCATAACATTAGAATTTCTGACTAGGCATGTATCAACTCATTACGGTATTATAGGGGACTGTCCGTATTATATTATTTCTATACGAAGTATAAAGACAGTAAATGAGATTGCATAAATAAAGGGCGTAAAAACATTAAAACAATTATCTTGTGCTCAACTGCCTCCCCAAAATATTCGGTTCAAAAGATACAGACGTGATGTAGACAAATTTCCAAAAATACTTGACCTTCTTTGAAATTCTGATTTCACCATCATAACCCACATTAAAATCTGCATATACTGTATTAGCATTTTAAACTTTTAAATTGAACTGAAGATATGAAAATGACCACTGTTAAATAACATTTCTCAATTTCAACAGATTTTGACAATTCAAAATGTTAATATAAGCAGTTTTTAAGGTGATTACGACGGTGAAAAAGCCGCCGTTTTGAAACTTTAGAAAGAATATTGTAAGGAAACTATCTTGCCAAAAATCAATTTTGTACCAAGTTTGATTCAAATCAGACCAAAATTTTTAAATTGAGTGTACTAAAAATAAGAATATTGTATACGTATAAAAAAATTTGTAGCGACCCTATAAAAAGTTATTTAAAGGTCAGGATTGGCACTCATTTCAAGAGTCTGGGTCCTGGTATTACCAAAAAAATGCACTAAAACCAGAAAAATCTCCCAATTTCACAAAACTTGTTTATCAGATTTTGCTCAAAACTGAAGTAAAAGAAAATAAATTTTCGACGTCGATCAGGGTTTACTTTCGGATTGTTTACGATTTCCTCCCGAACGTAAGTTTCTGTAGTTACAACAGTTAAAAATTTTAGGAAAACCGTTTCATGCATCCATTTTCAGGCCTCTTGTATCCTAAAAAACAACTAATTTCTATTACTGAACCAAAAATAAAAACCATGTATCATGTTTTCTCTTCATTTTTGGTTTAATTACGATAATTTGTTCGAAAACACGATAAATTAAAATAGTTATGATTTAACAACATAACCTAAAACTTATTATAGCCTATCAGCTGTTTAATAGAATCAGCTGATCCGTTACGAATCAATACAAAATTGATCTTTTACTATAATATGTCTAGTTTTTAAGAACATAACCTAAAATTTATTACAGCCTATAAGTTGGTTCAAAGAAATCAGCTGACTGTTACGAATTAATATAAAACAACTGATCTTTTATTATAACAACCCCGCAGGGGGGTGCAGACTAGCTGCACTTATTAAGAGGATTTAGACGTTCCTCGCGTACCCGAGTCTAACACACACGTACCACTTTAACACTTTACACTCACACCTACATTTAGGATGGCGATGATAGTTTAAATATGCTTTTCTCCTTAAAATAAAAAAAAAAATATAACAACAATATAAATTTGTTGACTCGCATCACGCTATGCGCATAATCCAACATCACAACCAACCCTAAAACATATTACATGTTAAAAAAGTGGCTTTTCTTTCAGTGAGCGAGCAACTGACCGATTTTACTGAAATATGGTATGGAGATCTCTGCCCATAACTCGACATTCTTTTTGAGCCACTTTTTGAAAAAAAGTAGTTTCAGTGACGATTTTAATGAAATGTTGTCCTTGTAGCGAATTTAAATAAAAAAACCATTTACGGTTAGATTTTTTTTGGTGTTTAACGTCCGACTATTGTGCACACTTGGGCTAATTCAGACGATGGGACGATTTATAGCGTATGAAAATGCCAAGCCCTGGCCGGGAACGAACCCGGGTCCTCGGGGTGAACGCCCAGTACACTATCAACTAGGCCACCGAGGTGGCTAGAAAATGAATCGAAAACGGGTTCGTGATTGTTCTGAAATTCGCAAGTAGGTTGTGTTTGCCGATATCCTAGGCCACGTTTTTCGAAGTAGCGATCTTTCAACGACGTTTCTAGATAAGAACAAAATCGAACTACGAACTGCTTTCAGCCCGGCGGTTAAAGTTTCAGTGGCCCAGCAAATGTGTCGATCGATCCTATAAATTTACAGTAACATCCGTGAGAAAATAGAATTTCGAACAAAATTTTAAAAAAATCACTTTCTTCACCCGAGGAAAGAAGCAATGATATATATGCGAGTGCGATATGTGAAGCCGGACATGTTCGGCGAGCGTGCGCATCATGTGGCCACAGGCGGGACCTTATTTTACCCGGAACTAATAACTCAACGCCATATGTTCAGTTTTAGTGAAAGCTTTTCGACCGTCGACTATCGATAACCGCAACACGTTACAGTTTCGATTATCGACTAATTGTCCGAAGAAGAAAGCAGTGTACAGAGTGTAGGTGTGTTGTGCACGATTCCCATCCCGTACCTTGCCATATGCACCGTCAATGTTTCATGCTAATCGTTTGTTCTAGGCGGTGTGACGTCACAATCGTGCTTTCCCGTGATCCTCTCGGTATTGCGGGTCAAAATCGTAAGTCACGTGACGTGTGTTGGATATTGTAATGTGTCGGTTTTAGTGCTAGAAAAGACATGTAATGGAGAAAGTATTGAGGCAGAGTAAAAATGTTTATAGAAAACCGTTCTTGAGATTTTGAAAAATCTATAAATTCTGGGGATTAACTACATATATACAATCACTAGTTATTTCAATTTTATATAATCATATAGTTATATAGTCGTTGAACATTGCAGCTCAGTCGGTAGACAAAGGGCAATTCACTAAAACTCGGATGTTTACGCAGGTTCGAATCTACCTACAACTGTATAATTAAGTTACGTCGTTCCCATCTGCGTTATTTTGTTAAAGTGTGTCATCGCCTAAACAACATAGGAACTGAGTTACATAACCTAGTTCCGCTTACTTAACACCTAAACAACCATGCTAAAAATCCCCGCACTTCTTTCCTGGCTTTGAAACAGCCTACGCCAATACTTACTTCCGATTGGTTCGCAGCGCACCCGTATCTCGGGTCTATAATAGGTTATATTAATACATTTCTGTCCAAGCATTACTGCCGGCGCATCACCTTGCATCTCCCGTTTACAATAGATTCTTTCTGACTGGTATGTTCTTTCTCTAGTTTTAACAATGGAATTCTGAGAAATTATGGTTGTCGAGAAATACACAGGTCGAAAATCGTTGTTCGGCAGAACATCAAGGAGGATCTCCCACTACTGAACAACTACACGCAGCCTACAAACACACGGACCCAAGACGCCACAACTTGCTCGGGAGGGAATAGGAGGGATCCGGCCAACAATCATTACGAAACGAATTTATTTCACAATTTACCTGCGGCCGACCCGGTAAACGCCCGGACTTCTTATATTTCTCCCGGAGACTACAATTGAAACAAAGTGAACCACTTTTAAAAATAAAAAGTAAAATTAAAACTAACTTAAGACACAGTGAACACAATTAATTTTCGATTAAATTTTAAAAATGTCAAAAGTGCTTTCTAACTCAAAACATCTAAACATCTACACGTAGTTTACGTTTAAACTGAAACATCGTCTACTGCCGGCACTTAGTCATTGTTGCAAAAATAATTTGCGTCATTTCGAAACAGCCGCGACGAAAAGTTATAACCAGGCCTACACACCCCGGTGGTCCTCGGACCGCGGCTGTTTCATCACAATAGTAGCGCGGTAAAAAAGGGCCTCTCATTACGCATGCGCATTACTGCGGAAGCTGTGTGGTCTTTCTGTAGCAAATTAATTTTAATAGTGGCCGTCTCCTTGACGTGACAGAAGCGAATTTCCAGCAACCATTCATTGTACTTTAAACGTAGGGTATTCGAAATCTGATGTCAACATTCACATCAGCGTTAAAATCTAAATTTAATTAAAAATGAACCACGACCTCTGTCAATTTTATTTTTCTTATCAAATGAGATTCGATGCAGATTTTAAAGAGGATCACGACGGTGAATAGGATTTTGAAAACAGTGTTAAGACAAAAAAAGTGTATGAAATGGTTACCGTTTGGCCAAAATCGTATGTGGCATCTTCGATGTTATATCTACTCCAAATCTGAAGTCGGGAACAATATTTCGTCTAGAAAGCATTGTGTCAAACGGATGTATACCGACTTTCATTGTGATTCACATTTGTTCCATGTATGAATGAACACACACACACACACGCGCGCACACATCTTTGCCATATTTTTAAAAAAAAGGCTTGCGATATTTCCAAAAAATGCAACCAGAACAAGAAACTTTCCAGTAGAGGAGGGGAAACACAAATAGGCAAAAAGAACCAGTGATTTTTCCCCTGAGAGAATTTATAAATTTTTGACTTCAAAGCGTTATTTTTAGGCAACTTTAAAAAAGTGTTAACTATTTATTGGCTTTTAAATTTAGCTAAATATTGTTTCTTTAGGAAAACTAACCTAATTTTTGATCACAAACCATTCATTTTACCCCATGAATTATTTTTATTTTATTTTTTCGCAGAACCCTGACAACATTAAAGCTCCTGCAGTTAATTTTCTCTTTTGACGTTTTTCTTCTCATCAAATGTGTAATTCATTAACGAAAACCTTTTTCCACTTTCATCAATTGACGATGTTCTAATTTCATGGTATGACGATCGGTACCAACTGAATAGATATTTTGTTTTGAACTGTTGCAACAGTTTGACTATCTCTACAAACTACAACAATATCAGGCGTAACATTATTTTGATGCATGTTTAAAGTCAAACAACTAGTGTTTCGCAATTTCGTTGCATGTACCTTTAACAGTTTGACTATCTCTACAAACTACAACAATATCAGGAGTAACATTATTTTGATGCGATGGTTAAAGTCAAACAACTAGTGTTTCGCAATTTCGTTGCATGTACCTTTAACAGTTTGACTATCTCTACAAACTACAACAATATCAGGCGTAACATTATTTTGATGCATGTTTAAAGTCAAACAACTAGTGTTTCGCAATTTCGTTGCATGTACCTTTAACAGTTTGACTATCTCTACAAACTACAACAATATCAGGCGTAACATTATTTTGATGCGATGGTTAAAGTCAAACAACTAGTGTTTCGCAATTTCGTTGCATGTACCTTTAACAGTTTGACTATCTCTACAAACTACAACAATATCAGGCGTAACATTATTTTGATGCGATGGTTAAAGTCAAACAACTAGTGTTTCGCAATTTCGTTGCATTTACCTTTAACAGTTTGATTATCTCTACAAACTACAACAATATCAGGCGTAACATTATTTTGATGCATGGTTAAAGTCAAACAACTAGTGTTTCGCAATTTCGTTGCATGTACCTTTAACAGTTTGATTACCTCTACAAACTACAACAATATCAGGCGTAACATTATTTTGATGCGATGGTTAAACTCAAACAAATAACGTTGCACAGTTTTGTTGCTTTTTTCAAGACGAAAAGCACAATGAGGCTGTTATCGCCTCCCTAAAATGTAAGTGTGAATGCAGTTTTGTTGCAAGTGTGTACCTTTAACAGTTTGACTATCTCTACAACCTGCAACACTTTTGTAATCACCTGAACAAACACACTCAGCTGACTTATCGCGTCGCTAACTGAAATAATTATCTCACCACTTGTCACTGTTGAAGTTTACAAACGTTTTCTGAACTCGTGTTAGTTTTAAAGATAATTAAGGTGACGACAAACACACTGCTTCCTGTTTACCTTTTTGTAAGATAAGTGCACATCTTGTTACTTTCTTTCTGAACAGGTTGTTTAAAAGAAAACTTTCCAAAACTTATTGCATCTCTTTAGCATATTTCTGTTGGAAAATAAACCATCGTGGTTTATTTTGGTAATATCTTGGAAAAGTACATTACCCAGTAAAATCCGTTCAATAAAATCAAAATGGCGGCAATAAAAATCTTTTTTATCTTAAACGTTTTTGAAAATCTCGTGAAAACTTTCGTCCTTAACGTTTTAAATCTGCATAAATTAGGGTATAAAATTTATAAAAATTTTGAAAATATAAATTTTAATACAAATCAATTGTGAAATCAGATTTTTGTTTTGTTTTGTTTTTTGTCAATGTACCATAAAAGCGTTGTTTTATGCCTACTTATTTAAGATTTGAAATTACCACCGTTTCAAAAAAGTTGAACTTATTTCGATTGATAACGAACTTTAACAAAATCGATTTTCGTGAGGAGTTTTGACTCAAAAGTGTGAACTTCAAGGTCGTGGGTTCGAAACGTAGTTACGGCCGCAAGATTTACCCGTTTCGTTAATGCCGATTCATAGTCCTCTTTAGTCTAACTGGCATACAAGAATTAACCACAAACTTTCGAAAAGAATCTTTCATTTAGAGCGGTTCTGAATTTCAAAAATTATATGTTGGAAACCCTACTGCGAACAACTCCTCGACACCCAACCCGAGCAGTACACCCTAAAACTTACGTAACCTTTGTACAGTAGATCTATTTATAAATACAAGGGCTTGGCCCGTATTAAGATACGATCGAATTACGTCGTACACTTCTGTTCCAAGCAATTTGTACACTCGACTGAGGTAAATAGTAGAGCCATTAAATTGAGTAACCACATCAGTGTCAATTAGGAACATATGGTTGGATCGAGGCACGGTGTTCATTCATTGTTCAATTATATACAATGATATCCAAGCGTCTGCAACTTTACCTGCGGCTTTGCAGTTTAATGTGCTCCATTTTAAACGTATTAGTTGCGACCTTTCCCTCAACGCAGCTGTCCCGCGCGCGCACACGCGTCTACACACACACACACACACAACACACACAAAGCAGACGTCTTGGACAGAAAACCGTGTGTAGGTTGTGCAGGAAAGAGGAGGAAACTGCAGGTTATATAATTTATGATTGTGAGGCTATTGCTGGTAGGAGGCTAGGGGATTTTGGTTTCCAGGACGCTAGGGATCTTCAGCAGAATTAGCAAGTCAGTAGATTGTTGGAACTTTTACTCAGGATATGAATCTGCTAAATTAATGCTCAAGAGGTTTAGTTGCACAATAGGTCTGCTGATCGAGAACCTAACCAGTCTGCTTCTGAAGACCACAACACATCTCTGTGTTTGGTTCGGCATTTGCCAGCTATTGCGAAACCAGTTCCCGTTTTTGTGACTCGTGTTTTATTGACTAAATGCGAGTTTTAATTTTTTATCCCTCGACGCACACAAGAAACGAAAATCAACGTAATTATCAAATCTTTGGCATTTATGAGTCGAAAAATTACGAAAATCTGTCACAATCTGCTTTGAAAAATCGGATTTTAAATGTTTCGCAATTACTGACGTTTTTATTTTTACAAGTAATTAATACTTGAATCCAATACAAATAACAATATTTGAGCAAATTTTGAAGAAAACTTATGATAGCTGTTTATGCCAACTATCGTTAATTTTGTGGCCACAAAATGGATGAATGTGCAGAAACACTAATTCTAAATTTTAAAACAAGTCACAGCTTGCACAAGAAGTAAATGCCTCTTTTCGTCACCTGCAAATCATACGAAGATCAGTTGAAATAACAAAAAATGTTTAACGATTGAAATACTTACAACTATACAGAGAGTCGATAACCGATTCAATCAAAATAAATTTCAGAAAATCAATTTTTGGACGACGATCGAGTAACGCTGAGCCGAACATAATGTTACTGCAGTTTAGCAACAAGAGTTAAGATGATTTCATTAATACCTGGTTCCCACACCCGCGGAGGTCCTTGGCCTGAAGAGTCATTTCACTTTTTGCCAAGTTGTAAAAGTAACACTTACATCATACTAAGCACAGTTCTATTAGCACCTGTGTTACAAGCAATGCTCTAACGTTAAGTATAAACATACTGTTAATACAGGCAGCTAGTGATGTGGGCCAGGATAATAAAGAATGGGAATATTTCCTGGTATTTTTCAAAAGGCCCTAAAGTTCCCTAAAAAGTAGGAATTTATAAATAAATTTAGACCAGGGGCCCGTGCGAAATTTCGCACTATGAAAGTATTAAATAAACACAGCCTTTTGAATAACAGTAGTCGCTGAGGTGAAGGCGGTAGTTGGAAGGAAGGGAAAACATGTTTAAAAAATAAATCGAAATGCGATCGGTTTGAAATAATAATCACAAATTTATGACTGTCATCGACCGTAATATTTACATTAACCTGTTGTTAAAGAGAGGTGTAATGAGAAATCGTAATATTCAAATACAAATAAGTAAATAAATGCGAAATGTTAGAACATTATGTTTGCTTCTTACTTGGTATATCACAAAGTCCACAATAAAAAGTGTACTTCGTGTTTTATGATGTCCGTTATAACAGTAGATAAATGCACGATGGAAGGATAAATTAGAAATATATGTGTGTAGAAACAGTGCCTTAAACATTTTGGTATTCAAAATGCTTGTCCCGGCTCGTACGATGGGCGGGGATAGGAGACTATATAACCTCTAAGTAGGGCTACACAACCTCTAAACTTAATGACTTTTAAGTACATATTGAAATTGTTCTAAGCAAGTTTGCAAAAAGTGACACTTATAATGGCATTGTATTATAATGTACACATATTCGTGATAAATAAGTTAGCTTCGTAAAATATACAAAATATTGTCTGATTTGTGATGCCGTTTTGCCTATGAGAGTTAAAAGTGTCTTTTATGTTAATATTTTCCACAAACAATAAGTTTTAGCGCAAAATCGTTTTTCATTGTCAGAAGCCGGTTAAAAAATCTTTATACATGTACGAATAGTATGTGCTGAGAAAAAGGGATGTTGGCTCAAATGATGTTACTAAGTTTTAAGTATTTTGTCAGTTTTCACTGCTTTTAAGTTGCACTTGCACATTAGAAAATTAATAAAATGGCTGTAGTTTCATTACAAACTAAACTATAAGTATTTATTTATAAACATGCCAACTTGCCGAATAAGGTCGCAATACTGAACAATATTAACTTACTGCCTGCAAACTTTTAAAGCACTTTCTTATTTAATTATTCAAATATTTAATTTAGGTTAAGCCTAAGCTTGATCACATTAACTTCTTTAGCATTAAGAAAACCCATATTGTTTAGATTTAAAAGGAAACAGTATTGTTAAATTCAGTTTTTATAAAACTTTAAACAATAAGATTTGTTTCGTTTGGATCTATTTATTTTGTTTTACTTGGAAGTTTAGAAGGCCTTAGATCCAATAAGATATGATGCGAAGGTAACTGCAATTATCACATAAATATCATTAAAATTAACAGTGGAGTGAGTACATTCAGATTTAAGTTTATTTTTAATTTGATTCTGAAGTTTGTAAAAACAACTTTTACTATTACAAATGGTTTATTGCTTTTTTTAATAAATAATGTTAAGATATATTTCGTCGGCCTAAAATAACCTTAAATTCTAGGGAATTTATGGATTTTTTCCCGGCATTGTTCCCAGGGAATTTTGCCCGAGTTTTAAATTCCCGGGAATTTTACATCACTACTCCAGGCAGTGGCCTGATTTCACAAGATTATTTGATGGATTTTGGGAATATTCCCGGTAATGTGCCCAGGGAATTTTCCCAGAATTTTAAATTATGGAAATTTTACATCATTACTCCAGGCAGTGTCCTGATTTCACTAGGTCATTTGATCGATTTTGGGAATATTACCGGTAATGTGCCCAGGGAATTTTCCCCGAGTTTTAAATTCCCGGGAATTTTACATCACTACTCCAGGCAGTGTCTGATTTCACTAGGTTATTTGATGGATTTTGGGAATATTCCCGGTAATGTGCCCAGGGAATTTTCCCAGAATTTTAAATTATGGAAATTTTACATCATTACTTCAGGCCGTGTCCTGATTTCACTAGGTTATTTGATCGATTTTGGGATTATTACCGGTAATATGCCCAGGAATTTTCCCCGAGTTTTAAATTCCCGGGAATTTTACATCACTACTCCAGGCAGTGTCTGATTTCACTAGGTTGTTTGTTATTTAACACAATTCTTAACCTACAAGGAAAATCGAAATTAGCGCCATTAGTGACGGTGAAATTAGGGTGTTAAAGCCACTAGAAATGTCGGTATCTATTGATCCGGATAATATAAATAGTACTTTGAAACCTAAATCAGCTGCGCAAAATCGTTCTGCGCATTTCCATATCCAACTGTCCAGACGGAGGTTTGATTCGAAATATTATACCTATTATGAACAATCTGCGCATGCGCACAACTATTCCAACCACCCGAGTCCAGTAATGACCGGAATGCCAAAAGGATTTCGATAAAATTAATTATTTGATGTTAGTTTAGGCTATACGAAATACTCCTACGCCTAAATCTGTCTGACTTTCACCAACTACAATATCAGAAACATATTTACATAAGACAACACTAAATGAACAACATTTTTCATTTTCAGGTCACGCCTCGTTCTCGAAAGTACACAGTTCAGGCCGCCTGTATCTCGTTTCAATTGAAAATCAAATTACCTTCACGACCAAATCGATATAGACCACACATTTCACATAACGCACGGAATAAATCTGTCTAACCTAACCTAACCTAACCACTAATAGCAAGGCGTGAACTCAACGGTGTAACGTAACGAATCCGCAAAGCGTTGGAGTCACACACACTGTACCTGTATTAGCGTGTCCAAGGATACGTTTTCGTTAATTTTTCCTAAATGAAACGTTTTAACATATCATATTTTAGGGCTGGTTGTGATGTTGGATTTGCGGGACGCGTATTGCGAGGACCATCTTTATATAGATATACAGCAGTATGTTTTGCGCGTCCAAGTCTCACATTAGTCTCACATTAAATTAATTATAATTAAAAATTATTGTTTCCGTCCGGGATGGAGCCCTAAGTGAGGCACACGCGATAACCACTACACTAAATTTGACCGATTCAAGTATATTAAATGAATCGTTAATTTAATTTTTGTAGTTCTATTAAAAGATCAGTTGTTTTATATTAATTCGTAAGGCTAGCTAATTTCACTGGACAGCTGATAGATTATAATAAGTTTTAGGTTATGTTGTTAAAAAATAGCCATGCTATAGTAAAAGATCAGTTGTTTTATATTAATTCGTCACGATCAGATGATGGACTATAATAAGTTTTAGGTTAAGTTGTTAAAAACTAGCTATGTAAATTTGTCGTGTTTTGTAACAAAGTAACGTAATTAAAATAAAAAAGAAGATAAAACATTATACATGATTTTTATTTTTGGTTCAATAACATTAATCAATGTCAATGATGTATTATTTATTTTCTACTTTTGACATATCAGGAAATCAGCCCAAGGTATTTAAATTTTTAGTGTCGTAACACAGGCCTACACGTCTAAGCAGGTCTAGTTGCTATGTTAGGCAAATGTAGTGTATTGTTTTATTTCTGTATAAACAAATAACTTCAAATGTCAGAACAAACAAAGTAATAACTTTATATACACTGTTTGGTATTAGTCATGAAGAAGGGTTACCAGAGTATGTTTATAACAAATATAGGCTATATCACCGAGTTGGCGATGGTCACAATATACCTTACAAAATACCTCTAACAATCGGGCCCTTTTACTTATGAAAGTACCAGGAAGCTGTTCAGAGACAACAGAACAGGCCAGTGAATGGATGTAAAGAGCATAAATTTATGGATTTATTTGAGAAAACGGTGGAGAAGCATGAGCTCTATTTCAGATCAACTTTCGCCGGCAGTTTCCGTATTTAGAATGCACGAAAAACATCTGGGATACGTTACCCGTACTTTGCGTTGTGTAGTGCGGACAGATACTTTCTATAAGATATTGTCATGACAAAATGTCCGGCCTGGCTGTGGTCGTTAATTACTGGCTAGGCACGCAGCTGTGTCGCTCGTTCGTTGCGCTGACGTGACGCGACCGGGGCTGGTATTTCCCTATACGTCAAACTTACTTTCTATAGTGCATTCACCGAATCAAATAGTATTGTAGTAAGTGGTTGGAACTTTCTTAAGTCAGTTTTGGAATTTTCTACGTACATATGTAAAATAATGTATTCACCACATAATGAGAGGAGACAGATATCATGTAGGCCTATTGCAGGTAATAATGCAGAGAAACATTCAATGAAAAAAATTGTTTAAAGCAGGGGTTCTTAAAGGGGTCCAGTTGGACCCCTCGGGGGTTTATTGAAATTTTAAGGGGTCGATTGAATTCGGTTGGGGGCTGTTGGGGGGTCGATGAAATAAATTCCATTTTTAAAGACATTGGCACAAAATACGTCAGATTGACAAGTAACAGAGAACCATATTGTTAGCATTTCCTAGTTCTTCCTTGGTTGAGACAGGATTTAGCTATGTAACTAATTTATTGGAACGTGGTGATTTACGATTAATATTAGCCAATATTTTCCCTGATATAAGTAGGAAAATCGAAGGACATCAACAGCAACCATCTCATTAAAATTTTATGTGATTTACATTTCTGCTTTTGTAAACAAAAGCCGCCACGGTGGCCTAGTTGATAGCGAACTGGGCTTTCACCCCGAGGACCCGGGTTCGATTCCCGGCCAGGGCTTGGCATTTTCTATCTATCTATAATTCGGTTTAAAACGTTCTACGACGTCTTCCGATCTCCAACCTCCACCGATCGCGGTCCCAACACAGGTCTTCTGGTAGATCCCTTTTTTTTATTTCCTTTTCGACTCCCTCTCTCCAGCTCAGTCTCGGCCTTCCTCGTTTTCTTCTTCCAGGTGTTCGCCATTGCATGATTTTTTTGGGAATTCGCTCATCCGGCATTCTTTGTACATGCCCGTACCAAACCAGTTGTTTTGTTCTTATATCTTCTACAATTGTATGCCTTACGTCCATTATCCTCCGTATACTTTCATTTCTCACTCTCTCTTTTCTTGATCTTCCTGCCCTCTTCTCCAAAAGTCCATCTCAGTAGCCAACAGCATTCTTTCTGTTCTGCTCTTAATTGGCCATACCTCACTACCATATGTTATAATGCTTTTTACAATTGTGTCATACATTCTTTTTTTATTCTCTTTTGAAATGTTTTGATCCCACAACACCCCGTTCAGCACAGATACAGCTCTCCTTCCAAATACTATTCGTTCTTTAATTCCTGCTTGGCATTTTCATACGCTATAAATCATCCCATCGTCTGCATTAGCCCATGTGTGCACAATAGTCGAAAGTTAAAAAAAAAGTATAAACATAATTATATCTTTGATGTATAAATAGTAGTACAAAATACAAATTATTTAAAAAAACTGTATTACTGAATTGCTCTTAAAAGCTTCGTTTACCGTGATATTTGTGCAACACATTGTAAACATATGGGGTCTACGGCATAAAAAAAATATTTAGGTGAAAAATTACTAGATTGAAGCAGAAAAAGGTTGAGAACCCCTGGATGATGAACTAACGAGAGTGGTTTAGAAGTTCCTTGACCCAAACGATCATATTGAATCGATTCCCTAACGTCCATTAACCACACAGTTCACTCTGCAATTTGTTAACAACTATGTTAGACATGCCATTTTAAAGGTGTTTTATGTGAAATCAGCTTTTTACATTTTATATATTTTTTCCTTTTAAAAGGGACATCTAAAAAGCAATTGAATCTTTGCTGTATTTAAAACATAATTTTATCTTAACGAATAACGGAGTAATCTAAATCTAAACTACTGTATTCTTATGGGGAATAGATCCAATATAGCTGCCAGGGTCCACAGATTCATAAGTGTAAATCTAGACAACTACAGAATTCAAATTAACAATATTAAAAACGCTAAAAACACCTTGGATTGCCAAACCAGAGTTGCCAACATTGAAGAACAAGAATGTATCCAAGTTTGTTCATAAGTGTATCTAGGACGGTCATGGGGGATTTACCACTACAGAGGGTCTTCTTCCACTGGAAACGTGTTCAACTTAGACGTAAAATGGCGAGTTTTAAAGCCTTCTGAGGGCAACTTTATTCTTTTTTTAGAAAAACCTCTATAATTTGAGTTTTTTTAAAGGATATTCAAACACAAACACACACAACTTTTAACTTTAAGATAAAAGTTACGGTTTTTCAACTAATCTTGCAAAAAAAATTAGCTGCAAAACCAAAGTGGGTTTGGGGTTTGTTGCTAGACAAATAATGACGTAAAAACGTAACTAAACTATAGTTGGACTATTAGTAAATGTGTTAAAAATCTTCAAGTTTTTTATCAATGCAGGTTAGAAACCCCAAGCACTTGGATACGCCTATCAGTCTGTCTGTGCACATCTGTGGACACTATAAAGAAATGACCTATATCGACCGCACTTCCATCAGAGCAACTTCCATTGAAAAATGAGCTATTGCGGCGGCCATCATGGTAAGACCCAAACTCGAGTCTTTGATGTAAGCGCTGATTCTGCCGATCATTTTTTCGTAGTCGTAATGTGGCTTATAACAGCTAGGATCCGTTACCCAACAAAATACTCTCTAGATGGCGCCCATTTCGTATCTTTACAAAAATTCATAACTGATTTTTTTTGCAAATCTGATTTTACCGTTCTAATCAGTGTTAAAAATTGTATAAATTAACATTTTGGGTTTGACGGCGATGAAGGTTCATATTCGTATTTTCAATATTTCCCACCATTACATGAAAAGTTTAAAATGCTAATACATTTAGGTTTCAAAGGTTATTATGATGGTAAAACAACAATTTAAAAAAAAAAAAAAATCAGACAAAAAAAATTCTATCATGTCAGTAAGACATTTTCCTTATTTCAGTTGCACTAACCTAATAGTATTACTGCATCTAGCCACATAACGTACTTCTGGTAGAATGTAGGCTACTCATTTGTCAGTTCAAATTCTTACCTAAAAAAATACAACATTACGGTAAATACTTCATATATTTTAATTTTATCAAACACTTAGCAATGCCATGCATTAATCTATGTCCATAAAGTTTAAAGCACGTATGTTTGTCTGTAACAGAATGTTGTAGTCTCCGGGAGAAAAAACTCTGTTATTGAACAAAAATAAAAGTCACGTATCACGTTTTCTCCCTTTTTATTTTATTTACGATAATTCGTTCGAAAACACGACAAATTAACTGCTAGTTTTTAACAACATAACCTTAAATTTATTATTTATTATTATTATTATCAGCTGTTGAATGAAATAAGCTGATCGTTACGAATTAACATAAAACAACTGATCTTTTACTATTACATATTTATCAAAATTAAATTAACGATTCACTTCATAATATTTACATCAATCAAACTTTTTCGTAGTTTCCGTAGTGTAGTGGTTATCACGTGGGCAAAGTCCCCAGTTCGATACCAGTCGGAAACACAGGAAATTTTAATTATAATTAATTTAATATGAGACTTGAGTCGCGCAAAATATACTGTTATATATCAATATAAATTTGTGCGCTCACATAACGCAAAATCCAACATCACAACCAACCCTAAAACACGATAACATGTTAATAGTGGAAGTCCGTTTGTTTACGTTTTGCTGGATCCCTCCTATTTCAACCCGAGCAAGTTGTGTTCAGTAACGATTTTCGACCTATATTTACACACAAGATTATGGCGAGGAACCATAATTTCTCAGAAATCCATTATTACAAACTGAGACAGAACGCAGCAGACAAGATGAAGCTATTGTGTAGAGGAGATGCTACTTGGTGCGCCGGCAATAATGCCGTATATTAGACCCGAATACTACGAACCAAAGAGAAGCAAGTAGTGGTTGAAAAGAGAATTGTGAACTAGCTTCGCAGGCTTAGGCTGTTCGAAAGCCAGGAGAGAAGTTCGGGAATTCAGCGTGGATGTTTTACGGTGTTCGTAAGATGAACTAGGTTGTCAAACTTAGTTCCTGTGTTAGGCGATGACAAGAAATCTACACTACTACTTGGATTGCCATGCAATTTTACAAAAAATTACTTTAAAAATTTGGTATTTTTTTGCAATTTCAGTATTAAAATTGAAGTAGTAATTGATAAATTATTTTTGCAAAAGTTTTGTTTTTTAAGGTTCTAATATCAGTTTACGTAGTTGTCATTTAAGTCCATACTACCAAGTAAAATACTGTGTATAAATTAAAAATTTGAAAGTAAAATTAAAAAAGCCATTTCACAATCTAAAAGTCACGACAAACTCTCCCTGCAAACTCGTAATTGTTTACTAATTTAAATCCGAGCCTCGTTCTGTCAAAACACAAGTCTTCGCCGCGGCTGCAATGTTTGTACAGACCGTCAAAGGTTACCATTAACGCAGTCTGCGGTCGCATCTAATCAACGGATGGAATTCCTGGCAACGTGTCATTACGGCGGCCGGTGAAATTCCACCAGCGAAATTAGACAAGTTTGCCTGCAAAAAAAATATAAAGCAAAAACTGCATCTTCATTTATTTCGTGCGCGAATTAGAATGGTCTACATAACACACTGACACACATTCAGTTAATCAAAGCGTCTTGTTCCCATACAGGGCGTTTCAAAAATGCGCACTAACTTTCTATGAATAACTTTCTTATCTAATTGTCATTGTTTCCCAAAATCTGATCTAACGACTGTTTAGAATGTTTTGCTTTGGATTATTATGAACAGTGCACGCGTTACTGGCGAGTGACCACTGGCAATACCAGTAAAACAAAACTGTTTACCGGCAGGCCTACGCTGGCGCTTTCCCCGCACTGGTGCCTCGTTGTTTGCACTCATAAATACATGCCAAAAAATTAAATCGTCAAATATAATTTACTGTATTTGAGACAAATTTAATAGTAGTTCAATAGTACAGTAGACCTCGCAGTATTTGCTTGGTCACCGCTATGACGCGCTCCACATTATTTTCTGCCAATTTTCCGGCGGAATATATTTAGGAAACCTAATACTGGGTCGCCTTTACTTTAAATTGTATGCCCTTTCTCCACGAAGTAGTCAAAATTATGACAGATATTGCCGTTCAGCCAAAATTAAAGGCCGCCTTCTTGAAAAGGAAGAGAACGGGGAAAACTTGCACATACGTCATTCGGGCTTCATACTTTTGTACAAATTTCAAAACAATCGGTCAACGCGTTTGGCCAAAACTGTGAAACAAACACACAAACTAAACACCGAACGGTCGAGTTGAAAGATATGCCTTGCTTCGCTCGGTTAATTAATCCATGTTTAATTTAACATTGTGTTAAACAGTTTAAAAGTTAAAAAACTGTGAAAGCGAAAGCCTATAAAGGTTATCCGTACGAGTGAAGAACTGCCAGTATGTTCTTTATACGGAGAGCATGAAAACCTATCGAATAATTTTTACTGCCGCAGTCCGTAGAATATTTTATACAGGACATTGTAAATGAAATAAACTGAAAACTTTACAACCGACTGATTTGTTTATGGATCAATCATTATTTTACATGTAAACGTGTTTATACCATTTTATAAGTCAAATAATGTATTTTCGTTTTTTGACTGGTTAGTGCTTTATCTAATATACAGAGTGTTCAAAAAATCACGCAAACGTATGGAGAAAAAATAATACGTTAACGAAACAATTTACGTTAAAAATTTTCATTACTTTTTTATTCAGTCACAAGGCTTAAAATGTTTTTTTTAATTTACTTTCTCACTAAAAAAAACTATCAGAGAAAGTATGGTACACCTAAAAAATCGATTTTATATTTTCGTTGAACCTATCCATTTTCAATGAACGAAATAGAAAAAAAATTCTATCACCGAACCAAAAATATATCTCACATATCATGTTTTTCTCGTTTCCTCTTTTTTGTTATTACTTAGTTGATGTTGCATTTTTCAATTTATTTTATTTTTTCGTTCATTTTTTTTCTTAATAGTTGTTTTTCATTTAAATTAATGTTTTTTATAATTTTATTGTCCATTTTGTTTAGAAATTGAATTTTTAACATAACCTCAATCGAAATGGTACTGAAACATCAGCTGTTGAGCTAAATCAGCTATTTAGAAGTAGTCACAATATAAATACAATAGTACGCAACGGGCTAAATATACTTTTATATGCAAGATGACATTGGCACACATCCAACATGACAACTAGCCCTAAAACATGATACATGGTAAAAAACATTTAAAGAAATTGGAAAGTTTGCGCTGTATGTATATTTTAAGGATTTAAAAATCCGGGGAAAACGGAGACAGTACTTTGCGTCGAACCTTGTGTACTGACTACTTCAACCTGCTTGCCAGTAACTGGCAATGTGAAAACAGCAACTGGTCAATCCCCTCTTAATGTCACCAATACATCAACTGGCATGATAGCAGCTTGCAACGTATAAACCCGGCATAATACTTTTAGAAATCTTCTCGGCAGTCACTATTTAATTACAGTACTTCGCGTCACGCTCGAGCAACGAACATACACCCGAACACACTTACTGGAGATTAAGGCCAATTAATCAGATCTCTCGATCATCCCGCATTACAAATCGTAAGCAATCAGTTTAAAACTATCTTAATGCGAATTTTATTACTTAAGCACTAGACCTTGTGCTGGCCTCAATCTATTTCAATGCTTTCACTGAATGAACTTGTAAGTAACTTGTCAAAATACATGACAAAAGCATAGCTGGACTCCTCTCTTGCACGCGCGTTGAAATCACCGTTCCGTTATAGCTCCATTACAGCAAAGCATTTCAGTGACTATGATTTATCTGAAGTTATGACCTAATTAATACTTGAATTGAAAGTTTGACCTTACTTGCTGATTAAAAGTGAATCAATGAGGGAAGTGATGCTCAACTATTAATGGTTAACGTAGTTTTAGAGCTATTAAGTTCTGCAAGAAATCGTAATTACACACATCATAAAAGGCCGATAATACTTACAACAGAAACTAAATAACGATTTGTCTGTTAGAGATTTAAACTAATAGAATCCTCTCTTGACAGCACGTTGAAATCACTGTTTTCAGCATTTCAGTGACTACGATTTTTCTAAATTTATTGCATAATTAATACGCGGATTGGAATTTGAAATTTAAAGAAGACGGTTTATTACATGTATTTATAATATCAATAAATAATGCTTTATTGATATTAAAGGAAATATTTGATATTGCTGTAACTTATCAAAATATCGTAACTGAACTACTATCTTGACCGCTTTTTTAAAACATTTTCCGTTATTGCACTATTAAAACAAAGGTTTAGTAACTATCGTATAATTAATACTGGGAATTGGAGATTTAACCTTACTTTCTATTTAAAGAAGCCTGGTGTTCAGAGCGGAAGTAACGTGTAAATGGTTAACAAGTTTTTAGAGTTAGCCTATAAGAAAACAAAAGTACACACATCAATGAACGTAAAAAAACAGGGACTAATAATTGTATGTTATATACCGTACTTTAATAAAAAATAATTTGTGCTAGTACAAATAAATTTGTGAATATTACCGTTGGAAGACTACCATTTTATATACTACTTGTTGCATAAAGAATAATTCCTTACTTTCTACTTAACGAAGACAAGTGATTCAAGAGGGGGAAGTTGTCCAACTTCAACTGTCAATGACGAATGGTTAATGAGTATTAGAGCAATTACTATAAGAAAACGAAAGTACACACATCAATGGCTACTATTACTTACAGACATTAAATAACGATTTGTCTCTTGGATACTCTAACGAAGAAAATAATCGAGGCATACAGCTCTTTCGCTGACAGGTTCATTCATGTAATTTAAAAAAAAATTAAAATCGTAATTTATGGAGATTTTAACGCTAATTACGATGATAAATAAATATTTTTAAATGGATCACATAAAAAGTTACTTTTTTAAAAACGTATGTTTTAGGGCTGTGATGGTGGATTTTGCGAGTCACATGGTGCGAGAAACACGTATATCGATATATAATAGTATATTGTGCGCGTCGCAAGTCTAGTACTAAATTAATTATAATTACATTTCCTGTGTTTCCGCACGGGATCGAACCGGGGACCTTGAACGTGTGAAGGGCACTTCATAACTACTACACTACGGAAACTACGAAGAAGTTTGACCGATGTAAATAAAAAAAAGAATCGTTAATTTAATTTTGTTAGTTATATTAACAGAACAGTTGTTTTATATTAATTCGTAATGATCAGCTGATTTCATTGAACAGCTGATAGGCTGTAATAAGTTTCACGTTATGTTGTTAATAACTAGCTACGCTAATTTATCGTGTTTTCGAAAAAAACCTTAATTAAATAACAATCAATACAATAATTACAAGATTTTATAAAATTCAATACATGTAATTATAATATTTACGAAAAAAATATGTTTTGAACCAAAAGTAAAAATCATGTGTCGTGTATTCGAACAAATTATCCTAATTAAAATAAAAAGAATACATGATACATACCTTTTATTTTTGGATCAATAACAGACATTTTTTACAATTAGGAATGACCGCTATTTTGAAATATCTGAACGCATTTTGCTTAGCAACAAATTTGTTCAGCTATTATAAAAATCGATATATGTGCAATTTCCAAATTAAATAGAATCAAAATTGCAAACAACAATTTTAATTTTAAAGCACCCTCGCATACAAACTAATCCTCAAAAACTTTTCTTCAGTTATCAGGGATAGGCACTCATACCAAGTTAGCGTACTTCCAATTTTACGTTTTTCAAAACATTGTGTAAACTTACCGCGATTTTTAAAGCGAAATAGCAATTATCAATCGACCAAAGTAGCCGCACTTATACAACCCCAAAAACGTCATAACTGTACAATTTTACTTTCCAATAAACTGCTTTTTAACAGTAAATTGAGTTGATAAGTAACGTAACGAAAACAATCGAGAATCGGACCTGCTGCAGTTATTTTAACTGTTGCAGTGAACATCGAAAGTTTTTAAGGGCACAGTCAGCTGATTTCGGACGCGAAAACGTCCATTCTTCCTCTTTAAAACAAACCTACAACGGCAGCGTTACGTCTGTTTTCAATCCAGTTACTGAAGTTCAGGCAGAAAGTGTTGCTTATTTGGGAATGCGTTGCCTACACAAACTGAATCGATTCAAAGTCACTTTAAATGACTCTAAATCCTCTTAAGATTTGAATGCACTTATCAGCTCTAATAAAACTGACGTAACTCTGCGGACCAAATTAATCTTGACACTTATCGAGTGACAGTGTTGCGTCCTACCCTTCCGATAGTAAACGCCCAACACAAAACATCCAGAGAGCTTAAGTGGTTATATGGCTTACTTTCTCGTGTTTCCCTTCTATTCCAAACACCTCTTATGAAGCACAACGTCAGAACGACATCTGGCACTGGTTAGACTCAGTACTTTATTACAGCGATATCTGTCGATCCTGTCGATGCAACATCCTCTTGACGCCTCCACGTCCCCAGACATGTTGCTGGTCGCGTTACAGGGTGAAACAGATTACAAAGCCCACACCGCTAGTCCCTTAATGCCGTTCCCATGTTTTCCTTAGTGTACGATATGGTCGCAGTCACATTTTCCACTTTCAGTTTATCATATAATCACACGCACGCAGCTGTCTCGCTGACGTAATAGAAGTTTAATTTCCAAAAAATATTAATTTAATAATGTAGCACAAAAGAACATTTTTAAAACATTTGTTGTCTTACAATGTTTAAAGATCTCATGTCATAAACTTTATCGGCGTTTGAATCTCAAAATTACTATTTTGAGTTTTAAAATACATAGGGCCCTAGATTTTTTTAATGAAGATTTTAACGCTCATTATACGATGATAAAATCCGATTGTTTTGATTTTTATAAAACTATAAACCAATCTAAAACGATTGAACTAAGCTATTTTTATGATAAGTTGGAACCAAATCGAACCAAAACTACCACCGAAACAGATGTTTTTCGTGCACTTGGGTTCTCGATAGTTCCGACCTCTCCAGTACCTTCTTGCAGCTAACAGTGAAGACTATTTTTCTTCCATCCCGTACGTACAGATGCTTGTTACTCGCTATATTCTAAATGGAGAAATTACCGTCGATTTTTTTTTTACAGTCGTCAATAAGAACACAGAAAATCAGTGGTAATTCACACGATAAAATCATTATAATTTTTTTGAAATTTAGAAGCCCCAAAACCAAACCATTGTACCAAATTTGATGTAAGAAATTTACAGTTCTGTATATTTTACGAGTGAAGGAGCTGAGATGTTTTGAATTTGCGCACTTCAAATTGTAGGTTCGTGATTGGAATTATTTCCGTAAGCTTTTCCAAAGCCGAATCCTAGTTCTCAGTAATCTAACTAACATAAAGTATGAACGATAAACAATAAAAAAATAATCTTGAAACGTAACTTTTTACATGTTTCAGGACTGATTGTGATGGTGGATTTTGCACAATGCATGCCAATGTCATATTGCATAATTATAATAGTCTATTTAGTGCGTTGCGTGCTATTGTATGTAAAAAAATACAATTATAACTACTTCTAAACAGCTGATTTCGGACAACAGCTGTTGCTTCAATATCATTTCAATTGAGGTTATGTTAAAAATTCAATTGTTAAATAAAATATGTTTTAAATGTACAAAGGTACATTTAGGAAAAATAAAAAAGATATATAAAAAGTAGAAAGGTTAAGAAAAAGATTAAATTAACGATGAAAATGTTACAATTAATAAAAGAGTTACGACTGAACAGCAACATCAACTAATAACGAAAACGAGGAATTGAGAAAAACATACGTGATTTATATTTTTGGTTCGTAACAGAAATTTTTTAAATTTCAAATTTGGCGGATTAAATTCGATATACTTAGCCTAACTAATATTTGAGCAAAATATGATGAAAAGATTTTTAAAAATGCCGATATTTTCGATAACATTGGAAGAAATGTTAACGAATAAGTTTTACTTGAGTACATTAAAACTGCATTTAATCCTACGAATAACTCAATTAGGCCTACGTCTTGCCACGTGCTCCGTGTGATTTCGTTTTCCAACTATTCACGTGTACAAAGAATCCGACGATCCCCTGACCAATCACAGCACGTACCTCCGGAGACTGTTGTTGAGTCTTTATTCACGCTCGGCCTAAGTTAAACCGCTAACGAGACTGAATCTAAAGCTACAATTCAATATACGCCTTTCACGTCACAACAGCCTAACGTAGGTGTCTTCATTAGAAAGTTTATTCAATTCGTTACAACCTATCACTTAAGTAAACAAAACAATTTCGGTCGTGTTTTGTGTACAGTCCGTACAGACCGAACTAAGTGCTAAACCTAATTCAACTTAATCTGGTATTTTCTAAAAAGCTGTTCTACAAGCATGCACTTGAACAACAGCCAGAAACACAAATTTGGTGTATTTATTTTAGATTTGTAAAGCACTTTTTTTAACAAAAAATAACCAACAGTTTCAAAATCATTAAAATATAAATTCTAATGTTGAATTATTTTTCAAAACAATCTGGTTAGGAGAGTTATCCCCGATTTTCCAAAACCTGCCAAATTTCTCAACAAACCTTAAAACGGAGAGGGTTTATTTTACTTATTCACGATTTATGAAACGCAAATTTCATTTATTTTAGATTTGCTACACTGAACTGAGTTACGTATTATTTGAGCAAATGTGATATTTGATAATTGATTTTTCAGTTTTTATCGATAGTTCCCGAATTGAATTTTTCTGAGCTGTACAAAAAAATTCACTTTTTGTTTGGATACTACATTTGAACATAATTCGACAAAAATGGTTAAAGCCAATCGAATTTTTAACAATTAAGCCACAAAAAGTGCTTAAAGAAACGTTACCATTCCTAAGATTAAACAAAACTGACAGATCCGTTAAAACCTCGATAATTGTTTTTTACGTTCACTATAGATTAAGGGAGAAAGTAAATACAGTACATACTACCAAAATAAATAATAACTCGTTTTATTCATTGATTTATATTTTAATCTATGTGATTAAACTGTAAATATGCATTACTACTGATTTCTCGCCCCCCCCGCCAGAAAGCTTTATTTTATGCCCATCAGTAAAATCGAAAATATAAAAGTGACGAAATTATCAGAAGACCGACTTTTTTAAATTGCCTCCATAACCTAACCAATACTATTGTGTGAAAGTTAGTAGTTCACAAATAGCGGATACCATTCAATTTAACTCTACTAAGTTATCGCTACGAAAACTAGCAATATATTACGCACTGATAAAGTGAAAACGCGGATTAATACTTATCTCAGAGATTTTGGCGACGTCACAAAATAGTTCCGTTAAAAATTGCACAGAAACGTAACCTATCGAAGAAATAATATATTCCGCGGATTAACATCATTTAAGGAAAAAAGTAGGTAATAAAACAAAAAAGTGCTTTAAAACCATGAAAACAAGCTGTGTCCCGATAATGCATAAATCCCGAAAATGAATTAAATATTTTTCGATTCAATGCACCTTTAAAAATGGTCAACTCGAAAAAATTCTAAATATGCAGCGAGCGTAGGTTGTTTTTGATTTTTCTGTATTTTTTTCATTAAAACGCTTTATTACATGCCAAAAGCAATAATCCAAAATATAAAAGCGCGGAAAGCACGGGGAATAAAAATCGAAAATTAAAAATAAAATAAATAACCTCAAAATGGCTAACGCACGAAAATAGGTAACGTGTTTTTTGATCGCTAAAACAATAAAAAACCTTTATTGTTAAAAAAAATATACATTCAATAACTTAACTGACACAGTTGTTTGGTGGCGAACCTAACACAAAAAGAGGCAAATCGCATTGTTCACAAATAACTGACGCCATTTTAACAATGTTTTCATTACAAGAACGAACCAATGCGCATGAGCAGTAAATCAATGCTTGAAATTTAGTACGTGTTAATGCAATGAACACAACAATGACGTCACAATTAAGATCGGTAAAAAACTATCTAAAATCGTAAGTAATGTTAACAAAAAATTATTTCTGCTGGTGAATATGTGTTAGTTAGATAAAAAGGTATAACATAAAACCAAAAAAAATATTTAAAAATCACTATTTGAAAAAAAACAACATACCCTGCAAAAATTAAAAAAAAATATGTTAAATCCCAAAACGGTTATCGACACAAACTTTAATACTGCGCCGATAAGAGCGAAGCGAGAAGGACGACAAGGTCACTAAACCGAAGTACCGTACTGCTTGTTCCGTAAAGGCAATACTCTGAAACAAGCCAGTCATGTAATTGATCTAATAGTGTTTCCACTTCGTTCACTTCCGCCAATACAATTTCGTTTAATTTGTTTATCTTGTCGTTTGTGTTGATAATTTCTTTAGAATCGTGTTTGCTCATTAAACCACCAAGATCTAATTGCCAGCTACGTATATTTGTAATTGTTCACTAAATTGTCTAACAATCTACCACAGATAACTAATAATGAAACGATGGAGCTGGTACGGTAGTAACCATGTAATGAGCACCGAGCCAGATCTCTAAAACAGGTTTTAAGGAGCCATTGATATATTTTTAATACTCCTGTTAGCATGCTAGCTTTCACAATTTCAGTCCGGTTGGATTCAAAGAACAGAACATTTACTATTTCAAAATTACGGCTATTTGGAAGCTTAACAAAATTCATAAAGCATGAATCTCCACTCAGGGGCCCGAGGTGCCCAGCTAGATCTAACTTTCTTCACCTATCTACTCTTGGATTATATATATCCCTTCATCCCAAGTCAAGGTGGAACAGTGTACGAAGGCTACGTGAGTAAGGGGGGATATTAGCATAGGCTATGGACTCTAGATACAAGATGACCTTTAATTTTAATCTATGCATTCAAGGTCTCGTATCGATGTACATTTAATTTACTTATTTACTTGTTGGATTTTAACGCCTGAACACAAACCTACAAAGTCCTGTAAAACTAGCAAAACTGTACCCGTGGGGGGGGGTACACACTGCATTGAGAGGGAGGTAACTGGGGTTGTATCTAACCCTACGAAAGATACAGTAGATTGTAAGGACGCGAGTGTTGTAGTCTCCGAGAAAAATAGAAGTCCTGGCGTTTACCCGGATGGCCGTGAGATGACAGAATTGTGAAATAAATTAGCTTCGTATCTATTGTTGGCCGGATCCCTCCTATTTCCTCCCAAGCAAGTTGTGGTATCTTGTACAGTTGGTCCAGGTGTTGGTAGGTTGCGTGTAGTTGTTCTGTAGTTTGTGGTTCTCCTCGATGTTCTGCCAAACAACGATTTTCGACCTGTATTTATACTCGAAATTATGTCTACAATTTATCAGAATTCCGTTGTTAAAACTAAAGAAAAACACCAATCAGAAAGAAGCTATTGTAAACGGGAGATGCGGGGTGATGCGCCTCCTGTGTGTTTGGGCGATGACACAAGGACATGCAGTGGAAAGAGTGAGATGCGGCTAGACACCTGAAGTCAGTAATGCGACAGCCTATCCCACATCAGACAGACAGTCAGATGTACAAAACGTCTGTCTGGAGGATAAATGAGCAAACTGAGAAAACAGGAAGCAGCAGCAAAGCGGCTTGTAACTAGAAGCAGGATACCTCTCAGAGATCTAACCTTAGATATGAGAAGCACTACCTTTATAGCGCTGCGATGACAAGTGCTGATGAGTACTTCATTTCAAGGCGAGAGATATCAGCCAGGAACATTAAGGCCACGTGCAAAGAAAAACTCAAAAAAAAACATACGACTCATTCAGGGCAGTGAGGTTAAGAATATACCTCGCAGAAACAGTGTGTAGGTTATGCAGAAAGGGACAGGAAACAGCAAGCATTGAATATAAAGAGACCAGAAGTACTTATACAGACAAAAAGCGTATTTATAACAGTGGCTAAGGTCTAAGTAATTGAAATATCTGCCTCTACGAACGCTGCAAACTGCAAGTACACATTTGGACACATTTGAGAAAATAGCTATTTAACTGTAGTTGAACACCCTGCCTCAAGATACCACCAGCAGCGAGCGCTTACACCTCTCATAAGGGTTATCATTCTAGTACGTTTATATGCAATGCAGCAAACCATATAACCTATAACGATAATGAAACTGCCGAGGCAAATAGTATTGGGTTTCTAGGACCCTCAGGACCTCCAGCAGAATGGACTGTTAAAACTCATTGAAAGCTTCAGTTTATTGAACTGGAATCCAAGAGGTTTAGTTGCACAACAGGTCCTTTGATCTGAGGGTGCACATGAACAGGATAATAATGTACCACGGAGAAACGGTGTGTAGGTTATACAGGAAGAAAGAGGAAACTGCACACCACGTAATCTGTGATGCAAGCAGAAGGTAAAGCGTGTGGCTTTCAGGATCCTGAGGACCTCCAGCAGAATGAGCTAAGACGTACTGATGACACCAGTCTACTGAACTAAAGAATCCAAAAGTATTCTTAATTCTTCAATCAATAGGTTGCACAACTTGATTTCACGTAACTTGAAGAATATTTTTTTTTTTAATGTAACCTCACAATTTATTGTAAATCTGATTTCAACGTAATAAATTAGCATTTTCAATGGATTAGAAAACGCAAATCCATGTAGTTTATGGAGTTTTCAAAAATTATTGCGACGCGGAAATCGTATTTTTTTTTAGATAAAAACGATTTTAAACAGTTGTTTTCATTACGTTAAGATTGAGGTTATGTAACGAGCTGTACAGATAGGTTAAGATCATTAGCCGAGAAGTAATTTTTAAAATGGCGGAAATAATTTGGGAAACAGGAAGTGTGATAATTCTCGGTAAATGTATAAATAAACATAATAATTACATTATCTCAACTTAATGTGATTTTTAATCGATCTGAACATCCGTTGCAATTAGATCATTTAATGGCGAATTTCTCTTGGAAAAATTATGTCTAGTAATTAAAAAAGAATAAAAGACAACAGAATAATTGTTAATCTTACTTCATAAGGAAAAGTCTGTGCCACTGTTCGTAAATCTCCTAATAAAGAATAAACAGAACAAGTAAATGATATAACTCTTCACAACTCCAATCCCATTTAGAGTTAAAATCACCCTTGACACCAAAAAGTGGTTTTACAGTCATCTAAGTGTCAGCACGTGGTTGGAGAATAAACTAACCGATTGATTTTGATAAAATTTAGATCTGATTTTTTTTTCTAACGAAATTCCGAAACCATTTTTAAGTAAAAGAAAACAATATTCAAACAAATTTTCTCAAAATGCACGCAAATAAAACGCTACATTCGCAAGAAATTCGGATCGGGATAGAGTTATTTCATCTAAGAAAATTGGTTTTTACCATCAAAAACTTTATATACAGAGTGTTAAATTTACAGGGAAATAAGAATACTTTATTGTAAGAGTTAGTTACAAAGAACAGCTGAAAGTGGGCTGCATTACGCGATACACACAACTGAATACGACCTTACATGTTTTTAAACACACGTTGTAACGTTTGTTGGGAAATTACAGCAGCATATTGTTCGATTTCTTCTTGCGTTCGGGATCGGTGTATGGATGAGTTTTGTAAGCAGCGTCCTTACGGTGACTCCACAAGAAAAAAAATCAGGAGACCGAGGAAGCCACAACCCCTTCGAAATCCATGAAAGTCATGGTGTTATTGACTGTATGAACCTGTCCTGCTGAAACCACGTGTACTGCAGCGGGTCTGCAGGGATGGTATTCACTGCACAAGATGAATTAACACTGTTTATTGAGTCATGAACAAATGTTATGGATTCGACTCTGTGACCCTGTACACCAAACACCTGATTTTTGTGAATGCAGGATGTGAATTGTTCACAGCCAATGCGGTAATTTTGTGAATTTACGTATCCATCATGATCCAATGCTTCATCAGACCAAAACTAATAACCCCGCAGGGGTGCAGACTAGATGCACCTATTGAGAGGATTTAGACGTCCCTCGCGGTATCCGAGTCTAACACACACTTAAACTTACAACACTACACTTACGACTTTAATACTTTACACTCACACTTACATTGAAAAAGGTGATAATAACCTCAATGTGCTTTTCGCCTTAAAAAAAAAAAAATCAAACCCAATAATTGAGCTCTTCTCCATCGGGCGTTACAGTGGACATGAACCGCTGACAGAAAGCTTCACGTTTTACTACTTCAGGTAACAAAGCTTGAACAACACGAGCTTTGTATCGAACATCTTCAAACACTTGCGCAATGCCGTGTAGACACTATCCACGGAGAGACTAGATAGGCGTCGTATAGCTTCTTACATATGCCCCTTGCACATTTCAATATAAAACAAAATAGAAGAAAACATTTACCACAAGGTTACGTCACTTTTTGAACACCCCGTGTATCACGTACAATGAGAAGTTAACGAACTAATTAACCGAAAATATTAAGAAGATATTCATCAGCGGGCATATTTATTGATATCTGTGATCCCCGAAATGAAATCTGTAATCAAAGTTCCCACATCAAGTCGCTACGTGAGCCGTGGTCACGTGAGCGCGGGGATACCAGTTTCGGAACAAAGAATTTTCAATTTCTAAAATACGTAACCGGCGAACACGAAACGTTATAAATAACTGAGTTACGTTACCGGCTGGACATTTCTTTTAATAATTCAACCTCTCTATTCACAGCATGATCCGCCGTCGTGGCCGGTGAGAATTCCATTCACGAGGAAAGTATTTAACGTTGATAAATTTGTTATGCGTTCAACATAAGAATAACACCACCTCAATGGTACGAACATATTTATTAATCAAAAGCATTGCACAAACTTTCTCAAAATGCTAGTCCACTTAAAATTCACTTTTAAGTGAGCAGCTTGCTGTAGACTAACATTAGGCCTATATTTTTAGCGAATTTCCGTTGGAAAAATGGGCTACTGGAGCAACCATTACGGTAAGACCCGGAATCTTGAATGGGTAACGATTTTGAGGGGGTAGTTAAAAATTTATTACTCATAAAACATTGCTAATTGTGAGGGTTCGATGGTCCTTGTGGCTAAAACACCGGTCAGACTTTGCGTCTCTAAACTACTCACCATAAGGTCAAGGCGCAGTTAGTTCAAGCCGCAGTTACTCTCATTGATTTACCCTTATCGTTATCACTGATTACTTGTCCTGATTAGTCTAACTGGCATAATTATAGACCAACTCCGCCTTTTATGCAAACAAATACGTGTTAGCACGCTCACGTTTGTAATGTAGGCCATTTGAAACCTTTAAAACTTCAAACTATGTCTTCATTTTTTTGAAAATCGTATTTATCCATCATAATCAGCGTTAAAAACTGCATACATAAGAATTCGAATTTTCAAACCCTATTACAATTAAGAAATCTTTGACGGCGGTCAAGGTTTAATTTTGTATATTTTCAATGTAATTTGAAAGTATGAATCCTCATATATGCAGATTTTAATGCTGATTACGATGATTAAATCAGAATTTCAAAAAGGGTAAGACAAAAAATACTTTAAGAAATTTACTTCTATCACTCATAGAAAAGCTGCTTAGAGTCATTTGAAAATCTGAACATTATAATCAGCATTAAAATCTAAACATTATAACATTACACTAAAAATACAAAAATGTATATTTCACATCATCAGATTATTTTTAAAATTCCAATTAATACTAATTTATGCATATTTTAACGCTGATTGCAACGGTGATTTTCAAAAAGTGTTTAAATTAATAAAGTTGAATTTACGATTTCGAACGTCTGCCATTTTAAAATGTTTTTGCTGGGTGTCAAAGCTAAAATCGATTTCTGGTTCTATTTTGAATCATAACGAACCGAAATTGCGAACTCGAGGGTCCTAACACATTAAACGAACACGAGCAAACTGTTTCATTAATTAAGTCTGTGGACCCCATCGACCATATTGAATCTATTCCCTACAAGACTAATGTTAATTATTCATACGTATTACTCTGCTGTTTGTTAAGATAAAATTATGTTTGATATTTTAAAAATCTTGTATGCGGGAAAATGAACAGTATTTAAATTTTGCATCCAAAGACTTCCGTCTCGTAAAAAATGAGATTTTTACAATTATATTTTAAATATAAGTTAATCTTAACAAATAGCGAAATAATCTATACTGTAAGTTTTATATGGAGTATATTTCAATACGGCTGACAGGGTCTAAAACGTTTTACTCATATCCTCATTACATCACAGTTCCTTTCCATTTATAAATTTTATATTAATTGCAGTTCACTCGGCGAACATAGCTGATAAGCCTATTCTCTTTATCACTGCACGAAACACTGAACCAGCCAAACCGATTTTAATTACACTCTGAAAACTCGCGCAACGCTTTCGAACATCTCGCGCTGTAGGAGCCTGCACAGAGGGGGGCGCAGTATATGTGTATCAGGAAGAGAGAGTGACTGATGGCACCCAGACTGCCGGCCATTAAGGAGTGGCCGGTACTATAACATTTACATCCTTCGCTGACATAATACATAACCTCTTCTCCCTTCCCCCGATCTATTAATTAATTTTATTATATTGGTGAATAGTCAGGTCGTGTTCCAGCGAAAAATATAAGACCTGATAATGGCTGTAAATCCGAAACGTCTCGTATTTACAATTACTTTAATGTAACTATGTACGGAAGAGAAACGTTGGTGTATTTGTCAGTACTAATAGTTAACAAAGGGATTAGTGTAGAGAGCGAAGAAGAAATTATGCACTTACAATAGCGAGATTTTACAATTGCATATCATTTATTTATACGTTATTAAGATATAATGTATAAAATGCAACTGCGCACGCGTGTGTTTTTAGCACGCTCACGTCCGCAATTTCGGTCCGATTTCATTCAAACTTGGCAGACAAATCGACTACGGTAAACAGCTTAGGTGAATTCGTTCAGCAGTTTCAAAATGGCCGTCATTTAAAATCTTTAAAACTGCATAACATTTTTTATGCATCTAGCTTTAAACATTTTAAACATCTAGCTTTAACATTTTTAAAATCTGATTTCACCATAGTAGTCAGCGTTAAAAACTGTATTAAGAAGCGTTTTGAATTTTAAAAATCCGTTGAAATTAAGAAATATTTTGACAGCGGTCAGGGTTCATTTTCATGTTTTAAATTTAATTTGAAAAGTTTAAAATGCCGATGCATGCGGATTTTAATGATGATGGTGAAATCAGAATTTACAAAAAAAAAGTAAAATAAAAAAATACTTTTGGAAATTCGATTTTATCACGTCAGGCGGTTATAACGTCATTTTTTCTTGGTCTGTACAGTGGCTGTTTTTTTTTTTTATTTTAAGGTGAAAAGCACATTTATGCTATTATCGCCTCCCTAAATGTAGGCGTGAATGTAGAGTGTTAAAGTCGTAAGTGTAGTATTGTAAGTGTGTGTTAGACTCGGGTACCGCGAAGGACGTCTAAATCCTCTCAATAGGTGCAGCTAGTCTGCACCCCCCTGCGGGGCTGTTCAGTGACATTCTATAGTCCAGCCACTTAGTAAACGGTCTGCGCGAGAATTTCTCGCGTATGTAGAATTTCCCTCCAGCTCCCTTCCACAGTAATATAAGAACCTGCCAATATGAGTTTACAAACTGTTACTACTCAGCGATAGTGAAAGAAATGGAGGGAACTATGGTGAGAGAGTGGTGACTCGACCTCTCACTCGCACATTTTTCTCCCTGTCCCACTGATGTTCTAAGCAGGCCGTTGTCTAAACGGCTCGCCTACAACCATCCACCATACATATACATATAACATACGTAAATAAATGTTTAAAGATTCTTAAAAAGTGATCAAGATGTCACATTCGGCGCTAAAAAAAAAATAAAATTTTCAAAAACTCGGATCAATACCAACAGATTTTCTTTAAAATAATTTGTTTAACCCTGAATGTCTCTCGATGATACAAAGAAATGGGACATATACATCAGTTGACCGAGCGAAGCGACGTTTCTCTTTCAACTCGACCTCTTGTCATTTGGTTTGAGTGTTTGTTACGCAGTTTAGGCCAAACGTAACGACCGATTGTTTCGAAATTTGGTACGTAGGCATCTTGTATAGAGCTCGAACGATGTATGTGTAAAATTGTCTCCACTCGCTTCCGTTTCAATATGGCGGCCTATCATTTATAATAACAAGTATTTGCAGTTTTAGCCAAACGAATTGACCGATTGTTTTGAAATTTGATACGAAAGTACTGTAAGATTTTTTTCATTTACTTCTGTTTCAAGATGGCGGCTTCTGATTCAACGATGACGAGTGCCCGCAATTTTAAACTAAACGCATTGGTCGATTGTTTTAAAATTTGTTACGAAGGTATAAAGTCCGACATTTTTTCCATTTTCTTTCGTTTCAAGATGGCGGGTTATTTCCTGTAATACTGGCTCAACGGTAAAACAAACATTTTGACTCCTTCAAGGAGTGCATACGATATCCAATAAAGTTGGTCCAACACTTTCGTAAATATTACAGTTATTGGTTAAATTGGCGGAAAAGGTTACGAGCGCTGTCGTGGAGCGTTCTGTGTATACTGCGAGGTCTACATTCTTTGAACTACAGGTGTTATGACACCGTTTAAGCGCTAACGACACTCTTGCAAGCCCTGATAACATTTACAAATCCCATTACATTGTTCAAGTAATTTACGCAATGCTGTTATAAGTTCTAAACGGAAATAAATCCAAAACTGATTTGTTTAATTAATGGACCGTGCTGCTATTCGCTCGTAAATAATTAAAGGTGTATAATTAATACGAGACGCTGTGTATTTATAAAGGGAAAGTTAAGGAATGTTATCATATCAGACTGGACGTCCTTGGACAAGTACATTCTGCGCAGACGTGAGCAATGTGTAGGCCGCCATGCATGGCATTACTGTATCCGCAAAGAATGCGCCGGGAGTAAGACGTACCTTACACGTTTTATTTAGCGTTGCTCGACTGTTTTGGAAATTACTGAAATCTTTTATTTCGCAATTCTTGTTACGGTTTAAACGACCAGGTTAGGTTTGGTTACTCCTACAATTCAAAAGTCGTACACAAACACCTGTATGTTTTCGTGCGAATATCTGTCAGTAACTTACCTGCAGCGTCTTAACGATAGTTAACAGCTGTTTCAAACATATCTTTATAATGAAACTAGCGGTACACGCACGCATGAGCATGTGGTAATGAATTAAAATAGTTCTCTTTTTTGTTTCTAAATTGTACTAGTTTAGAAAAAGACGCCAGATAGCGTCAGGTGATATTTTCAGATAAATATATAACTAAAAAAACTAAAAAAACATGTCGGTTTGAACATATGCTCTATACCATTTTAAAAATACTGTTTGTGCAACAAAAAAGTGTTTTAAGTGAAAATCTCAATGTTCTTAAGATTTACGAACCCGATTTCTCAATATATTAGTTATAACTCAAAATCGATGTTCCCAAATTTTAAATAAGTAGATCAAGAATTAAAAAACGATCATGGTTTCCAACGATATTTGCTTTCCAAGTTTATTTTATAAACCTTAGGTTGTTTTACACGATTATAGATTTTCATATAAGAATACAGGATTAAATTTAAACAATGCTGAAAAGGTCGATTCAGCTAAAGCACCGGTCAGTCTGCTACGTCTCTGAACTGCGCACTAAGAGATCCTTTGTTCGGGCCGCAGTTACTCCCGTTGCTATTCCTTTTCCGTTAACACTATCCTTCGTCCTAATTAGTCTGACTGGTATAAAGTATGGAAGTTAAGCAAATAAAATAAATAAATAACGCTGTTCATATTTCGGACCCAAACTTTGTAGATCTTCTAATGCAAAATTTGACTAAATCCCTTTCCGAGGTAGTTAGTAAACGGACGGGCAATATTTACATGTTCACAGCGCTACAGGAAGCAACCTTGCGCTTGACGTACGGAATGCAAATGATTACGTGCTATGAAGGCTACGCAAACGACCTGATTGAGCAGTTCCGGGTCCAAGCCCTAATACAGACGCCCACCACGACTACCGGAACAAGTACCTACCCGAAATGTTTTACCTGTTCTGCCCGCGCATATTACGACAAACGCACATTGATGCAGATCGCTTTCTCCCTTTGTCACAGCTAGTGTCGGGTCGGGATTGCCGAATACTTTTAAGTATTCGAAACTATGATCAATTACTAAAAGTAGAAATACTTTCATCTACTTAATTAAAATGAAACAAAACTAGGCCTTCATTTTTGGTTAAAGTAAAATAAAAAAATTCTTATTTATTAATAAACATCAAAAACATGTTAACTTTTATTTCACGTAATTTTCACTATTCTTTTATTATTGCTTTGCGCGCATAAATTCCTTATAAAACAAAGAACAGACAACACTGAGCAGTGAGCAGAGTAACTGGGTAGTTGAACAGTAATTACACCTGCCAAGAACAGTGTTCTCAGTAGCAGTGATAGCATTCACAGTCTCACATCTAATAAGTAATCACACTTCATTGAGGCTAGAGAACCCACCTTACGTTCAGCTCATCTACTCTCATTTATCTACTCAAGGAACACACACCACATTGCTTAGCTAACTCTGAAGTATAAAGCGACCCGTGCTGAGGAAATGAATGACACCGGCCTAATGGTGTATCAAGACCACCTGACGACCTCCCAGTGTACCTTAGCTTTACCCGTGCATGCGGGGCTCTGTGTGGGAGGTCATCATTTCCTTAGCTATTAGTGGATGTTTCCATAAGAATATGAAATAGGACGAGCAGGATCTCACCGGAAAACAAAAAGTGGCCAGATTGAGCAGAACCTCCGTGATGAAAATCAAGAGAAAGAAAAATTTAAAGTGAATTAGCAGAGCAAACATATGCAAACACCTAAACAAAGAACTTGGCAGACATAAATTAGAAGTGGGAGAGTTACCCACCCTTCAAATCGTAGACGTTATAGAGAGACTAGAACTGCAGAAGGCCCTGTAACTGAGCATCTCGGGAATACGGAAAAGGGGCACAGTAGATCTACAATAGTCGCAGTGCAGAATGTATAACATTTCAATGCAGGATCTACTCCTATTATATAGTTTATATTTGAAACAAAGCGCCTACGGACCCGCAGTACACGTGCATTACCATGTTATTTTAATCGACATCCTGAAACAGCTGAAGACTCCTGTTTATTTACACACGCGAATCTGTGGTTTATTTAAAATAAACGATGCTTTGCACAATACGTTGACCTTGAGATTGCATCTGATAGCTGAATTAGTCATTCATTGTTTGGACGCTTCTATTGTTGGGTAATCAGCTTAAATTATGCCGGCTGGCATTGGTTGTGCACAGACAATAGGTTACAGGTGCAAAGCCCCCGACACACGTTTGCTCAGCCGAATTTGAGTCAGCGTTTCGGGACAGTGTGCCAAATTTGATTATGTAAATGGTTTTAGCATTTCGATCACTACGCTGTATATAATACAATACAGTAGTTATAATAACAGAGGAACAATATCTGTACGTATGTCATTTTTTCACTCAAAAAACGTTCTAATGATATTGATATAAGCTAATGGAATATACCACATTCGGGCTAAAAAAAATATCTAAATTTATCTCACCTTTGGAGAAATTAGTTTTAATTAGAAAAACGCGTGTCATATGTGTATCTACATAAAAATACAACGATAATGATAAAACCAACGGGAATGAACACTGTTCGATCACCTGATACTGAACTAATCATTTTTAATCAGCTGTAGCTAAAGCACGGGTCAAACTGCTGCGTCTATGAACTGCGCAGCTTAAGGTTCTTAGTTCTAGCCGCAGTTACTACCGTTGCTTTTCCCTTACCGTTAATGCTGATACCTCATAGTCATTAGTCTAGCTAACATAAAGTATAGACATTAAGAAAAAAAATAATAATTAGCTGAGCTGGTAATATCAATTAACTTTTTCAAAAGTGAATTTGTATTATATATATATATATATATATATATATATATATATATATTTCCGTGAAATAAAAACAATCTACGTACGTATAAATGCTCGTTTATCTCTTGAAACGGTTCTAACGATTATAATATATTTTTGGAATATAACATTTTCGAGGAGAACGCAGGCAATACGAGTACATACCTAAAAATTTAATGTAAAATCTCAACAGACCGTATTTTTTAGCTCATTGTATTAAGTACTTTAAATTTAAAAGTAAAAATAAATTGTACATCTTATTGAAGGTCTGTGACATTGAATTCACAGTGGAGTGGGAGCGGTGGCAGAGAAATGTTTCCCCAAATCTCGTTCTGAAGCGATCCCAGCGAAAACCCAACACTCGCCGGGCTATCTCACCTCCTTCCCGCTTGAATGGATAGCTTTACAATTACAAGTAGTTCAAAAAACAGAAGTCCTCACAGTATATTCTTAATTAATTGCCTGGTCACCGCACCAAGACAGAGCTCTGACGCGCTCGTAACCTTTTCCGCCAAATAAACCGACAACCGTGGTATTTAGGGGAAATGTTACTGGAACAACTTTATTGGAAATTTTACGCTATTCTCCACGTAGCTGTCAAAATTATAATAGGTCTTACCGTTCAGCCAGTATTACAGTAAACAACCAGGAACGATACTCGTCATCGTTAAAACAGAGGTAACCATCTTGAAACGGAAACGAATAGGAAAAATCTTACACTTAAGTTGTACGGGCTGTATACAAAGTACCTTCGTACCGAATTTCAAAACAATCGACTGATGCGTTTGGACAGAACTGCGGAATAAACAAACCAAATGCCGAACAGTCGAGTTTAAACGGACGCTCAGTCAAAAATACACTACATCGAATTTCAAAACAATCGACTGATGCGTTTGGACAGAACTGCGGAATAAACAAACCAAATGCCGAACAGTCGAGTTTAAACGGACGCTCAGTCAAAAATACACTACATCGAATTTCAAAACAATCGACTGATGCGTTTGGACAGAACTGCGTAATAAACAAACCAAATGCCGAACAGTCGAGTTTAAACGGACGCTCAGTCAAAAATACACTACATCGAATTTCAAAACAATCGACTGATGCGTTTGGACAGAACTGCGTAATAAACAAACCAAATGCCGAACAGTCGAGTTTAAACGGACGCTCAGTCAAAAATACACTACATCGAATTTCACATTTACGAATTTCACGATGAAACAGACAACGGGCCTTACCCATGGTACATTCCTATCCTGTTCAGAAGCACCCTCAGACCATAGCGCCCCTAAATGAGTGCCTCTGTTTTCCCGAGTTTCCCTCTACCTAGGAAACAGTCACATGCATAGGAAGGTTATACATCAAATGTAAGTTTACTATTCAAAAACACTGATTCAATTCAAAGTTCTTTTAACATCCTGTTCTACCCAACGTAAGATCTCTTTGCACCTTATTAGAATTATTAATTTAATTTGTCACACAATTTTTTTAACGATAAAAACGAGTTAAAAGGAAAAAAAGCCAGTGAACGTTATATATAAAATTACGTGATATATTTACACGGTAGAATGTAAATATCGTTTCACACGCAAATACAAACCCAATAACCGCCAAACAAAAAAACTGTGTTCTACAATTCCTTCCCATAGCGTTGCGATAGCTCGAAGTAAACAATACTGGGAAGTAGGTTTGCCGTGATCTAGCTAATGTTTAATTATTTAATTATACTTGCATCAGAATGGGGCGTAAAGTTAATTATATAATTACGCGTGAACCGGTAAAACTTGTAATACGGTATCCTCTTGGAAACACAAACCATCCGAAATAGTAATCATAATCTAAATACAGTATGTAACGTAATTTAAGTTTTGGGATTATTAACACGTTTGTTTTCTACCCGTTTTTAACTGGTGAACAGTAAAAGTCAGAAAATATCACAGATTTAGAACATGCATTTAAATTCAGTGGCAGGCAGTTGTCTCGATGACGTGATAGAAGCGATTTCAAATAGTTTTTTTGTTACCATTTTCCTGAAACTCGGATTTCAACATTATAAACAGAATTCAAATCTGCATATTGTATATATATATATGCAATTAAACTTTAAAACGGCATTAAAAGTACGAAAAACAACTAAAATTAAATTCTTTAATTTCAACGGATTTTGGAAAAGTCAGAATGTTGATTTATACAGTTTTTAGCGCTAAATACGATGACAGAATCAATTTTCAAAAACATTACAGTTGAAACAATAAGCGACTGTTTATAAAAGGTAAATATGAGATTACACAAAAAACAGAATGCAGTCCAATTACGTATGTTTACACGATACATAAATAAAAACACTGATTAAATTCAAAGCTCTTTTAATATCCGGTTCTACCTAACGTGCGAATCTCTTTGCACCTTATAATTTAACTTTTACACAAATTAAATTAACGATAAAAACGGGTAAAAAGAAAAAAAACAGTGAATGTTACATATATAAAATTATGTAATATATTTACACGGCAGAACGTATATATTATATTTATAATATAATACTGGGTAAATTATTTTTTACATTAAAAAACAGAACTTAGTTTATACTAATACACAGAAAGTCATAAACAGACAAATAATACTATCACGTTTTGTTTATGTACATGATAAGGAAGTAGCCATATCATTGCTTCAAGTGTTTTATTTGTCTTTTTTCCGTAGAATGATGGGAATTGTAACTGCTACAATAACACTTACATTTTTATAACTGTAGTTCTTACTGTATAAGATAAAATGTTTGTTTATGGCGTCTTATTATAACCTACAATAAGAGTGCATGAGTGTTTCTGCTGAAATATAAACACTATTTGACACTCTTTACTCATTGAATTAGTGAATAATTTAAGTAATTATTGAGGTATGGTTTGTTCTATTAGAATTTTTAAAGATATGAAATGACCGCCATTTCGAAACTGTTAAACGAACTTGTCCAAGGTATTACAAAAATCGATAAGCGTTCTAAAACACGCGCACGCGCACTCATTTCAAGCCCCCCCCCCCAAAGTGGTCTAAACGTTCGGATCGGCGCTCATTTCAAGGTTTGAATCTTACCATAATGGCCATTCTTTTGGATATTACCTAAAAAAATTGAATTTACAGAGTTCTTAAAGCTAATTACACGATAAAAATTATCCCATTTTTCTAAGCTTAGGAAACACATGAAAGTCCGGAACGTATTCCACTGAATAGATAACCAGCTCAAATTATTACTAAATCGCTTGCGTTTGAATTAAATCGGACCAAAACTGCACAAGCTATAACTTTCAACACAAGATACTTTCAACACATACACACACACACACACACACACACACACACACACACACACACACACACACACACACACACACACACACACACACACACACACACAAGTTTAGAAGTTCGGATCAGCGCTCATTTGAAGGTTTGAGTCTTACCATAATCGCCATTTTTTTTAAATTACCTAAAAATTTGAATTTGTAAAGATTTAAAAGGTAGTTACGCCTGTGAAAACAGATTTTCCCGATAAAAATATAACAATTTTTCTAAGATTTGAAATGACCGCTATTTTTAAACTCCGAAACCTAGCCTGTTCTATTGAACAAAGAACCACCTGAAATTATTACCAAAATTTACTTTTTCTGTTTGAATTAAGTGGGACAAAAATTGCAAAAGCCAGAACGCTAACAAACCCGAGATGCTGGCAAAATATATAAATACGGAAAGAAATGTATATTTTTATATAAATATAAATTATCTAATAATTGCTTTTTCAAAAAAAACATGTTTTTACGCTCATTACCCTTTCAAGAACACACAACCCTTAACAGCGCTGAAAAATGAAAACACATTTATTTTCACTGAAAAACGTGTTGTAAATATAATTAACAGCTACAGATGTGTGTAAGGGACATTCTGCCGGCTTATACAAAGATTAAAACCAACTGCGTTGGTGCATTTTTTTTTTTTTTACTGCAAGTCTGCGGAAGTCAGAGCACACGTGTTGGAATGTACTGTAATTCGGCCCATATAAGTGCAAGGAGAAAGTGTACACGGAGGTATTGTATTTACTGGGGAAATTGAAGTTTCCGCCATATTTTATATTATAAAGCTACACCTCACGTACAGTATTTAAAACTCTATACACCTTGTCGGCCATACTGAATCTATTCCCTATAATACCAATGATAATAATTAATAATAATATCTAACGCTACAGCCCATCTCTAGCCTTGGATTCCTCAACTCGTTTCCGACAGTCCTCTCTATTTAATGCAGCAACCCTCCAGGTCCTTGTGTTCAGCAGTTCCATAGCATGCATATTCACGCCATCCAACCCATCTCAGTCTAGGCCTGCCCATTCTCCTGGATCGATCCCATGAACCTCTTCGGTACCTCTTCAGTGGACATCCTAACAACATGGCCCCCCATCTAAGCCTGCCGAGTTTTATTATTTTGGCAATGTCCACTTCTTGGAAGAGCTGCTGTAGCTCCGCATTCTTTCTCCGTCTCCATGCTCCTTCCTGTTGTACTGAGCCGTAAATTCATCGGAGAATTTTGTCTCGAATGTGAGCAGCGTTTTTCGTCTTTCTTGTTTACAACCCAGCTCTATGAGCCATACGTTAGCACCGGTCGGATTAATGTCTTATACAATAAGATTTATGTCTTCCTAGATGTAAGCCTACTTCTCATGTGCCTATTTAGCCCAAAATGGTTCCTATTAGCCAGCTTTACCCTGCTTCTTATTTCTTGGGATACGTCGTTGTCCCTGGTAACTAGGGAACCCAGGTATACAATGTTAATTAACGATACACATTACTTCGTTATTTCATAAGATAAAGTTAAATTATGTGGACATGAGAACAGCTTTTTACATATTTTATATATTTTTTGCTTCTGTATTTTTAAGATACAGATAAAAGACTACCTTAAAAAAAGCAAAAAAACTATGGTTATTGTGACATTAAACCACTTTTGTATATTTTTAACATTTTTGTTCCGAAATGCTTTATTACACAGCCAATAGTAATAATACAAAATACAAAAGTGCGGAAACAACGGGAAGTTAGGAAAAAATGAAAATAAGTAACCCGCATAACCGAAAAATTACTAATGCAAGAAAGTTAACGTGTTTTTCATCGCGTAAACTATTAATGAAATGCGTGTAATTAATAATATAAACATAAAAACTTTTTTTTAACAAACATTAACTTAACAACCTAACGAACACAGTTTTGTATGAAGTTGTAATGACTGTTACGGCGGATATAGAATGAAATTGTGTAAATGCGCGCGAACAATATCTTGGCGTAACATGTTCCATGCAACGTAAACGGCTATGACGTCACAATATAGTTCCGTTAAAAATATCATCGTAAGTTAACGTAAGAAATTAACAAATCTTCCGCGGGTGAATATCTCTTAATTTAGTAGTAAATAATTTAATATCAGAAGAAAATATTCACAAAGCATTGTTTTAGTAAAACTAGTTTAATAAAATATACAAAGGCGAACCACATTCCCACATGCAAGACCTTTAAAACGAGATATCTAACAATTTTATTTTAACAAACAGCGGGGTATTCTGTATTGTTACTTAACATATAAGTCTCACAGGGAATACATTCAAAATGGCCAACAGATTTGCCTGCCTAACTGATAGTGAGGCAAACACATTTTAACGTTTCGTTGTCTCGTAAATCAGGTTTTTAATTGAAGGCGTTTGATATGCAATTTAGATACACAGCTAATCATAAAATAAGAAAATGGCAAGTTTTAAGGTTTTGAAGATTTTCAGATTCTAACCGAATTTTGATTGGAAATGGACCGCCATTATAGAACCATTAAACGAGCACTGATCACGTTCTCTAGAACAGGTTTATACTAGGAGTTACGGCTACTTTTGATCCACTGGCCAACTCATCAAGAACAAGAGACAAATAATGACTCAGTAGGCAAATATATGCACCCCCTCAGATAAAAAATGTCTTTTTAGCGAATTGCCATTAGAAAAAATTAGCTGGAGCAGCCATCATGGTAAGACCCAGATCCGCGAAATGAAATGAGCACTGATCCAGACCTCACGATAACTTTTTGAGAGGTCGTAAAAGATTCGACAAGTTCGTTAACCAGCAAAATTCGTTCAACAGTTTCAAAGTGGCGGCCATTAAAATCTTTAAAAAAACTACATAAATAAACATTTTATTTAAAATCAAGAATTTTTTCGACGGCTGACACGGTTCACTTTTCAATGTAATTTTAAAGTTTAAAATGCTAATAAATACATGCAAACTTTAATGCTCACTACTATTGCGAAGTAGAATTCCAAAAAGCTTAAGACGAAGAAAAATACTTTTGAAATTCGCTTCTATCACGTCAGCGAGACATCCGCGTGCAGTGATTTTTTGTTTTGTTTTTTAAAGTTTAACGTTACTTTATGCCAATTAGATTAATGAAACTGTGAAACCGTAAGATCGATATAACACACAGATAAAGCAAACTGTAATAACAAACTAGAATCGAACCGTTGTGCAAGTCCGAATTGTAGCGAACTGCTCGCTATCTAACCTATTGAACTATTAGCGCTCTCCTGTCTTGTTAATTTCCTTTACCTCTTTATGAAGGGTTAACAGATTTTTTTTAAACTGTTCTAGAAGATGATAGGACCGTCCTTAATGGAGGATTGGTTTTACTTCTTTCCTTTACGCCAGTCAGTGATTTTTCTGGGAGGGGGACGCAACATATGGAAACAGCAAACGGTATTAACTAGGTTCGAACCTCCGCACAAGACCGAGTTCTTGCGACTAAGCTATTAGCATTTTCCTTTATTAACATTGATTCAATATAGTCGATAGAGTCCACACATTTTTAACTGTTACCATGAGATGAACAGATCGTTACCAAGGAAGCACACGAATGAATCTACGCTACATCTGATACGAAATGACAGCTGTTACAATTAATACTACCTTGTAAAGGAACTCCATTCGGCTGGCGTTTCAACTGATAACCTCTCGCTTTCGTGACTGATAATGAACTTGGACAATTGCGAAACGCCCTGTACATAATAATTTAAGCCAACTACCGCGTCCTACATTCCTGTTCCAGTGTGAAGTTACCGGAGCACAAGTTAAATCGAAGCTGACAGCACATGGTGTGTCCTTAAAAGGAAAACTATTAGCATGCACTAGCTGGCACGTTAACGGTCCACGCTATAATCTGTGCGCAGTATGAGTTAATCTGCGAGACCCTAACCTAATTCAAGTATCTGTGAGGCCGTTGTCCAGCCCGGCCGTGACGTCATAGAAACCTTTCGTCTTGATTAGTTTATTTTCGCATCACTAAATTAAAAGAAAATTACATTTCCATTATAAATAGTCTACATATGTTTTTAAGTAAATGAGTGGTGCAAAAACATTGCACAGACTTTCTCACATTGAATTAAGTACTTTTTGAAAAACCTAACCTGAAACCAAAAAAAAAAAAAAAAAAAAATTCATATGCCAGTAGATTCTTGATTAATGTTTACCCTTTTAACCGTCATGTTAATACTGTTATCTGACATTTTTAAACAGTCTTTCACAGTAAATAATTTGTAATAAATAATAAAAGTAACCTTCTAGACAAAACAAAATACTGTGATTGGACACGACTTATTTGTAGCATAGGCGACGGCAGCTGACACTATTTGCTAACCTAAGCAAACATTTATAATCCAAAGTAAACGATTCTGAGATAGAAACACTTCAAATATTGTCAACAAATTCCGAAAAAGTGGACGAATATGTCATATTGAAAGATAAACACTCCCACACTATTTACGATAACACTATTCAGCGTATAAGTCGATCGCGTAACAGACACGTGGTACTCTTTAAGTGGTGCGCGCGGTGTTCTCACATATGTTTCGTGAATACTTGTCAAAAGGTTAAGTACAGGTAATTTACTGTATTAAAGACCTACGTGTGTAAAATTTTTTACAGGCTACATACTAAGAATTAAACAATAAATAATAATATTGTTAAATAATAACAATAAAACATTTTGAGCTACAAACAGAATATAGTAAGCTATTTTTACCGAACGCCGAAAGTACGGGTAGTCTATTCCTGTCATCCGTCACTCCAACGGTCCCTGTGTGACGGTTAATCGAGACTATACTATACAAACCACTTTTACTACAGAAGGTCTAAAAACGGATCGATTCATCAAAATACAGATTTTTTCACTAAGAAAATACTTTTTAAATTGCATTTTTATAATTAATGATGGAATATACAGTACATGTGACTATTATTGTTTACTCAAGCATTTGCCGTCATTTATAGAAATGGAAACAATACAAGGCGTTTAGTGGGGGGTTTGTATTAACTCTCATTTACAAGTGCCTAAACTAAAAACCATACGACATAAGAACGAAATGAGTGTTATAGGTAAGAGATACTCCTCTGATATATGAAAGATCTAGGGAAAAGGTCAACCTGGCTGACAGTCCTTCGGGATGCAAAACGTTCTGTCTTTAAAAAAAAAATTGTAAATACCATTTTTTGGTCACAGCAGTCTAGTTAGGACACTAAAAAGCTATTCGTTTCTAACCTACATTAATACAGTAATCACTACGTTTCATCCACCCCCGCAGAAGGGTGCAGAGTAGCTGCAGCTATTGAGAGGATTTAGACGTCCCTCGCAGTACCCGAGTCTAACACACACTTACACTTACGACTTTACACTTTACACTCACACTTACATTTTGGGAGGCGATGATCTCAGTTTAGAATAGTTGATCTTTTTAGTAATTTGACAATTACACCATTTCAAATGGCTTTACTTTTCAAAGTTCTGACTAAGCCATCTTTGTTGAGTTACTGGAGGGCTTTGACTTGTGACTTTGAACAAATTTTTTGACTTCATTATCGACAGTTGGAACCTCAAGATCTTTTTGGCAAATTGTCATTACGGATGTACCAAGCCGCATGAACGATACCACGAAGTACGTCATTTTGAAAACGTTTAATGATAACTCTTTTACTCTGACTGGCACAACCCCACAACTGAATACCGTAAGTCCATGCTGGTTTAAAGGCTTACTGATAAAACAATAGCTTGATGAATGATAAGGAATATCGATGACCAATTAACCAATACGTCTTTCTGTATTTAGTTTCAGGCCTTCTTGTTTTTCCTTCACATGCGGCTTCCACCTAGTAAATACCAATGACTGTAAAAGTGGATACGACACCAGTTGCTACATGATCAGATAAGAATTCAGCAAACAAATATGGCTGTTGTTGATTGGACGAGAGAAAGTGCTTCGGTCTACATTCAAGACGCTTCACGATTTGTGGAAACGTTATTGTTTCAGCAATGCATGCGAAGTGCTGCACTTCCTAACAGATAGCTAGAGCGTCAGAAGCTGCAATTCCCTTCCCATGTGAACTGATGCCATCTCGCGCCTCTGAGGCCACGGGTCAGGATGCAGTCTGTTATACCTTAAGTCGAGATTACTTCAGGATAACAGTTACAAATTACCATCCTATTCATATTCATTTTCTCACTATATTAAAATAATAGCGCACGCAACTGTCACGCTGACGTGATGGAAGCGAAATGCGCAACAATACTTTTCTTATCTTACACGACTGTCAGGGTTTATTTTCAATGTTAGTTTGAACGTATAAAATACCAAGTTTATGGAGATTTTAATGATGATTAACGATGGCGAAATCAGCGTAAAGATTTTAAATTGCCGCCATTATGAAACCATTAAACGGATTTTGCTTAGTAATGAATTAGCCATTATTACGAAAATCGATTTTTTTGTGCCACATTTGAATCAAAACCAAAATTGCAAACGGTACAGTACAAAAAAATAAAAATTGTTAAAGACCACTCAAACAGTGATCAATAGATTGTCATCACCTAAACAACACAAGAACTTACACAACTTAGCTCCGCTTACTAACACCTAAACAACCACGCTAAAAATCCCTCAACTTCTCTCCCAGCTTCGAAACAGCTTGCGAAACCTAATTCACTCTCGTTAACTAATACTCATTTCTGATTGGTTCGCAATGCACGTGTATCTCGGATCTATGCTACGCTAGATTAATACATTTCTGCTTAAGGCATTACTGCCCACGCATCACCTCGCATCCCCCGTATACATTAGCTGCTTTCTAATTGGTGTGTTCTTTCTCTAGTTTTAACAATGGAATTCTGAGAAATTATAACTGCCGCCATAATTTCGTGTATAAATACAGGTAGAAAATCATTGCCCTGCAAAATACCGCGGAGAACCACTCACTACAGAACAACTACACGCAGCCTACCAACACCCGGACCAACTGTACAAGACACCACAACTTTCTCGGGAAGAAATAGGAGGGATCCGGCCAACTATAAATATTAAGCGAATTTATTTCACAATTTCGTACCGGAAATGCAGCACTAACCCGCGGCTAACCCGGTAAACATCCGGACTTCTATTTCTCCCTCACAATACAAAAAGATCAGGATCGGTGCACATTTTAAGATCCTGCGTCTAGTCGTATCATGATGGAAACCCAAACTGCTCATTTTCGAATGAAATTCCGTCAGAAAGTTAAGTGGGTACTGCTCGTTATTACAAGTATGTGACCGTTATTGAAACAAGTAGTTTAACAGGATGTTTCTAAATTCAACTATTATCTGAATAGATTTTCTTCAAATTTAATATATTAGTATATTTTCATTGCAGTCTATTATTTATTTTTTATTTTATTTACAACTAAAAATATAAGTATAGCTACTATAATAAAAAAAATATATTGAATATATATCAAAAGATATTAATTACTAAAAAAGATAAAGTATTGTAAAATGTGTGATTTTTTTACCTGAACAAAGTATATCCAACAATCAGCTCCAGTAGTGTGGTAAATCTGTAACGAAAATAAGATATAATTATAAAAAAAATGTTTTAATAAAAACACCATTAATCATCAATAATATTCATAAGCACTACAGCATCCTAGAGATGGCTGTTAGATTAGGGGACATGTGGTTTTAACGTTCGCAACCAGGATCGCCACCTGTCAACTCCTCTTTTACCTCTCACAGGAGGTGTCTTAGCCACCTCAAACAAGAAAAACTACTAAATCTAAAATGATTTAATCAATACCGTCTGTTAAACAAAATGTAATTTTTGAAACAATGTACTGACTGCAAGTAGGTTTTTCATAGCTACGCCAAAGGGAGAAGATTTTCCGACCCCCCTGTGTACTTTTTGTTACGGTCGCTAACGCCCCGTAAATACGGTTCGGAGACAATTTAAATAGTGGGATTATTTTTCAATATCGGTTTATCAGATTTTGCTAAACATTTTGGTCATTGCAAGTCTTAACTCCTAAGTAATAATACAAAATCTTAAATAAAATAAGTGTACAATTTAGAGAAAAAATAAAAATAACATTAAACTTCGCCGTCGGATTTTTGTTCTTCCGATTTACTACCGAACCATGAATTTATTTTATTAAATTTTCTACACCGGACTTCCAAAAACAACTTTAAAAAATCAGATTTGGATTTTCCAATAGTTTCCGAAACATTTTTCAGACAGTAATTGAACGCGAGACAAGCTGTGCGCTATTTTTGCACCATTAACGGGTAAAACATACAATTTTTTGTTACTTAAAAACGACAAAGTCACTGGAATGTATTTGCTTCACTTTTACTGTATTTGTACAAACAAGGTCTGTACGGGTGACGCCGTGCGCTGACTTCAATTAAATCTCGAGACATCCAAAAACTGGTTCACGGTGAAGGTGAGGTTGGTAACCCCAAACACGCGAGCAAAAACCCCATTACTAATATTTGTTCAAGGCCAACGTATGTCAGTACATCCTTAACTTCTTTCACTTAACTAAGTACGTATTAGAAAATACCATGGTTAGCAATTATAGTTAGCAAGAACATTTTGTAAAATATACTTAAAAATGTATATTTTTCCAAAATCACCTAAAATGACCACTTATTATCTATTTGGCTACCAAAAACGCCCGACAATAATATCAAGACATTAAGGTTTACTTTGAAATACTAAACATAATCGCAAGCTGTCTCGAATTTCTAAAAAGGTATTTTATTTTACCCATTTTATAAAATTATAACTTGAGCAAAATAATCTGCAATTAATTTTATCGCCGTCAAACCGAATTCAGAAATATCACGGTTTTACAAAATTCAAAGTTTTTAACGCTGATTACAATGGGGAAATCAGATTAAAAAAACAAAATATAACGGATTTTCAAAGCACTAAAATGGCAGAAACTTTGCAACGGTTGTTCCGATTTCGCTGGGTAATGAATTTGTTGTGAGCGCGCGAAAATCGATTATTGCACCAAAATTGCAAACAAGAGAACATTTTTAAAGACCTCCCAAAAAGTGGGTTGACTCTCTACTTCAAGGTCCCGGATCTGGGTCTTAACATGAATGCATCCCCTACAGCTCATTTTCCAACAAAAATTAAAAATAAAAAACACTAACCGTCGTTATGTTTTCTGTTTTGTCGAAACGAACATTATATTTGTATTCATTTATATCAATTCGAAAGAATATATATATACTTTTTTTACATCAGCTACACATTATTTTAAAAACCCGTTTACATAATGTATCGACATCTACAATAATGTTCTTTCGACCTTGGCACAAAATAAATTTAATAATACCTTTGACAAGTTTGCTACACAGAAAAGTCCATTTAACCGTTTCAATAGGAGGCCAATCAATTTATGAACACGTATCATGTTTCAGGACTGGTTTTGATGTTGAATTTTGCGGGACGCGTGATTCGAGGGACATGTTTATATCGATATATAAGAGTATATTTTGCGCGTCGTAAGTCTCATATTAAATTAATTATAATTAAAAGTTTCTGTGATTCCGCCGAGATCGATCCGCGTGTGAGGCACACGTGATAACCACTACACTACGGACACAACGAAGACGTTTGACCGATTTAATTTTACGACAGAATCGTTAATTCAATTTTCGTAGTTATATAAAAAGATCAGTTGCGTTATATTAATTCGTAAAGATCAGCTGATTTTATTGAACAGCTGATATGCTATAATAAGTTTCAAGTTATATTGTTAAAAACTAGCTATGTTAATTTGTCGTGTTTTCGAACAATTTATCGTATTAAAATTTAAAAAAGAGAATTAATGATACATAATTTTTATTTTTAGTTCAATAACAGATTTTTTTTAAACGTAACTCTATGTTATTCACGATCTGGCTACACTACTGTATTTCACATTTGAAATTTTCAAAATCTTTAAAATGTAATTTTGAGTTTTAAAATATTAATTTATTCAAGAATTTGGAGTTGATTATAATGGTGAAATCAAATAATTAAATTTTCAAAAAAATCTTTTGGATAGCCTATACATCAGCGAGACAGCTGTGTGCCGCAGTTATTCGAATGAATGAATTTCTAGAGTTACTACTTTTTGCACTGCGACCTACTGCGCCTCCTTTCTATGTTCCTGAGATGCTCAGTTACGGGCGCCTTTTCCAGCGCTAGTCATTTCATAACGTCTAGGATTTGCAGATAATTCAAGGTGGGTCAGTTCTTTATTGCCGTGGTTGCACCGCTAATTCCCTTTCAATTTTTCTTTCTCTTGCTTCTTGCCACGGTGGTTGGTCTTCATTTGACCAGCTTTTTGTTGTGCGGTGAGATACCGCTCATTCGATTTTACATTGTTACTCATGTTGTTCCCACGAGTAGTTAGGTACTCGTGTACTGAGAGGTCGCCAGGTATCCCAGGGCACAGTCTGATACATCACTGCATCAGCACGGGTCGCTTTACACTTTACAGTTAGACACGCTATGCAGTGTGTGTGTGTGTGTGTGTGTGTGTGTGTGTGTGTGTGTGTGTGTGTGTGTGTGTGTGTGTGTGTGTGTGTGTGTGTGTGTGTGTCTTGAGTAAATGTGAGAGCAGTATGAGCAAGAGATACGGTGGGATCGCTAAGCCCACCTCAGCTGCCTCTGCCGTACTGTAAATGTACATTTTGAGACATTGTTATGTAATGTTTTTGCACTACTGTGTATTAAATTTAAAAGTTTAAAGCAGTTTTGTTTCGGAGACCACTTGGCCCAACCTGAACGTAGGTTGAGGGGCTCTAAGAAAATGTAAGGGGCACTACTGGCTAAAAAATCCGATTAGAGAGCTACAAAAAAAATTGTTAACTAATTTCTGTTACTGAACCAAAAATAAATATTATTTATCATATTTTCTCTTCCTTTTTATTTTAATTACAACCATTTCTTCGAAAATACGACAAATAAACTTAGCTAGTTTTTAACAGCATAACCTGAAACGTATTATCCACTTGGCACAACCTGAACGTAGGTTGCAGGGCTCTCGATCATCTGGTCTGACGCGCACACCAAACTGGTTTCAGCTTCATTTAAAAACCAGATCCGCCTCATCTTGAAAATTATTCTACGGCTGCCAATAAATATCGTCGCTAATGGAATTTCGGTGAAGAAGGAAACTGCCGGGGCAGACTGCTAATGAAGTGAAGGTTGGACAGAACAGGCGACCTTCGCGGCCCGGTGACGCTGGCCCGGAGTGTCTCGCTTGGCCGGCTCCCTGCAACAGGTGGACAACACCCCGCGCGCGAGCATCGATCGGCACACGAATACTTCACGCGAGAGAAAGTATCGTTCTGAAGTGATAGAAGCAAATTTACTAAAATAAATAGTTTTTAAAAAGTCTGATATCACCCTCATCAACATTGACATGAACTAAATTAGTATTTTAAATTTTAAAATAAATTTCGAGTTAGGAATGACCGTCATTTTGCTACAGTTGAAGAAATTTCGCTGGGTATGTCGCAAGCTATCTACTGTTACTAAAATCGATTTTTGTGCTAACCTCAAACAAATCAAACCCGACCAAATTTGAAACTTGGAATCCTAAACACATAATTTTTAATTGTATTTTGCTTAAAATTAATACTTAAAAACGACTAAATTAAATCAAACCAAATTTTTGTGATTTCATTATTTTTAAATTCTACTTGGACAAATAATTTCAAGACGTAAACTTTTTCCGTTTCAAAATGGCAACCATTTTAAGTTTTCACCTATAAAACACAGCAGAAATTTACAAAAAAAAACATTAAGAATAATCTCGTTGTCTAAATTTAATGACAAATCTATATCTGCGTGCTTGCGTGTGTGTTACCTCGCTAACGTTCACATTTTTGGTCCAATTTGATTTAACCGTGGCATAAAAATCATTTATGGTAATAGCTTGAAAAAGTTCTTTAAATAGTAACATTCCTTCAACAGTTTAAAAATGGCGATCATTTAAAATCTTTAAAAATTCATAACTTTTTTCTTACATTTTTTGTGAAAATTTCACCATTGTAATCAGCGTTAAAAACTACACAAATTACCGTTTTTAGAATTTTAAAAATCCATTGAATTTAAGAAATTAAGAGGATCACTGTTCATTTTCGCATTTTCAATGTAATTTTAAAGTTTAAAATTCTGATAAATGCAAATTTTAATGCTGATTATGATGGTGACAATTTCCAAAAAGGTAAGATAAAGAAAAATACTTTTGGAAATTTGATTTTAACAAGTCAGTGAGACAGCTGCGAAATCGTAATCTCGGTTCTGATGGACGTTTCAACAGACAAGTTTCTATAAAACGACTAAGGTGGTCTATACCTACGAACCTCACATATTGTTATTGTGGACACGGCACAACCAGTTTTTAAAACTTTTTAAAATAAAATTTTCCAAGTTTCAGTCATCTTACTGAAGGTTGACGAACATTCTGTCTGTATTTTAGACAGAAATGCTCGAAAAAGGATTCGGTATTCTGTGGAATCAACGAATGTTGTGTATCCACTGTATGCCCAGTCAGTATTCCTCCACAAACTTGTAACTAGTAATTAAAATAACAGCAGAACTCCCAGTGTATTCTTCAATAATGTACAGTGAGCTCCACGACAGCTCTTGTAACTTTTCGCCAATTTAACCGGTAACCGTTATTTTTACGAAAAATGTCACTGGACCAACTTTATTGGAAATTTTACGTTCTTTCTCCAGAAGCGGTCAAAATTATGATTGGTTTTGTCATTCATCCCGTGTTACAGGAAATAACCAGCAACAACGCTCTCAACGTTGAATCAGAGTCCGCCATAATGAAACAGAAGTGAATGGGGAAATCTGACAAGTACGTTTTTCGGGCTTAATGCAAGGTACCACATTTCAAAAACAATCGGCCAATGCGTTTTCATTAATATTGCGTACACTCGTCATCGTTAAATCAGATACCGCCATCTTGAAGCGAAAATAAATAAGGAAAAATAAGTCATTTGGGTTTTGCAAAAGTCACTTTCGTATAAAATTTTAAAACAATTTATCAACGCGTTTGGCTAAAACTACGTTCATTCGTTTTTGTAAATCACAGGCCGCCATCTTGAAACGGAATTGAATGGGAAAAAATATGAAGCATATACTTAATGCAAAACAAACGGACAATGCGTTTGGCCAAAATTATGTAACAAACAAACACAAACCAAATTCCGAACGGTCGAGCTGCTACTCTCGGCCAACTACATCTGAGTACCCGTACTTTGTTACGTTATTTTTCACGAAAGTTTCAAAAAATTATATAATCATTTCAAGTTATCTTTGGTGTTAGTAATTTATACAAAAATTATACCCTTGTCTTCATTTTATAAAAGTCATAACGTAAATAAATCCAAGTGTCAAAACAATCGGATTTTAATTCAACTATCGGATTTAATTCAAACCACTCTCTAAACACAGTAGTCGGTGGAAAATAACTTTTTACAGAAAGAGATATGGCGGTAAGAACATAATGTGAAATTTTCAGCGAAACCGGTTCAGTAGTTTTTGCGTCTACAGAGAGTACACATACGATCATTACCTCTTGTATATATAGATAACAATACACGCTGATTACCGACAGCACCGCATAGTTCCGTGTTCCTCGTTGACATTTACTTTGTTTTCCTCCCGACAAAATTGTTTACTCTTTCCTAACGTCGACGTGACAACTCATTAAGGCAAGGCTGTTGTTGACGCAGCGCTGGCTGCAGTATCTTCCCCAGCTTAATAACTCATTATGCGGTTTGAAAAAATGACCTTGACGGGTGAATAATTTCAAGCTGGCGGTGAATTTACCGCGACATGTAATAAACAAATTCTAATGATTTCGCTTTCAGCTGTTAAAATGCATTGCATTACCGGTTGCGATATTAACTTTATGCTCGCGCGATAGTGTACATTTATGTTTGGCATTCTCATGCTCGCAGTTACACTCGACGCAAAAATCGATTTTTGATAAATCGACAAATCTGTCACCCATCAATATTCATTATTACAACATAGCCACCGGATCACATATTTAAATAATTAGGATTAGTCGATTTTCGTCCGTCTAGTGGTCTTTTTACTCACGTCGTAAAGGCTACCGTGTTTTCTAGGTCAAATCCCTCTGTCGAGGTGGTCACAAAATTAACAAAACACTGAAAACACACGTCACAACACTAAACTCAAATTTAAGATGTTATTAAAACACGATAAGAATTGGTTTTCCCAAACACCACCATGCAACACGTATGTCGTTACAGTCCGGATTGCCAAATGCCAGTCATACGACTTGCACGGTAGTGTTTGGCCAGACTAAATTTTATCGTGTAATTGTGTTTAGTGTTGTGACATGTGTTTTCAGTGTTTTGTTACCTTTGTGACGACCTCGACAGAGGGATTTGACCAATTGTACTGCGATCTGAAGATGGAATAGTGAGGTTTCGAAACCGCGATATCCTTTACGAGGTGAGTTAAAAATTCACTAGGAAAAAAATAGGTTACTCGTTCAACCACTACAAAAAAATCTGTAAAATATTTTAAATACTACAAAATTAATTTTAACATTTTCGCAAAACCAATACCACCATGTAATCGGCGTTAAAATCTCCATAAAATAGTATTTTAAACGTGTGAAGGGTAAAGAGACTTTTGTGGCATTGTTATTTTTGGAGAATTTGCTTCAATGACTTCAGCGAGACAATAGCGTATCGTGATTAATTATACGTAAAATATTGCCGACGTTTAGTGAAAATCGTTCATGGCATCTTCCAGGTTGTTTTCGCTCCGAGTCTCAAGTTCTCACACTTGAAGTTCAGATTTGGAGCGAGAAGAACCTCGAAGTTGCCAGATACGATTAGCGAATCGTAGGAACAATGTTTTTTCTAGAACACACACACACACACACACACACACACACACACACACACACACACACACACACACACACACACACACACACACACACACACACACACACACACACACACACACACACACACACACATATATATATATATATATATATATATATATATATATATATATATATATATATATACACACACACTCGCACGCACATACTCTCATGTATGCACATATAAAAAGTCATATACGAAATCAAGTCAAATATAATTATGATTTATATATTTATTTTACATAAGTGAAAAGTGAAAACTATATTTATAAGATTTATAATTGTTTATCATGTTAGAAACGTGTTTTTGGAACAGCCAGTACTTTGAACGTGTATCTGGCCTAGATGCACACACGTCACGTGTACTTATGGTCTAGCTGTTATTATCGTACAGTACCCACTTACACTGACTTTCACTTGTGTTTTCAATTTACCTGTCCTCACTAACCGAACAAAAGCAACAAGCGCGAGAATTTGCAAATACGTTGGAAAACTAGAGCGGCCATCAAGTTAACACCCAGACCCGGGACCTTGAAACGAATGCCGGTCCCGACCTCTAAATCTCATTTCGGTGTGTGTGTGTGTGTGTGTGTGTGTGTGAGAGAGAGAGAGAGAGAGAGAGAGAGTTTTAGCACTCTCGCGTCCACAATTTTGATCCGATTTGATTCAAACTTGATATCGAAATCCATTTCGGTAAATTCGATTTTACCATTGTAATCAGCGTTAACGTTAGCTTAAATTAGCATTTTTCATTTTAAACAAATATTAAAAGTACAAAAATGAACGCGTCGACAGTCAGATTCAAATTTAATTATAAACGGTTTTTAACCCGCGTTTAAAAAGACACAAGATGTGGAAAACGAAAATACACAAAAATTAGCGTTTTTCCAAAGGGATATCTATTATTCTAATTACCGATTGTCATAAAACTTATAGATTCTGTAAATCTAAACAGAATTTAAAGTTCTTTTTTCTCTTCTATCAATTGTCAGTTGTTTCATCTTCTCAGACTTCCCAGTTCTGCTGCTGTTTCTTGATGTTCCTTAACTTCTTTTCCCAATCGGTCTTGTCTCCGAAATATTTTTTTGTGATCCTTTCCTTTGCCATCCTGTTCAACTGTATGTTCCCCAGTCGTGTTACTAACGGCTCTTACCCTGATCGTTTCCTTGTTGTAACGTTACTTTCATTATCAAATCTGCATATCAGCCATCCGCCTAAGATATTACTCTTGAGTCTATAATACACAGAGCTCCCACGAAGTGTTAAAATCAAGATACCAGAATAAAAGGTAAAATGCACGTAGTACGAAAACGCGACAACAGAGCGCTCTGAACTCGTTTGGTTTTTTTAGTAATTACTCATCCTCGAGTCTATAAACTGCTACAGTGACGTGAGTTTATCTTACACTCGATTAAGTGTCTAGTTAATATCATCAATGATTCATACATTAACAGATCACCTAACTGTAGTCCCATTGTAAAAAGCGGCCCATATTCCCATACAGGATCTTTAAAACGAGATATCAAATACAATTTTATCTTAGCGGAGTAATTTGTATCGTTAATTAATATTAATCTTACATTGAATAAATTCAAAATGGCGGTAGGGTCACTTTTCAGCTCATGTGGGAATAATTTGCTATGTATTTTATTAAAACAATTTTTAAAAAGATACAATATTACTCTGAAAATCCGTTTCTATCGCGTCGGCGAGACAGTTGCGCTCCGCTATTACGTGTCATTTTAACAAGAAGACGTTGACAGAAAAGAACTGTCACGTCTAAACGAAGAATAACCTTCAGATAGATAAGAGCGACGCGACCTTGTCCAGTTCTGTTCCATTGAATAACAAGTCCCTGACAAGTATTATTATAAGGCGATTTATGAAACCAAATAGGATTTTAAACTTCTGTTTGCAACCTGATGACGGTCAGGGTTTGTTTACAGGAGACTTTTTAGAAATTCTTCGGCGTAAAAGAAAATTTTACCATAACAATACGCAACAAACAACGACACGTAAAGCGACTGACCTATCACGTAGTATTTGGCACGTAACTGTACTTAATATCTGCGCATAAATATGAATATGATTTTGGCAAAGCTGTGAACTGCAATGACCTACACTGAACAATGGGACCTCACTTGAGCGATGGAACAATTTAAGATCCCAAAAAAGAAGATTTTTTGGGAGTTTGCATGCAAGCCATTTCTTACACTAATTCCTATTAAGAAATGACCTATTGGAAAGACCATCAAGGTAGGCCTACTTTGATCCTGACTCGTTACTTTGAAACGCACACAAACTGTGCGCACGAGCGCGTTTGTGTGTAAAATTTATTTTGATTAACAGCTTGGGCAAGTTCGTTACCCAGCAAAATCTGTTAACAGTTTCAAAATGGCGGCCATTTCAAAGCTTTATAAATTCGTAACTTTTTTGTCTTTACTGTTATTTTATTAATAATCTGATCCCGCAATTGCAATCTGCGTTTTAAAAATGCATCGATTAGTGTTCTGACTTAAAATTGAAACTGACGGCGGTCAGGGTTCATTTTTGTGTTTTCAATGGATCGGTTTAACAGTTTAAAATGTAAATATAAGTAATATAGACAAAATAATGTTATAAATTCGCTTCCATCGCATCAGCTGTTTATTTTGTAATACTTCATCAGAATAACGAGGACGGTGGATCGGCAAGGGAAAGGCTGACGTCAGTAACTCCAGTCTCGAATGGTTCATTTACAATTACTTAACAATTTACTGAGAGCAGATCAGGGTGTGTGCTGCAGCCAGACGGACGTGGGCTCGCGTGCGAAGTTCTCTCTAATCGTATGCAATAGTTGCAGCGGCTCTAGCCTCCCTGCCGCCACACCTTGTGCCTAGATGCAGTACACTCTAATCCGAATACCTTCGTAAGACGACTTGATGTAGTCTCCGGAAGAAATTGCAGAAGTCGGCCGCGGGCTGGTTCGGAATTGTGAGGTGAAAGAAATTCGCGTCTTGTTAAAATTTGCCGAGCAATCCGGAGGAATACAACTCAATTTGTAGAGTTGTTCCGGGTGTTGGTAGTCTGTCGTGTAGTTGTTGGTCCTCCTCAATTTTCTGCTGAACAACGATTTTCGACCTGGTTATGACGGGAACCATAATTACTCAGAAATCCACTGTTAAAACCAGAGGAAAAAACGTACCAAGCAGGATAAGGCTGTTGTGTATAGGAGATGCGAGGTGGTGCGTCGGCAGTAATGTGATAATTCGTACTTTAGATCTGATATACGCAAACACGAACCAATCAGAAGCGAGTATCGGTTGAAGGCAGAATTTTATAGGTTCGCAGGCTTAGGCTGTTTCAAAACTGGGAGAGATGTTCGGGATTTTAGCGTGGATGTTTTTCGGTGTTAGTAAGGTTGTGTCAGTTCCTGTATTGTTTAGGCGATGACAGACTCGATATCACGGAAAAATGTTTTCAAAATTCGTGTTGAAAGGGGTCCAAAATCGTTGTAACACGTCAAAAACCGTAGGCGTCGGATGTACGTATACATGCAATGACAGCGATATAATACAGATGGCAAAAATATATAATTCCTCAGTAAAGTACGGCTACGAAATAGAACCGAACTAGAAGAACAGCAAATTCCAACTAGAAGAACAGTAAGTGCCAACTAGAAGAACAATGAGTTCCAACTAGGACAGTAAGTTCCAACTTGAAGAACAGTGAGTTCCAACTAGAAGAACAATAAATGCCAACTAGAAAAACAGTGAGTTCCAACTAGAAGAACAGTAGGTTCAAACTAGAACAGTAAGTGCCAACTTACAAGTTCTTCCAATTAGAAGAACAGTGAGTTACAACTAGAAGAACAGTAGGTTCCAACTAGAATAATAGTAAGTGCCAACTAGAAGAATAGTAAGTTCAAACTAGAAGGACTCTAAGTTCCAATGAGAAGAACAGCGAGTTCCAACTAGAAGAACAGTAAGTTCCATCTAGGATAACAGTAAGTTCCTAGAAGTGGCAGCACACTTACCTGCGCAACTAATCAGCTGTACAGTCATTGTATTTATATTCATTAATAACGGAGAACAGTAGTATCTCAACTAGAGCATATTTTAACGGATTTTCACTGGGCTACACTTCGGTTGGTCAGTCCCCCCCACCACTGACCACAAACTTACACTCTCCTGCAAACCAAATGATAATTCCACTGACTTACTGAACAAACCAGTTCAGTGTTACGTATAACATTGACAAACATATAAACATAGAAAAAGTTAATAGTTACGGGCAAAACTCGAACCTCAGCAGCTGCTACATGACCGGAGAAGGGGATATTAAACGGTACAATTATGCCGCCGCTTATTACCGCGATCGGAGAGAAAAACTAATTTAACGATTTTGATTAAATTTGTCACGTAAATTGTAAGTAAGATTATTGTTAAGTGTAAATATTGGAACCATTATTAAGTCCTTTTTGGTGCAAAAACCTGGTATCAGAAATATGTACTCAAACTTTATTCATAAAATTTTGTTTAAACTTAGTCGTTTATGAAGTTTTACAATATGAAGGAAATAGTAGGTCAGCACTAAGCAACAACTGTTCCTTAGTTATTTTACGAGACACATTTCTATTGTTTATTACGCTTTATTTATCTCCAATATTTCATATATTATTATGTTAAGCATTCCGATCGGTTTTGTACAGAAAATAAGGACCTGCATTATTGAAACTAAATATTTAGGAAACATACAGGTTCGTCAGAACACCAAGGAACTCTCGCGCCATATGCTTTTCCATTTCAAGACTTTACGATAAAATAAAACTAACTTAAAACCGATAAAAGGTTTGTATGCAAAATTCCAGAAGCAGTATAAAATGCCCCAGTGAGAGTTCAGTACAATGCACGCATAGGTGACGGAAATAATTGTGTGAGTACAAAAACAGCTGATTGTTAAAACATTATTGTTTAAAGTAATATTTAAATTATTACTGCATCCAAGACTTAAATAATTATTGAGCGAATCAGTTTTGAAAGTAGAATCGGTTCTCAATCTAGGCCAAATCTAATATTTAAATATTAAATAAAAGATTCTGCTTTTAGTAAACAATATATTAAACACTGTAGCCTAATTTAGGTACGTAATGTAAAATCCGGTTATAGAAAGTTCATTTGTAAATATTTCAGTAAGGTACAATGTTAGAATTCAGTCATTAATTACACACACGCGCGCACGCACACGCGCGCGCGCACACATATAGACCTATATTATTAGTTTTAAATACGAAAGTAGAACAAGTAAAGCCTGTTGTATTAAATAGCCTCAATATAATGAATGACATTGCTTTTAAATAACTAATAACGTCTTGCAGTGCATTATTGTATATTATTCGTTTCTTTTTCTGATTAACTCTGAAAGGTCGTATGGGTCCACTGGTTTTATTAAAATATAAAAATTATGTTAAATATATGATTTTTTCCTCGTACAACTTACAAATTTATGTTATTACAACCCACTGCCCACTCTCTCTCTCTCTCTCTCTCTCTCTCTCTCTCTCTCTCTCTTCTTTTTGGTGTTTAACGTCCGACTATTGTGCACACTTGGGCTAATGCAGACCATGGGATGATTTACAGCGTATGAAAATGCCAAGCCCTGGCCGGGAATCGAACCCGGGTCCTCGGAGTGAAAGCCCAGTACGCTATCAACTAGACCACCGAGGCGGCTATATATATATAGGCCCTATATCGAAACACATTGAATATATACCCACTGTCCAACTTTAGAACAAAATATTTCTAGTTGGAAATTCGCTACATAGAGCGAAGGAGATTCTAAATATAGTAGTTTGTTGTTTAATTATTTGCTTAGTAATCTTACATTAAAAATATAATAAAATATCGAAGATTTCGTCACGATATTTTTAACACCATCGATGTTCTTTAAACAATACATAGGAATACCAATCTTCCATTGCAGTTAGATTAGAATGAGTAAATAAATATTTTGTGTTAGCACAAGTTACATGCTTGAATTGATATTTTCTACTTGTAATTATTTAAAACGAACTGATTTATAAAGCTACGCGGAACGCGTCGGAACAGTGGAACCCTTCTGTTTACCTTGCTACGCTTATCTGACAACATTTCCTGCCCTCGTTGAAGTCTCTCAGTCACACCTTGAGTCAACAACGGCCGACCGCTACAAACATCAAGTCACTGCTTAAAACACTCACCGTACTTCCTCATAACATAGAAGCGAAGTTTTAATGTTAGGTGTGGCGAGAGGAGTGAGTAGAACAAAGTCTGCCGAACGGAAGAATGTAACGGAGATATAGAACGAACGAAAAAACGAATTTCGTCTCTCAATATTTCTGTCTTTCTTTTTCTTCTTTCTTTTCGATAACATTACATGCTTATTATATGAATGTTGTGTTGCTTTGATTCGGTATTTTTCCTTAGTTGAACATAACCTGAAACTTATTATTAGCCTATCAGCTGTTCAATGAAATCAGCTGATCGTTACGAATTAATATAAAACAATCGATATTTTATTAGAACTACAGTAAATAATATCTAAGCTAGGTTCACGTATTTATTTATTTATTTAAACAAAACAAAATATTCGTAAACATATCTTCAAAGTAATTATATATTCAGCAAAGATAACACTAACAAAAGTTTCGCTTCTCCCCCGAGTTCGCAAGACTACTTTTAAAATCATTTTAAAGACACGGTATTTAAGAAATACATAACAGTCTGTAGGTCTTGTATGTGGGAATGTGGTCAGTTTAAAACAAAATGGTGTACCTTTTAAGTTCTTCACTATATCTTTAAAAGCAAATACCACACTGCCACACACTACACATTTAAAATAAGATATGAAACATAATTTTATTTAACAAATAGCGGAGCAATCTTTATCGTTATCAACATTAGTGTTACTATATTAGATTCTAGAGGAAAGAATAACACAACCCCAGGCACTGCGATCGACTGGCCTATTGTGCAACTAAACCTCTTAAAAATACCTAGTTCAGCAAAATGGTGTCCTTAATAAGTTCCAGCAACCCACTGACTAGCTCACACTGCTGAAGATCCCTAGGGTCTTGGAAACCGAAAACCCCTAGCAACAGTCTCACAATTATGAATTATGTGACCTGCAGTTTCCTCTTTCTTCCTGCACAACCTTCGAACGGTTTCTCCATGGTACATATCTATCCTGTTTATGTGCACCCTCAGACCACAGTGCCCTGTAATGAGCCCCATGATCATCCTGAATTGTGCTCTGCCCAGGACATCTGCTGCTACTTTGAGTCCTCCAAAAGGAACTTTGCTTAGGAGACGTTTACTATGCGAATGCCCATCGAGGTCATCCCATCTTACTTGGTGTTGATTAGTAAACCGCATTAGTTTTATACGAAATAGATTCAATATGACCGACCTTTTCCACACAGTTTCAAGCAAACAAACAAAATATGCACTGCAATTTCCCATGTGATCATGAGATTTTGTGGATCTGTCAGTTTTTAGGTTTCTTAAATTCTAAAAATGTTTGTTACTAGTTTATCGGTAAAGCCTAACCAAAATTGAACGATTTAAATTTTAAAAAAAATGATGTTTAAGAATCGAAACCATCTTAAGCGATTTTATCAAATAGCCTACTCGAATGTAGATAAAAAACTCCACTCAATAACGCTATAAAGAAGGTTCAGAGATTATCGAGGGGAAATGTAATAATAAATGTTCAACAAATTTGAAATACGCGTAAAAGAGATTTAAGTGTAAACTGAAAAATAACATAAACTGTGACCCCGACTGATTCGTCCGTACCAGATTTTCTGTTTGTAGATAGTTTCTCAATAAGTTTTTTTGGTGGAGGGGAGATGATTGCAACAGTTTTGTTTGGTTGTTTAAGAAGCAAAAGTTGAAAAAAAATCGATTCATTAATTTGATTAATGACTTGGTTACCGCACGAACCGAACATAAATATTTCTGTCTCTCATATTTATAACGTATCGTTATCTCCTAAGTTCACGACCTCAACAGTCCAAATAGTTTTCAGAACTATTTCCTCCATTATACCGGTATCGCTTTGTCTAAAGTGAACAGTCCGGTCCAAAAAAACGGTTCAGTGACTCTTCTCCTAAACTATACAGCCAGACTACAAAGTTGAAGACAGAATGTCCAGGAGACACGCGACGTCGAAGGATTCTGCGAACTGTTTTGCCACAGTCCGTACGTGACGTAAACAATTAAAATACGTTACTGCGCATGACAAAAATATTCAACAGTTACAAAAATGGTCGCCATTTTCTTTAATCGCCGACGTTACGTAAGCAAACGGAAAACGTAGGCATTGAATATAAACGTAGTAGAATGACACTTATGAGAGCTTGAGAACGCTCGCTGCTGGTGACATCTTGCGGCAAAGTGTTCAACTCCAGTTAAATGGATAACATTACTGTCTATTTTCTAAAATTCTTTGTTCGCGCAGCTTGCAGCGTTTGCAGCGGAAAATAGTCCAATTAGTTGAACTTTAACCGCTGATATCGAGCACGCTTTTTATAATGGTGGCTGTACTTCTAGTACGTTTATATTCAGTGGCGTAGGCAAGCAATACACTAAGGACACTGGAGTTTTAGCGAGCGTCTCCCTAGCGTCTATACAGTAAATCGAAAAGTATGTTACGTATTTGTTAAACGTCCAAAATACAATCTAGTAGCAACATGTTTAGCATTTTTCTATAAATCACACTTGTTTTACAAATATTGTAAAATTAATAAATTTTCAAATTAAAAAAACAAATTGAATTGTATAAAAAAACGGGCTTTTCTTTCACATAATACAAAGTACGTAGACATTGTGATATTTTGATGTACGCGCTTGATCATTTCTGGAGACTGAACTAATTAAACCGATTTTGATCAAACTTTGTACGTTTCTCGGTACTATTTCATATTTTTTCTCAAAATCGACTTTAAAGATTTTGCTCGAATGTATCCTAAAACAAAACGTATAAATAAATAATCAGGAAAAAGTTTAAAAAAACGACAAATTTCTGAAAACTGGTTTACCAAATTACCTGCAATTGTAGTCATTTTTTTTTTTTAGGCGAAAAGCACATTGAGGCTATTATCGCCTTCCTAAATGTAAATGTGAGTGTAAAGTGTTAAAGTCGTAAGTGTAGTGTTGTAAGTGTAAGTGTGTGTTAGACTCGGGTACCGCGAGGGACGTCTAAATCCTCTCAATAGGCGCAGCTAGTCAGCACCCCCTGCCGCAAGACCAGGCAATTGATTAGGAATATACTGCGAGGCAGAGGGGCCAGAGGTGCCAATGCCCACCAAGGCTATAGCGCATGACCCCCCTCCAAAATGCTTCCTCTTCAAAATTTGATAACTCTCTTTACTACCCGGCAAAACATCTAAATGGCAAAAACATCTTTAACTACTATTTATATGTTTTGCTCGATTTAAAAAAAATTAAAATTAACAAAATATCAAATTTTATTTCTCATCCTATTAAATATTAAATACATTTCATTAGTTTAGAACAATATACTTTTTATATTTGATTTTTTGCCGTTTTAAAGTTGGAATACAGATAATAAATAAAGATTAGTAAAAGGAAACTATAATACTAATTATTTTTATAACATTATTTATTTTTTACATGTTTAAAATAGTTACGATACAAATAAACTTTGCCCTCCCAAAAATGTTGATGGCGCATTTTACACCATGTGCCACCTACCTCGGCACCTCTGCTGCAAGGTCTACTATTTTTTGAACTACTAAAAAACTATAGGGTAGTATCCGGAACAGCACAAGTCAAAAGTATGTTTCAAACTTCGCGTAGGATATGGCTAAAACGGCTTCTTTGGTTAAAAAAATCTTAAAAATACTTTAAAGTCTGATGTTATACACCTGACCAACGTCCCTTCCCCCTGTAAAAGTTTATCTCTTTTTGCTTCAGACACGCAAATAACCTCAGGTACGCTTAACTCAAATGTCTGATAAGCCCAAGGGTTCCACAGAAAGATTCTGAAAAAACTATTTTCAACCAGAAATGCTTAAATATTCAAATAATTTCAACACGCAGCTTTAGATTCTCGAACTATCTTCGATTTTATCTCGTAAACATGTTTTGTTCAGAAATAATATTTAGTTATAGACAAGCGTCATAGCTGAAGCACGCACGCACGCAGCCGCTGTTATTGTACTGGTGTTTAATTGGTCGGCGCAATGTGTTTGTTTTTGTTCGCAACGCGGGGAACGTGATGACCCGTACACGACCTGAACTTTAGCACGGCCCAGGCGCAGGCGCGGTGACGTAATCGGACACAATGCACTGCGCAATCGCGGAGCCTGCGCTGGCATAACTAAGGCTGATTGAAATTTGCAACACCTTGCCAAGTTGGTTCGCGGTATAAAAATCCCTCAAGAATGCGCTGGATACCACATACCGACGGGACGTGGGCGTTTATAGAAACTGGTTCGGCTGTAAGTAGCGCAATGACATTGGTATCGTTACACGGCTGTAATGGTGTCACGAAGCTGTCTCGCCGATGTAATAGAAGCAAAACTTCAAAAAAGTTAAAAAATTCTAACATTAAAAAAACAGTCTATTATCTGATACAATTATTCAGCGCTAACATTTATATTAAACACAATTTATATTATACTATTATAAATTTATATTACAATATACATTATTGTCTATATTAATAAAAAATATTAAAAATTATACACTGAATACGTAAATTAATTTCTGGAGATTTCAACGCTGATTACAAAGGACTTAATTCAATCAGACTATTAAAACTATGTGAAAGACAGGTAGATATTTACAGTTTACGGTGTTTGATGAACCCCTGACACCGCGACCAAAGTGTCTATTTTGCAACTAAGCCTTTTGGGTACTAGCATTAATTATAAACGGACTAGAAGTACAGCATCATTATTAAAAATTTGCTCGATATTAGGAGGCTAAAGTCCAAGTAATTGAACTATCTACAACTACGAACGCTGCAAGCTGCAAGTACTGGGGTGGAGACGTTTGAGAAAATAGACAGTACTTCTATTTAATTGCAGTTGAACACCTAGCCACAAGCAGCGAGCGTTCACAAAACTCTCATAAGGGTTACCATTCTAGTACGTTTACATTCAATGATACTAGTACCCTCAATGAGTACTGTTGGCGGAGGCAGCTGATCCAACACACACACACACACACACACACACACACACACACACACACACACACACACACACACACACACACACACACACACACACACACACACACACACACACACACACACACACACACACACACACACACACACACACACACACACACACACACACACACACACACACACACACACACACACACACACACACACACACACACACACACACACACACACACACACACACACATTCACTACTCTATATAGCTTGGCTAATTCTAAAGCGTAAAGCGACCCTTGCTGACAGAGTGAATGACACAGGCCTAACGGTGTATCAAACTCAGACATCTAGCAACCTCCCAGTGTACCTTCGCCTTACCCATTGCGGGCGGACATAATTTCCATAGCTAGCTCATGTTCCCGTAAGTAAAAATGTAAATAAAATAAGCGGGGGCTCACCGCACAACAAATGGGACATAACCTCCGTGATAAGGGTTAAGAGTAAGGGAAGAAACTGAAAGGCAATTAGAAACTGCAAGTACCTCAATAATGAATGGCGAAGTTACCAATTAGAACTCGGAGGGTTACCTACCTTGAATCCTATTCAGATCATAGACTTTATGAAGAGACTAGGACCACAAAGTAGCAGTGCAATAGGAAAGTCATTCATTTAGGCAATTCAGGTGAATATGTTCAGGATCTTGCAAGACACGCAAACTTCGCCCCTGCTTCCATTTTGGCTTGGAATGTCAACAGTGATAAGGAAACACTATTACGAAGTGAAAGGAATGATAGGTTTAGGGTCTGTTTTTCTCCCTAAGGGTTGGGATATCAGGTGAATTAGTAGCTTATGTAAATGCAGGGTTCGCCAAATCCTTTCCTCTACTTGTATGCCAAAAAAGTTATTTTTAAGGATCGGCTAGGGAGGTACAAAAATTGTTTTCCGTAATAAATAGCTTAACTAATTCAGTTACTTAATGCTCAATGGACTCCACTAGTAACTCAATTAACTCTATTCCCTATAAAACTAATAACGATACATATTACTCCGCTATTTGTTAATGTAAAATGACGTTTGATAACTTATTTTAAAAGTCCTGTATGTGGAAATGTGGTTAGTGTTCTACATTTTGTACATAATTTTTGCAACTATAGTCCAACCTATGTACTGTACTAACAAAATCAATTTTTGTACTGCCTGATTTTTGCTCAAAGAAAAGTTCGTTGCTCCCATCACGTCAAATGCGCGCAGCAACATGTATTTCAAGCTTACTTTCAGTGCGGACGTATTAAGCTCAAGGCTGAAATGTGCTTTGAAAATTTGATTAATATTGCGAATGACGCAGCCACACAGCTCACGATGTCACGGCAAGGTCATGTGGCCAATTACCTGAAGTTCGTGAGTCCCTGCAATCACAGTACTTGCCCAACCTTATTGTAGGTCCGTAAATTGCGACTCTAATGTTTTAAAACTGTTCACCGATAATATTAACTTTCATAACTGTTATTATTATTATTATTATTATTATTAATTAAACCAGGGGCCCGTGCGAAATTTCGCACTATGAAAGTTTTAAGTAAACACAGCCTTTTGAATAAAAGTAGTCCTTGGGGTGAGGGTGGTTGGAAGGAGAAATCTTATTATTCAAATACAATAGTAAATAGATGCGAAATGTTAGTACATTATGTTTGCTCCTTACCTTGGTTTGGTATATCACAAGATCCACAATAACTACTAACTTTATTTTTACATTTTAATTGTACTTCGTATTTTATGATGTCCGTATTAACAATAGATAAATGTACGATGAAAGGAGAAATTATAAATATATTTGTGTAAAAACAGTGTCCAAAACATGTGTTTGGTATTCGAAATGCCCGGCTTGTACGACGGGCAGGAATAGGGAACTTTCGCTAAGGCCACATAAACTATAAGTTTAATAACTTAATTATATACTGAAATCGTTCTAATATAATTATGCGAAAAAGTGGCATTTGTAATGGGACTGTTTATTCGTGATTAATAAGTTAGCTTTGTAAAATATACAAAATACTGTCCGATTTGTGATGCCGCGCATGCGCATGCGAACTGCGCATCATGATGCCGTTTTACCTATAACAATTAAAAGTGTCTAATGTTAACATTTTCCACAAACAGTAAGTTTTAGCGCAAAATCGTTTTGCAATGTCCGAGGCCGGTTACAAAAAATTTTTAAAGATACTTCATTTATGCTTGTACGAATAGTATGTGCTGAGAAAAAGGGATGTTGACTCGAGAAATAATATATATAATTACCATTGAAAGATGAGCTTTAGGAAACCATTACGGTAACACCCAGACCCGAGATCTTGAAATGTTGACATTTTTCTGAGTGTTTCTGAAACGTTTCTGAGTGTTCTATTGTACATACGCGTGCGTATGAGTTGTTCGAGCGCGCGTGTGAATTGACACTTTAGCGTTAGTAATTTTGATATGATCTGACTCACACATGGAACAAAAATCGATTTGCGTAATGGCTAAGACAAGAAAAATCTGTAAAACAGTTTCAAAATGGCGGCTAGTTGTGACTAGCCTTTAACTACCCTGCTCTCTGCTCGGTGTTCTCTTGTCTGCTCTTTGTTTTTCAAGGGAATTTACGCGCAACAAGAAAATAATAAAAAATAGTGAAAATAAGGTGAAATAAAAGGTTTGCATATTATTGATTTTATTAGTTAATAACATTGTTTATTTTACTATAACTAAAAATTAAGGTATATTAGTTTCATTTTCTGTTAATTAAATAGATGAAAAGCTTATTAGTTAGTCATAGTCTAAGGCGCTTAACTACTGTTTAAATGCAATTTTGTTTTATTTTGTATTATTTTTTATGAATCTGAAGATTTATATTTGTTAAATTTTGTATTTAAAGAAAATTAATAAAGGAATATGGCATTTGGGGACTTGAGGCCTCTGATTCAAAGATGACGACTGTACAACTTTAATCAAACGCATTAGGTGATTGTTTTGAAATCTGATACGAAGGTAAAAAGCCCGAAAGACATATGTGTAAGATTTATCCCTATTCACTTCCGTTTCAAGATGGCGGATCTGATTCAACGTTGATATTGTAGTTGCTCGTTATTTTCTGTAATACTGGCTGAACGGCAAAACCTAAGCTAATGTTGACCGCTATGGAAATGGAGAAAGAGCATAAAATTTCCAATAAAGTTGGTCCAGTAACATTTTTTGTAAATATTGCGGTTACTGGTTAAACTGAAGGAAAAAGTTAGGAGCGCTGTGTCGTGGAGCGTTCTGTATATTAATGAAGAACCAGGGGGTCCATGTGAAACTTCGCACTATGAAAGTAAACACAACCTTTTGAATAAGAATAATCGTTGGGGTAAAAGCGGTTAACATGTTTAGAAAATAAATCGAAAATTGAACGGTTTGAAATAATAAATCACAAATTTATAAGTCATTGTAGTATATACATTTCAATACAGATAATTGTTTTTAATAGAAATTTTTACAGGGCATTATAATACTTCGTTGTAAACGATATTTGATATAAGAATGTGATCTTGTACTTTTTAAATTTCATTTTCTTTCATGGATACAAACATGTTAGTCGATTTAGTTACCCTTGAAAAGGCTACATACAATTGTGATGATGTCCGTATTAACAACTATTAACGTACTATTCTTTCAACTACTAATTTAATATTTAGGGTATTTTAGTGTTTTCGCTTTGGTTAAGTTTGTTTTTGCCGCACTCCGTGGTTACAGAACGCTCTTAAGGGGCAGAATAATACAATTGTAAAAAAGTTTTTGCATTGGGTTTCTTTGTGACGCAGGTCCGAGGTCGCTATGGTCCATAATGTCTAGAAAGTGGCTGCGGCGGTCCAGCCTCACGGACTGCTGGCTCCCCGCAACAATACAAAATACCACACTCCCGTAAGTTACAGCTCCTCCGCATTCCTCACTTCCTTGTTTACTTTGCCGATCTTTGTTTGATCCGTTACAATGGGTAGGCATGTTGAACTGAGAAAGTTATGCATCAAACTGATTTGCATTTCAGCGTAAGGTCCGAGGCTTTTACTTCCTACGAAGGAAATGACTAAGGTGTCCTTATTTCTTTATAAGTGTGCTTGTAGCTCGACATTAAAAAAATTCATAAAGAAATGAAATTCAGCAAGTCGTTAAAATGTTCTCGTTACTTTTACAGCATCTGAAATTATACAACTGCATACACAAAGAAATGAAATATACTATTGAATTCAATGAGTAAATTATACTTGAATATGTGCTGATACAGATTTAGTTGCTTTATTAAGATAATCAGAACGGATACAAGTTGCTTGATTCAACAAAAGTTACTCAATTTATTTGACCAATGTAAACCCGCCTTTAAGAAGTGTCTTCAGCCTTCAAAGGAAACGTGTAAACGTGCAGACCGGAATGTAACGACATATGACTTGTACGTATCGTTTGGCCAAACCAAATTTTATCGTGTGTATTTTGTGTACAATCGTGTAATTGTGTTTAGTGTTTGTAACATGTCTTTTCAATGTTTTGTTTAACTATATGACGACCCCAACAGAGGGATTTGACATTTTGTATTACGGCCTGAAGATGAAACAGTAAGGTTTCGAAACCGCGGTAGCCTTTACGGCGGAAACCATAATTTCTCAAAATCACATTGTTAAAACTAGAGAAATAACGCACCAATCAGAATGAAACTATTGTAAACGTGAGATGTGAGGTGATGCGCCGGTAGAAATGTATTATTCTAGCGTAGTATAGACACGAGATAAGCGTGCACTGCGAACCAATCGGAAATGAGTATTGATTGACGGCAGTGAATTGGGTTTCGCAGGCTTCAGCTATTTCCAAGCCGAGAGAGAAATACAGTACAGAGATTTTCAGCGTGGTTGTTTAGGCGATGACATATAGTCCCTACCGATATTTGCGAAACTTTATTTAGTTTCAGTTGCGTTAATATTATGACGGATTAATTAGTGTTAACTGACTTAAATTTGTGTAAATATTCATTCTCTTAACGCGTGGTTTTGTTACGGAAACTCCAATTAAGAATTTTTGGCTCAACCGTATTGTCCTCAGTTTTAATTATCAAGGAGGAAGCGCTCATTGTCTGTCTGGTTAAGTGCAAAATTTCATCCAACACTGGGTTATGTCGATAGACTTAACTGATGTTTAACGTTAACGTATTGCATACAAACTGAATCAACGGCAATATACTTTGTACACAATATCAATTAATGCAGGTGTATGATTAAACAATTAATATCCAGTAGTTCAAAGAACAGCAGACCTCGCAGTACATTCTTAATTGCTTGGCCTTCGCTCTATGGCAGCGCTCGTAACCTTTTTCCGTCAATTTAACCGGTAACTGTAATATGTAGAAAAATGTTACCGGACCACCTTTATTGGAAATTGTATGCTATTTCTCCATGAAGCTGTCAAAATTGAGATAGGTCTTGCCGTTCAGCCAGTATTACAGGAAACAGTCAGGAACTACAGTTAAACTAGCGGCCGCCATTTTGAAACGGAAGTGAACGGGGGAAAACTTACATAAACGTCGTTCGGGTTTTACACAAGGTACCTTAGTTCCATATTACAGAACAACCATACAGAATACAAACAACTTACTCGTGTGGAAATAGGAGGAATCTAGCCAAATTTAAAGAAAAGGACTTCTTATTTGTCAACATTTCGAGCAGGATGACTTCCACTACTTCTCACCCAGATTACTTCACAATATAAAGACTTTTATACTTTCTTTATACAGTAGGCTTGCGATTATCCAAGTCCCGGTCAATCGAGGTTCCGAACTGAGGCAGTGTCATTAAAAAAAACTACAGTACATAGGCCTACATCAGAATTAGGAACGGATACATAGCTTGTGATATTTTAAAAATGTGTGATTCTATTTAGTTGTTTAAAATGTGATTAGGGATGGAGAAATGGGCGGTAATTTTCCACCAACCATAACGTAAAAATTTGATGTGAAATGATGTTTTCTAACTCTTCGGTCAATACTGATTCTAGTAATATAAGGTTTTTTTCCTCGTTTGGTAAATTTGGTTATTCGGGGTAAAATGTCCGACAATAAACAATTCCAGGAGGAACCTGTTTGGCACCGACAAAATTTAAAAAAAATGTGCCAGAACAGGACAATGAAACCTCTGAACTAATCCAACTAGCTATCGCACTACCTGTTGAACTTTCAATCGACAATGCAGACATTCATGAGTCGTGTAATCAAGATGTGCAAATTGAGCTTACTGACGACGTAATTGCCGATATAGTAAACAACCCTCGTGGACGATGCAGACGAGACAATTCAGAAAATATCTCACTCTGATGGCTTAAAAGCAACTGAATCAGCTCTTGCCTACATTGAACAGCAAGAGGAAGCATCCCCGCACGATCTTATATTTGTACAGCGTATATCGCCGTACCAAAAAGTGGCAAGAATTTAACACAATTTTGTTCCAAGGTAAAATAATGTACAGATTTTTACTTTTCTTTAAGTTTCTTACTAAATTATGTTTAGTTGTTGGTTTATAACGTGTTCTTCACACTAAATTTACTTTTCTCGTAATTTACAAACCGTAATTTTCGTAATCCGAGGTTATCTCGGATAATCACGAGTTTTTCAGTTCTTAGTTTATTGAGGAAGTTAATGCGTACAATGTGAGTTTGAAATTAGACAGAGTAAACTTGCGTATCAGAGGACGGTTACGCAAATTAGTTACCGTGTAAATAGTACACCTAACAAACCACACTTAACTAACAGCCGTTTTATGACGTCTTCGCTACAGCTGATTGTTGAGTTAAAAAAGTCATTAAGCCATTATTTAATACCAATTACATATTTATACATAACCTTGACAAGGCAAACGCCGCATTCAATTACCATTGTAGAATGCAGCGCGGCTGAGGCATTATCAACACTTAATCATTGTGGCCAACTAGCTGGAAACGGTTTCTTTAATTATCTCGTCGGAAAGGCCATCATGGTAAGACCCTGATCCCTAAACGCCATACCCGACCTCTAGGTCACTTTTTTAAGGCCGTGAAATGTGTCTATATATAAAGTTCGATTTTAGAATCGATTCGACTCAAATTTTGCAATAAAATCGATTTTGATGGATAACTGTGACACTTTTGCCCAACAAAGTAATTTTAGGCATCTCAAAATGACGGCCAACCTAGAAAAAAGAAGAAACAACAGAAAACAAACTATTCTGACGGGGGTCAGGGTTCAAAAGGGTTCTCAAGTACCTTTATTCTGATTGGTGCGTTCTTTCTCTAGTTTTAACAATGGAACTCTGAGAAATGATGGTTGTCGCCACAATTTCGAGCATAAATACAGGTTGAAAATCATTCTTCGGCAGAACATCGAGGAGGACCATCTGTACAAGACCCCACAACTTGCTCGGGAGGAAACAGGAGGGATCCGGCCAACAATAAGTACGAAGCGAATTTCTTTCACCATTCCTCGCCAGCCCGCGGCCGACCTGGTAAACGCTCAGACTTCTATTTTTCTCGAAAGCTACAACAAATTTATCCAAGCTAATAACAAATAAATTTTTAAACCGTTTGGTATGTACAACTACAATATTAAATACAGACATCAACTGAAGTCTAAGTGTGGGCAAATGTTGCTCAACAAAAATCCGACAAGGAAGAAGCAACATTCTGCATAAATATAATAGATTATAGACTATGACATCATCACTCACTGTATACACTATTTTATAACTAAACTTCCAGTGAAACTGGTAATTCATTACTGCATTGTTACTTATAAATTGATTAAGATGCTTTATTCAGAAGCAGTCCACATATTTACTGACCACGAATGAATCTCTTTTTTAAATCTGTGAACTTTAAATTACACTATTATAGGCAAGAGGGAAATTGACAAACTAACCAAAACTGTGTAATATATAAAACAATTTACTTATATACACTTACATATGTGTATGTTTATCCTTTTGCAATCAGAACTGAAAGCAGAATTACAACAGCAGAAATGTAATATCCATGAGTCTATAATACACAGACATTTCCTCACTGCATAGGAAATTGTGTGACTGAAAATGGAGAACGCTATCTATTAGAAGGGAAACGAACCCAATTAGGTTTTGAAACTACAATTAAGTTATTTGTTAATGTACGAATAATGACATTAATTAGACATTTTAATCGAAAGTAAGATAAACTCACATCACTGCAGCAATTTATAGACTCGATGATGAGTAATTACTAAAAAACAAACGAGTTCAGAGCGCTCTGTTGTCGAACTTTTGTACTACGTGTATTTTACCTTTCATTCTGGCATCCTGATTTTAACACTGCGTGGGAGCTCTATGTATTATATCTAACACGGATGGCTGATATAACTCGATTTGATAAAGAAAGTAATGTTAGGACAAGGAAAAGATCACGGAAAGCGCCATTAATACGACGGGAAAACACAGAATTGAACAGCATGGCAAGAGAAAGGATAAAAAAAATATTTCGCTGACAAGACCGATTGGAAAAAGAAGTTGACGAACACCAAAAAACAGCAGCAGAACTGGGAAGACTGAGAGATGAAACAACTGACAGTTGACAGAAGAAGAAAAAGAATTTTAAATTATGTATACATTTACAAGTTTGTCTCTATACGTTTCACGACAATCGGTAATTAGAATAGTAGATATCCCTTTGGAAAAACGCTAATTTTTGTGATTTTCGTTTTCCACATCTTGTATCTTTTTAAACGCGTGTTTAAAACCGTTTATAATTTGACTCTGTCGGCAAGTTAATTTTTGTACTTTCAATAATTTTGCAAAATGCTAATGTACGCTACCGTTGACGCTGATTAGAACGGTAAAATCGAATTTACCAAAATCGATTTCGGCAGTTATTTAACAAACTGATTAAGATAGTATACTCAGCAGCAGTTCTTCACTAGCTGCGCTTGAAACTTTTTTTCAAAACAAATGATTCAGTGAGTTCAGTCTTTGGAAATGCGCTTATATCACGACAGCGAGACACATAGTGTCTCAATTATATTTCTTTATCCTTAATTTTGAAAGTATAGTCTATAATATCCTTACCAACCGCTATTTTGAACCCAGATTTGCACTATCACGCAATAAGATTTTTTTAACTTACCGTATAAGCGCTATCGGTGCGTTACCGACACAGGACGTCAGCTTCTGAGTGAAAGTACACAAGTCAACCATCCAATAAGTACTTGACCTTTACAGCCAATATACATTACCGAGACCACTTTCTTTAGAAACACTATTGTATAACAATTAATAGTTCCGTATACAGCAATTAAACTTATTATAGATTGCTAGAATTAATACAGAACTTATTATTATTATGTTTTTATTACTACTGGAGTAATTAAAAAGGAAAAGTAACGCGATCGCAGAAGATATAGGCTAGATAGTACAATAGGGAGAGGTTCGTGAGAGATACCAGTTGAATGCAAACTAGAGATTCCGGATGTAAGCGGACGATGACGTCACAACGCTGCTAAGATCCGGTGCAGATGAACTATCAAGAAGGCTTAGTACAGTACCCATATCATGCAGGCGTACTGAATTTGTTATTTATACGAAAGTGTTTGGATAGTTTAAAGCTGTTTCGGGTAGGTTTCTATCATAAGCGCATTTAGGAGAGGAAATAGTTCCTAGAGTCAGTGGCGTACACAGGAAAGGGCTCAAAGTGCTTACGCCCCTCCCCCAAACACTAAAAATTAGGCTCCGATTATTTACACTGTTTAGAATAAACACGAAAAGTGATTGAAGAAAAAAATTAAAAATGTAAAAGTACATTATTTGCACTTCGCACTTCTTAGAAAGTTTGTGTTTGCGCCAGTGCGCGCACGGCAAACAGTTTTGCGAAGTGAGTTTGGAACGCAAAAAGGAAGATGACTTAATTTTTTAAATAAAAATCAATGTTCAAAGTTTGAAAACTATCCCGGTTTTCCGAGTTTTTACAAAGTGAAATTCTCGTTTCTCGTAACGATTCGAAGATAGAAAAGACTAATTAAAATAAAAGTTTTAAAAAAATGATGGAACGGCCTTTTTAAACAAATTACAATTTCAACAGTTAATGTTAAGTATGTCGTGTTGCATGGCTGCCAACATTGGAAAAATACTAAGCCTATCGTAAATCTGCCCACTAATCTTCTTGAATTCGTAAATTTTTAAGAGAAATATTCAATTCTTTACGTCCTAAAAGCAAAGCAATCAAATCCAGTCAATAAGTACGAATGAAGTACTCTGTTAGGAGCATCAATCAAAATAAACAAGACTACAAGTCAATAAAACTGCATATTGCGAAATCCGTGTAGACTTTCCCCACGAGCCACGGATCTGTGTGACCTGCAGATTCACGCGCGCGTGCTTAAATAATAAACGAGTTTACAGCATGCAATAAGATTCCACAATATGCTTAGGAAACTAATCGCACACTAAACTGTAGCATTACTGGTAATTGTATTCTTGTTAGCTAATTTATACTGGAAAAGCGGTCATCACGGTAACACCCAGACTCGTGACCTTGAAATGAAACGAGGCAAATCGTGACCTGCAGATCACTTTTTGAGAAGTCGTTAAAATTTTGTTATACAGTAGTTTATACGCGTGTGCGTGTGTGTTAGCAATTTTGGTACGATTTGATTCAAACTTTGCGCAAAAATCGATATTGGCTGTAGCCACTGACGGATACAGAGGGCCCTTTTAGAATTAGAATCAATTTGAAAAAATATGAATGTATTAGTTACATAATTAAGTAAAATAAAAATACCAATTATTGGCATAATTTTACTCTTTATATTAAAAAAGAGTTCTCTTCAAGAAAAAGGAAGAAGGAATAAGTACGCACACACATTTGTCTATCAGAAGGATACAAGGACATGAGTAGGCAGAGAAAAATAACACGTAAAATCGACCCAAACAAAATTGTTGATGGGTTCGTAAAGTTGAAGAACAAAAAATTACAGTATATTTCGTTATCTAAAGAGAATTATCAATAAGAACCACAAACTTAGTAAAAATATTTATAAAATGTATTTTTATTTACTTAAAATTCTGATTTATATTAGATTCCTAATTTTATGTATTCCATAATTTTATGTATTCCACATGACAGGGACCAATATATACCTATGTGTACTACAAAAAATAATTATTATTTATATATTTTATCATAAAGATTTAATTTATTACCCTGAAGTAGATCAAGACTGTACTTCAGCCCATATGAAATTATTGCATAGGCCCTAGTGCATGACTATTGGAAATTATAATATTTTATGAGTAATCTAGTTTATCGTTGGGTCGGCCGCTCCCTTTTAAACTGGCTGGATCCGCCCATGAATATAATAACTTGGACAAGTTCAATAACCAGCAAAAATTTAACTAACAGTTTCAAAATGGCGGTCATTTTAAATCCTTATATGAATTAATAACTTTTTTGTAAATCTGATTTCACCATCCTAATCGGCGTTAAAAACTGTATAAATTGGAATTTTGGATACTAAAAACACGACGAAATTAAGGAATTTAACTTGACAGTGGCCAGGGTCCGTTTTAGTATTTTCTATGTAATTTAAATGTTTAAAGCTCAATACTGATTATGGTGGGCGAAATACAGATTTGTAAGTAAACGTTAAGGCAAAAAGTTCTGTCGTATTTCTGTGAATTTGATTCCATCACGTTCAATTAGACACATGCCGAATTATTCGTGTTTTAACGTTTTTACGTAACGCAAGAAAAAATCCATCGGTAGTAACTAGATTCGAACCTACGCAAAGGTTGTAACGAACTGTCCGGTTATCCTACCGACAGAGCTACAGCGCTCAACAACATGCGCACAGTTTTCTCAGAACAATTCTAGATTACAGTGATGGCGATAACAATACAGTAATAGGTTAGGTTATTTACAAGTAAAACAATACAAGTGAAGTCGCCGCTAGAGACACGCTTACTCCAGCCCAAGGTCAGGTTATCTGCATATAAATTAAGTAAGGAATAAAACAGCCATGTTTGCCGTTATTTAAAACCAATGTCAAAGAACGGTATTCTGACATGTAAGAAGCAGGTGTGCCTTTCTTGGGAAAACTAACACAGGCTGTACAGTAACTGGACGTAGGGCTATCTGCAATTGGTCAGCCATTTGCTTTTCATTTGGGACCGTCACGATCTGACAACACTGCGCTCGATTATAAATGTTTACTTTTTAAAAAGAAATTTTAACATATATCAAGTTTTAGGGATGGTTGTGATGTTGATTTTTGCGTGATGCGAATGCACAAATCTATATTGCTTTTATAATAAGTATATTACGCTCGTCGCAAGTCTCAAATTAATTATCATAATTTTTTTCGTCTGAGATCGAACCGGAAACATTGCGCGTGTAAGGCGCACGTGATAACCACTACACTACGGAAAATAGGGAGATGTTTGACCGATGTAAATATATGAACTGTTAATTTAATTTTGATAAATATAATAGTAAAAGGTCAGTTGTTTTATATTAATTCGTAACGATCAGCTGATTTCATTGAACAGCTGATAGGCAATAATCAATTTCAGATTGTGTTGTGAAAAACTAGCTATGTTAATTTGTAGCATTTTCAAACATGTTATCGTAATTAAAATAAAAACGAATAGAAAACATGATACATGATTTTTATTTTTGGTTCAATAACAGAAATTGTTATTTCCTATGATTTATATAAAACATTTACAACTAATCAGACAACTAACAGAATAGAAAAACGTTTTTTTTTTATTTTTGTTTTAAGAAATATATTTATTGATTTTATTTACCGTATTTTCTTAATCAGCTGTTCCTTTCAATAATACGAGTACACGTCTTGTTTGCCCTAACCGTCTGGCAGCCGGTCACAACTTCGACAACAAAAATGAAAAGTTAGAACGGACTAACTATATAAGTATACATATCCACTTGCGAAAACCAATCAAAATATGTCAAAGAAACGTTTTGCTGCTTACAAAAGATCTACACAAGCCTATATAGGTCTTTAAATATGTCGTGTGTGTGTGTGTGTGTGTGTGTGTGTGTGTGTGTGTGCGCGCGCGCGCGCGTGCGTGCGTGCGTGCGCGCGCTTGTGTGTAATCATAATCATGCGAGTGGGGATATGTTAGCACTGCAATTAGGTTTAAAGTTCATTTAAACCACAGAACTCACAAATTAGATTAAGGTAAAAAAAAAATAGCTTGGACGAGTTTGTCATTCAGCAAAATCCATTCCACAGTTTCAAAATGGCAGCCATTTCAAATTTTAGATAATCGTTAACGTAACGGAAACGAATTTCGTAAAATATTTATTTATTGTGCACCTTTTTTAAAACCTGATTTCCCAATCATAATCAACATATATTTTCATTTTAAACTTTACTATTACATTGAAAATACAAAAATGAATCATTTTATTATTTCCACAGTTTTTAAAATTCAAAACGCTAATTTATGTTTAGATTTTAACGCTGATCACGAGTTTAAAAAACAGTGTAACAAAAACTATTTCTGTAAGAATCTAAATGGCCGCCATTTTGAAACTGTTGAACGGATTTTGCTAGGTAACAAAAGTGTCCAAGTTGTTACGCCAAAAACGATTTCTGTGCCAAGTTAAAATCAAGCAGCACAAAACTTCATGAACGGCAGCGTGTTAATTTATATAACTTTATCAACTCTTTAAACGTGATCAGTAGAGAAGCCAATTTAAAGGTTCCGGGTGTAGGTGTTACTATGATGGTCGCTTCAATAGTTATAGAAAATTAGCTAAAAATCATAATTTTTTAAAACATTTTTATAAATATGATTTCATATCGTAATCAACGTTAAAGGAACTTAAATTAGCGTTTTAAATGTTCAAATTATAGTCTAGCCACTTAGTAAACGGCCTGCGTTAGAATTTTTTGCGCATGTTAGATAATACCCCTCCAGCTCCTCCAACAGTTCAATAACACCGAGTCAGCCAATTGAACTTACAAACTATTACTGCTCAGCGATAGTGAAGGAAAAGAAGGGGGAGCTATGGTGAGAGAGTGAGGACTCAACCTCTCACTCGCACATTTTTTCCTCTCTGTCCCACTGGTGTTCTTTAGCAGGCCGTTCTTTAAACAGCTGAGCTATACATTGAAAATACGAAGAAGAATATGATTGCGGTCAGGGTTCACATTCGTGCACCAATTTCGTTTAAACATTTTAATTCCAATTTACGGTAATGCTAATTATAATAATACAATTAAACAAAAATATCTGTAGAAACTGTGGTTCCATCGCGTCAGCGAGACAGCTGCGTGCAGCGATCACGTACAGATCTCTGCACAAAGATACCATGTCAGCTGGCCCCCCGAGGAAGAGACATTGCAAACCCAGATACAACTAAATGCATATCCCGTATCTCGGCTCTGCATTTGAAATGTAAACGTGACTTTTGTTTACTTTCAACTACCGATATATGGTGAGAATAAACAATCGACGATTCCTTTCCCATCGGCATCTGTTCCGCAAGGTCACTTTTTGTCTTCCACCTTGTAACGCGGGACGTGATCGGCCTCAATCTATCGGGATATAAATTTTACAGATACTCCAGTACGTATAAGGCTTGCGAAATGTAAGGTACGTTTTTCAAGAGATGCTGTATAAACACGCAGCTAGTGATACTAGGCCTATACTATGCTTGTGTATTGCAAATTTGTGCTTTCACGTGTTAAGTAGTTTACAGTATTACAAAGCTGGGCTAAGTAGCTAATCGCGCAAGATCGAAACAACTATCGGATTTTTGAGGTGACTACTTCTTTTAGCGGGGTATGGGTGTTTGTTTTGCATAGGGGGATATCAGTTTGCCGTCACGGAACGCTCTAACACATTCATATTTTGTTTAATGATTAATAAGATGTATTTTTGAAGTGAAAACTTGTATGTTCGCGGTTAACAAAACATGGGTATAAACATTTGCTTTCGCGTCACGCTTGAATCCGTAATGCATACCTCACAGCATATATTGTTCTTGTATATATCTAGACTGAAAGTAACTACTCTAAACAGCTGATTTCGCACAATAGCTTCAATATGATTTCAATTGAGGTTATGGTTATTGTTCTTGTTAATTTAAAAAAACGTGTATTTTCCAAATTTGTGTAGTTAAATTATTGAATGCATATGACCTACAGGCAATTTCTGAATGCCAGAATCGCAAATATTATACTTATTATTATACTTAGACAGTACAACTGTCAAAACTAGGGTTATAAACTGATTAATTATTAAAATCCCTTATATAGCCTAAGATACTCAAGTTCATAGTCTGTGACAGTTTAAGTTAATTTTTAGGTTGTGTACCTACACACACGCGAAATTTAATATGAAAATAATTTGCAAGAGTTGAACTTTCCTGCATGCATCTAACTTTTTATAAAAATAATTAAATCATAACAGTGAAAAAGTATAGTCAGGCATGCCAAAAAAAGTAGTTACTTCTGTCCGGCCAGTCCCGCATTGCCTACGTTGATTCTTTGTTTCAAGCAAACGAAAAACAATGTAATAAATATAATTACACGGTTACCTTAACTGTTTTATCACGAATAGTTACTCAAGTACATTTTTTCGGGAGTCATTTTGCTGCTGTTAAATTTTATGATTTTACCTGGTCGAGAGTTTTGGGATTAAAGCATTTTTTACCTGTAATCTTCTGAATATAACTGATTTTTTCAAATTTTTATTTTGATGTTTTTTACACCCGGTGATATTATTGTAACCGGTGCACACTTTCTGCAAACGTTATCGGCACGCTGTGTTATTACAATCTGGGTCTTATCAGCGTTCCAATGCACACTCACGATGACAGGCCACAGCGACAGTGGTGATGCAAAAATGTACACGTGTGGCACTGAATAAGTTACCGACAGAACCGAAGCTTTTGTTAATGGTATCTTTACTGAATATATAATTAGATGAAGATATGTTTACAAATATCTTGTTTTGTTTAAATAAATACGTGAGCCTAGGTTAGATGTTACGTACCGTATTATAGTAAAAGGTCAGTTGTTTTCTATTAATTCGTAACGATCGGCTGATTTCAATTAACACCTGATAGGCTAAAATATGTTTCAGATTATGTTGTTAAAAACTAGCTATATTATTTTGACGTGTTTTCGAACAAATTATCGTAATTAAAACAAAAAAGGAAGAGAAAACATGATATATGATTTTTATTTTTTGTTTCAATAATCATTTTTTTTTAACCTACCGGTTTTTTCAAAAGAATTTAACAAACTAAATAAATTTTTAAACAGAATTTCTGCTTTATATCTATTTAGCTGTCCATTTAGCATGTAAAACAAAATACTAACTTATACTAAGCACTTACTTCTTTGTAATGACAATCGTTTCTACCCCTACGTTAAAGTCTTTCCAAATCCACGAATTTTAGTTAAACTGTAGAAAAATAACCTATAGCCACTTACCCTGAAAACAATAAAACATTAATTGGTACACATACATCAAATAGAACAGCAAATTAATTAATTTATTGTTAATTTGCAAATAGCTGAATCGATCCAAATAAATATTTTTTGTGGTTTAACGTCTTCACTTTCTGCCAGTCAGACTAAATCGATGTAACAAACGGAAAAAGACAAATAAATTCGAACCTGTGAGCAAGTTCGAGTACTAGCGAAATGCACGCAACTTTACAGTTTGAACTACGAACCGCGCACGAATGAAAATCTCAAGATCAGTTATTTTGCTATTACTACACTTTAACTTTCATATAATGGTGTGCTAAGAATTATAAAATTTTAAATTTTTAAAATGTTTATAAAATCGAAAACTTCAGGCAAATAGAAGGAAAAAGCAAATCCATTCGGAAGCGTCTTGGTCACAGCTACAAAATATGATAACCAGAATAAAACAAAATATAGAAAAGGAAAATTGGTCAAAGGATATTCTCTGAAAGTATCTACGCATCGTGTTTCTTGTCCCAGTTGACCGAGCGAATTAGGTCTCTTGTTTCAACATGACCGTTCGGCATTTGGTTTGTAAGTTTGTTTATTACGTCAAACGCATTGACCGATTGTTTTAAAATTTCGCACGAAGGTACCTTGCATAAAGCCCAAAACATGTACGTGTAAGAATTTTTGCTATTCATTTCCGTTTCAAGATGGCGGCCTCTGATCTACAATAACGAGTATACGCAGTTCATAACGCATTAACCGATTGTTTAGAAATTTGGTACGAACATATCTTGTATAAAGCCCTGAAGTGGTACGTGTAATATTTTCCTATTTACTTCACTTTCAAGATGGCGGCCATTGATTTAACGATTACGTGAGTGCGCACTTTTAACCAAACGCATTGGTCGATTTGAAATTTGATAAGATACCATGCAAAAAGCCCAAAGGAAGAATGTGTAAGATTTTTTCCTATTTAGTCTACTTCCGTTTCAGGATGTCGGGCTCTGATTCAACGGAAAGAGTGTAGTTGCTGGCAATTTCCTATAATACTGGTTGAACGGCAAAACCTATCGTAATTTTGATCGCTCCAAGAAGAAAGAACAAAATTTTCAATAAAGCTAGTTCTGTAACATTTTCCGTAATTTCTACGGTAGCCGGTTAAATTGGCGGAAAAAGTTACGAGCGCTGTCGTAGAGCGCTTGACCGAAACTTCGTACAAATCAGAGGCCGCCATCTTTAAACAGAAGCGAATTGAAAAAAGTCTTACACATACATATTTCGGCATTTATACAAGATACCTCCGTACCGAATTTCAAAACAATCGGTTAAAGCGTTTGTCAAAAACTGCATAACAAAAAACACACAAACCTAATGCCAAAAGGTCGAATTGAAACAGAAACTTTGCTTCGCTCGTTCAACGATCGCCGACACAAACAGCCGAGCGCGGCACCTTGTATCACAGACACAGCCTGGTACAGTACCTGTAATATATGACATCATCAATAAACTTGCCAGCGTCGGCAAAGGTGGGCGAAGAGAACTCCACTTGACTCGCACATCCTGTTCACGACCTAACCTAACCTGACAATGCCGCCTTTGTACCAGTCTAAATATATCTAAATATATAAAGGATAGATGGTTTGGAAAGAGCAGAATGACTAGATCATTTAGAACTAGTTGAGAGAGTTGGATTACCTGGGAAGTAAGATCGCAAAAGGTAGTGTAATCAAAGATTAGGAAGTGTAGGCGTAAGGCTTGATCAAAGAATTAAATAGCGGCTACATAGGCGAGCTGATGGAAGCAAACGTTTAACATTACTATCGTTCAATCACTTGAAAATCTAGTTTCACCGTCATAACCAGCACTTTAAACTTTAAAACTAGTCTACCATTGAGAATACCAAATGAACCATGACCACTTTCGAATCCTCATGAATGTTAACATGTTGGATTTTGCGGGACGCGTGATTCGAGGAACGCATTTATATTTATACATAACAGTATATTTATGTACGTCACACGTCTCATAATAAATTAATTAGAATTAAAAATTACTGTTTCCTTCCGGGATCGAACCGAGGACCTTCGCGCCTGTGATAACCTTTAGACTTCGAATAATTTGGAATGAATTGGAAACTTCGAAGAAGTTTGACCAATTTAATTATATGAAATGAATCGTTAGTTTAATTTTGGTAGTTACATTAAAAGATCAGTTGTTTTATATTAATTTACAAAGATCAGCTGATTTCAATAAACAGTTAATAGTCTAATAAGTTTTAGATTATGTTGTTCAAAACCAGCTTTGCTAATTTGTCGTTTATACTAATTCATAACGATCAGCTGATTTCATTGAACAGCTGATAGGCTATAATAAGTTTCAGGTTGTCGTTAAATATTAGTTATATTAATGTATCGCGTTTTCAAACAAAATATCGTAATTAAAATAAAAAAGGAAGAGAAAACACGATACATAATTTTTATTTTTGGATCAATAATTATTTTTTTTTAATTTAAAATGCCTTAGCAGCCCACAACTGATCTGGTAAACGCTTGTACTTCTGCTATTACTCCCGGAGTTTACAACAACTCTACACAGGACCTTAGTGTTATCTCAAGGTCAGGGCTCGTTGGTCTAAGAAGTTTGGCTAAGATATCAGAATTTCTGAAATGCGCCTCAAAAATCGTAATTTTGGGCCTCAGTTACTGCCGTAAGCTTTATCTTTTCCGTTAACGCCAAAATGTCGTCCTTCTCACTAGTCTAACGGGCGTGAAATATGATGATTAAGAAAAATCTTTAGTCCACCTGGAAAAATTTCTCAGTAGATGTTCCTGCCTTACGTCTATTTGATTTTAGGCAGGTCGTCACCTTATTGATTTGAGACGTTCTATCCCATATCTCACTTCTTCCACTGCTTGGGAATCAACGTAAATCGCGAAAAAGGTCGTTAGAGACTAGATCCGAACCCATTTATAGGTCCGAATTCTAGCGAATTGTCCCATAGCTTCGCGCAACTGTAAGCTCTCACAGATACTTTAAGGGAAGGAGAGAGGGAGGGAGAGAGAGGGGGGGGGAGCTTAAGCGAATAACCTGTACGACCTGAATTAATGGAAAGATTTTGACAGGTGACAGCTGACTCACCGGCAGCCAATTTGATCAGATATTTCGGGGAATCTAATCGTAATCGTCCGTCAAATAGCGCAAGGTCCTCAACAGCGTAATTATTCCAAACAGAACAACCGACAAAACGCCAATCACTTACTGTTTTGTATCTGACCCGAATAAAAGTCTTAAAACATTCTAAAACAGCTGATAAAACAATATGCTAACTGGTTCTTGGAACTACAAACAAGAGCGTTGCGTTAGTCGTTTTACTAAAATCTAGAACACTTTCACGTCGACCACTCTTGATGAGCGCAAAGTTTCACTTGGACACTACATTTTGTCTATTAGTGCCACAATACTGCATGCAGTAGGAGTATTGCACTTTCCAGAAACTGCTGAACAGATTTGAACTCATTAAATACGCTTTACTCAAATCTAAACGATTGTTTAGAACAAATTTTTGAAACAATTTTTGGGGCACTTCCTTCCGATAGATTTCCACAAAACTTCGCATACGTGCTTAAACAATTATACAATTCAATATTATATATTTTTTCACAATCATTCAATTCGTTATTTATAATTACTTAGAATTTTTTCACGGCAAGAATGTTACACGCATCTCATTAAATGACAGACCGTTAATAGTAACCTTTAATTATATAAAAACTTAAGGTCCATCAGAAGAGAAAATAAAAAATGGTTCAAAAATTTTTTTTGAAAATCATTTGAAAAAGCATTTTAAACTTTTAACAGCGTTGAAAATACGAAAACCGTCAAATTAGAATTACTTAATTTCAACGGATTTTGAAAATTCAAAGTGCTAATTTGTGCAGTTTTAATGGTGAAATCAGATTTTCAAAAAAACTTTCTAAGTTTAAAAAGTTATGATTAGAAAAATCGATTTTTGTACCAAATTTGAATTAAATCGGGACTCGCGAAGCCCCAAATCAAAGTAGAATTTTTTTGAAGTAAAAACCGTTTATTTCAATTTTAGATAACTGAATTTTGAGTTATGAATTTTAATATCGAAATCTGATGAACCGATTTTTAAAAATTTTTTCGGTTTTCTAATTTTTTTTATCGAACCGAATTTTTCAGGGGGGGATGTCTGTTTATAAGAAAGTTTGTGTCACGGTTTTGCAGCAGTTATTGGATTATTGTCGCCTACCAAAATGGGTTACCGACAGACAGACAGACAGACAGACAGACAGACAGACAGACAGACACACACACACACACACACACACACACACACACACACACACACACACACACACACACACACAAGTACGCTATCAAAACCCGTGTACTTTCACACGTTGTTAACACGGTCATACAGCGTGGCCCTTGTTTTGACAATAATAAAACAAAACCAGTGTCACTAGTGTCGGCTAGTGTCAAAGTGCTAAAACCACGAGCAGAACTGTTAACCAGTGACCAACGTGTGTCGCTGGAGCAGTTAATTTAAAGCCGGAACCGACAAACTACCGTACCCGTACCTGTACTTGTCAACATAACCTCAATAACACGATATGCGTCTGTATTGTAATACAGTACAACAGAAAGTCTGGCCAGCAAACTTGGTATTGCAGATCTTATTGACTTTCACATCCTAAGCAAGTGTAACTTGAACGCATATGAGTACAGCGCTAAACAACCGTACTGTATTTAGCATTTATTGATACACGAGTAGTGTAAAACAAATAAGGTAGAGTGTGTCGATGTACAAATATTTCAGAATCTGTAATCGTAATATAAAAAAAAATATTCAACCAAATTTATAGAAAATTATGATAGGTTTTGCCGTTCAGCCAGTATTACAGTAAACAGCCAGCAATTACACTCATCACAATTAAATCAGATTTTTTTAAACGTCTGATTATTGTGCACACTTGGGCAGAGGCCGCTATTTTGAAACAGAGGCGAATGGGACAAAATCCTACAAATATATATTTTGGGCTTTATACACGGTACCTGTTTACCAAATTTCAAAACAATCGGTCAAATGCTTTTGGCTAAAACTGCGTACACTAGTCATCGTTAAATCAGAGACCGCCATCTTGAAACGGAAGTGGATGGGAAATACATATATTTTGTTCGGGCTTTACGCAAGGTATCTTGGTAAATACATTTTAAAGCATGCGGTCCGATGTGTATGGCCAAAACTGCATAACACACACATTAAATGCCGAACAGTCGAGCTGAAACATAGAGCTCGCTTCGCTCGGTCAATAAGACGTTAATGTTATCCGGCGGACCGTACCTCTAGCTCACACTACTCGCACTCATCTGCTCCAGTCACACACAGGATCATAGGCCTCATTTTGTATCAAACTGAGCTCTGAGATAACTGGTGCCCTCCCAGTGGATAAGAATCCAAGCATGCGGGAGTCTATAGGGCTGACTTCATTACTTGCGAGGACTTGTACTTGCGAGGACAACACGAATAATAATATAAAACAGAACGAGCAGGAACTCACCGCAAAAAGCTCACCCAAAACCACAACCTCCGTGATAAGGATCGAGAGAGAACGAAAATGGATAAGGAATTAACAGAGCAAGACACCTATAAACACTGGGATATTACTAATTAGAAATGGGGGGAGTTAACCAGCTCGACTCCTCTCCAAATCCTAATCTTTATTTTTGGTCTGATTTGATTTAAAATTGGTAAAAAGTTGATTTTGGTAATAGTTTGGACAAGTTTTGTTTCAGAAAAATCCGTTCAACAGTTTTAAAACAGCAGCAAATAAAATTCTTTAAAAATACAACCTTCTGCCTTATCTTTTCAGATTTCAACTAGCGTTAAAATTTTTTAATTATTTTTTTTTATTTCATTAAAAATGCTTATTATGGGAAATTTAAACGTCGGTCAGATTTTCAAAACGTGTAAAGTAAAAGTGTAAATTTTAAAGCGGTCATTTGTTTGTAAAATACAAACACGTTCGTGTATTAGACGTGACGTGACGTTAAATTTTGGAGATTTGCTGTACTCGTGTCTGCGAGGCAGCTGCGTGATGCCAATTATTTTTAGACGATACGTTTGCGCTACTTATTGTACACGTTATAAACAAGCAAGCTGGATGCCAAGGTAGTATTTGTTCAGCTGTTCCAGCACATTGTTGAATAGCGAACATTCCACTAGTCTAATGACAAAGTAAGACCACAGCACAGCTCCTGCCTCTAGCTCAGTACAGTTATCGTAAAATTGTCAATAATATTGGCATGCAGCTGTCTTGCAGATGTGAGAGAATTTCCAAAAACTAACATCACATCCAATAAAGGAACATTTTAACATGCAAATATTTTTGCATTTCAAAAAGAAATATCCATATGGGAACTAGTCCAAGCTATTACTAGTAGCTCACAAAGCAGCAGACCTAACAGTATATTCTTAATTAATATACAAAACGCTTAATGACAACGCTCATAAGTTTTTCCACCAATTTAACCGAAAACCGTAATTTTCAAGAAAAATGTTACTGGATTATCTTGGAAATTTTATGCTCTATCCCGTGAAACGGTAACATTATAATTAGTTAAGAAATAACCAGAAACTATACTCTCAACGTTGAATCAGAGCCCGATATCTTGAAACTGCAGTGAATGGGAAAAAATCTTATACATACGTTGTTCGGGCTTTATACAAGGTACCTACGTACCAAATTTCAAAACAATCGACTAATGCATTTCACCAAAAAATGCGTAAACTCGTCATCGTTAAATCACAGGCGGCCATTTTGAAACGGAAGTGAATGGGAAGAAACGTACACAAGTCGTTTGGGCTTTATACAAGGTACTACTGTACAAAATTTCAAAACGATCGATCAATGCGTTTGTCCAAAACTGCTAAACAAACACACAAACCAAAAGCCGAACGGTCGAGTTGAAACAGAGATCTCGCTTCGTTCGATCAACTAAAATCGATTTTTGTTCCAAGTTTTAAAAGTTGGCAAAACAATTGCTCCCTTAAAAATCTTAAAGTTTTAGAAATTAAAACGACGTTCATTTCAAGGGAATCAATAGCTCATTTTCCAATGGAAATTTGCTAATTAGGCGAATTAGTGGTTTTAATTCTGGAACAGTAAGACTTTTTTCAAATTAGGTACACTGAATTGGATAAGTCGTCATATCATTATCCGATTTTGAGAAATACCGATAGAAGGAATATTTTTTTCAGAACCAGATTTTTTTAAATAATTGAGTCTAATGATTCTAGAGGTACCATTTATTTGATGCATTTTACAGCGCCATTTTGAAACTGAATCACAGTTTATTTCCATTGACGTTTGCCGCGGCGATTGTAACAAACGTTCGCCGGTTCCTAAATTTCCGTTCTCGCCAAATTGTTTCGAGCTCCAGACCCGCACAGCTACCTGGACGTCAGATCTGGTGTAGTAGGTTCATGCATAATGCATGACGGAGAACAATAATTATAGACGCTTCGGAATTCTACCGAACTGTTCCCACGTGGACGACTTTGGACGGTCTTAATATCACGCGTCCACTTTATTTTATTAATATACCTATATATAATCAAGAGGAAATGCCAATGCCTTGTAACCTTCCGGTAGAACGCATGCCTCTCATTTGCGTCCCTCTATTTTGTAACCGACGATTTAGAATTTAAAAATATGCAATTTACAAATAGTAGCAGTAAAAACGTACAAAAAAAGGAAAGAAAGAAAAAAAATACAAAGAAACAAAGAAATGCAAAGGAATATACAAAGAAATGAAAGAAAGAAATACAAAAAACAAAAAAAAAATACAAAGGAACAATTCTTCTGAATTGTAAAGAAATATTCAGAGGAAGGAAAAAAAGGAAAAAAATACAAAGAAATACAAGGAAATATTTTATGGGAAAAATATTTTAGGGTCCGTTTTCATACACTAACTTATTCTACCCAACGAATCTTACTGTATAACCTCTACACTGTATGATATATTCTATAATATTAAACAAGCAGCCTTTTCTATGTACGTATGTTCTTTCCTCAAAAAAAAAAAAAAAAAAAAAGAAAAACTGCACTAACGATTTTTACACTTTCGGGCTGTAAGGAGTGCTTTCATGTTTGTGAAAATTGATTTTCATAATTATAAAAACGTGTTTAATACATGCCATATGAGTAACTAAAAATATAATGATAATGATAAATTCAATGCAAATGAATACTGTACAATCAGCTGATAAAACTATTCTTTATGTTTAAACAGCTGGTATATAATATCCCAAATATTAATTAAATTTCTAAAAATTAAATTACTATTATTAAAGGAAATTTATTTGCTTATTTAATAATAGAGGAATAATAATAAGTGTGTATTGTGCAATGAAATAAAAGAAACAATCTACGTGTATATAAATTCCTTTTTCTCGGTTAAGGCTCAAACGATTATAAAATTAGTAGTTGAAAGATGAGTAGACCTCGAAGTATATTTATTTGCTGAGCCACCGCTATACAACAGCGCTCGTAAATTTTCCACAATTTTACCGGTAACCGTAATATTTAGGGAAAATGTTACTGGACCTATTTGATTTGACATTTTATGCTCTTTTTCTATTAGATGTCAAAATAATAGTAGGTTTTGCCGTTCAACCAGTATTACAAGAAAGAACCACCAACTGCACTCGTCATCGTTAGCGGCGATGATAACCTGAACGGTTTTTCGCCGGAAAAAAAAAATCGTCATCGTTAAATCAAGAGGCCGCCATCTTGAAACGGAAGTGAATGGAGAAAAATTACAAATAATTCTTACTGGTTTAATACAAGGCACCTTCGTACCAAATTTCAAAACAATCGATCAACGCGTTTAGTCAAAACTGCGTGCATGCGATATTGTTAATCAGAGGTCGCCATGTTGAAACGGAAGTGAATGGGGGGAATCTTACACTGCGTCGTTCGGGCTTTATAAAAGGTATCTTCTTAACAAATTTCAAAACAATCGGTCAATGCGTTTGGCCTAAACTGCGTAACAAAGAAATAAACCAGCACAAACCAAATGCCTCGGTGAGTCTCATTTTTGCGAAAATAAGTTTTAATTAGAAAAACGCGAATAGCACAGGCTATATCTGAACATCTAATATACAATTCCAACAGAACGAAGCTCAGTCACCAGGTACTAAATATTTATTTCTTCACATCAATACAATGCCAGTTAACTAGTGAAAAAGGGGGGGGGGAATTACGGTAGTAATTCCATTCTCAAACCTACAACTTTAACATGCGCATGTTCAGAGTCGCAGCAGACTGGCCGGTACTTGTTATGACCTGAAAAGGTTTTATTCCAAAATTATGATCATTACAGCCGTTTCCTTGAAAAAAGAACATTTATAAATATGTAGTTTGCTTAATTTTTTTTTAAAATAAGTATTCAATTTTGAAAAACCTAATTAATATTTAAGATTATTACACCAGCTGAGAGAACAATATTCTTTCGCAATGATTTTATCAAAACGATTTTTCCCAGACGAGACTTACAAAGATAGATTTTTCGCTCCTGAAAATGGTATATTCCATCACTCGTTAGAGCTTTTTCCAAGAAAAATAGTAGATACTTACTCATACATAAAAAGATAAGAAAGTTTTAATGTTATACGATTTGTAGGCTAAACGCAAAACCTGGTTGACAATGACAGAGTGATAAGTCACGCTTCGAAAACATCGTATTTGCGTAACTCAAGTCACAATACAAGGTTAGGCTATAACCGGAGGCGTTTTGCGCAATCTGTTCTCTGGAAACACCTGTACTTATTATCTGCGACTCTGCCACTCAAACGTGTTCAATACAGAAACGTGCAATACTGTATTTTGGGAGCAGTGCGTCCTGGATAATCACGGCACGCAACTGTCTCGCTACACTGGCTCCATCAATTGCTTCCTTTTGTTTTGCTTAATACAAAGTAAGTTGTGCAACTGCTACGTACATTCTATATTACTATTATTGTTCATTCTGACATTTGTTATCACCTGTGTTAATGAAAACACGACGTTTCGAGAGCAAACTCTCCTTCTTCAAGTGCCAAACCTAATACAGTACAGTTTCAATTAACCGTAATCTTCGGGACCGTTGGGGGGGGGACAGACACGGAAGGATAAAGAAATAAAAGATCTATGAATTTTCTATTGAAAGATAAACACTCTCACGTTACTTACGATAATACCATTCAGTGTATAAGTCGATCGCGTAACAGTAAAGTGGCGCTCTCGAGGATCTCGCATATGTTACGTGAATGGCAAAAGGTTAACTATGGCTAACGTACTGTATTACGATTTGTATATAACATTTGTACGATAGAGTTAAATGGAAAATTTAAGAGTTTTATATTTTATAAAATAATAGTAATAAAATATTCTGCGCTATAAACAGATTACAATATGTTATTCTAATCTAACGCCTACAATACAGATAGTCTATTTCTGTTATCCGGCTACTCTGTCATCCGTCTTCCAAACGGCCCCGAGAATGACGGTTAATCGAGACTCTACTGTATTTGCAAACATTGTATATATTCAAAATCCTTTTATAAATGCACACCTTGTATAACCTTTTATTTAAATGCATGCAAACACTGTATATATTCAAAATCTGTATATCACTTCTATTTTCAAACGGACTCGATGCTCGATATGGCTAAATGAATCAAAGGATAACCTTTTTTTAAACGCATGCCCAGAAACGGTAATTTTACCATTTCCCGACCATTTGAGGTTACACTTTTTCAGTTTATTCATTAACGTAAAAACATTGTTTTTGAAAAATAATAAACTTGTTCCAATAACTCGTTTTAAAATGGAAATAGGAATTGATGTGGGTAAAGCACCGGTCAGTTTCTGAACTGCACACCTCGAGGTTTTTAATTCGACCCGCAGTTACTACCGTTACCGATAAAGCTGATCCCTCATCCTCATTGGTCCAACTGGCATAAAGTGCGGATGTTAAAAAAAAAAAATTAATTAATGAACTCCAAAACCCAACACTAGATAAATATACTTTTTAAATACTTCTACCCTCAAGATTTTTTCGTCAACATATTTAAAACGTGTGTTACCGACGTACGACAGATAGACACGCGCACGAATTTTTACGAACCTTTTTAGGGACGAATTTTTAGGAACGAATTATTACAGACCTTTTAGTGAAGATTTTTTAGCGACCTTTTTAGGGATGAATTATTAGATTTTTTTAAGGCGAAAAGCACATTGAGGCTATCGCCTCCATAAATGTAAGTGTGAGAGTAAAGTGTTAAAGTCATAAGTGTAGTTTTGTAAGTGTAAGTGTGTGTTAGACTAGGGTGCCGCGAGGGACGTCTAAATCCTCTCAATAGGTGCAGCTAGTCTATTATTTTAATATTATTATTAGAGACCTTTTAGAGAAGATTTGAATTATTAGAAACGATTTTTAAGACCATTTTTTTAAACATAGAGACGATTTTTAAGACATAGAGACGATATGGACCTTTGGAACGAATTTGTAGGTAACGTTTTAGGGACGAATTATTAGAGATCTTTTAGGGACGATTTTTAGGGACCTTTTAGGGACGAGAATTATTAGGAACCCTGATTTGCCTACGGATCAAAAAAAAAAAAAAAATTAATCCTGAATATCTACTGATTTAAAGGTAATAATATGGAAGAGAGGATTGAAAACAGGTAACGTCAGAAATAACGAACAGAAGGGGTTATAAAAACACAGATCCTGAAGCATTATAACCGACCAATGGTTGCAATTTGTAAATTTCCGTTGCCAGTCTGGATGCAGCACAACTTACGACATCACGTAAATATAAAAGGACCGTAGCAATGAAAAAGAAAGGAAGATCGTATCTTTTCATCACCAGACCAAACCAGTAAAAATGTTTAAACATGATTATACTCAATAAAAGGTAGGACTTTAAGACGCCTATTTTTACTGCAATAATTTACAAAGCGGACAACGTTAAGTACACAATGACGTCACAATTTTATACGCCATCGCTAAGCTGGGAATCGTGACATCGTTTGTCCAATCACGTGATCACGTGCGTTGCGCTATCCACGGTCCATTGTGTCGGCTTAGCTACGGTGTTAAGATCAAAAACATCAAAATTAGATCAGCCAACAACAATAGGCTATTTATAAAGTTTAGGGAACAATGCGTACAGTGTTAAACTGTGTGTTACGGTTTATTAAACTGCAGTAGTTGCAAAACAGGAGACTTTAACGATGCGCATTACGAGTGTCGGATGTCCTTAAGAAGATAATAGACCTTACGAGCCTTTTTCTTTCCTTTCTGAAACTCTGATTTCATCATTAGGCCTGTAATCAGAAATTTACATATACCGTATTACGATTTTAAATTTTCAAATTATGTTGAAAATACGAAAACGAAACATGACCACCATTAAAAAATTACTTAATTAATTAAATAACGGATTTTGATAATTTTCAATGCCAATTCATACAGTTTTTGACGCTGATTACGATTTCTTTAAAACTGTTGAAAGAGTTTTATTTGTTAACGAACCTGTCCAAGCAATTTCCGTAATCGATTTTAGTGTGAAGTTGAATCAAATCTGACCAAACTCTCTCTCTCTCTCTCTCTCTCTCACGCACAAGCACGCGCGCGCACTCACACTCACCCACCCACACCCTCCCTCTCTCTCTCTCGCACGCACGCACGCGCACACACACACACACACACACACACACACACACACACACACACACACACACACACACACACACACACACACACACACACTTTCAACAAGTGATCGAGGTTAGAATCGGTGCTCATTTTCCAATGGAAATTCACTAACCACGTTATTAGTGGCAGTGAACAGACCAAGTCTGATAGTTTCCTATTCGCTCTACCGGTTCACCCTGTAAATGCAAGTAGACTCTAGTAAAGTGGTTTCAAGGTCGTCTGTATAAAATGGCGGGAAAATGTCCGCGGACGAAGTGCTAATTTAATGAGTTAATTATACTTTTAAGTAAATTTCAGCATCTACTGAATACTTTATTTATGTTTACCAATACCACAGAAAAAGTTAAGAGAAAAATTTTGTTTCATTTATATGCATATATTTCATAATATTCTTAAAATAGTAATGCTTAAGGTGTTGTATTTGTGTAAGTAACAAGGGAAACGTCTGTATTGATTTTGCAAAAATTAGGTAAATGTTTGCTACAAAAAAAATATTAGTTTACTTCAAACATTTTGACTGAAGATCAAATAAAACGCACGGTTTGAAGCTGCCCAACAAAAATCTGTAAAAAATGAAAACTTTCCAAACCGAATTTATGAAAAAAAACGGCTCACTTTGACACGTCACCAAATATGATTTAATATTTAAAATGGTGAACATACACTTGAGATGAATTTTCCAATAATTTTTTCATTGAGCTGATTTTAAGAAATTACTTCAAATTTGATCGATTAAAAATTTTCAATTTGGTGACTGTTAAAAATATACTATTTTGAGATTTCAGAGTTGAAAAAAAGTGGTTTTCACTTTTCTGTCTGCCCGTATAATATCCGTATAATGGGCATTGCGGAAGACTTAATTTGGAAAAAAATCATATATCTTCCGACTATTTTCCCCAAATCAGTTTATTTAAAACCTTTTTTGGTTACAAAATTTACTTTCTCAAAATCGACTCGATTTTGATCTAAATTTCCTGATATTCTTTCGTCAAAATATGCCTAAACAAAACGTAGGCACTGGTCATATCTAGAAAAAAAAACAGAATAATCGACTTTTCTCATATTCCGTTGATCACATTTTTATTAATTTTCAGTTCAGCAGAGCTAATTCATATTCATGAGTTCCCATATTTTCTCTCGAACCGTAATTTTATCTAATTTAAAGTACTTGGTGGTCGATGTGGCTGATACGCCGGTCAGTCTGCTGCGTCTCTGACCTATGCACCTCAAGGTCGTGGGTTTAGAACGCAGTTACTGTCGTTGCTTTGCCCTTTACATCCTCATTACGGATAACTAATCCTCAAATGCATAAAGCACGGACGTTAAAAAAAGTTATTTCATTTTAAGTTGTTCTCTATTTAAGTTGATTCTCACATATGACCAAATTTTGAAAAACCACGTCATTATAAATCGAGCGAAACGTTCTTTCGGCGATTGGTTTGCATGTTTCTTTCTTTAAGCAATTTTGGCCAAAAGCATTGACGATTGCTTTGAAATCTGGTAAGGAAGTACCTTGTTTAAAGCCCGCACTGCGTATGTGTAAGATTTTCTATGTTCGTTTTCGTTTCAAGATGGCGGCCTTTGATTTAACGATGACGAGTGTATTTACTGGTTATTTCCTTAAATAATGACTGGACACAATTCCTATCACAATTTTGACAGCTTCAAGAAGAAAGAGTATAAAATTTCCAATAAAGTTGGTCGAGTAACATTTTTCGTAAATATTACGGTTACCGCTTAAATTGGTGGGAAATGTTACGAGAGCTATTGTGGAAAAGTTTCCAAGCAATTAATTAAGAACATACTGCTAGTTCTACTGTTTGAACCACCGTCAGCTTACGAAATGCACATTTTTGGGAATGAATCGAATCACAGAAAATGTAAGTAATGTTATTGCACCCACTAACTCCCAAACCGAACCGGTACATTTTTGTCGTGTTGACTGCTTCATTTGAACAAATTTGGTTACGTAAACACAGAAATTTACTTCCACAAAGTGTTCGCAATGTTACTTTCCGTAGCCTGGCCTTGACTAGAGATGACGTCACCACTGCGCATGCTTGAGAAATGCAACCCGACACTATCTAGATCGCGAATGCTTCGTTGCCTCTGGTCTGGTATGTCGAGAAAAAACACAGGAAATATGTTATTCTTCCTCTCTAATAAAGCATCTACTCTATGAAGGAGAACACAAAATGAAGCTGTTTTGAATGTGTACCACTTTATTCCTGGCTTCCACTGAACTTTTAAAGAGGTCTTTCAGCGGAGGAAAGGTGACTCCCGTCAGAGAAAACCAGACGTCCCGTGGTCCCCAAAAAATCCCAATGAACTTTAGAAAGCCAAAAGTTCAGTTTCGATAACATTCTCCCTGAAATACTTTTATAAGATACTGAAAGTATAGGTGCATAATAGTAGATACAAAACCAAACGCAGCTGCACTGTACAAAACAATTAAGTTACATTCACCTGTGCTTCGGGAAAAACAATTATACAGATCAGGTTTAACTTGGGGAAACTACGTATTACGTTTCTTAAAAATATTAAACAAAATCCAGAAGTCCTGAAAAAATCCATTTATCAAAAAAGTGTGCTTAACCTCAAATGTTTCCATTGTTTTAACTTAATTTGTGTTTAAATAATAAGATGTTTTGTATTAAAATATAAAATAAAAAAGTACACGTATATCCTGTTTTGTTTAAATAAATAAATAAATACACGAACTTAGCTTAGATATTAAAAGCTTCGCTTCAATAATTTTTAATATTCTAGGATTTAAAAAACAAACTATTTGTTCTTCTACATCTTACACTCGACACACACACCCGTGCGCGCGCGCGCGACTAATTAAAAAACAATTTAGAAGCCACAATCGGCACCCATTTCAAGGTACCCCGGTATCGTTCTTATCATAATGTCCGCTCCAATTACTTCATTTTCAATGAAATTTCAGTAAAACATCCGAAACACAGTATTACAGAGTACTTTCCTTGTTTTACAGTAGGCATGCATAGTCATTACAGTGCCCCCAGCGAGAGTCGAACGCCAGCTTTCCCACCGCGCATTAGCTAACCATCTGTTGCCGTCGCCGGGCTCACGGAGCGTCTTTACGCTGAATGGCGATAAATTTGCATCGCTATCGCCGGGCCCGTGTGCCTTTGCGCCGACACGTACAGAATTTCACGACATATAAGGCGAAGAGAGAAACTCGAGTCGTGGGTGCGCGGCTTTGATTGACCCAATCTTTGTTTCAGTCACTCTAATATTGCCGTACCGGTTAATCATTAATCAGCTGATTGCAAGTGTTACGGGCGAAGGTGAGCATTTCCATTTAGTAGTTTGCTACAGAGCCAGCAGGCGGAGACACTGTCGTTAGCCGAGGCACAAGTTAAACTGAAAAAGTTACAAATTAACTATTGGAGTACTGCAGTGAACATCACGGTAACACCTTCTAGATCTGGTCCACCATGTAACGAGAACATTGATCCTGAACTTTTAAAAAACGTTTTGAGCGGACATTAAAATCTAATTGTGTGTGTGTGTGTGTGTGTGTGTGTGTGTGTGTGTGTGTGTGTGTGTGTGTGTGTTTCAGAACCAATTTTTAATTTAAAAAAGTTTAAAGGTTCTTTTTTGGCCAATAAAAGGTCAAAAGTTAATTTTTCTCAAAATCGGTTCGATTGGTTTTAATCAAATTTCACTCAAATGTAGTCCACACGTATCCAAGCAAAACGTATGAATGGAAGTATACTCCCCATAAATAAGAACTACATAAAACATTAGAAATCAGCTTAGTTTCACAATTCGTGTTTATCCAATTTTGTCATGTACAGAGGATTTTGATTCAAGGTCGTGTAAAAAATTCAAAATGAAAAGTAGTTCATTGTGTCGGGAGTACAATATTTTGAAAAAACAACAATATAATTTCTACAACACACATACAACAAACAACATTCTACTTTGCCCGAAATGGAGAAAATGTATGTTATGTTTTTATTTTATTTTATCTCAACATAAGTACGTAATATAAGTCATCGCTCTTTTCTCCTTAAAGGCTGCATTTAAGGAAGATGAAATTATATTGATAAATATAAAATCTTTCACAGTCAAGTGAAGAGCCACTTAGTTCTAAAGTTTAAACTAATCTGACTAATGCCACTACTGCACAAACACGAACGTAACTACCTTTCACAGATAACTGAAAAACCACATAATTCTAAAGTTTAAACCAAATCTAAATAACACCACCACTCCCATACAAACACGAAAGTAAAATTAAACCTATCAAATGCAAGTGAAGAGGTAAATGCAATCTAACAAATGCAACAGGTAAATGGAAAACCAGGTAATTCTAAAGTTTAAACCCGAAAGTAAAATTAAACCTATCAGATGTAAGTGAAGAGGTAACTGCAATCTAACAAATGCAACAGGTAAATGGAAAACCAGGTAATTCTAAAGTTTAAACCCGAAAGTAAAATTAAACCTATCAGATGTAAGTGAAGAGGTAACTGCAATCTAACAAATGCAACAGGTAAATGGAAAACCAGGTAATTCTAAAGTTTAAACCCGAAAGTAAAATTAAACCTATCAGATGTAAGTGAAGAGATAAATGCAATCTATCAAATGCAAACATAGGTAAATGGAAAACCACGTAATTCTAAAGTTTAAACCAAATCTAAATAACGCCATTCCTACACAAACACGAAAGTAAAATTAAACCTATCAGATGTAAGTGAAGAGATAAATGCAATCTATCAAATGCAAACATAGGTAAATGGAAAACCACGTAATTATAAAGTATAAACCAAATCTAAATAACGCCATTCCTACACAAACACAAAAGTAAAATTAAACCTATCAGATGTAAGTGAAGAGATAAATGCAATCTATCAAGTGCAAACATAGGTAAATGGAAAACCACGTAATTCTAAAGTATAAACCAAATCTAAATGACGCCATTCCTACACAAACACGAAAGTAAAATTAAACCTATCAGATGTAAGTGAAGAGATAAATGCAATCTATCAACTGCAAACATAGGTAAATGGAAAACCACGTAATTCTAAAGTTTAAACCAAATCTAAATAACGCCACTCCTACACAAACACAAAAGTAAAATTAAACCTATCAGATGTAAGTGAAGAGATAAATGCAATCTATCAAATGCAACAGGTAAATGGAAAACCACGTAATTCTAAAGTTTAAACCAAATCTAAATAACGCCACTCTTACACAAACACAAAAGTAAAATTAAACCTATCAGATGTAAGTGAAGAGGTAAATGCAATCTATCAAATGCAACAGGTAAATGGAAAACCACGTAATTCTAAAGTTTAAACCAAATCTAAATAACACCACTCCTACACAAACACGAAAGTAAAATTAAACCTATCAGATGTAAGTGAAGAGGTAAATGCAATCTATCAAATGCAACAGGTAAATGGAAAACCACGAAATTCTAAAGTTTAAACCAAATCTAAATAACACCACTCCTACACAAACACGAAAGTAAAATTAAACCTATCAGATGTAAGTGAAGAGGTAAATGCAATCTATCAAATGCAACAGGTAAATGGAAAACCAAGTAATTCTAAAGTTTAAACCAAATCTAAATAACGCCACTCCTACACAAACAAGAAAGTGGAATTAAACCAGAGGCCATTGAAGAGTCAAGTAATCCGACTGTTTTTAACCAAATCTGAGTAATGCCACCATTACACAAACACGAACGTAAAGACCGTTTAAAATCGACGCGTCGATACATTTTTAATTGATTACTGTGTAGCGAGAAAGTAAATATTTCTTCACGGATAAAGATGTCGAATAAAACAAAATCAAAACAGTTTTTTGTATACAAATTAAACGCACAGACCACAGCCTAGCGTGTCTCCATTACTTTCATTTTTCATCATGCTTTGGTTAAACACATGAACTTATTCCTCGTAACACCGGACATGCTGTGTGAACATTAAGCAGTAAGCAGTAAACTTTAATAGAACTGTTTACATTATCTTTATGGAGAAGCCTACCTTGTCCCTGGTCGAGGCTATTACTACTGCAAGGCCTAAATATAAAACTTTGACAATCAGTTAGGACACGTGGGTGTTTCTACATAAACCTTTAGAAATGATGCAGAAAGCAGCTATCTTGCTGACGTGATGGAAGCAAATTGCCTACATTTTTTTCTTACCTTAGTACCTTAATCAGCATTAACATAAAAATAACTTATATTGGCAACGTTAAAATTACAATAAACGTTTACAGTACCACGAAATCTTCGAAGTCAGGTTATATTATTTTCAATACTATTTGAAAATATAGAACGATTATTTACGCAGAATTTAATGTTGAATACAAAATGGGATTACATTTTCAGAAAGTATAAGTTAAAAAAGTTATTTTTTAAAAAAGATTCGAATGCAGCCATTTTGAAACGGAGAGTTTGTTGAAACTAGCTTTCCAGACTATTAAGCTAAAATAGACTTTTATGCCAAGTTGGGAACAAATTGAAGGAAGTGAAATTAACATTTAATACTTTAAAATTTCGTTGCGAATAAGACCCTGGTCGCCGTCAGGTTCATTTTTAACGGTGGTATTAGAAAATTAAAATTTTAGTTAATGCAGATTTAACGCTGATTGCAAACATGAAATCAGATTTTTTAAAAAACGTGTAAGAAAAGATGATCAGAATGGTCGCCATTTTGAAACTGATGAAAGGATTTTTCTGCGTAAATAACTTGTCTAGGCTATTAATGAAATCGATTATTATTGAGTCTTGTTTCAATATCGGCATAATTAGGTTAACATTTTAAACTGAACCTCTGTCAGGTAAATTTTCGTATTTTCAACGAAATTTGAAAATGGTAATCAATGCACATTTTAACGCTAGTTTCTATGGTTAAATCCGATTTAAAAAAAGTAAGGTAAATAAATAAGATAAATAAAAGTAAGATTTTTGTGACGAATGGGTTTTACTGGGTCCAAAACCTTTTACCGTAATCATTTTCGTACTAAGTTTGAATCAATTTGGATTAAAATTGCGGATAAGAGTCTGGGTCTTACTATGATGGCACCTACTATAGCTTATTTTTAAAACGGATATTCGTTAAAAAGGTTAATTCCATTACGGCAGAACCGATCTGGCGGTCGAAAATACAAACTATGTAGGTTATATCAAAAAGATTTGTGTGGTTCAGAAATAATATGTTAAGAAAAGTAAGGAAACATTATCAAAATTAGTATTAAAATTATAAACCTGACATGAAACGATAGGCTATGTGAGTAAATCAGAAAAAGTTTTAATTACAGCCGCCCCGGTGCCCTAGTGGATAGCGTACTAGGCTTTTACCCTGAGGACCCGGGTTCGATTCCCGGCGAGGGCATGGCATTTTCATACGCTATAAATCATCCCATCGTCTGCATTAGCCCGTGTGCACAATAGTCGGACGTTAAAAAAAAAAAAGTTTTAATTACATCGAACATGGGCTATGCCTATATTATAGCCAAGGATTATAGGTTATAATATAGCCTATATTACAGTTAACATATAAAAACAATAAACAATAATAAAATAGAAAAAGTCTCATCCAAGCAAATTAATTAATTAATTACCGTATGGCACATTAATATCATCCGTAATTAGGTATTAATTATCTTACCCATTAATCAGCATGAAACAAACGCAAGCAAGCGTATATAGAATTTTCACTTTTTACTTAGTAATTAATTATTTAAAGGTTACTTCTGTTAAACAATCAAAACAACACTAATAACAAACAAAATGATTAAACACACAAAAACAACGGCACACAACAAAACTGAACTACAACAAATTAGAACATAGACGCTAACAAAACACCGGAAAATGGCGAATCGTTAACAAATTCCCTTTTACCAGACAGTAAATATGCCGGTTTGATTATAATTGACACTTACGCACCTACTGGCCAAATAAAAAAACAAACGATTCAACCATCTCGGCCATTGGTTACATATTTTGAAAGAAGATGGCTACTTTGATAGTTAAACAAAATTGCGCTTGAGGAGGTTAAATCTTATTTATTCCTATTGGAATAGTTTAGTAGTGCATTTTTGTAACAATTAATTCACACTGTTTTTGATAGATGGCGTAAGAGTAGTGTTGCTTTAACGTCTACAGGAAAGTCTGCAGTCTGTTAGAGCCTGAACGTTTTTGGCACGATGCCATGGAATAAACCCGCTCTACCCTTTGTAGATATAAAAACAAACTGTGCAGATCACCACAAACTTCCTCTCATACCGAATGAAAATTACAACGGTCATGAAATTTGGCATGTAGGTTTAATTCACCCATTTCAAACAATGTTTCTCAAAATGAAAAAAGTACACGTGCGAAACTCAGGGAGTTACTGACACAAGCGAATATTTTGTTAATGATATATTTGCTGAATAGATAATTAGTTTGAAGATATGTTTAGAAATATCTTGATTTGTTTAAATAAATAATTACGTGAAACTAACTATGATATTTTTTACTTGTAGTTATAGTAAAATATCAGTTGTTTTACAGTAATTCGTAACGATCAGCTGATTTAATTAAACAGCTCTAAACAGAATAAGTTTCAGGTTACGTTGTTAAAAACTAGCAATATTAACAATAATTAACTATTATCTAAAAAGAGGAAGTAAAAGAAAAAAAACAGAAATAGAGACGAAATTCGTTTGATCGTTCGTTCCATATTTCCGTTACATTCTTCTGTTCCGCATACTTTTTTTTTTACTCCTTTCGCCAAAGCTAACAACATTAAAAGTGTCGGGGGTGGTAATAATCTTGTAGGTTTTTCGTCTATAAACCAAAAATAAATAAATAAAATAAAAATAATAGCTTCACTTCAACAAATTCATTCTGAGGCATTTTTAACGATTTTCGAATTTAGGCTAGTAAAAACAATATAGCCTACTGTATTATCAATTATTGACTACGAAAGGCATAATAACGCTAGTTTAATGCATTATAGGATTTATAATCCGTCCTTAATGTATTGTAGGATTAAACGGACCCTAAGGAGTTGCTAGCAAGCCTACATTAGAATGAACAGGCATCCAATGCAAGCATCACGCATAAATCATAAACAGCTAATTACCAAGGTAATTTACTTAAGTACCCACCCGGGATCTACCAACTGTGATAGCGAACTTTCTACGGAAGTCAACAAAGTATGGGAAAAACAAAACAGGATACCCGGAGTGACAGATGGTCTGCTTTTATGTGTATCACATGACTTGAATCGTCCAATTAGACGGAATCTAGGACGCACTGCAACATTGGGATCAAGCGATCAGGTGTTCTAAACTGAAAAGTAATAAAGAACGTGCGTTCACTGAAATAATCGCGACACGCAACTGTCTCGCAAATGGAATGGAAGCTAATTTCTAACGTTATTATTTGCGTAAAATCTTATAAACGTGCTTTACTTAGTGTTTTAAAATTATACTTGACTGAAAATACGAAAATGAACCCTGACCGCCGACAAATTAAATTTCTTAATTTGAACGAATTGTAAAAATTCAAAATGATGTAAAAACGTGGGACTTTGTAGCGTATGTATACATCCTTAAGTAGAAAAATAACATTAAAAAATTAATAATCAGGTAGGGTAATGCTTTTTTTTAAACATGTATCATGTTTTATGGCTTGTTGTGATGTTGTACATCGCGTGATGCAAATGGACAAATTTATATTGGTAATTATAATAAAAGATCAGTTGTTTTATATTAATTCGTAACGATCAGTTGATTTCATTGAACAGCTGATAGGCAATAGGTTTTAGGTTATCTTTTTAAAAATTAGTTATGTTAATTTGTTTTGTTTTCGAACAAATTATGGTAATTAAAATAAAAAAGAAGAGAAAACACAATACACGATTTTAATTTTTGGTTCGATAACAGTAATTAGTTTTGTTGATCATTTTTATTCATAATTATTTCATTTTTATGAATAATAAATATATAATAGTTTGATATCAAAACGTTTTGAAATATATTTTCCTTACTCCATTTGACTACTTATACAGCCGGTTTCTAGAATATTTATTTAATGTTCCAATAGTAAATGCAATATTAACATAATGGCTAATTAAATTTTGTATTCTGTTTTTAGAATATATTGAACTAAAGATTACCTAACCTCAAATTAGCCTCTCATTAACTTTAAAGAAAGATTAAAGATTAATTGGTGACAAAATGGGTGCTTCTGTTACAAAATCATATGTTAATATGATCAACATATATTGCAATTTTTAAGTTATGTTGACAATCCAAGTGTAAACCTAATCTTGAATTCTCATCTGGAAACTAGTTAAATGGAATTCAGTTCTAATACTTAAATAACCCAACTACTTTTATTAATTTTTCAGCTGAACTACTATTATCATAATTGTTGATACTCGTGAACTCGTTGCAAATAAGGTCCAAAATCAATTTATTGGTTATGTTGTTATTGCCAATAAAATATTTGTAGAAAAAACTTGCCAACAGTAAAAATGTGATGAATAAAATTGAAACTTTCAAATAAAATCATAGTTAAAATGAAGTAAATTAGCCCAACGAAAAATCACAAATGAAATTTTGCAAAGATGTAAATTTTATAAAATGGAATAGATATAATTATAAAACTACAATTAAAATATTTAATTGACCGATATTAGGACATTAAGTTAATAAATGTCTAATCTTTGATTAGTTGTTCTAGAAACTGAAACTGATAATTTAATTAGATTAAGTTTAATGAATATTCTAGATACCGATAAAAAATGTCATAATTGTTCCCCATTTGGACACTATATACTTCCAGAACTGCGATACTCCTTAAAGGGCTAACGATCTGTACAGACGTCCAAGTAAATCAAACTTTAATGGACACACGATACCTGAACCTTAAAAAAAACGAAAGATCGACTTTTCACGATCACAATCATCAACATTTTGGATTTAAAGAAAGTAAAAACAGAAAGTTGTATTACTTCCACCAATCAAATACTAAATTTGTAATGACCGGTATGGTTGAGTAACACAGTGGACTGGGAGGCTAGACAGTAAGGCCATGTGATTGTAGGCTACCTCCGGGTCAAACAGGAGTGACTCATTGGGAACAAAACTGTCACCTTTTCTTGCAAATGAACTAATGTGGCTGCTATCACAGTAAGTCAGATCCGAGACCATGAACTGACCGTTCTAGAACACTTTTTGAAAAAGCGTTACTAGTAGTTCAAAGAACAGTAGACCTCGCAATAAATTCTTTATTGCTCTAAGACAGCGCTCTGACGCGCTCGTAACCTTTTCCGCAAATTTAACAAGTAACCGTAAAGGTACCTTCGTAGCAAATTTCAAAACAATCGGTCAATGCGTTTTGCCAAAACTGCGTACACTCGCCATCAGATACCGCCATCTTAAACGGTAGTGAATTGGAAAAAATCTTATATACAAGATACCTTTGTAACAAATTTCAAAACAATCAGTCAATACGTTTGGCCAAAACTGCATACATTTGTATTCAATAAATCAGAGGCCGCCATCATGAAACGGAAGTGAAGGGGGAAAATCTTATACATAGGTCGTTAGGGCTTCATATAAGGTACCTCCGTACCAAATTTCAAAACAATCGTTTAATGCGTTTGGCCAAAACTGCATGAATTCGTATTCGTTAAATCAGAGGCCGCCATCTTGAAACGGAAGGAATGGAGAAAATCTTACATTAAGTCTTTTGGACTTTATATAAAGTACCTTCGCAACAAATTTCAAAACAATCGGTCAATGGGTTTGGCAAAAACTGCGTAACAAACAAAAACATAGTCGAGTTGAAATAGAGTCCTCTCTTCGCTCTGTAAACATTTAATATATATATTAAGGTCTAATTTACAACGGAAAATGAAATTGTTCCTTCGATAATACTTTTTAAAATCGGGTTATATTTACAATAAATATAAATACAAAATACATCATTATAATTTGTGTTTTAATTATTAATATCGAAACAGTTATTTGTTTGGCTACAAGGAATGTAAACAACTGAAGTGGCTTGGTAATTATATTATACAGGCTTAGACAGCGTCATGAGTTGTTTAAGGCTAAATACAGTACTTCGAATATAATTTAAATGATTGCAGGTGCAAATTAGTGTTTATTTAAAGGCCGCAAAGCTAAAGAATACCAGACCGCAGGGGCCTTTTATAACAGGGGTAAATTATATCGTATAATTTGATAATTATATGTAATTGTGTGTGTGTGTGTGTGTGTGTGTGTGTGTGTGTGTGTGTGTGTGTGTGTGTGTGTGTGTGTGTGTGCGCGCGCGCGCGCGTGTTGCTACTTTAACTTTCGCAATTTTATTAGCATTTGATTTTGTAATAGTTTGCACAAGTACGTTACCCGGCAACGTTAACCGTTTCAAAATGGCGGCAATTCGATACTTCAAATTTGTCCGAACTTTATTCAAAAATCCGATTGTACCAGCACAAAATCTGCGTAATATAGCATTTTAAGAATAACGCTAAAAATAGGATTATAATTATTCTATTATTATTCAGTAGATTCTCAAAAACACCACTAATTGGAGGTCCTCAGGATCCTGGAAGCCAAACATAAATGCTGATATTTGTAGTTTCCTTGTCCGCCCACACAACCTATGCAAGATCATTCTGTGGTATAGGCCCGTCCGTGGTATATCTTCGCTACTGACAGCCATCAAGTCTTAAGAGTATACAGTTTCGCCAAGCATGTCATCTCAACAATGTAAGGTTTCTTTTTATCACCTCCCAGGTTTGATCCTGGTAGGTCTTCTGCTTATAGGTTTATGTGTAAGTCGCTTTGCTACAGCCTCCTTTATTGTCAGTTATTTTGCGCACCCGATAGATGTTTGTAGACGACCTTACTAATTTGAGATGTTCCACCACATTTCTCATTTCTTTCATTGGAGGCTGGGTACGTCCACCTAGCGTCCCCACATTATGATTCAAGCAGTGACTAGGTACAGCCACTGAATTTAAACGTACTAGAATAACCCTTATGAGACATATGTGCGCGCTCGCTGCTGGTGGCATCTTGCGGCAGAGTGTTCCACTACAGTTAAACAAACAATAGTACTGTTTATTTTCTCAAACATCCTTGCAGCGTTCGTAGCGGGAAATAGTCCAATTATTTGCACGAAAGCCGCTGATATCGTGCAAGTTTTTTATAATGGTAGCTGTACTTCTAGTCTGTTTAGATTCAATGGTACAAAACAAAGTTTCCTCCATCTTCACCTCAAGTACCACCTTACACACACACTTTTGACAGTTTACCAGGTTTTTTTGGCGTTGCGGCGTTTTCACTGTGTGTCCCCAGCCATAAAGTAGCTAAAGAAATAAAATGTCCATCTTGACAGAGCCCCGCATGCTTAAGTTGCTCCCCCTTAACCATGCAGTCTTAACGTACGCTGTTTCACTCTTGCTTCGTATGAAGCGATGTAACCCAAAATCAGATAAAATGAAGAAAGGTTAGACCCAGCTTGGGCACTTCAAGATTGCCAATTTCGTAAGCACAATGTGTGAGCGCCTGAGGGGAATAAATAACCTTAATATTAATTATAAATTCATTTCAAGAAAAAATGTAATATTTTTTACCTTAAGAAAGAATAACCGCAAGTGATGTTCAAACTTACCTGCAACAGAATTAAACAAAGAGTTATTACTTTTAAAATTATTAAAAAAAACTTATAAAAATACAGTATTAGCAAACTATTTCATTGAACTCAAAAACAATCAGTAGGGCTATCTATACTATATCGTAAGTGTTTCTTTAATACCCCGCAGGTGCAGACTGCAGACTAGCTGCACCTATTGAGAGTGTTTAGACGTCCCTCGCAGTACCCGAGTCTAACACACACTTATACGTACATACGACTAACACTTTACACTCACACTTACATTTAGGGAGGAGATAATAGCCTCAATGCGCTTTTCGCCTTAAAAAAAAATAAATAAAATATGTTACTTTAATATTTGAACATAATTCAGTAGGCGGTTAGATCGTCATACCAGTGGCAAAGTACTGAAACTGCTAAAGTTTTGCTTTTCAGCACAAACAGCATAAACAGTATTGATAGTTTATGCAAAAGTATTTTAAGGAAATATTTTTTTAACATGTATTATGATTTAGGGCTGCGAGTAATATGTATGTTGATATATAATAATATATTTTGCGCGTCACAAGCCTCAAATTAAAATTAAAATTTCTGGTGTTTCCATCCGTAATGAAACCTTAGACGTTGCGCAATTCAGTAACAACTGAACCAAAAATAAAATCAATGTGTCGTGTTTTCGAACAAATAATCTTAATTAAAATAAAAAGGAGAAGAAAACATGCAACATGATTTTTATTTTTGGTTCAATACAAAATTTTTTGAAAATTATTAGATTCAATACTTCACCAAAGTAACAGGCAGTCCAACTGGTGACATTTTTTTGTAAATATTCACCATCTTATTCAGTTATGAAAAATTACCATTTTACTTTTCACATTTTTAAACAAATTAAAAATTTCAGTTTATAAAATTGAAATCAAATTTTAATTTATTCTCTGGTAAAATCAAATTTTCGGTATTCTAAAATGTAAATTTTGAATTACCGCCATTTTGAATTTCGCTAAACACTATCAAAATAGATTTGTAATAAATTTGTTTATCGCGTATACAAACTTAATGTTGGCTCAAATTTAATGTTATTTTAAAAATATTAACTAGTTTCAATAACGTCAGCGAGACAGCTGCGTGCAGCCAATTATTTTTAAGAAACATAGGACGAACGCTATATCAAGCGAAAACACAATAAATAGGACCAGTACGTACTTATAAACTGTATTGTATTGTGCAACGCACAATTGAGTTTTGGCAAAATATGCCGTAGGGAATGTACATATCCTCCTACGAGAACCAAGGGGGAATGTCCCGAAGGGGAGTGATTGATCGTTGTTATTTAAGAGCTGAAAGAGCGGGGAAAATACGAGTTCGCAGATTGATGACAGTCTTTTGACCTGTAACGTCACGTCATATAGGCCTGCTGCGTCAATCACTAAGCGGTTCCTGAATGCAGAATCATGTTGGATAGGTTAGATAACAGAAAACTGAACTCACTGGTTTTCGAGGAGTTTGCTGGGTTCAGATTTAGAACAGATCACGCAGTGTACTTCATATGTTGATCTGTTGCTGCGGTGTTGCCAACTAGCGAATGATACTTTCCCTTCTGATATCCACTCCACTGTTAGAAATGTAGAGTAGGCTGCTACTACGCGCGCGCGCACACACTCGAACGTGGCAGGAGCCCTTTGCAGGCTCATGCCGAATCTGGGAGGTCCAAGTCGACTCCTGGCTGGGGTAGTAAACTCACTGTTCCATTACGGAGCGCCGATTTGGAGCAAGGCTATGATGGTCGCGAGCTATGCGCGCAAGGTTAATGCGGTGCACCGCCTTGCGTTACTGCGTGTCGTGAGTGGTTACTGAACAGTTTCCTACGACGCTGAATGCGTAGTAGCGGGCGAACCACCAATGGATCTGATGGCTGATGAAAGAGCGAGGCTCTACTGGCGCATATAGTGGCTCTAGTGCTGAGCCGCGATATAGTCGTACAATGGCATTTACAGAGGAGCGAAATCGGACTCTTTAGACATGACAGCGACAGTGGGACGAATCAACAAATGGACGATGGACATACCAACTCGTAGGTAACACACAGATTCTCACTGGGCACGGTTGCTTCCGAACTTACATCTTCCGTTTCAGGCTGGAAACAGACTCGGCTTGTCCTCTCTGTCTTCCAGCAGTGGAGGAAGATGCGGAACATGTGTTTTTCCAGTGTCGGAGATTCGACGAGGAAAGGATGAGGCTGCAAATATATCTGCGATGCAGAATTGCACCGGAAAGTCTGGTTGCGACAATGATGACTTCAGAGGCCAACTGGAGGGCCATTGCGGGATTTGCTACAATGGTTATGGAGAGGTTGAGGGCTGAGGATCGAGAAAGGAGAGCCAACGCTGTAGAATAGTAGGCGGTCCGCCAATCCACCTTCCCACGAAATAATGCCTGACGGCGGTCCCGTGGGGAGGGGGTTACAGAAGAGGAATGCTTTTGGTGTTTTTTTTAGTGGGTAACAATATATCTTAACTTGAGCTTGACTTTGAACTTAATTTGAGTCCTACATTCTGGGGTAGTGCGTACCCTACCCCAGGTAGTCTATAAAAGATTTTTTCCACCTTTTTTGGCATCACAAAACACACACACACACACACACACACACACACACACACACACACACAAAACCTAAACGGAACAACTCAACATAACAAAGAATGAGGCATTTCTTGTAGGCTCGAGCACCTGTAGCCAAGCAATTGTTTATTATAACCTTCAAACGACCTTCCCGTACTCCCGTACTGCCCACATGTCTAAAGCCCATATACGTAGGCTACCTGTAAGGACTTTTAATAATATTCTAACCATCGTGTTAGCCTATTAACCACATGCTGGTACGTGAACACAGTCTAACCAAGTGGCCTAATATTTTCTTACAAGCGTCCGCCCGTCACGCACGTTAATATGAAACTTTGCAGTCTGTCTGTCCAAGTATCGAAGTAATAAAACTATAACTTACAAACACCTTACCGGTGACGTCCATTGGAGCGGCCATCATGGTAAGACTACGTGCTTTTAAATGATTACCGATCCTGACCTGTAGAACATTTTTAAAGGGTCGTTTAAAATTTGCTTATATGCAGTCGCCTAAACAACCTAGTTCCGCCTACTAATACCGAAAACATTCGCGCTCAATTCCAGAACTTTCCTCCCGGCTTTCAAACAGCCTACGCCTGCGAACGAAGTTCACAATTCTCCCGTCAACCAACACTCGCTTCTAATTGGTTCGCAGTGCTCGCGCATCTGGTCTAAAGTACGCTAGATTATTATGTCTGTCTAGGCATTACTGCCGGCGCAACACCTCTCATCTCCTGTATACAATAGTTTCATCCTGACCGGTGCGTTCTTTCTCTGGCTTTAGCAATTAATTTCTGAGAAATTATGGTCCCCCTAATAAATATGGGTATACATTAAGGTCGAAAATCGTTGTTCGGCAGAACAACCAGGAGGACCACCCACTACACAATAGCATACCAATACCCAAGAACAACTCCACAAGACACCACAACTTGCTCGGGAGGAAATAGGAGGAATCCAGCCAACTTTAAAGAAGAACCAACGGCCTTCTTACCATCATTTAACTATTATTGTCTCTTTTTGAGTCACTGTTTGTAAGTTGTAGATACAGCACTATTTAGTTGTCAAATTTAAATAAATATTTTTTACTTTTATTTATTTACGAATAAATTCATGGCTTAATAGAGAAGAGTTATATGAGGTACGTTATACAGTGAATGAAAGGAGAACCAGAAAAACATCCATAAAATTAGAAATGGTGATGTTTTTCAAGAAAATGTATAAACAAATTTTGTTAAGAGTTTTACTCAGTATATTAATAATGTTCAACACCACTGATACTGTGTTTATTAGTGTTGTTAGATTTTTGTGTATCAAAGTTTGTAAATATGTTATGCCTTTTTTTCAATACATTAAATATTAATTATAAATACTAGTTGTTGCTACTTTAGTGTCAACTGAATCAACGAAATCATTTAATTGAAAATTTTCAGTTCGCTGACAGCGCTCCTAGCGTCATCAATGTTAACTAAATTTGCATCTAGTTAAGTAGTTCGTCGTTCAAGAAGTTCATGTAGTTCGCGTTTAATTTAGTTTGTTGGCAGCGCTCTTAGCGTCATCAATGTTAATTAAATTTGCATCTAGTTCAGTAGTTCGTCGTTCAAGTAGTTCATGTAGTTCGCGTTTAATTTAGTTTGTTGGCAGCGCTCTTAGCGTCATCAATGTTAACTAAATTTGCATCTAGTTCAGTAGTTCGTCGTTCAAATAGTTCATGTAGTTCGCGTTTAATTTAGTTTGTTGGCAGCGCTCTTAGCGTCATCAATGTTAACTAAATTTGCATCTAGTTCAGTAGTTCGTCGTTCAAGTAGTTCATGTAGTTCGCGTTTAATTTAGTTTGTTGGCAGCGCTCTTAGCGTCATCAATGTTAACTAAATTTGCATCTAGTTCAGTAGTTCGTCGTTCAAGAAGTTCATCTAGTTCGCGTTTAATTTAGTTTGTAAAGGAATTATTGCCAGTGTTAGTTCATTTAGTCTTTTAGTTCACAGCGTGAAATATTCTTATTCGACTCATTTAGATTAAATAATTCCGAAATTATATTAAAATATAGTCTAATAATAAGTTTAATAATTACGCCTACATAAGGCGTATACTATTAAATATTCAAAATTTATTTATTCACTAAACCAGTATATTTACAATGACTGGCATGTAACCGCCGAGGGAAACAAATCCCTGTACACAGACTGGCACCTTAAAACTGCGTACAAAACTAAACAGTATTCAAACAGTACAACATGTTTTTATATATTTTATATTCAACAACCACAACATCAGCCCGTATTCAATAATCACAATTATCAATTCTATTTAACATCCATTTTTCATCTTTGCTTTTAATGTGCACTTATCTAGTGACAACGCTTTCACATTGTGAACAGTAAATTGTATACATTTATTGCTCTTATATACTGTCTTCGCGCCACGAGAAGTAACTTTTGAGTAAGATTTAGAGAGAGAATAGTTTGTCCAAGTCGGACATTATATAGTCGTGTTTGAAAACATTGACTTACACATAAAAGTATAAAGGATCGTACCCGTATTTTCTTAAAAATATGTAACAAAATATTTTACCTATCGATGTTTCCTTTCCTGTTTTATTACTTTAGATAACATAATTAAATGAAATAATAAATAAACGTACAGCTAATACAATGACCTTTACCGCACTAACAAAAATACAACAGATATTTTTAGACTGAATAGTAAACGAAGAGACGCATGCGCACTAGATCACAGTAAGCTAGCTTCCCCGCACCCGTCTATTACATCACAATACATGTTACTTCTGGCGCAAGGGCAGTAACTGTTCTTCTCACTTACTTTTTGCTATTTTTATTGTTATTTTTACCGATCAATAATAAATTGGTTAAAAAGAACTGAACCATATTTTGAACTAGTCGTTTAATTGAACTGTTCCATCCCTCTCTATTGTGTATTTGTTTCATTATTACTGAGCATACAGACAAGCGTGGGAGAGTCGAGTCTGACAGAAACTAAACACTCGAGACTGGAGAACAGGTAGCAAGACCTGGAGGGGTCAGGGGAGGCTGTTCCTGTTCTGGTCCGACCAGTTGTGTGGTCGCTGCTGCCCGGTCAGGTTGGCGATTATTTTATCCTTTTGTAAGTGGCGCGTCCTGTAGCAGGTGCCGTCAAACTTTCTCGCATTCAACTACTTCCCCGAAATATTCGGTTCGATACCGACAAAAAGACCCGAAGAATAGGTTAAGTTTGTCAAAATCTATTGCTCACACATGCAGAATCACAATGCGGTGTGCAAAACTTTAAATAAAAGGGAATTATGGTTTAAGGGTAGATATACGCGCACGCACGCACGCACGCACACACACACACACACACACATATATATATATATATATATATATATATATATATATATATATATATATATATATATATACACACATATATACACACACATACGCACGCGCGCACACGAACATACACACTCACGTACGTACACATATAAAAGCGAGCGCAGGTACACACACGTGCGTGCGCACATACACACGAACACACACACGAGTACATATATGTGCGCACGCACACACCGCTTGTGCTCGCTAATAATTAAAACGCTTACTTACGCCAATTTCATTCAAACTTGGTCTGAAAACCGATTTCCCAATTTGAGAACTAGGTTAGCCAACAAAATCCATTAACAAGTTTCAAAATGCCGGCAATTTTGAGAAACTGATTTCCTCATCGTTAATAACCGTTAAAATCAGTATAAATTGGAATTTTAAAATCACTTTTGGAAATACGAAAACGAACCCTGACCGCCATGAACATTAGTTATTTTTCTTGTTTTCAATGCAATTTGATGAAATTTTTAAATGCTAATTTGTATCACAGGCGGAACCATCAGCAAAGGGCGTTTGGAAACAGCATCCCTTAAATAACTGTAGATTAGAAGACAGTGGGTAATGTCAGTTGGCAGATTGAGGATGCGTTGACTGGACGAGGCAGCACGAATTGGTGGACCAGAGCTAGGAACAGAGGGATGTGGAGACGATTTCTACTGGAGGCTCGAGCATGGCTGTAGCGTCAGCAATGCAAACATACACAAAAGCAGAGGATTTAGATTCTGTATAATTAGCAGTGTACCGAAATGGCTGCAGGCAGAGGGGCTACTCCTACCTGGCAGGATTAGGTTTACAAAGCCCACGTTTCTAGGAATCGGAACACTGCGCTGTCTTGGGTTCGTTTAGGACAGACTTAAGCAAAGTATTGTTAAGAAGCAATAAAACCACACTACTGATTCACTATTGTACACTGTGTGAGCGTGGGCTAGAGGAGAAGTACGAAAAGGGAATGTTAAATATTGTCATTCTGCAGGCAAGTTGAGCTGTGAATGTTAGAGTGCTGCCACATTGGGGGGGGGGGTTCTCCACAAAAGAGGGAAATTTTAAGTTTATAAGGAAGCTTTAGAGCAATGGTCTTCCAACTATTTTGGGGCGCGGAACCCCTTAATGGTTTATATTTTTCAACGGAACCCTTAACAAAAAATAATATCAAATTACTACTTATGTTAATGTTGGAATGCAAAAAAAAATAGTATAAAAGAAATGTTACATAATCATAATAAATGTTCATTTATTATAAACATATAAAAATAAGATACAAATTCAATGTTAAACGAAAACTAGACAAAATCCCATAAAACGAAATCAGACTACATGTTTTCCCTTCGAAATATAAACAGCAAAACGTAAATACAAAATTTAAAGAAAACTATTAAATGTTGGCTTCATTTTCGAACACGGCTGGTATTGGCGAGGGTCACTGCAGAAGTTGCGAGCTCGATAGTCGCTGCAATTTGCGAAGTGAGGCACAGCAATTGATCAGCTGACTCCAGCGACTGCGACCGTAACATTTACACAGCAAAATTCAAAAATTATTAAAAGCACGATTTTATTTTTATAACTATCCGTCTTTATAAAGATCGTTGAATTTTTAAACATTGTATAGTTATTGATTACATATAGGTTGACATATTAAAGAAATACTTGGGAACCCTTGGATATAGCCCGCAGAATCCAGTTTAAGTACCGCTGCTTTGGAGGAAATAAACTGTTGGGAAAAAGTGTGGCGAATTTTTCTATTACTGAGAAAATTTGGGGAGTAGTATTATATTCCAGTTTTATATTTCTTACGTAGTATGTTTGCTAGTATGTTAAATTGTTTTCTGTAAAGTAACAGGTTTTCGTAGACTGTACCAAATTTGGACCTGCGGATTATCTGACGGGTGGAATTCATCAACAACGCAACAATAAACTATCCAACCCCGCAATCGTTCTGGTCGTTATTTTACTGCAGTCAATAGACAATATCAAACTTTAATAGGTTTTAGCTTTGAACATAAACGTACTAGAATGACAACCAGTGCCGGATTTAGGAACAGGCAAACATAGGCGCTGCCTTAAGGCCCATAAAACGAACAAAATTTTTTAATTTAAAAACAAAATTGAAAAAAAACGTTACAAGATGACCTATGTTAAGTTATTTTATTATTATTTAAATTATATACATGTACGTAATACCTAAAAGACTAATCAAATAAAAATCGTATATAAAAGTAAATATATTGTAGTACTCAAATTAACCTATTTTCAAATTCTTTGTACTAAAGAAAAATTCATGCCGTTATATAGGCCCCTACCAAGTCTGCCTAGTTGTCAAATTTTATAATTACAGGACTGATGATAACCCTTGAGACAGATACGTGAACGCTCGTTGCTGGTGATATCTTGAGGCAGAGTGTTCAATTACAGTTAAATAGTACTGCCTATTTTCTCAAACGTCTCCACACCCTATCCGTGCAGCTTTCGTAGCGGCAGGTAGTCCAATTACGTGGACTTTAGCCGCTAATATCGAGCACGTTTTTTAAATGGTAGCTGTACTTCTAATACGTTTATACTTAATGCTTTTATTGCGCATGTCTCTCGTCCGTCGCGTCACATGTTTCCGTTTGTAACTATTTTCCGTCAAAGGACAGTAAAAACTAAAAACCGCGTTACGGTAATTCTAATCTCTGCTTCCGTAAGCAGTCAGTTTTCAATACCTCATTTATTATTTTTTCATTATCTTGTCAGCGATCTGTCTTGTAACTGGTGGGTTCGAACATTTAATAGCACCAGCTGATTCAGTCTTCAAGTTCTCCGTTTACGATATCAACATCAGTGAGAAAATACCGTAAACTGTGGGGAAACCCCAGTTTTGAGGTTATATTATGTATTTATATAACATAATATATAATGTTTTCAAAATGTTAAGTTTATTATGATTAATGATAATACATGTAAAATATAGAGTAGGTCCCTATTGCGAATATTGAATCTAATGGAAAGATTAATCAATAATCTATTTAAAAAGGTTATTTAATTTCTAATATATAAACATATACATATAAATTATTTTTAATCGCGGAATTTTCACAATATTTTAAAACTGGGGAAATTTTATGTAGCTGGTAGGGAAAACACATAAAATCTGGCAACACTGTGATATTAGTGAGCTTATATAACCAGTGCTCGTTTTGACATTATTTCTAAAAACTGCAAAACCTTCAACTATTCCCTTCCCCGAAAAATCAGGCTCGAAAGCTATCGACGAAAAACAATAATTTCTGTGAAAAAAACTGATGTTGCTCAAAATTTCGTACCAAATTTTTAAATGCAATTTACGGTTAATGGTTAAACCAAAATATAGATACAGTATAGCGAAATATGGTTTCTGCGGTGGTGTTTAAGGATTTCTTTTTCTTAACGTTCGCCGGTTAAATTGAAGTAGGTCGTAATGCGTCAAAGGAAGCGGTAATGCTTACGGCAATAATTGCAAGTCTCGAACAAATGACTATAAAGTGCGCTCTTCAGAGGCGCAGAACACACCAAGAATCTGATAAAAATTATTTGATAAAATCAGATTTTCGTTAATTTTTAAGAGGTTTTCGATAAAAAAGCTCTTGGGAAAAAATGTTTTGGAAGTTGAGAAATAAATACACATATGTAAATGCCAATTTTTTTTGTAAAGCCCGGTGATGTGCGCAAAAATGCGCACGCGCGCGCTCCACATTTCACACATTCATTAAAAAAAAAAAAAATTTACCAGAGGAAACTTGAAAAAGTTCTCAAGGCAGATTCTCAAAAAAATTCAAGATACGAAATAACTTTGCTATTGTTACTTCAGCTATTTTTTACAGAAAATATTGACAACGTAGCTTAAGTGCAGGGTTGGCCCGCAAAGCAATGCCTTATAGCCCATTGCTTAAAAAACATACAAAAACGAATTCTTTAAGGAGGCTAAAGAAGAAGAAAACTAAACAAAGATCATTATATTATCAACTAAGAATAAAACAAAGTTATTACAAATAACAGTTTCTACCAAACAGCTGATTTTAAACAACAGTTGTGTCTTCGTAATGTTTATTACCAACGCAGCAAGCAGTAAGGAAAGTAGGTTATACTGAAGTACGTAGCCCAACTACGTAGTGAGCGGTAGTTTTCAGCAAGTTTTCTTTATGAGCTATTAGTTTCCGCAGCAAAATGAGCTATCTGAAATCGAGTTGCTAACACGAGAACACAGGATATGCGCAGAACTAGACCCTTAGAACAGAAGTCCCCAACATTTTCGTCAGTGATGACCTTGGGTTTCCGTCCGTGTTTTCACCGGACAGTCCGGACCTACAATACCAGCGAGTGTTACTCCATTAATGCTCTAGCAAAACGTACTGTGTACGATATGAATATTCCTAAGACATTCGATTTTATGAGTCTTAAGCAAAAACCAGCTAATTTGCAAAACGTGTTCGTTCGATTTTGCTCAAATTTTATTCGACTGTTGCAAATTTCACATCAAAGGAATTTACGGTTCAAGAGTAAATCGTAAAAAATTCAAAAATAATAATTTTTGGACCTTCAACGGTTTTCTCCATTTCTCTAGAAAGGTAAATTTCTTTATCTCAAATTTGGTAAACTGGCGACTTATGGCTACAACTTTATCCAAATCTGATTGATTTCGTTTAGAACAATTTATTGAAACAACCTTCCATAACAAGAGCGAGGCAGTTGCGTGTCGCGATTATTCTCTCCCAAAAAAACGCGCGCAAGCTTAATAAAAGTATCTGTTATCGAACCAAAAATAAAAATCATGTGTCACGTTTTCTCTTCCATTTTAACTACGATAATTTGTTCGAAAACACGACAAATTAACATAGCTAGTTTTTAACAACATAACGAAACTAATTAGGGCTACAGACTATCAGCTGTTCAATGAAATCAGCTGATCGTTACGAATTAATATTAAACATCTTAAACCACTACATATTTATCAAAATTAAATTAACGATTCATTTCGTATATTTACATCAGTCAAACTTCTTCGTAGTTTCCGTAGTGTAGTAGTTATCACGTGCGGCTCACACGCGCAAGATCATCGGTTCGATCCCGGGTGGAAAGGCAGGAAATTTTTTATTACAATTAACTTAATATGAGACTTGCAACGCGCAAAACAAACCATTATACATCAATATAAATTTGCGCACTCCCATCACGCAAAATCCAACATCACAACAACCAGCCCTAACACACGATACATGTTAAAATTGAATAACGTTAATTTTACCTAACTGCACTGCGAAATCTCAAGCCGGGTCAGTGTAGAAATATTTCCCCATGTACCGTAGCGCAGACCAAACTTTCCACACAATTAAATCCAGTCCTCCCGCGTCTCTAATCTCCTGCGGCCGCATCACCACAGCGCCACAGCGGGGGGTGGAGGCGGGGTTAATTACCTCAGAACAGCGGCGGTCCCAGTGAGGTAGGTCACAAGCGCTGTGGGCTTAACTTTTTTTTGTTTTTCGCCCGTAAATAAAGGAAAGGGAAAGTTTGTTTGTGTTAAATGTATAGATCACGTTTAGTCGGTTAGCCTAATACCACGGACGAAAGAGGAACGACATTATTTATTAGCGGGGCTCGGTGGTCTAGTGGCTAAAGCATCGGTCAGTCTACTGCGTCATTCAACTGTGCACCTAAGGGTTCTTAATTCTAGCCGCAGTTACTCTCGATACTTTTCCCTTATCGTTAACACTGAATCCCTCGACCTCATTAGTCTAACCACATAAGTAGGGTCTATAAAAGTTTATAAAAAAAACTTAGGCAGTGCGGGACTGACGGAAGTGACTACTTCTTTTGGCATGCCTGACTGTATACTTTTTCACTAATACGATTTAATTATTTTTATAAAATTTAGAAGCATGCAGGAAATAGCAACTATTTAAAATTATTTTCGTATTAAATTTCGCGTATGTGTAGGTACACTAATTAAAAATTAACTGAAACTGTCACAGACTATGAATTTGAGTTTAGGCTAATAAGGAAATGTGATAATCAGTTTATAATCCTACTTTTGACAGTTATACTATTTAAGTGTAATAATAAATATAATATTTGTGATTCTGGCATTCGAAAATTGGTATAGATCATATACATTAAATAAATTAACTGCACAAATTTTGAAAATACACATTTTTAAAATTAACAAGAACAATGAACATAACCTCAGTCGAAGTGATATTGAAGCTGCTGTGCGAAATCAGCTGTTTAGAAGTAGTCACTTCCAGTCTAGATATAGGCCTATACAAGAACCATATATGCTGTGAGGTATGCATTATGGATTCAAGCGTGACGCGAAAGCAAAGGTTTATTACCCATGTTTTGCCAACCGCGACCATACAAGTTTTTCACTTCAAAAATACATTTTATTAATCACTAAACAAGAGCGTTCCGTGACGGCAAACTGAATTTTCCCCCGTGCACAACATACACCCATAGGCCGCGATAAAAAGTAGTAATTTCATTTAAAAAAATTTAACTGGAACAGTTGTCAGGGTTAGACTTAAACGTAGGACAAGACGTCACTGATTTTAATGTAGAACACAATTGAGATATTAAAAATTACATGTGAATGTGAGTAGAATTGGTTATAACGTCACTGATTGGGAAAAGGATAATTACGTCATAACCGAGTGTGTAGTGAAAAAATAAATTTTCAAAAAGAAATAAGAAGTAAAAAATGGAACACATTATTTTTATCAATACCATAGGCGTAAACAGAATAGTCTAAAACAGGGGCCCAGGTGGACCTCTTGGGGGTCTATTGAACTTTGAAGGGGGTCGATTGAATTCGTGGGGGTTAGATAAAATAAATTCCATTTTTAAAGACATCCACACAAAATGCAAAATGCAAAATGTTGCTCAGACGATTAACAAGTACTGTATCAACGAACCACTATTGTTAGCATTTCCTAGTTCTTACTTGGTTGAGGCAGGATTTACCTACGTAAATAATTTATTGCGAAAGACGGGAAATCGATTCAAGATCAACGTGGTGATTTACGATTGATAATAATAAATTTTCCCCGGATATAAGTAAGATAATCGAAGGACATCAACCGCAACCATCTCATTAAAATATTATATGATTTATATTTTTACATTTCTGCTTCTATAAACTAATTATATCTTTAATGTAGATCTAATAATACGAAATACAAATTATTTAAAAAAAATGTATTACTAAATTGCTTCTTTTAAAAGCTTCATTTGGGGTGATATTTGTGCAACACATTGTAAACATATGGGGGGGGGTCTACGAAATAAAAAAAAAAATATTTAGGGGTTCGACGCAGAAAAAAGGTTGAGACCCCTGATAAACACATTGTAAACATATGGGGGGGCCTACGAAATAAAAAAAAAATATTTAGGGGGTCGACGCAGAAAAAATGTTGAGACCCCTGGTCTAAAACGTAGACATAGACACACCACAACCAGCCCTAAAACACGATACATGTTAAAAACGTTTAGTCTTCAGCGATGCGTGCGCTGATATTACTCTTTTGTACTCAGGAGCCGTGGAGATCCAATGATCAGCATCCTTTCTTCATACTTCGGAGTGAGAGAGTGACGGCCCTAACAAAGTTCCACGGACGCACCAGCGCCGGGATCAGTTTTCTGGCCAATTAACGGAACGAACTTAAAACCCCGCAAAAACGTGGCAGACAAGTAAGGCATAAATCTGTATCCATGTATGGCAAGGACAGGATATTAGCATTGTAACCTCGGGCGGGCAACGAGCGGCGACTTGCACGTCTGGCGAAACTTCAGAATTACCTCGACACACGGTACACGGCCGAACCACCGGCTTGCGAGAAGCTTGGCGGAAACGCGGCACGCAGCTGTCTCGCTAACGGAAGTGCGAAAATATTGTATGGCGTATGACGATAATGTGTAACACTTTTCTCATATCTGATTTCACCATCGCAACCAGCTTTAAATTCTGTACATGCATGTAATTAGAGAATTTAAAATGCCGATAAATGCGGATTTTAACGCTGATTACGACCAGAGAGATGAAGTACAAAAAAAAGGAAGATAAAAAGCTACGATTTTGCAACTGTTGAACGGATTTTACAAATTGTCCTTTATCAAAGCTATAGCGGCACGAAAATCGATTAAATTTTCGTGAAACTTGAAACAAGTGAAACAAGTTCGGCGAACTTGAATTAAATTGTATTGAAATTGCGAACGCTACAGTACTAAACACACACGCGCGCGCACACACACACACACACACACACACACACACACACACACACACACACACACACACACACACACACACACACACATTTTAACAGACCTCTCAAAATGTGTTAAGGGGTGAGGATCGGCATTAATTCCGACACCTTGGTTCCAAAATAAATTCGCAAAAAATTGTCTTTTTGGATCTTACGATCGATACAGATTACCGAATTTGTTCGATATATCGTGAAATTCGATGGAAATTTAACATAAAATGCAGACGTACGAACTTCAGTAAATATGAATCAATAAAATAGTCAATATGCGTAGTTAGAAGTACTTACAGCTACAATACAAACGGTGGGAAATACATAACCGGAAACTATTGACAAACCCAAAAACAATCGGTACATCTGATTTTGTTAAAATAACGGTCAGTACCTGGTGACTGGGCTTTGCTCTGCTGAAATTTTATATCAGTTTTTGAGCTCGGTAGACAGGTCTACTCATAATACAGAAAAATGTCTTGAAGCTGCAATAACGGACTACTGGCGAAGAGCTGCAGGTAGGTCGAAACGAGGGAAAAAATTTAAAAAGCCGTGAAATCATGGATATGAAGCACACCATCAAGACAAAACAACTTCGAAGGTTTGGCCATGAACAAAGGCTAGACGAAAATCGACTTCCCAAATTGATTCCAAATTGGAAACCACATGGTTGCAAAAAAACATGAAGACAGCTGTAGAGAAGGCATTAATAAGGAAGCGAGAGAGAGAGAGGAGATTGGATCAAGATTTATGGAAGGACAGAGAAAAATACAAGCTAGGAATCGAAAGACGTCGAAAAACTTTATAAGCCGAAAAGAAAAATATACTCATATGGCCCGTATTATTTTTGTTTTTCTAATTTAAACCAATTTTTCCAAAGATGAGACCCACAAAGATGTTCTAGTCTACGGTAGATATTGAAGTCCAGGGCGTTTACCAGGTCGGCAGCGGGCTGGCGAGGAATGGTGAAAAAAATACACTTCTTGTTGAAAGTTGGCCGGATCCCTCCTATTTCCTCCCGAACAAGTTATGGCGTCTTGTAGAGGTGTTCCGGGTGTTGGCAGGCTGCATGTATTTTTTTTTTAACGTCCGACTATTGTGCACACTTGGGCTAATGCAGACTATGGGATGATTTATAGCGTATGAAAATGCCAAGCCCTGGCCGGGAATCGAACCCGGGTCCTCGGGGTGAAAGCCTAGTACGCTATCAACTAGGCCACCGAGGCGGCTCTCAAGCTGCATGTATTTTAGTAGGTAGTCCTCCTCGATGTTCTGCCGAACAAAGATTTTCGACCTGTATTTATACACAAAATTATGGCGGCAACCATAATTTCTCAGAATTCAATTGTTAAAACTAGAGAAAGAACAATCAGAATGAAGCTATTGTATACGGGAGATGCAATGTGATGCACCAGCAGTAATTCCTGGGCAGAAATGTATTAGTTTCTTAGATAGACCTAAGATACGCTAGTACTGCGAACCAATCGGAAGCGAGTATTGGTTAACAGGAGTGAACTAGGTTTCGCAGGCGTAGGCTGTTTCAAGCCGGAAGAGAAATACGGGGATTTTTAGCGTGGTTGTTTAGGAGTTAGTAAGCGGAACCAGGTTGTGTAACTCAAGTTCCTATGTTATTTAGGCGATGGCAAAGAACGTTTTTAATGTACTCAAAAATATAAAATTCCAAAATTACGTTATAACTGTTACAATCAGTTCAGAGAAAAAACGATAATTTATACAAACGTAGCCTAGCAGATTGCTTATTTTTATTTCATAACACATTTATATACTTTGACAGTCCTAGTCCTAGCTTATAGGCTAATATAAACAAATATAAATGTCCTTCAATAACAGGAATTTCATTTGAAATAGTTGATTGACATATAGGCGTACTATACCAGCTGATTAAACATAAACAATAAACAAATTAAGCATCAGCTGATTGAATAGTATTCATTCGCATTGGTTTTAACACTGCCATTCTATTTTTAGGTAGATATACATATTGTAAGAGTTAAACGCGTTTTTCTAATTAAAACGAATTAGATAAGGCCCGTCTAAATCGATTTCTTGAGCTCAAAAATGGTATACTCCAACACTATATAAAAATATTTACAGTGGTTTCTCCCAAAAGTGTTTTATAGTGTTTTTAAAGGTTAAAAAAATCAAGAAACAATTTAAAAATCAATCGAATAAAGCAGTAGAGGTGAATTTTTTGGTATTTTTTGCAATTTAATCCTGAAAAATAAATTTAATGTTAAACTGGCTACAATAACTTAAATCATGAATCTTCATACATGGAGGCTCGGTGGTGGATGTGGCAAAGGCACCGGTCAGTTTGCTGCGTCTCTGAACTGCGGAACTCAAGGTTCTTAGTTCGAGTCGCATTTACTCCTGTTGCTCAACCCTCACCGTTAACGCTGATCGCTCATCATGACTAGTCTAACTGGCATAACGGAGGCACGTTAAGAGACAGCGAAAACATTTCAAATATGGCCAAAATTTGACGAACACTGAATGTAACAACCCATACGTTTTCTTTGGTTACTCATAATAAATGAACAAAATCTTGAACATTTCTGAACAAAATCTGTAGAACGGATTATCAGAAATTTAGATTTTAAAAGTTTTTTTAACATGTGTCATATTTTATGGCTGGTTGTGATGATGGATTTTGCGCGATGCGTGCCATTGTATACATATTAAATATAATTGTAACTACTTCTAAACAGCTGATTTCGCACAACAGCTGTTGCGTCAATATCATTTCAATTGAGGTTATGTTAAAAAAAAAATCAATTTCTAAATAAAATGGACAATAAAATTATTAAAAAAATAAGCGTTAAATGAGAAGGACAAAAATTAAGAAAAAATGAACTAAGGCGATTATAAATTAATACGAGGAAACGAAATTAACGATGATTTTATACTTTTGGTTCAGTAAAAGAAGTTTATTTTACTAAAAAGGTCAAAATTTACACAATTCTGGTCATCATCAAAATCGGCCAATCAGTTCCAATTTGAACGATCGAGACGCTCAAACGTGCACGAATTTTCGGACTCGTACAACCTTACAACGGTTATATTTATCGAAATATTGATCTTTTCCGCCATCACAATACTTTCTGTAAAATAAGACAGTAAAACACGATTCCAAAGTTACTTGGAAGCGCGGCTCCCACAGGACTTCACTGGAGAACCACCGTGACAACAGGCCTATCCTATCCCAAACAGTTCAACAGCTGCATCTATTACATGCCCATGACACAAAAGCATATCAATCACCCTGAGGTCTGAAGCCACAGCCACATCAATTAAGGCCTACTTCACTTCATCAACGTGATTGGCCGTAATTACACGAAAAATTAACATACCGTGATTTAGCCGGCAGTACTGTTTTCACAATCAACTTCTTTATACGAAATCATTTACTTAATTGCAGCAGGGAAGGTGCACATTAAGATAATCGTTTGTCCTATGTTTTATTGTTTGTTTGTTATAAGCAGCACGTAGTTTCTGACAGTATCTCCCCACTTTCGGGGACATTACATAGCTGCGTCACTGAATATAAACTAGAATGATAACCCTTATGAGAGAAAAGCGAGCTCTCGTTGTTGGCGGCACCTTGCGGTAGTGTTCAACTACAGTTAAGTAGATAATAGTAATGATAACCCTTATGAGACATAAGTGAACACTCGCTGCTGGTAACATCTTGCGATTACTGTTATTTATTATCTAGGCCTATTTAACAATACAACAGTTAAATAAATAATAGTACTGTTTCTTTTTTTAACGTCTTCCCATATCCTTGCAGCGTTCTTAGCGGCAGATAGTCCAATTATTTGGACATTAGCCGCTAATATCGAGCAAGCTTTTTGGCTGTACTTGTAGTAGGCCTACATTTATATTTAACGGTTCTGTCTAATTACATTGAATTAATGGTAAATGTGCATTTTAACTTGTTTTGGCTTTTTCGTACGTCAGAACGTTATATTACGTACCCGTTAGTAATAATGCAAAATATGAAAGTGCAGAAACTACGGGAAGTTCGAAAAAAAATCTAAAATAAAAGTAACCCAAACATAACCTAAAAATTAGTACGCGAAAGTACTAACGCGTTATTACGCGAAAGTAACTAACGTGTTTTCATCGAGAAGACCATTAATTAAACGAGTTTTAATGAAAACATTAGAAATTAAAAAAACCCTTAAGAATCTAACACGGTTTTGGATGAAAGTAATTATTAAACTTGTAATAAATGTTACGGCGGATATAAAATTGTAACTTATTGTAAGAAATGTAATCTTTCGCTGATGAATGCATTAACTGAGTAAAAAAAAAACCTTGCAGCTTGCAGCGTTCGTAGCGGCAGATAAACCAATTACTTGGACTTAACCACTACTATCGAGCACACTTTTTATAATGGCAGCTGTACTTCTAATACGTTTATATTCAGTGGCTGGGTCAACACTTGTTACCGCAACCGCTCTGCAACCAAATCAACGGGATTCTCGAACTATGACTGACCGGTGCCTTAGTCACATCGACCACCGAGAGAGCCGCCTCGGTGGTCTAGTGGATAGCGTACTAGGCTTTCACCCCGAGGATCCGGGTTCGATTCCCGGCGAGGGCTTGGCATTTTCATACGCTATAAATCAATTCAAATCATTCAAGATAACATACTTTGATTCAACGTTGATATTTTAGTTGCTGGCTATTCCCTATAATACTGGCTGAAAGGCAAACATCATAATTTTGACCGCTTCGTAGAGAAAGATCATAAAATTTCCAATAAACATTTTCGTAAATATTAATGTTACCGGTTAAATTGGCGGAAATAGTTGCGAGCGGAGCGTTCTGTATCTACTGTTCTTTGCATTACTAGTTTATGCGGCTTTAAACGCGGATTAATTGCATTAAAACGTATTTGAAATCGGTCTAATTACACTGCAAGACATATATTTTCGAGTCAGTTTACAGTATATTGTATTTTTTTAATATTTTTGAGTTATAAACAGCCTTTTAGTAGAGAGGCCTATTTACTTTTAAAACCTAAAAACAGATCTCTGTGTAACAGAAATTAAAAAATAATTGGTTGAGCTTGAACCTGTAATGAATTACAGTTTAATTAAGGCTGATTTACAAAATTGGTATTCCAAGCCTTGGTCTATAATCTTAGAAGTGTAGGATTCTTCTGTTTCATACAGCGTTAGGACCTATTCTTTATGTATTTTAAAAAAAATGAAATTAGTAGGTCCTAGACATTTCAATCTAAAACCAATTCAATCTTGGCCGTCATTTTTAGCAAAATTTGATTGAAATCATTTGAGCTGATTTTTAGCAGTTTCTTTTATCAAAAATGTCACAAAATTACGAGTTACGGACTAACGAACCAGTTTACAAAATTTTATAAAAATCTGTAACTTAGTTTAATGTGCACGAGTAAAAACCATTTTATAAAAAGGAAAAAAACAACAGAATAAGGCTTTTTTTCAATAGTATGTCTAATAAGAATTATCTACAGTTTCGTAAATCTAATACATGATATACACAATACACTCTGCCCTGAGGATAACTTGAACGCTTTTAACTTCACAACATATCATTCACAAGTAGGCAATGTACTGTACTGCATGTTAGCTAGGTTTAGCCTAGATTAAATTAATACTTGCATGTGAAAGCACTGAAAGCAAGGTAATTTTAGATCCAAGACAACAATTAGAAGTAAAACTTCAGCTTAATTGCATAAATTAAGATGTTTTGCCTGCAATTTTTTTTCTCTTACTAACATTACTATTATTATTATTATATTCACAACCGGTGAAAGTTTGCTTATTAAAAATGGGATATATTTTAAATCACCCAGTTCCTGTTTATAGCCCTATTTTGGTATGCAAAATTCCATACAGTAGTCATAAACAATATAACAAACATTTATTAAAAAAAGGAAGACTACTATGTCTGCTAGAACGGAAGAACCACATAGTAAATAAAACTTGCTATAAAAAACACCTAAGACCGATTTTGATAACTATAATTTAAAAAATTACAGGGTATTTTAACTATAATGATATAAGTTATTATTATTCATTAACTATGTTAATAATATTACAGACATTTTTCATGCCAAATAAATTACGTTGTAATTTATACTCTTCATTACTTACAATGAAATATGAATAAACTTTTTTCACGAAATCAACTTATAAACACAACAAACAGGCACACTACATTTCTAGCAACACCACTTTCTTTACAAGACTAAAAGCACGCGACTGAACCAACAAAACAAAACAACGATCCCGTATCAATAACACTCTGGTGGACTAATGTTGTACTAAACAATACTGGTCAAAATACGCTGTATTCGCTATCTCTTACTGGTTTAGAGAACTATTAATTAAAATTATTTTAAAAACAAAATACAGTATCATGTTCTGTATAATTTTGCTCATTTTATTCGAATTGTTACCAATTTTTTTTCTGATTTACGCACAAGAATATCTAAAATCCATTTCATTAGCATATTTTAAAGATAAATCCGTAATTTTAATAGATCTATGCATCAAATTAATTAGTTACTCTTGTTTTTTGACACAATATTATGCATATAGAAAATGTTTTTTTAAGAAAATTTTATTAAAACTGTATTACATTTTACAAAGTTTAAAACAATCTTAAAGTTAAATCTATTATATTTTACATTATATTTTTTTATGCCCAAGGTACACGAAGAGAACTGACTTTAAAAGTTATCTTTTCTTTTTTTCATACATCATAATTACTACTTATTATTAGGTGAACCACACTTATAACCACCGTTTTCCATTATGAGATATATTATTTATTAGCAAATTTCCACTGTAAAAATGAGCTCTTGGAGCAGCCACCATGGTACAACCGAGACCTGGAACATTAAAGTGGACATCGATCCTTATCAGTAGTTTCTCCTAATCCTCCTATAGATCTAATACCAATAGATCCTCCTAATCCTTTTTGAAGAGTAGTTAATTTTGTTTAATGTGTGTGTGTGTGTGTGTGTGTGTGTGTGTGTGTGTGTGTGTGTGTGTGTGTGTGTGTGTGTGTGTGTGCGTGCGTGCGTGTGTGTGTATTTAAACACGCTCAAATTCCCAATTGTGTTCTAATTTGATTAAAATCTGGTACAAAAATCGATTATCATTTAAAAAAATAGCTTAGACAAGTTCATTCACCAGTAAAATTTGTTGGACAGTTTCAAAACATTGGCTATTTTTCAAATCTTAAAAATTATATTTTTTTTGTTTCAAATTGTTTTGAAAACCCTATTTCACCATCATAATCAATGTTAAAAACAGTATAAATTAGCATTTTGAATTTTCAAAATCCGTTGAAATTAGGAAATTTTTTAACAGCGATCAGGGTTTATTTTTGAAATTTTCAATGAAATTTGGAAGTTTAAAATTCTATTATATGCAAATTTTAACACTGATTATGATGGTGAAATCATGAAATCATAATTTAAAAAGTATAAGATAAGAAAAATATTTTTAGAAATTCTCCGTTGTCCTGTCAGTGAGACAGTTGCGTACAACTATTGTTTTTAATGTAATTAATTTTAAAAAAAGTAGCGAACCATATTTAATTATTAAGTTTTAATATGAAATGTGCACTTTTATAAAATATGGTTTCCAAACTTAAAATTTATGTTGAATAAAAGTGATAAACATAATAAGTGACAAAGTTAGTCGTAGTAACTTTGCCAGCATAAGAAAATCACATTAAAAGTAAATTATTAGGGCAAAAACTTTTTCAAAAAAAAGAAAGAATTGTTACCACTTTATTTTAGTAAAACAAAATTTTAAAAAAATTCTTGTTAACTGTGGCCATGCTAATATACAATTTTACTAAAATTTTCCCAACATATTCAGAAAAATCTATTAAAATTAAAGAAATCTGAAATATTGTTGATATCTACCTATTCCTAAATTTTTGTACAAACAGCGATAATTATGAAGATATATATTTTGTAAAAATTGTTAGATATCAGTTCTTGAGATGACTAAAAAAAAAAACACCTTACTTAGAAAAAAAGTTATTTTCAAGAATTCTGTCTGCAAATTACATTTGGATTGAATGAATCGTATGTTATCAGTTAGGTAAAAAACTCATTTAGGAAAATAACTTAATCTAACAAATAGAAAAGTTTTTTTTCTAAACTCAAAATTTATCACAAAAAGTTTTTTATGTTATTAAATTATTATAAATTTGTTTGAAAATCTAAATTTACCTTCATTGGTAGAACCTTGTGCAAGAAGAGAACTTTTTGTTAGCGTGGCGTACTTAGTCATCGGAAGTTAAGTGTCCCCCATTAGGATGTGCCGACTTTGCATCTCCTGTAATAAAACAGTTATATAATTATTTGAAAACTGTGTGTTATAATTGGAACCTTTACATGTTACATTGGAACCTATAAAGAAAGCATATGATATCGTGGGAGAAAAATCTATACAACTACCAGTGAGGGTGGTAAAAGACATCACCCACTTAACTGGAGGATTCAGGAAACACAATTTTAAACTCAGACATAAAATTGCAAATTTTGAGGCATTCTGAGGGCGACTTTATTCTTTTATTATGTATCTGAAAATTTGTTGTAATTTCAATGGTAATTAAGAAAAAAGGATATTTTTGTACATACTTTTTAGGTTATTCATATTATAATTATAATCTTAGAATTATGGTGGTTGCAGTTGAAATAGGTTTGCTAAAAAATTCATTTTACAAAATAATATCTGTTTTATTTTTGTAAATCTGAAAACATTGATTGACATTTCAACTACAACTTATCAGTTTTTGTTTTCTATGCTTTCTTTAGGCTAACTGCTTCCTGTTTGAAGGTGTAGTATGTATTTGCCAATGCATGTAAGATCAAAATAAAATGTTAAAGCACATACTAAGGCTTTGTAGGCTTTTGTCTCTGTAAATTTGAGTAGACCTATCCATAGGTTACGTATTGTATTCTGATGCTTGATTAACATACCAAAATTTACATTAATGTACTAACAAGAATGGATCAGCTGATTTCTATGTTGTCTGCACTGCCTGTCATACTGACTATATGATATGTGCTCCTTTTGAAACATAATGACTTTAGAATCATATTCAACAACTTAATTTTATCCAAAACTGCAACACATTGAGCAATTTGAAAAAAAAAACATTCTAAAGTTTTTGGTGAATTTCTCCAAACATGCTATTGTTGAGGTCCCAAATATAAAATTATGTAAAATATTAAAATTTAGAAACTCTGTTTTTTATTTGTTTTGATCCAAACTAGGTTTTTTAATTTTTCAAGATTTTTCCGTCCAAACATGTCGAAATTACAGGAGGTGGATATGAAAACTTGAACATTTAAGGGACTGGCACTCTATAATAAACTCATTATATGTAAGAGAATATATGTCTATATTGTTGGAATCAGGATCACTTCTGGTTTCAAATGATACACCATTTACAAGTAAGAGTTACTGATGGATATACACTTGAACATATTCCTTGGTTTTGCTTATGGATCTTAAAAATGTTGGGAATGTTATGTATTGATATTTGCTAGATTAACATATTCCTTCTGTTTGTTGTTTGTATAGATTTTCTTCTGTTTATGTGATAAGGAAAGGATACTAGTAGTATAAACCTTGTTTTAAGGCAATTGTGTTGTTAATATGGTGTGGATGTGTGTGTATAAGATATGCACAAGTTCAATTTTTAGAGTAGAAACAATTTATTTCTTATTCTTAGCAGTTAACACTTAATACTCTAAGACAATTTTTAATACCGTCGCTTCTAACTCATCTATTATTGTATAATTAAAATAGAAATGGATATGGATAAACACACAGAAATTGATCAAGGTGACATCTATATGCTTAGCATCGCACTAAGTGAACGTAAGAAATAATAAAAAAGTTGGCAGTGGCATGACTGCCGACAAAAGTGGCTACTTCCTATCACGAGTTATGGTTATATATTTTACACCACAAAATAAAATGTATAGTCTATTTTCAAAACCATGGGTACGTTCATTTCAGTTTGATATATTTCTAAATACAATATTATTTTTTGCCAAGACATAGATTTTTGCTACTCGACATAAGAATAGGCTATAGTTGACCATGGGAGAAGCATGGAATCCCAAATGTATTCCTGCTACTCTTAATATCTGATCCTGTGACTTATTAATTGTCATTGTAAATGCCAACTTCAATGGAAACTGCAATATTTTAATTTGGAAAGGTAGGTTGTTTGGAATTATAAGATTGTTTCAATTAAAATAATTGCAAATGTAAGCTTATAAACAATAATTTTATAATAAATAATAACAGGGATAATATAAGAGCGTAATACGTGACGGCAAACAGAATTTTTTTACCGTGCAAAACATACATTCATACCCCGCCATAAGAAGTAGTCACTTCAATAAGAGCGTGATGCGTGTTGCGTGACGGTAAACTGAATTTTTTCCCTATGCAAAACATATATCCATACCCCGCCATTAGAAGTATTCACTTCAAAAATCTTTTCTGAATTGCTGAATCTAAATTGCCTACTATAGCGATTATTTCAGTTACCGTGCTAATTATTAGTGTAACTATGGGGTATTTAGTAGATAACTATTGTACACGTTTGTAAATTAAAAAAGAAATAAATTTATTTACAATATAGTATAATATCAATATTATACTGGTAGTGTAGTACAGTACTATATTAGCTACAGAGGTAATATGAGCAAAATTATACAAAACTAGTCGTGTTTTGCATAATTTTACTTCAGTAAATTAAGTGAGTGAAAAGTGAGTATTACTTTCTAATTATTTTTTTATTTTTAATGATATTTAGTTTTGTTTTTATGGTTTAAATAAATCTTTTAGAACATACTTTTTACATTACAATAATGAAGTTTTGTATCGATACTCTGAATACCTAACATATAACAAGAATATCGATATCGAATCAAATCAAATTTATGACTCTTGGTTGTGTCTGTACTATTTACACTTCGCTGTACACAACTGTCAAGGTCAAAAATGTCAGCTGTTTAAAATACATGACTAAACTTACTCAAAAAATAAGGTTATAATTTTCATTTTAATTTGTATTATAAGTAAATAATTGGGAAAGTTAATCGCGCGTAGTATTACTTTTACTTATTGTGATAAATCAGAATTGTGTATATTTAATGAAGAAAGTGATAAATTTGTCAATGTTTGAGATTTTGCATATTAGACTAAAATAATTATCCAACAGGTTATATAGAGCAGTTTACTAACAGTGCAGTTTAGTTTTTTTTGAAGATAAGCCTACTTCGTAAATTTATTGAGATCAAAGCAAGTATTTGGTAAATCCAAAATGTTACACAATTATTTTACAGATTCTACGAGTTTAGCTGTGAAAAGAAAAAGGCAGATAGACACACTTAAGGTATTCAATGCTAAGTGAGTTTCATTATTTTGTCTTTGGTTAAATCAATTTTTATTGTAGTTCTGTTTTCCATAAAATTGAATGTTTATTTGTTCCTTGTTTATCTTTACATAAGGTCTTTACCTGACATAATCTAACAATAATAAAAATATTAAGGCCTAGTCTATGTCTAAATAAATTCTGAAATACTAATAAAAAGGAATTAGATAATTATTTTCAGTACATTTAAATTTTTGTGATAAAACTGAGATTTTGGGTCTTATGTCAGTTTTGGTAATTTTTGTGCCAGAATGTTTTATTAATTAAATGTTTACAATTTGACTTGGTTGTTGAAAACCAAGTTGAGTTAGGTAAACACTCAACAACCAAATCGAGTTCGATCAAAAGTGTTTTTTTTAAATGTTTATATTCTTCTCATTATTAATAATATGCATTTAATTAATCATTTTCATGATGAAAAATATGTTACATACTTTTTTGTGGTAGTGATTTTGAGGTTTTAAGAATAACTTTTATTTTTCAATTTTTTTCAAACTTCCCATAGTTTTTGCAGTTTCATATTTTATATTGTTACCCTTTGGCATGTATAAAGCATTTTGGCAAAAGAATACGAAAACTGACAAATCACCCAAAAGTGCAGATATATGAACCTAGATAACTTCGACTATGTTAAAGTACCAAACATCGTGAATAAACATTGAAGATATAGAGTCATTTAATATATTGTCTTAATACATAAAGAGATGGCAAATGTTAAAGAAAACAACAACAATAATATTATAAATATTCCATCATTAAATTACAATTTTAAAAACAAAAAGGGTAAGTTAATTATAAAATATATTTTTAGAAATAATAATTGCAATAAATAAATTAGTTAAAGAATTTAATCATTTAGATTGCTGATTATAATTGAACATCCGTAGCAACTAATTTAATTCAAATTATGAAAGAGGCACAATGAATTATATACGTAACATATAGGCTATATTATATAAATATAAATAATATATATTATATAAATAGCCTAATGTATGTACCATTATTAATTTTCTGCAGTATACATTTAAATATTTTGAATAGTGTACCTATATAGACCTAATCACGAATTTGTTGTGGATATTCATGTTACATTATTAAGAAGTAGGCTATGTTGGCATTTAATTTTGTAGCCGCCTCGGTGGCCTAATTGATACCGTACTGAGCTTTCACCCCGAAGCCCGGTTCGATTCCCGGCCAGGGCTTGGCATTTTCATACGCTATAAATCATCCCATCTGCATTAGCCCAAGTGTGCACAATAGCCGGACGTTAAACAGAAAAAAAATTAATTTTGTAGAATATAAGCGATTTAGAGCTTGGTCTACATATTTGTTTCTTTAACCTTCTTAAAATTCATCACCATAACTGTGAAATCCTATTAGAAAAGTATAACTACATAAAATAGGCTGTGTATTAAAATGTTCAATTTTTTTTTAGTGTGTCTGAAATAACTGAAGATTCTGAATATAAAGTTGAGTTTACTTCTGGTACAAATCAGCTTGCACTGTTAGTAATATTAACAAACGAATTTCCAATTGAAAAACCAGTGCTGAAAATTGTACCAAATGTTAAACATCCCTGGGTTGAAGGAGATGAAATTACTGGAGCACCTGGATTACTTAATGTAAATATATTATTTAGTATCATGTTCTATATGCTAAATATATATTTTAAGTTAGGCACTTTGGAACAAGAGTTGTACTGTTTCTATATACACAAATGATTACAAATATCTGAATAAGTAATAATAACCCTAACTCCTCATTAGTTATATAGTTAAAATGTGTAGTTAAAATTAAAAAAAAAAAAATTATAAGTTTGTAATAAAGTTATTGTTTTAAACTACATTTACAAATTACCAGACTTATCAGAACTACTGATCTTCAACTAATAATCAAATCTTATAGGAAGTAATTACTTAAGTTGCAGTACCTGTGCGTTTCCACCATTCCCACACGTTTTGGCCCATGTTCTTGGTGTCTTTTGTAAAAAATATCTGTTCAATACGTTATCATAGAAATAAATGTGCTGTATATAGTTTACAGAGCATTCTGATTTGGGTCGTGTTGTACAAGCAATAGTTAGAGAACTTGAACTTCGACCACCACAGTTAGTAAGTGATGAAACTTCACCACCACGATCACAGAGAGGTAAATATTTTGATTAAAATTTAGTTAAGTAAAGTTGCAGTATAGATTATTTCTTATTAAAAGAAAAATGAATGAAAAAATTAACTGAAAGTGTTTAGCCACCATTCTGTAACAGAGTGTCCTGTCACTAATTACTTCACTACATAAATGAGAGTTGGTATTTTAAAGATGAACAGTAGCATTCATTGTTGATAATGTCAGTGATGTGAGGGTGCTTTGTATAGCTTAGATATAAATACAAAGCGTCTTGTTTATTGGATGTTAATTTTTCTTCTTACATTTGCATCTGTTAATTGTATTCACTAATAAAGCAACACTAGTTCATATAACGAAAAAAATTATATCCTCATAGATTAGTCATAACAATGTTTATTAACAGTAGATAGCTTAACTGTTGTTTTCTGTTGGTATTTAAAACTTGTTTTTTATACCTATTTTTGACAGCGTACTAAGTTTATAATCATTTTTTCCCTATGATTTGTTTTCGAAGTTGAATGCGAAGAAGTTTACTGGAAATATTTTTTTGTAATGGTTTAGTCTATTTTGGACTACAGTTATACATTTTTTCCATAATTTTTTCATCCTTTGGGTTCTTGTTTGCCTTTTACCTCATATACTCATCTTTTCCCTCAGTTTTCTTTCCATTACATCTGGCTACCTTTTATCTGAACCATATATTATATGTTTCATCTTTTAATCAAGTTTATTTCAGGGCTCTATGCACTTCTTTATATCTTTCCAAACTTTCCTGCTGTTCGTAGAATGTCAGCTTTTCCCTTCACATTGTTGTCCTTTATATTTTTGTTATCGCAGAGTTCCTTGTTGTTTTTTATGTATATGCGTTTCTTCTATTACTTTTTTAGTGCAAGAATTTTTCTTAGAATTATTTGCTCCTTTTAGTTTATTTTAGCGATCTGTTCTTGCTATAGTCTGTGCTACATAGAGACATTCTAGACTATCACTGTGTTGTATCTGAATTTTACATTGTATGAAAGAGACCTGGTGTTGTAAACTACTTGACAAAGTATAAAAGCTGTTTATAGTTTTCTGTTATATTGTGAATAATGTTTTTTTGTTATGTGTAGTCGATATAGCAGCGCCAATGTCTCCAAACAACTTTACTTATTCTTCAACTCCGCCAGGATCTGCAAATCCTGTGATACCGTACAGAGGATCATCACAGTCAATGGTAAATATGGTTAAGCTTATTAATGTTTCAATTACCATATTTTGCTGCCCTAGTTTGTTAATCTTAAATATTGAACATAATTAATTAGTGAAATCTGGTACATAAACAAGGCCTGTCTAAAAAGAATTTGACTTTGAATTTCCTGTGCAAAAATACTGCTTAGTGTGCTTGCTTCAATTTTTCCCCTTCAAAGTGTCACTGCCTGGTGGCCTCCAAGTAAAGTGCTATAGTACATATTCGTTAGATTTTTGTTTTCTCTCAAGATAACTGAACGAGTTCAGTAAAAAGATGTTGTATCAAAATTTGTCAAAAGTTTGGTGATTCTAAAAAGGTGGAATAATTTATAAGATCCAGCAAGTATTTTGAGACAGTGCTATGGTGCTTCCAGTAATTAAGGAATAATTCAACCGATTTAAAAATGGCCACACATCAGTGGAAAGGAAACAGTGTTCCAGGAGGCTACAAACGTTTTGGATTGCACCTGTTACCAGGACAGTGTAGTACTGGAAAATTGTCATTTCACTATAAAGGAGATTTGACTGAACAGGTTGGAATGAATAGATTCTACACATGCAATTTTGTGTGATGATGTAAACATGCACAAAGTAACTTCGAAATTTTGCCCAAGCTACTGTCAATAGAATAAAAAAGGACTCTAGATTAGGTCGTTTTGAAATTGCACAAGATCTATACTGGACAAAGCTAACACTGATTCTGAGTTTTTGAACACTAGGAGAACTGAAGATACGAGTCTTACATGGGTCTTACAAGATAAAGCAAGGGACTTACTTTGTAGGGGATTTGGGTCCCAGTCCTGTCACGTAAGCAATATATTTTTTCTGTTCAGAGGTTGGATACTTTTTAGACAGGCCTCATATTTACAATTTAGTATAATGCATTGATTAATTGATCAAAATCACTTGCATCATTTTTGTAATACTGTGCCTTTCAACAATAGGTCTTAAACCAATATGTTTAAATAAATGGTGATTCATATGTTTTTTAATAATAAAACACTCATATGTTAAATTGCTAAAGTGTTATGTTTGCAATGTTTGCATTTCTTTTAAGTAATGTACATATTAAAAAAATTAATGAAGTCTATCAAGAGTCAGTCTGGCCATTCTATATGACCAATTTGCTTAATTTTTTTTTACTGATAGTTTTTTATCACCAGATATGCTATCAGAGATTTATATTAGTATGTTTCCCTTAGAGCTGTGTCCAATGACTTTCAAAGTTTCTGTATAAACTAATAGAGAAACTTTTATCAGATGATTATTTATTTTCATTAACTGATAGAGTTCATTAGGTTTAATTCAGAATGCAGCACTTACAACAGTTTTATTTCCGGGTGTTCACATTTATATACGTATATGTATATGTTTTGGCTAAATGTTCGTACTTTATGCCAGTTAAATTAATGAGAATGAGGGATCAGTATTAACAGTAAAGATAAAGGAATGGTGGCTTGAACTAATAACTTTGAGGTGTACAGTTCAGAGATGGAAAAAGACTGACAGGTGCCTTAGCCACATCAACCACTAAGTTCTTATATATTTATTTGCTCTGGTGGACTAATTTGCTCAGCTTTGTTGTTTTACTTGTTTCACAGTTTTGAAAGTTACACCATTCGATAGAAAATTAAAAGGGCTACAAAAATGTTATATTGACATTTTGCCACTAAAATTTACTGGTAACAAATGTCAAAAAATGTTTAAAATTTTTAGTGGTGGTGGTTTAGTGGTTAAAATTTTTAAACATCTACCATTTTAAAAACAGTTCATTATATGATGTTGGTGAATTCTAAGTTTGAATTTTATTGATCAAACCTTTAGATAAAATATGTTGTTAAAAAAACAAAATGGTGGCTAGTGGGAAAGTGAAACGTTTTCTGATATATTTTTATATGTTCTTTCATATTTTTAGATATAGGATCGCTGGCGGAGGCAGCTGAAGTGAGCAGCTGATGGGCTTAGCGATCCCACCATACCTATAGCTCATACTAGTCTCACTCATCTACTCAACACACACACACACACACGCACACACTCACACACCCACAGGGGGTGCAGAAAACTGCACCTATTGAGAGGACCTAAACGAACCTTGCAGCACCCGAGTCTAACACACAGTTACCCTTACAACACTACTCTTAGCGACTTTACACCTTACACTCACACCTACATTTAGGGATTTGCTGTTCTTGTTCTATTATGTCTGGAAGTAACAATACTGCTTGGTTTTCTTTGGTGGGGCCAAGTATGTGGAACCTGATATATTTAATTTAATTTTTTCCCTAGTATTTATATATTTTTGTATAGTTTATATTCTTGTTAACTAGTTTTAGGTAATTTTATTATGTTTCATAATATTTATATTTCTGTTTGATTAGGACCACTTTAGAGTCCATCTTTATATTGTTTTGATTTTAAATTATTTATTCTTGTTATAAATGTTATCTAGTTTGTAAGTAATGTGAAGTTTATTGTCCTTCTCGTCCCTTTTGTTTCGTTAATAGTTGTGTTTAGCCTTAATGTGCTTTTCGCCTTAATATATATATATATATATATATATATATATATATATATATATATATATATATGATCAGCTCTTGAGAAATTGTTGTACTCGATTTTGAATTAGCCTGTATAATCTATGTAATTTTACTTATGATTCAGTTCTAATTGTATTATGACAGAGCATTTAAACAATCTAATAATTTTCACCCAACCTTGTTTGTCTTTGCAATCTAAGTTTTAGCAAAATCTGTTATGCTAATCATAAAGTAAACAAAAAAATAATGGCTTTTTTTTAGTCCGTTACATTTCCAGAGCTCAACTCTATGTCAAACTCTGATTTGCAATTGCTGAACTCAAGTGTGGACAGGCTGGATGAATTTATTGATTCTCTTCCAGTAATGCGAGAGTTAAACAAAACTCTCGAAGATTGGATGACTAGGAACGAGGAATTAGCAAGTAAGTTTTGATTGTTTGCAGTTTACTGACAAATAGACATTTTATTAAAATGTGGAAACGGAAAATTTGTTCCTTTTACTATGGAGGCAAAATTTCAATTAACCACCAGTCCAAGATTGTTATTAGGGTAATTACACAGAAGTTTAATATATAAGAAAAGAAGTGATTTTTCTGAACTAAATAATATAAGTATTTTATTAGACTTATTCCTGAAAAGAACTTACACATCATAGCACTGCAAATTGTTTTCATTAAAATCACTGATGTGAAAGAAGCAAATTTCCAAAAATATTATTTCTGAAATTTTGATTTCACCATGGTTATGATCAATCAGTATTATCATGTGTATACATTTTGATAATGTATACACATTAGATAAGTTTAACAGATAAAACTTATCAGTTTTAAACTTTTAAATTACATTTAAGATATGAAAATTACCCATCAATTTTTTTCAACAAATTCTATAAATTCAAGATGCAGAATAGAGTTTTTATCATTGATTATGATAGTAAAATCATATTTTAAAAAAAGTTTACAACAGCAAACAAATTATGAATTTTTAAAGAACTGAAATAGCTGCCATTAGTTAACAGATTTTGCTGGGTAAAGAACTTGTCCAACCTATTACCAAAACCGATTTTTTATGCCAAGTTTGAATTAAATCGAACAAAAATTGCAAACATGAAAGTGCTAAAGCACACACACAAATTTAACAACCCATCAATAAGTGATATAGAGGTCAGGAACAGCGCTGATTTTAAGGTTTCAGGTCTGGTTCTTACCATAAAAAAATATTTTAGAAAATTTCCTTCCATCAAGATAAAATTATGCAGCTGGCCTAAAACTTACAAATTAAAATTTATAAATTTTTTCTCTAATCAAAATACTCAGTATGAAATATTACTCCTTAAATGTAGTTTTATTTAGCTGAATAGGTATTTTCTAATGAATATTGTAATAACCTTTGGTAAATATCTTGTTAACAGAAGAAAATCTGTCCAGAGAGCCAAAGCTACAAGAACTGAAAAGAATATACCAGGAGAGGGCAGATGTAGTAGCGCAATTGAGAGCGAGGCATGAGATCTTAAGTACAGAATACCAAAGACTTGCAGACAGATATAGTCCTGAGAGCATAAGAGTAAGTATTTGCTATAACTGATATTTTAAAACACAGTTTCTAAATATACATTTTTTTAATTTTGTCTTTTTAATGTGCCATCTTCCTTTGAACAGAATTCTGGATACAAGAGAAAACAACACTAACTGTCATCTAACATACAAACTCTCTACTGTACACAAACTGTTGTTTTAATAAGCAGAAACTTAGTGCACACTTAATGCTCAGTGTTTGTGTCTTGGGATGGGCATCGATAGTCAAGGTTTTCAAAATATCCTATAGATTTTTTCACACAGTTTCATTTTATAAATTTTTAAGTGTGGTTAAATTTTTATCTTAACCAAGGTTTTTGGTGCCTGGTATTTAGACATTTGTCACCTTTTTTAAGTCAAAATAGTGAAATTTGTTAAAAAAAATAGCGATGTGACGGAACTGAGCATGAGTTTGTTGTGGTTTTCCCCTTACTGGTTGGGAATCATCAGTTTTGACTTGATTTTCACCATCTATCCCACCAACAAAATTTCCTCTCATTTTTCTAAAACCGATATTTCACACAACAAAACATTGATGTAATTTTGTGTTTCGTATCTTAGTAACATTACTGAATATAAATAAACAGCGTAGAAGTAGTTTTGTAACCACCATTATAAAAAGTGTGCTTGATACCAGAGGCTAAACTCCAAGTAGTTGGACTATTTGCTGCTATGAACGCTGTAAGCTGCAAGGACAGGGTGAAGATGTTTGAGAAAATATACAGTACTATTATCTGTTTAACTGTAGTTGAACACTTTGCTATAAGATGCCACCAAGCAGTGAGTGCCCACATATCTCTCATAAGGGTTATCATTTTAGTATGTTTATATTCAGTGGTAATATCGAAGGATTTTAACAATGCTAACATTGATAATCAATGACATTAAATTTGTGCTACCCAATCATGTTACCTACATTTTTTTTCCACATTTATGTCCAAATTTTTGATGTTCGACAAATTATTGATGGATTTTTGATGTCCACATTATTGATGCCCTACTATTAGAGACTTGAAGTTTTCAGCTTATCTTCAAATTGTTATGAATGCGTGCTGTAGAAATGGATTTTCCAATATTTGTAAAAAAAGGAGTACAATAGTTCTTATTGGAAAAAAAATATGTTTTTGGTCAGATTTTTTTGAAACTTTACATATTCTAAAAAAACAAATAATGGAATACATATTTCAGCATTTCATCCCATTAAGGAGTTACAGTGGTAAAATAGGGTTTATAAAAACTTTGCATTCAAAAATATTTGTTTATTGGATTTCCTTGTATAGTAATACAAGTATTGCAATGATTATCTTTTTTCCTTACTAATCTTTAAAATTGATTTTTTTTTAAATGTTTTTTTACTGGTCCCTTCAGAGACATTATAACGAAATTACACTGCATAATAAAAAATAAGATAATTTATTTTTCAGGAAGATATAAAGCAGGCTGTGATAAAATCTGACGAAGAGAGCGAGCAAATAGCTGAAAGGCTCCTTAATGGTGAAATAGATTTAGATACCTTCCTGACAGAGTATACACAAAAAAGGATGGTAAGTTTAAAGTATTAACAACTTTGCAATTATGTTATTAAACTTTTGATGAAAATGATAAACCTTTTGCGTTCAGAGAGTAATAATTAATTCCTAAATTATTACTTCAAAATTATTTTGAGAATAGTGCTCTCGTTTTAGTATATTCGTATTGCTGTTTTTCTGTCAGCTTGGAAACATGAAAGTTTGAACACACTACCCCAACTTGGTTATATTTACCCAAATTCTTGTCAAGACCTAATCAGTGGCTGACATCATTGATAAATTACATTTGATTTCTTTCTTTTTCAATAAATGCTTTTGGCTTGGAAAGTGCTATTATCATTTGAGGACTTTATAAACTATATATTTAAAAAAAAAAAAAAACATGCTGGGTCCTTGTACAGAAATTGGAGAGGAAGGATAATTACTCATAATTCAAAAGCTACAAGTAGGCTAAATTGAATAAGGTTATAAACATAAACATACGATTGGAACTATAGCTGCTGAAATTCCTACGTGCTAACGTTACAGCCGATAGCCTAGAAATGATGCATATTTAACGCACATATTAATGTAATCTGTGAGGAATGGCAAAAAAGGCTTACAAAACAGTTTTACATAAAAGTTTGTTTATAAATTCACAAAAATAAAAGCTGTAAAAATCTGCGAAAAGTAGTGCACAATATATGGCAAAGAAAGTAACAGAGGCAGTGAAATCTGAGTTTGTGGAAAAGAAGCGTTATAGCTCATGTATCATAACCCAAATTTTGTGATTTATAAGTGAAAGTGACAGTGCGACATTAATGAATAATAGTGAAATAACAAGTTCAGATTGATTTCAATGAATTTAACTAGTTACAAGCCGCTATTGTGTATACTATTTGACAAAACCTGGATGAGACAAAGCCTTTAATTAATAAAAGTGAACTTTGCATACTTTAGTAAATTTTGGAAAATAAATGAAGTCATAAATTAATACTTATTAATTTTGGATAAAGTAATAAAATAATTAGTCAAATTTTAAATTTGCCATAGCCTACAAATAAATGTAGACTTTTCAAAATTCAAGCAAATTATTTCACGATAATAGTCCGATATATATTTTATGTGATTATCTGAATTGAAAATTCTTAATAAAATCTTAAATGAGGTCCACTCAATCCATCGCACTCCGAGAATAGACTTGATAATAGTAATTACTATATATATTTATGTGATTACTCTAGACTGTGTTTTACACATGTTAATACTCCACAAAATTTAATGATAGAACTGTTAATAATTAAATAAAGACTTAATTTCTATGTATATATATTTAGAATTAGTATAATTAAGTAGTATTAGTTGTGTTGATAAGTTTGTGTAGTCTATATTTCATGATAATAGTTGTGGGATAAATTAGTAATTATCAAATAGTGAATCTAGTTTATTTTACGTATTGATCAACAATAGATTCCAATCTGAAGGAATCTTGTTTGTGAATTAATGGTTAAGTTCAACTTTGACATGAATTGAGATCCTAGAGAAATAATTCATTTTTAAAATACATGAACTTTTTGATTTTTTGGTATATGCGATAAATTGATAGTTGATAATTTTGTGTACATTTACAAGTAAAATTAAAAAGTTATTAAATATAAAACCAAAATCCCATTTTATTGTTACATAGATCATTTTAATGGTGAAAACACATGTAAAACTGGTGAGGTTGCAATGGGTTAGACATATCATGGGAATGGAAAATGAGAGAATACTAAAAAGAATTCTGCTGGGAATAATGAATGGTAGAATACTTAAAAAGTGTGGGATGGAAGTCTTTTACTAGAAATAGAGAAAATGGGAAATTCAGTAAAAAAGGCCAAGTTTCAACTAATTGCTATAATAACTCCTTAGGAAAGAAGTATCTTTGCTTTCTAATTTATACATCTGCAATACATTTTTGCATAGTACAATAAAAAAGCTAGTTAACCCTTCAATGTGTTAGCGCATACTAGTTACGCACAGCGATTTCTGTCACTGAAGTGTTACAATGTAAATGTACACGCTATGAGAAACAACATGTGAATTCTGTAGATAAACTATTACAGCTTTTCAATGTTTACAGTATATGTCTGTCATACTTTAAATTCTTTTTGCCAGTGCAGCTGTTTGTTTTTCGTTATAGAGTTGAAATACCCTGTCATGTTTATATTTATCGTATTAGTTACTTTAGTTTTTAAATTTATTGTTTAATACCTAAAACTACATTTTGATCTGTATGTGTTTGTTAATTATTTACTGATTTTAATATGATATTCATATTATTATCATTATCTGATAATGAGCTTTAAGATATTGATTATGCATACATAGAGGTAGGCCTAGAATACAACTTGGAAATAAATAATGATACTATATTTATGTCTAGGCCTACTTCTCTAAAATATTAACGTGGGAAAATATAGTAGTGCATAAAATGTATTGTGTGCTGAAGGGTTAATGTTATCAAAATTTGTATTATATTTTCTATAAATTATTATATACTGTTTTAGCTGAGCCATTGTCGTAAGACTAAAGAAGACAAACTTAGCCATCAATTGGAAGAACTTAAGAAGGCTGGCTTTTAAAACATAACTAAAATGGACTGAATTTTAAGCTGTTTCACAAATATACAAACTTGTGAAGTATTCGAACAATATATTCTAATTGAAAATACGTTTGGTGCAGTGAATTCTTTAAAAATTATAGGTTATATATAAAAACAATATAAATTTGTTTAAACTAGATTGTATTTTTATTTAATTAAGCATTGTAAGAAATATATTTTTTTCATAAATTATTATTTATTTTTAGAATTATGTTTGTAAAAAAAAATTTATTCTGTACTTTCTAAGAAATAAATTAAAAAGTGTAAGACTATTTTATTATCTGTCTTACTTTTAACTTTACAAAGGATATAGAATATACTGTACATAAAAATGATTTTCACGAATGTAGTAATTTTCAGGACACAAAAGTAGTATTTGAATAGTAGTGAATACACTCATAGCGTGAAACACTTAGTTAATTGACTGGTTTTAATGAAATTTGGCACATATATAGGTTGTGCGTTTTCAGGCCAAGTTTTATTGGAAAAGAGCTATTGGAGTTCAGGACTTCAAAATCAAACAACACAAAAATTGATTTTGTCAATAGCTTGGACAAGTTTGTTATCTGGAAAAATTCGTTAAAATTTCAGAACTGTGGGCATTGCAAATCTTTAAAAATCATGATTATAGCTTATTGTGGAATATCTGATTTAATCATTGTAATCAGTGAAAAAATACATAAATTAGCAATTCAAATTTTCATTCTTTATTAATATTAAATTAAATAAAATATTCTAATTATTTGGGGTGGTGCGTATATATCGTAACTTAAACAGCTTGTAAATCTACAAAATAAATGTATTAAGTTGTTAAATAACAATAATATTCCAACTATCAAAGAGCTGTATGCAGCCAAGTATGTTATGTTCCACTATCAATACTTAAGTTCTACTTTGTGTAACTCTACCAGCAGATCAAGAAATAAGACATAGCATATCATATACATATAAAAAAATTGTACATACACTGCAATAAAATATTTTAATTTATTACCAAATGATTTAAAAGTGTCAGACAAGACAAAAAAGAAAATAATTTTGAAATACTTTTAAGTATAATCTATAAGCAAACTATTAACACATTTAAATTATGAACCAGGTGTTTACTATAGTGTACATGTATACAAATCTTTTGTTTTATTTTTTCTTAAGTTTTAGTGTTTAATTCTTTGTTTTTAAGCTATGGCTCCTGAGCACAGAGAGGCACTTCCTGTCTCTTCAGGATATATGGTTACATATATATTCTCCTTATGGAGAAATATGTATATATACAACCAATAAATAAATTAAATATTAATGCTGCCCATTTACCATCCTGCACTGAATTACATAAACAATTTAACAAATGAAGTCAATATTGTTAAGCAAATGATTGGAATTTAGTGAACCAGGGGCAACCAGAACCTCAACGCTCTGTCCATGGAGAACTGGGGTTGAACTTTCAGCATATTTGTAGGTACTACAAGAAACAATAGTTAAGACAGAGTTAGACGAGGCTTCTCTCTGTGCACATCAGAGTATATGTTGTAGTACAAAACCAGTGTTATAATGAGTTGCTGTTTGATGAAAATAAAGAGTTTATTGTAACTAATAAAATTGTTTTTAAAAGAACAATTCCCTCAAATAAAACCATAACACAGGGTTCCTGGACATAGGGGGATTGAAAGTAAATGAGGAAGCAGACTGATTGGCTAGACTGGGATCTGCATCAGAGTTTATCGGATCCAAGCTGGCTTTAGGGATCTCTCTGATCTGGCCAGGTCTGCTATCAATAGGGGGTAGCAGCATGAGGCAAGATAGTATTCCTTCATGGGTATTCCCATAGCAAAATGCCTTTTAAGTAACATCTCTCAGGGGGAATTTAAGAGGGCCTGTTCATATCTTGGACAAAGCACAACTACGGTTCATTACATGGCAAAATCATGGGGCTCATTACAGTACACTGTGTTCTGAGAGTGCACATTAAGAGGATAAAAATGTACCATGGAGAAATCATGTATAGATTATGCAAGAAAGAAGGAGTTTAGGCCATAAAGTTAATTTACAATTGTGAGGCTTTTGCCTTCAGGACCCAGAGAACCTCTAGCAGTATGAGCTAGTTAGTGGATTGTTGGAATTTACTAAGGGCACCAGTCTGATTAACTAGAACTATAGAGGTTTAGTTGCACAAGAGGTCCATTGATCTGTCTGAGGTTTTATTATCACTTTCTCTAGTAATTATTCTATTCTATTTTAAAAAAACTAGTACAAAATAATACTACATGTGATGAACACACTGTTGTGCAATTCCCCTCTTTATAAGGGCTTGTGTTTCCCAACTGTTTTACCCTCCCTTCCTACACTAAAAGTATGCTGACAAAACTTATAACTGTTGACGATTATAAGAAAGCCAAGAAGATTTAAAATTTACTGTCAGAATAATGATGTTAATGAAATGATGTAATATTCTAATGTCATTTCCTTATCCCTAATAATGAAAATGAACAAAAGGAAAATCACTGTATTGATTATAGTATACATATTAACAGTTTTGTACTAATCCTATTATTGATGCTGAACTGTTATAAGGAAAATCAGTGTATTAATTACTGTTGAAGTATTATGTGCATTGTATCACAGCTGCAGTATTGTGGTGAGGTGTGCTAAGTACCTTCCTGAAGTTGAAAGGTAATCATAATAAATTAATGAAATATTTATCCATCATTTTATTATACAAAATTTACATAATTGTTTAATATACTTACATAACACATTTATCAAAACTCTATAAATACTGTTTTACATAGTTGTATTGCACACTTCCTTACGTTTACAGAACACAAGACAAGTCCAAAGGTTTTATGCAGACATTTTTGGTAATTGTAACTACATTTATAATGTGCTGCTGACTATACATTTTCATTCAGACTGGAATCCATGTTACAGTATTTCATATAAAATGATTTATGTTGGTAACAGTGATGAAACATTTGTGCTGTCCAATAAAAATGCTGTTTGCATAAATGACACAAAAACGTTTGCATAAAAGGAACTTTATCTTCTATCAATAATTATAATATAAATTACAAAATATTAAAAATATTGAATATTTTTATGTGCTTGCTTATGTAACTGTGCAAAATGAATATTAATCGTTATATAAATAGTTCTGTTGTATTTATTTATAAATACCTTAAAGTATATAAAAAACCAATAGTGTTTCCAAAGTTGGTTTCATATGGCTAAATAGTCAAACACTAAAACAGCACAAAAATTGATTTTGCCATTAGTATGGACAATGTCTTCATTTATGGCCACCCGGAATCTTAATTTTTTTTTAAATTTTACATTTTTTTAAAAATTGATTTTTACCACCTTAAAATCTGTATAAATTATTTTGAAATTGAAAATATAGAAATGAACATCAATGATTACATTTGTTTACATACTGGTTAATTTTATTTATAAAATATTTGCAAGAGTGGTTAATACTCAAACTTTAAAGTAAATCATATCTTGTTGAACTAATTAAACACAGTCAATTAATTTCAAGAAAACACAGTCTATACTATAAATTTTTTAAATTGTTCTTAGTGATGGAATATTCATGTTACCATAATTGTTTATTTGTGTTCACTTGTGTATATGAAAGCAATACATGTTTCAAGAGAATGTGCCTTGATGATAATTAAGGGCATTAGCCTTGCGTATTCTTAGTTTTTAATACTTTAAGCATTTGAGAACAAGAGTGAGATACATAATATTGAATTTTTGTATATATTGTTTCTATATTCACAATGGAAAATGGTATTTATGACATTTCAAGCCTGTTATAATTTTTTTTCTTTTATTATGTACTTTATTATTCAATTAAGAGAGATTCACCTGCGGAAGATTAAATTTCTTACATTAAGTTACGATCTTATGTAATTTTTAACATAACTATATTGTGAAATCACTGCCATTTACATTGCATGGAACATAGATTTATTAAGCCAAGGTCACCCACTGAGGCTATTATATGTATGTAATTAACCTTCAATAATACTTTCATACTACAAAATCATATTAGTTAAGTTCTTAATTTTTTTCAAAAAAGTTGCTGCTCTTTTTACTATTAATCACATATATTTAATCATTAATCATTAATTATGTTTGCAAAGAAAAACAAGTTAGCTACTTTCACATAGTAGCAATCTTTAGGTTTTGCAAGTTATTTTTATTTTCAATTTGTTTCAAACTTTCTGTAGTTTCTGCACTTTTATATTTTGTATTATTTGGCATTTAACAAAGTGCTTTGGTGCTAAAATTACAAAAACAGCCAAAAGTATTGAAACATCATATTTACCTTGAAAATGTACAAATAAACTATAATAACAACTAGTGCTTGAAGTTCAGTGGAAGAGCTGAGATGTGAAATGATTCAAATGTTTTGTGGACATAGCTGCCAGTTCTAATCATGCTAATGCACTGTTAGCACTTATCAATTGTTGCTTGATACGTAACATTTATAAAAATGTTTATATATATATATATGTGTGTGTGTGTGTGTGTGTGTGTTACTGTTATGCACACCCTCAGCTATGGCAACAAAGCTAGTATCCAGCAGTCAGAACACCAGCTGCTTTACTCCTCCACATGCTTCACCTACATACAAACCAGCAGTTGTAAGTCTCATTTCTCCAAATATAAACTGGTACTGACCGAGTGAAATTATATCTCTGTTTTAAATCGACCATCCGGCATTTGGTTTGTGTTTGTTATGCAGTTTTGGCCAAATGTATTGACTGATTGTTTTGGAATTTTGTACAAGTTACTTTGTATACAGCCCAAAAGACATATGTGTAAGATTTTTACCAATCATTTCTGTTTCAAGATGGTGGGCTCTGATTTAACGTTGAGAGTGTAGTGGCTGATGGTTATTTCTTGTAATACTGGCTGAACGGTAAAACCTATCATAATTTTGAGCATTTCATGGGGAAGAGCATACAATTTCTAACAAGGTTGGTTAAGTAACACTTTTCGTAAATATTACGGTTACTGGTTAAATTGAGAGAAAAAGTTACAAGCACAGTTGTGAAGCACTCTGTCTATTTAGAATATAGTGTAAGGTCTACTGTTCTTGAACTACTAATTAATGCATCTGTTTATAATATTGATACCAATACTGAAACACTTATAAATTTCTTTCATTTCAAAGTTGGCATACCACCTTACGATACTTCATGTATTACAAAATCTGATTTTGGTTTTTCAACAGGAATTTTTGGGAGACGGCAACTTATATATTTTCTTTTCATACTTAGCTATTTCAACCACCTTTAATTTTATAAGAATATTTTAAAAGTTTTTCACCATTTACTTCTATTACTTTAACAGATGTTTAACTGTATCTTAAAAATATAGCAAACCATAAAATATAGCGAACCATGTATAGCGTAAACATAACTATGACCAAGAGGTATAACGTTCTTTAAAGCATTTATTACTATGAATAAATTTTGAACAGGAAAATCTAAATAACATAATTGACGTCAATAATAGCTCGACTATCATTGTAGTTACAAAACATTTTCATCAATCTGTGCCAAAATATTTTTGCCCAAAGTGATTTGGTGCAACCGGATGTAGTTCTGATGTTAGAATTACCATCTGAAAAAAATCATTTTTATAGTGCTTAAACATAATATTCATATTTTTTTTCTTCTAGAAACACTTAGCAGAAATATATCATGCACCAAACATAATCTGAACAAAAAAAAATTACCTTGATAAATAAAAATAATGATGCCAACTAATCCAAACCTTTAAACACATTCACCATAAAGTACACTTGCATTAGGAGCAAGAAGAATGTCAAAGTTTAGAAAAAGAATTACAGTGTTTCTATTCTTTCTGCGACTTGAATTATACGTTTGTATATTTCAAACAAAGAAAATTTTTTCTTAGAGTAAACATGTTCTTTATGTTAGAACATTTTGACTTGATGATATTCCAACTTTTTTTGGTATTCGGTTCTATATACCTACAACCGGAAAACCTCCCTCATCCCCTTTGCTACTGCCGTTTTACTAATAATCTATTTCATTAAGCCTATTTGCTAACTGCAAAATGTAGGAACAGCTGACTGGTTAATATGCAAAATAATAAACATTAAAATAAAATGAGCTGACTAATCAAATAAACAAAAGCTAAACAAATCTTACGCAATTTTGACATTTTTTGCATAGAATTAAAAAATATTTGATCGATATTAATGGATTCCTCAACCTAAACATCCATACAATTCCAAAATTTGATTAGATTTCATAAGCCAGTTTGACCATTGACACCAAACTTCGACTGCTTTGCAGCCAATAACTCATAACATTGTTTAATCTAATAAAATAAAATTTACCAAAACATTTTAAAAATTAAAACACAATTAAATTACAATAACCACTTCAGTTATTTGTATTACAGAAAATGTAAATATTTTAAAATTAAAAATTAAACATGATTTATTTGTTTTTATTAAATAATAAATTTATTTTTATAACCTCAACTGAAATACAGTGGTTATTGGTTAGAATGCATATTTCTGGAGACAAAGCAGATCTGACCGTTATTTCGTTATAGTACTAATCATGATATAACGGATGAAGATATACAGCAATATGACTTTCTGTAGATAAGCTTGTAGTTTTACACAGGCTAAACCAAAATGTGTTAGCCGCATGCTTACTACAGTATACTTGTTTATCTCTAGTCTCCTCAAGTAGTAATACGGAATGACGAACAGAAGTACTACTGTTCTTGAGACAATAGACGCAATATGGCATGTTTACATATTTTAGATAACAAAGTGACTTATTAAACTGTGTGTTTATATTACGAGAATGGGACAAGAAGAGGTAACTTCTGTTATCAGCTTTGGAAGCAATATTTTCCAGCAGTCATCACTTTGTCGTGTTGTAAATCGGTAAAACAATAAAAATACGTCTAACACGGGTTTTGGGTGATAAGAAACCAATTTTTAAAAGAATACAGCATAACCAAACTGTCACGGTTGTTAGGCCTAACAAGGTGATGCGTGAAAAACCTTTATATTTTTTAAAAATAGCCTACTATATATCCTGACACGGTTGTTGGGCCTATCACGGTGATACGTGAAAAAACCTTTATATTTTTTTTTAAAGACTACTACATATCCCAACTGACACGCTTTGTTGGGCCAATCATGGTGGTGTGTGAAAAAACCTTTATTTTATTTTAGAAAACTACATAACCTAATTGACACGGTATTTAGGCCTAACACGGTGATGTGTGAAAAACCTTTATATTTTTTAAAGAATACTACATATCCTAATTGACATGATTGTTAGGCCTAACACAGTGATGCGTGAAAAAACCTATATATTGTTTTAAAGAATACTACATAACATAACTGATACTGATGTTGAGCCTATCGAAATAAAATTTACCAAAACATTTTAAAAATTAAAACACAATTAAATTACAATAACCACTTCAGTTATTTGTATTACAGAAAATGTAAATATTTTAAAATTAAAAATTAAACATGATTTATTTGTTTTTATTAAATAATAAATTTATTTTTATAACCTCAACTGAAATACAGTGGTTATTGGTTAGAATGCATATTTCTGGAGACAAAGCAGATCTGACCGTTATTTCGTTATAGTACTAATCATGATATAACGGATGAAGATATACAGCAATATGACTTTCTGTAGATAAGCTTGTAGTTTTACACAGGCTAAACCAAAATGTGTTAGCCGCATGCTTACTACAGTATACTTGTTTATCTCTAGTCTCCTCAAGTAGTAATACGGAATGACGAACAGAAGTACTACTGTTCTTGAGACAATAGACGCAATATGGCATGTTTACATATTTTAGATAACAAAGTGACTTATTAAACTGTGTGTTTATATTACGAGAATGGGACAAGAAGAGGTAACTTCTGTTATCAGCTTTGGAAGCAATATTTTCCAACGAACCAGTCATCACTTTGTAATGTGTAATAATTATTAGATTATTAATAATGAGAACATTAAAAAACAGAAAAAACCTGTTATTATAGAAACCAAATTTACACAAACACTATAGCTTTAAAATCATGTGTTACTCACACGTTAATTTTCAGACTTGCAAAAAGGTGTCCAGTAGGGGGGGGATGTTGTGACATGCAAGTTATTTATACCCGCATTAAGTCATCACAGTTAAGAAGAGGGGATATAATGAACTTGATACATCCAATACTATGGTATATCCAGGTGCAGTATAACTAGGAACCACTGTAGTATTAATTGAAAAACAGCTGTGGTGCAATATCAGTTGTTTAGGTAAGTAACTAAACTACCACCCCTTGCATAACCATTATGGAATAATTTCTGTAGCACATTATACTTTATGTTTTTTGTATTTATAGAGTAGATATGTGAATACATACTGCTAATTTAATAGTAGAGGATTGCATATGGAGGTAATAGATGAAAATCCACCATGTGAGATAATACAAATTTTAATACAGGTTACACGAAAGAGCATAAATTCGCATGAAGAATAACACCTCGCTACAAAATAAATACTTTTATAATCATCTATACTTGTTATCACAAGCCTTACTTACTTGTGGAAACGCTGTGATAATAGTCTTGGCTGCAAAAGGAGTAGAAAACAAATTGGACAGAATAATGTTCTCCTCAAGGACATTGTGCTCTTTTAACACGGCGACTGCTTTGATAACAGTATTACCTGTGCCTGTAATCAAAAAGGTATCACAATGAAAGTTATTCATATTTTTTAATTCATAAAATCATTTAATTTTTTAAACTGTAAAGACCAATTTGGAAACACAGATCATAAACGAAACCTTCCAGTTTTAAAATTGGGCTAGAGACATCTCTTAGGCTTTAAGAAAGTTAGTTTAGAAAAGTCAGAATGGTCGACAGATTTCTTATGATCCCATAAAGTTTCTTTAGAGACTTAGGTGGTATATATAGTGCATTCAAAAAGTCCCTCCACAGTACACTTTAAAATAAATTTTAGTAATTTTTCCACTAAAGTGCTTAACATAACCTCATAATGACTACAGTACAAAAGTGAGAAACATGTTTTTCATGGCAAAAATGATAAATTTAATATGTGTTATTAATAATTAAATATGTGTTATTAATAATGAAAAGAATATATTTATTATTTTTTTCTTTTTTAAAAGAACTACATAGCCTAACTCAACTCGGCTGTTGTGTATTTCACTTAATTCGACTGTTTCGTGTTTAATTCAGTACTTACGTGTATAGATAACACTCCTTAAAAAGTTGTAATCTTTGCAAGTAGGGTCATTTCGGCGGACAAATAATGGCAGCCATATTTTCAATGATGTTTTATTTACAAAAACTATCATAATAATAATAAATGATTTATTACAAACTGCGTATTAATATAGTGAAGTAAATTTATCGTACAATGTTAACAGACAAATAAATCCATGTAAAGTAAACATCAATGACATCAGAATATAGTTTAGAAATACAGGTTAGTAATAAACGACTAAAAGTCATAATTTATTGTAATAAATTTATTCTTTCGCGCCTTAATATCCCACTAGGAAATGATAAAACACATAATACAGTCAAGGAAATCATTAAAATCATGACTTTCCAAAAGTCAGAAACACCCCTTCTTATTTATTATCCCTACTTGAGTATTAATTTTATTATTTACTGTATTACAAAAAAGCGATTTACAAATTTTATTTACCTTCAATCAAATAAAGCAAGTAAACTATCTTGAATTGCAATTATAGTGGTTATGGGGGACTAACTACTTCAAACTGGGAATCTTGGTTACAGGTTCCATTTGAAGGAAAACCATCTGATATTACATTTAGAGTAGTCCTAAATAACAGTTATGTTAAAGAAAAGACCACCAATTGGAAAATATACGTACTGATTAACTTACTATATACGTACTCATTATTGGATACATCAGCAAAACCTTGCGACTAGCGATGTCCTCAGGGAAACGTGCATATACGACGCGTGCCTCATGCGTGTCAGCATCAGATTCCACCAGAATTTTCCCAATTCTTATTGATCGGCAACAATCCCGTAAACCCTGCAAATGTAACAATTTACTTTGCAATTTTTCATTTCACTATGGTTCCATTAGCAAGTCAAAAAAATTGTAAGAATACCACATATTCAAATCACTTTTTCAAATCAGAATGTTAAAACTGTAAAGAAGTTCTACAAACTTTGATTAATTTCCTTTAATACACAGCCAAAAAAAAAAAAAATACAATTTTTTTCTGCACTTTGAAAGTTTTGTAAGTTTTTCTTCCGTATTAAACTACTATAAAACCATTTCAATAAACCTCCTTACAACTAGTGTAATCAAAAGACCTAATTTGAGGGAAATAATAAATCGATTTCCTTCACCAATTTTAAAATGGCAGCATTTAAAAAAAAGTAGGAATGCTTATCATCAAATAATAATTAAAAACTTTTTTTTGTACAAAGAATGGCCACTTTTAGAGGATAAATTTTGTGTGTTTCTTGCAAAGAATCCAGGGTACCTTTGACAATGATAAGATCAGGTGTTTACTTAGGTGGAAGTTATATGGCAAGCAAGCAAACAAGATAATATTCGGGCAGCTAATAGTTCATTTACTATAATATTTAATCTGGATTTGGGTGACCAGTCTTATATACACTGCAATATATAACTTATCAAAACTATATTGAAATATAGGGCAGAATTATTATACTTAAATTACAGGCCTTGAGTAAAGGGGACAATTCTTAACTGCTCTTTATGAAATGTGAAAGGAAATAAGATGTTTTCCAATTCACAGCAAGGTACCCAATTTGACAATTTTTTAGAAAACAGTTTCTAAAAAAAAACATAACTTTTAAGAGAACAGAAGATTTAATACATATATATCTGGTTTGGTATGTTCAGCCGATATGGTGGTATAGGTATGATTTAATAAATTCCTTTTGTCGCTTTTTGTAGTAATTTATAAAAAAATTAAATTATTGTTTAAAAAAATGATGGTTACTGATATACACGAAATGAAAACAGATGTGTCAGTTTGCAAAAGTGTCCAACTGGCAGACAGTCTATGTGACCATTGCCTCAAAATGCTTGTAAGGAGAATGTATGCTTTTTTTGAATGGTGAGTAAAGGATTCTTCTTCATATTATTATTATTAACATAAACAATTCTTGAAAACCATTAGTTTTAAAAGAAAATGACAAGAGACAAAATAGTTTATTCTTTTAACAAAATTATATATATAATTTATAATTTATAACAAAGTTGTATATATATATTTAAATTAAAGGATAACAGCATTATTGTTAACAGAAGCATTTTTCCTTCTTTTTTTTAACTAATAGTGTTTGAGATATTTGATGTGAAAAATTTAAATTGCCTTAAAAAAAGTAACATTGAATTTTTTTTTGTAATTTAACATGTTTGCTTCATTTATGCAAGTTACACTAATGAAGCAAACTTCATTAGTATAATGGAGACAGTAATAACAATGAGTGGTCATTGTAACGTACAGAAAAAAAACAATAGTAATCTGAGTTAATGTTAAAGTTTTAGCAAAATGGTCTCATTTAAGCCAAAAGCGCTCCCCAGAGACAATGAAATTACATAAAAAATAATTCAACTTGCCTGTTCCATCGCTTCACCACTACGCACAATACTGACACCGCAATTTCCTCGCTGGTACTTAAGTCCATCATAAGGTGCTCCTGTTGGAGTTGTTATAACACACTTGGTGAAAGGTAGTTGGTTTAGACTTTCTTCAATTACAAGGCGGATCTAAAACTAACCTGTCTTTTAAAAAGTGTCTAATCAACTGATATTTAGCATGAACAGTTTGTTAAGAAGGAAATACTGTATAAATTTAACATTAATTAATTTAAAATTAATGATAATTTTGAACAGTACGGAATGAATTCAAGTAAAAATTATTCACTCTAGGTTAATAAGAAATTCAAAATTCCTTAAAATCTCTAAAAGTAATTTTAAAGTACATAAGTTATACCTTTTTTCAACAATATTTTTGACATTGCCATTCAGATTTATGATGATAATTAAATTAAATTCACTTACAATCAAAACAGTGTGTGATGATTATTTTTAGTTTCACTATGGTAGTTTCAGTTATTCAGCCATTATAAAGTTTGCCAGGATTGTCCATTAATATAATCATTGAAACTTATAAAAACACATGTACATGCATTACGCAACATGCACAAAAACATAGAACTGGAATACATTTTTGATTATATATATATATATATATATATATATATATATATATATATATATATATATATATATATAAAATGGGCTGACTGTCTCAACAAGTACTCAATTCAATTTTACATCAGCGCTACCTCTTCATGTGAAAAAAATGCTCTGAGAAAGTGAACACTATAAAGTTCCCAAGTCTAATGCTTAAATTCCTCCACTCACACAATATATTTTGTGCTTAGGTCTAAAGAATATTATTGTAATTTCCAAAATGATCAATTGTGTGAAAGTGAGTTAGTGTTAGTGTAAAATTCTTAAAACTATACAATTTTTACATAGTATAGTGCAGTAAATTTAAACTATGTATTGTAAAATACGTATTGAATTTATACAGGATAATGCAGAGGGGATGCTGCCCTGTGTGCGGATGATACCAGTATCATTAACAGACATTCAAACAGAAATCAAGCATGGTAGTTGCAAGAGCTATCAAAATTTAGTCCCACATTGGCTAACTGTTAATAAATTAATTTGAATGAGGATAAAACCATTCCTTACTTTTTGGAATTAAATAAATACAAGAACTACCAACATTTTTGGGTTTTATACTTGGACAACCGTTGAGATAGTAGACCCACTATAAATGTATAAGATGTATTCCAGTTTTAATTGTGTTTGTAAATGTTACATAATATGTGTAATGTTTGTTGACAAAAGACAATTCTCTGGCAAACTTGACAATGGTCGAGTAGCTGATATGGCCTTAGCGGGAAATGAAATAATTACTACAGACTATTGTAACGGTAAGTGAATTTAAATTAAATTAAATTTCCTATTACTTTATAGCAAATATAAGAATAAATTATTAAAGTAATGTTCTGTAATACCAAGCTAAATTAGGTGCCATGTATCAGATAAGTGTCAAATGGGCAGAAAGTTAAACTACTATTGAATAATTACGTTTAATTCAAACACAATTAACACAAACGATTTTTTTTATGAAATATACCTTTTCTTTCTTTAAATAATCTATACTTTCTAGAAAAAAGTCAGGGTTTCCATGGACATGCTGGTGTTAACGAACAACCTCATAACTAGGGCATTTAAACTTTGTATTAAAGCTAAACTGATATAAAGTAATACTGATAATAAAGTTATACTGATTAAGTAATGTTCATTTTAAAACTTACCAAACGATCAGCGTAGAATTTAAAATCACTTCTTGAAGTGTTCCTAAAAATAAAACATTATATTATCATATAAACATCCATTTTTTATCACATAATTATGCTTTTTGTGTTAAATATGACTTTCAAGTACTTCTGGCTATTTTTGCACCAAAATGCTTTATTTCATGTTTATTAATAATAATACAAAAGTGTAGCAAATATGAAAAAACTGAAAAGAAATTTCGTAACCTAACAATAACTATAAAGAAAAAAACTTAAAAAAAGAAAATACCTTAAGAACCTAACTAACATGGTTTTCTATGAAAGTAATATTGCATGAAAGTTGTAAGATGTGAATCACACGTAGACATGGATACCTTGTAATCCATAACCTAACTACTGCACAAAAGTAGCAAAATTGTTTTTCATTGTGAAAATGACTTGTTTAATGAGTAATTAATAATAAGAACAACCGATTCTTATTTAAAACACATATTCATATGAAATTTGCATGACAGTTATTACACCTTGTAATGAAGTTTATGGAGGGAATAAAGCAGCAGGATGAACACTAACCTTCATGGATAACCTTGACGTAATAAGTCTTGCATGCCCCATGCAATATAAAAGACAGTGATGTTCCACAATATAGCTTTCTTAAAAACTGCATACAATCATAATTTAACATGACTGTCTTCTGCTAGTAAATATTTTTTAATTAAACAATAAAGTACATAATTTAAAAAAAAAATTAAAAATCATTTACTTTATGAGGCTTCAAATCATAAGAAATTTTTTTTTATTATCTATTGTTTTATGAAATTAAATAATATCAGTCCATGAATCATTTATCAAGTTACGAATATATACAATTTTTAATGAAACTGTTTTATGATGTAATTATGGTTTACACTGATTGCATGGAGCACGAATGTTTTTCTACGCAATTTATTGTCATGGACAGTTTAGGCTGCATTATAACTGATGTTGGTGTGAAACGCTGGTCTGTAAAATCATAGTATTATTGGTTAGGTTAATTTAATTTTTTTCAGTCTTTTGATAACTTCATCAAAATTGTACTTTAAAATGCTATTTATATGAACATTTAAGTGTTTTGGTGAAAAAAATCAAAATAAATGGCACCACATTAATTAAGTTACACATTTACCCTAAATCATGTAACCTAGGACTTTTAAATGTTATTAATTTAAGAAAAAATACTTGTTAAAAGAATTTGTAGCTAGTAAATATGCATGTGTCTATATTCCATAAAAACAATTGAGTACCTAGTTCCAATTACAAATTATTGTTAGGCCCATTGTTGGTAAGAAGTAACACTTTTAGATACCTAAATCCTCAAGTACTTCACCAAATGCAATGCGTTTTCAGTAAGAGCTCTACTAATATTTAAAAGGCTAAATATTTTTTGAAATTTTGTAATTGTTTGGTATTTATGTAGTGTAGCCTGTTCTGTATTTTTCGGTATTTTATTTACTTAAACGTTTTATTACATGCCCAAAAGCAATAATCCAAAATATAAAAATGTGGAAACCACGAGAAGTACGATAAAAATCGAAAATAAAAGTGAACAACATAACATCAAAATTGCTACCGTGCTAAGATCGGTAAAATGATGAAAATACGTCTAAAACATTTTTGCGTGATGAAAAACTTTATTATTTTTTTAAACAAAAAAACCCCATAACCTAACTGATACGTTTGTTAGGCCTAACACAGTGATGCGTGAATATAAGTGACTGTTGGAAGGCTTACAATTGCCTTTCTGACAACGGCTTTGTCCATTTCACGGTCAACCACTCGGTTAATTACAATGATTATGAGACAGATGCACACATAAATACGAACGAAAGATGAATACCTAATCTGTATCAGTTAGGTTCACCACGCAAGTACCGTGTCAGTTAGGTTATTGAGTATTCTTTTTCTTTTTTAAGAAAAGGTTTTCTTCAATTATCACAGTGTTAGGCCTAACAACTGTGTCAGTTAAATAAATAAAAGGTTTTCTTCATGCATCACTGTGTTAGGCCTAACAACCGTGTCAGTTAGGTTATGGGGTTTTTTGTTTAAAAAAAAGTTTTTTTATCACGCAAAACCCGTTTATACGCAAACGTATTTTTATCGTTTTACCAATCTACAACACGTTAGAGACTTTCGCGCGGTAGCAATTTTGAGGTTATGTTGGTCATTTTTTATTTTCGATTTTTATAGTACTTATCGTGGTTTCCGCGCTTTTATCACGCAAAACTCGTTTTAGATGTATTTTTATCGTTTAACCGATGTATAACACGTTAGCGACTTTCGCGCGGTGTAGCAACTTTGAGGTTATGTTGGTCACTTTTATTTTAGATTTTTATCGTACTTCTCGTGGTTTCCGCGCTTTTATATTTTGGATTATTGCTTTTGGGCATGTACTGAAGCGTTTCAGTAAAAAAATAACGAAAAAGGCAGAACAGGCTACACTGCATTTTTACCAATTGTTTTGAAAAGGTAGAGTCCAGCTTTCCCAGAAGATACGAAAGGATAACCTATCTTTAGCCTACCTGTCTCTTAAAATTGTCTGAAGCTCTTTTACTTGATCATTTGTTGGCAAAACTTTTAAATTCGGACCAAATTCTTCAAGAAAATCAGTTTTATCAACTTTATGATCACCTGATGATCCATTACAAGTATTAACATCTCCAGTACTTCCCATTATCAGACGATTTTCTGATAATACACTACTAGTTTACTGTAACAACTCAACCACTCAGTTTTCACTAGTGATGGGGCAGAAAACACCAAACTGTTAATAAAACTTTTTTTTTTAAAAAGACAAACTAACTGATTTTTCAAACGGAAACAAGCAGTTGGATTTGGACTGCTGTTAACAAGAAACAGCTTTCCCCACCACACTTAACGCTGCCGCAAGCGCTAAAACTGTTTTCCTGCTAACTGCTTTTCTTGTACCTGCTTTTAATGCTTTTTTTCCTTTATTCCAAAGTTGCTTGTAGTGACGTAAGAACTGTTTGGTTAATGCCAACGTTTATCTCTATTTTGTTGCGAGTTGTAGTAACAACCTCTCACATTTTGTAGATACAGAGCCTAATTTTATTTAAACATATTTTTTATATTTATTATCAATCATCTATATTTTTTAATAAACTAAATATATTCTAAATCGTTTGCATTTTGGTAAATATGCAAGGGACTATTTAATTTTTAAGTAAAAAAAAGAATGTTTCTATTAGAAATTCATCGCATTTTGTACATAAAATGGCTTACATAATTATTACGTTTTGATAATGTAATTTAATTATTACTACACTTGTACGGATTATTTTTATCCTTTCTAAATGCTTTATACCCAAAAACTGTTAAGGACATGGTGGCAGTGGGAATGAAAAAGTGGTCTTAGAAAACTGAACTTATGTGCTTTATGTTTTAGCTGCTAATACAACTTTTGAGTTTCATTTTTCTATACCTGTTTTTTTCCAACTGTTTTAAAAAGCAGCTTTTATCCTCAACAAACAGTTTGTTGACGTTTTGTAAAAATAGCAGAAACGCCCACCTCTCCAAACTTCCTCTTGTAGAGCTATCAAAACATAACCTCACAGTCAAATCAATGCTACATCAAATTTATCGTAACACTTCATACTTACTTAATTTATTTTTTTAACTAACACAAAAATAACTTTTAAATAACTTTTAATTAATAACTGTTATACGTTATTCAAGGGTTTTATACTGCATCCACATTTCACTAAAAGTCTCTCACTTGACTACAATTTGTATAATACAGTACAGAAATTTTCATTATTTTTGAAATCACTGACAATTAACTTTGTTTTAATTTTCACACAAAGCTGTAGTGATGAATTAATCTTATTCAAAAATATTGTATGCATTTAAACTAATGTCACTGATGAGTTATAATTTACAAAACAACCTAATTCAAATGTATTTAAAATGTAATCTTGGATTTTACATGCCATTATTTATCCACTGAAAAGTAATGTTAAATATTATGGTTAAATATTAACTAAACATAAGGTGTAAAAACATTGCACCATTTGTTTCAAAATAAACTTTCTTACTATTTCTTGTTGTAATATTTCAATTCATTTACTTAAAAGAGCACACACTTCTACAAAATATATTGTTGTTAATTCTTTTAGAAATATGACTTTAAAAAACAGGAAAAAAGTGCGCTAAATAAATGGGACTAATTTCTTATTCTGGTTAGTTATATTTTTTTAACCTATAAAAATTCATACTAATGTCAGTATACCACATTTGAAATAAGGAAATTTTCGGTTTGAAAGTACAGTAAATAAAAATAAAATGGTGAAACATATACTTTTAAAGCATGTACTGGAGGGCTACAGGTGCCTTGTTTTTTGTCCTTGTAAATTAGTATCGACCATTGAAATATAAACTTGAGTGTATTATTTTTAAGAATTATAAAACTGACTCAGAAGTGAATTAACTGACTTCTGTATTGTCTGCACTGCCGTGACACAAAAAAGATTGTGTCAAGTCACACAGAACATATCATATAGACTAAAACTCTTAGTATACACTTAAGTGCTCCTTTATACACACTTGATGCCTAAATATAAATAATGACTTTTGAATTTTATTATCTTTACTTTTACCTACTTAACAAGAGGATGAGTGGCATAAAACAATCCTTCTAAAGTTGTTGGTGTTTTTTTCAAAACATGTTATTGTTGAGGTCTTTAAATAAAAAAAATTGTAAGATATCAAAAATTTCTGAATACTATTTTTTGTTTGACTATATTTTTATTTAAACAATAAATTTTATTGAGGTTTATTAATTTTGTAGTATTTTTCTGAACTAACCTGTTAAAATTAGAGGGAGATTAAAACTTACACTTTTGGAGAGGTGTTGCTGATTTAAACTTTAAACATACTGATACCCAACAATAAATAAATAATACAAAAATTCTTACCATTACGATTTTACCCCTCAACTACCCCTATATTTTTTTGGGTTTGGGCCATTACAAAGACCAACCAGTTTTGCCATATTTTATTGGCAGTTACACCATTTACTAGCAAGAGATTTGTTAAAATGACAGTCAGTGGGACACACCCACTGTTCTTAGATCACATTAATTTTTTAAAATTGTTCTTTTAACTTTTGTTTAGAGTTTTAGATACACATTCTAAAGTTTTTAAAGTATTTGGAAAAACATTATAATTTTTTTTGGCATAATATGTGTAACATTTTTGACCAATTGTTAATGATTTTTTCGGTAATCTGACACTTTTGTAGTGAGTATTGTGAGGATTTTGCAAAAATTCTTCTTTTAAGTCACTGTATTGATACACTAGACAAGTATTGTAAATATTAGAAAGTTTTTTAAGGCAAATACTTGTTTAATATTTAATGGTCTATCAGGATTCTGTTCTTCAATGCCAATAATTTTTAAAATTTGTTTTTGAAGTCCATCTAGTGCATCCAAAGATGCATCATAGATACCTCCCTATCCAATTAAGCCATACACCACAGTGCTATGAAAAAGGCATTGTTGTTAAATCTGCAATAACTGATTTTTTGGCAACATGTGCTTGAGTCTATAAAAAACATAATTAAGTATTAAGTTTTACTGACAATCTTGTTTACATGAACATTCCACTTAATATTTGAATCATAGACTATTCCAAGATATTTGCAGGTACCTATTCTATGGAGATTTTGACCATTTATAGAAATACTAATATCATCTTCTGGGATTGAATCTATATAATTACCAAAGGTGATATATACTGTTTTGTTGAAATATAGTCATGAGTAAATACCATCATGCTTTGAAGTCATAGTTTCAGCCACTTCTACCCATGATAGCTCTTTTATTAGTGCAACAATATCATCAGCATAGCTTACCAGTTCCTCACAGAGAAATAACAGATCATTTATAAATAGAATAAATAGAAGTGGTCCCAAAGTAGATCCTTGAAGGACTCCTACATTTGTTGCAACTTGTTGGCTTTTTTCATCTTAACTACTTGTGATGAAAAAAATAGTGTTCACCTTAACTACTTGTGTTCTGCCACTTAGAAAAGATTTCAAGAGAGATAAACAAACTCCTCTAATTCCCATATTATACAGTTTAGACAATAGTAATTCATGATTGACTGTGTCAAAAGCTTTCAAGTAGTCTAAAATGAAAGCTACAGTTTGTTTACTGTTGCTAAGATTTGCATATATAAATTTACTTAATAAGGATACAAACAAGAGTTATTATAGCATCATGTGTGATCTTGTTTTTCAAAAAACGAAGCTGTCGAGCACTTACTAAATTGTGTTTAATAGCAAACTTACATAGTCTTGTGAAGATAATTTTTTCAAATATTTTTGCCAAATTAGAAATTAGTGCTATTAGGGTGATAATTATTTATTTGTGTTTTTGAGCCATTTTTATATACAGGACAGATGTCAGCTGATTTGAATAGATGTGGACAAATTCATCCTTCAGTAATTATGTTATTGGTAATGTATAAGTTAATATTGAAGTAATGTATGGTGCAAGTTAATATTGAAGTAATGTATGATGCAGCTAGCTTTAATATAAATGCATGGATATTACCACTACCTCCAGATTTATTTTTGAGTTGATTTATAGTTTGAGATACTTCACTTTCATTTGTTGATGTTAAAAACAGTGAATACAGGTTAAAAGATATAAATGGCACTTCTTGGTAATGGACTAGAGGAATTAAATTACCTTGTAGTTTATCAGCTATTGTACTTAAAAAAATGTTGAAAATATTAGCTTTAGTTGTTGAAAATATTAGTCATCATTGATTATCTCATTATCTGGTTTAATTAACATATTTTTCGGTTTCTGATTTATTTTGGAATGAACATATTGCTGAAGTTTTTTAGTGTCAGCTTTTTGGATAAACTTTTGTTCATATTTGGTTTGTGCAGTTCTAAGTAAGCTTTTTAGAACTCTTTCATAGTTCAAAAATTGTATGCATTGTTCATTATTGGAATAGTAATTTTTCAATGCCTTATGTAATTTATTTTTAGTGTTTACTGAGGTAATCAGGGTTGGGGAAATTCAGCTATTGCTTGCTAGACTTCAATTTTAGAGACATTTTGTTAATTTTTTGCAATTCTTCAATCAATAAAGCAAGAACTTCTTCAGTACGTTTCAAATGTATATTGCATTCCAATTTTCAGACTCGCACAAATTAAGGAACATACTTTTATTAATTCCATATTTTGTATTTTGAATGCATTTAATACTGTTTCTATGAAGTAAGAAAACTATACAATAATGGTCAGTTATAGCATAAGATATTTTACCAGCACTTGCTTGATAATTACTCTTCATAAACATATGGCCAATGCAAGTACCAGCATTATGACCATTTATTGGGTAAGTACAAGTGTTGATTAATGATTGGTAGCCATGCAGTTGAAGATAATATTATTTATTATTAGTTGAAGAAATATTATTTTGCTTCTGTATCAAATTTGATTAGATCCATATTTATATCACTTAATAATAAATGATTTGCTACATAATCATGACAGCGATATATATATATAATGTATATATATATATATATATATACAGAAAGAGAGAGAGAGAGAGAGAGAGAGAGAGAGAGAGAGAGAGAGAGAGAGAGAGAGAGAGAGAGAGAGAGAGAGAGAGAGAGAGAGAGAGAGAGAGAGAGAGAGAGAGAGAGAGAGAGAGAGAGAGAGAGAGAGAGAGAGAGAGAGAGAGAGAGAGAGAGAGAGAGAGAGAGAGAGAGAGAGAGAGAGAGAGAGAGAGAGAGAGAGAGAGAGAGAGAGAGAGAGAGAGAGAGAGAGAGAGAGAGAGAGAGAGAGAGAGAGAGAGAGAGAGAGAGAGAGAGAGAGAGAGAGAGAGAGAGAGAGAGAGAGAGAGAGAGAGAGAGAGAGAGAGAGAGAGAGAGAGAGAGAGAGAGAGAGAGAGAGAGAGAGAGAGAGAGAGAGAGAGAGAGAGAGAGAGAGAGAGAGAGAGAGAGAGAGAGAGAGAGAGAGAGAGAGAGAGAGAGAGAGAGAGAGAGAGAGAGAGAGAGAGAGAGAGAGAGAGAGAGAGAGAGAGAGAGAGAGAGAGAGAGAGAGAGAGAGAGAGAGAGAGAGAGAGAGAGAGAGAGAGAGAGAGAGAGAGAGAGAGAGAGAGAGAGAGAGAGAGAGAGAGAGAGAGAGAGAGAGAGAGAGAGAGAGAGAGAGAGAGAGAGAGAGAGAGAGAGAGAGAGAGAGAGAGAGAGAGAGAGAGAGAGAGAGAGAGAGAGAGAGAGAGAGAGAGAGAGAGAGAGAGAGAGAGAGAGAGAGAGAGAGAGAGAGAGAGAGAGAGAGAGAGAGAGAGAGAGAGAGAGAGAGAGAGAGAGAGAGAGAGAGAGAGAGAGAGAGAGAGAGAGAGAGAGAGAGAGAGAGAGAGAGAGAGAGAGAGAGAGAGAGAGAGAGAGAGAGAGAGAGAGAGAGAGAGAGAGAGAGAGAGAGAGAGAGAGAGAGAGAGAGAGAGAGAGAGAGAGAGAGAGAGAGAGAGAGAGAGAGAGAGAGAGAGAGAGAGAGAGAGAGAGAGAGAGAGAGAGAGAGAGAGAGAGAGAGAGAGAGAGAGAGAGAGAGAGAGAGAGAGAGAGAGAGAGAGAGAGAGAGAGAGAGAGAGAGAGAGAGAGAGAGAGAGAGAGAGAGAGAGAGAGAGAGAGAGAGAGAGAGAGAGAGAGAGAGAGAGAGAGAGAGAGAGAGAGAGAGAGAGAGAGAGAGAGAGAGAGAGAGAGAGAGTGGTCAGGTAAAAGCTGGATGTAACCAGAGAGTGGAAAGTCAAGAAGTCTTTATGTGTCGCTATAATTGCTTATTTTCCAATGGAAATTTGTACAAATAAAATACAAGGTACAAAGAAAATCACTGTATTTGTTTCTTATCATACTTACAAGCCATTTTAAGACATGCACAAATTTAAGTTACTTTTATTATCAAGATTTAAAAAAAATGTTTATTTTATCAGTAAGGTTTCTAACCTAAATTTTTTAAAGTATGTATTACAAAAAATAATATTTACACTAGAATTTTTTAAAATTCAGTTGTATTTTTTAAAATTCAGTTGTTCTGACGCAATAAGAATAAAAACAAAATGTTGTAATTAAGTTATTTACCTTTTAATTTTTTATAAGTATATTAAAAGTATGAGATAACAGATACAAATGTTTATTATTTAGTATTTTAATACCACAACAAGGTGATAACTTCTAAATTGAAGGTATGGCCAACGTGATAACATATATTTTAAAATTTTCAGTATTTAGATTATTATTATGCAGACATCTGTTATGATACAAAGAAAATTTTTAATGGATATTTGTATCTAAATACATCCCTAATTATTTGATATACAGTGTAGAAAGTGGGTACATAATGCATGTGTGTTGAGTAACGCTGAAAGATCAGTTGATAAAATAGCAGTCAATCGCTAGAACTCATATCTGAATCTAGGTACTACCATCTGCGTGTTACATCGATCCAATGTATTCATTAGTATGATTGGCACAAATCAAAGACATTAAACCACAATCCAAAAAAAAAAAAAAAAAAAAAAAAAAAAAAAAAAAGTACATGGATGCTCTGCAGTACTGATATGAACCAGGAATATCCCCAGTGAGAAGGAACTTATGAAACTAGAATATTATTGGGTATATTCCCAAAAATACCCCAGAAAGTCCCCAAAGGCCCAGAAAGTTCCAAAAAATGAGAATTTATAAACAATTTAGATATTACTTAGTTTTAAATATTTTGTTAGTATCTACTGTTTATAAATTTATTTTATACTTAAAATTAATAAAATAATTGTTGTTTATATGTTTTATTACAAACCAAAATAAAAATATTGATTTATAAATTCTCGAGTATCAGTTACCGAGTAAAACAAAATTGATGCAATGAATTAGTGTAGTCTTCAGTCTTCCTTACTGAAAAATTTTAACTTTTAAAGCATTTTCTTATTAATTATTCAAACATTTAATTTAGGTTACCCGTAAGCCTAATCACATAACTGTTTTAGCATTAAGAAAATCTATATTGTTTTGATTTAAAAGCAAACAGTATTGTTAAATTCAATACAAGATGAGAAATTACAAGTTCATTTGTTGTATTTTCATGATAATTTTAGCATTATAAAACTTTAAAGTATAAGACTAGTTTTGTTTGGTTCTATTTATTCTTTTTTTTAGTTTAGCAATTAGCCTAAGTTCCTATACTGTATTACAATATAAATGCTATGGTAACAGCAATTATTATTTTATGCACTTATTACTTATAAATGTGATATTTTTACATCACTAAGTCACCCAGAAATAACAGTAGAGTGAGTAAATTCAGATTTCATTTTTGTTATTTAATTGAATTCTGTACTTTGTAAAAACTACTTTCACAACTAAAAAGGTTTGTTCCTATTTTTTAAAAAATTAATAATAACTAATGTTTGATAGATTTTGTTGGTCTATAATAAAATTAAATGCCTGGAAATATATGGATTTTGAAAATATTTCTGTCAATGTTCCTGGGAAATTTTTTCCTGAGTTTCAAAATCCTTGGAATTTTACATCAGTGCTCTAGACCTTGTAATTTCACAGATTATATTATTCTGATTTGTGTGATTTTTCCGTTGTTGTGTTGATAAATATGTCTGAAAAGTATCTGTACATTGTTAGCTGTACCTGATGTTTAATCTGTTGTCAGCTGTCAAAAAGTTTACATGTGTTTTGGTACAGTTGGCAAAATGGATCAGAGAATTTGCATTAAATTTTGCTATAAAAATAAAATGTTTTAAAAATGTTTAAATATGTTTCTGGTGGGTCTGCTATGAGTAGAAGGGTTTATGAGTGATATAAGTATTTCCAATAAGGCTGTGTAGATGTTGAAGATGACGAGTGTCTTGTACATTCCAGCACATTAACAACTGATGAAAATGTGAAAAAGTGAAAGAAATGATTATGAATGATTGCCAAATCAGAATAAGAGGAGTCATTGTTGATGCTGACATATCAATTGGTTCACAGTACGCAATTTTTTCGATGTTTCGATCTTATTTTATCAGTAAGTACATGTGTGGGTGTACAATCATTGATTACACTATAGATTTAAGATCCAACAAATAAACAATGTTGTGCCTACAAAGTATAAACAGTTTTTATGATTTATAGAGGCAAAGACTGGGCTGAGTACGACTTAAACAGTAGACATCGAGCTTCTTCAGTACGAAATAAGGAAAGGACAAAAATGCTTTGTTGCTCATTGTTTTCCTATGAGAGTTTTCAAGAGTCCAATGACTTACTACAAATTGAAGTTTTACAAATTATAGAGTTGTAAATTATAATTCAACGAGTGATGATCATTAGATATTGTAACTTTTTCAAAATTTGTCTTTATATTAGTGAGATATTTGTGCCCTGTGATTATTAAATAGCAGAGGGAGGGGGGAGAGAGAGAGATATCTGATTTTGTGTGCAACTTTAAAATCAGATCAATTTATGAGAATTTTAAAGTAATTTACCTAATGTGTTACCACTTACACAACATAACATAACAACATAGCATACAAAAATATACTAAAATTTTATGAAAAGTTATCTTCAGCCAATTTGACAAAAAATACTACTTATGGAACAGTTTCATACTGACATTCTGTTGATAACAAATGTTTGCTAATACATTAGATAAAAATGTTTAATAAATTGAACCATAAACTTCTGAAGGTAAAGCCATTATAATGTAGTTCAATGTTAAAGATTTGTATTTACTTAAGGCATTCAGTGTTAAAAATAATTTATAAAAAATTACTTGCCAAAACCTTATTAAAAGCAGTTCAAACATATAAGAACCATTTCTTTGGTTCTAGTGAAAGTAAGTACTACTGTAGTCATTTTTATACTGTTTGTAACTAACCATGGTTTCTGTTAATTTATTTATCTATATACATCAATATTTTACTAAATTAATTTTTTTACGGTCTTTTGGCAAAATCATGGAAACTTTCTGCATTGAATTGTGTCAGTCTAGCTTGTTTAATAAGAATGTTAGTTACTAATAAGTATTTTATTAGGGCAGTTTACCCATTAGTTTTTTTAAAAAGGACCATGATATGTGAAATTCTAAAAGTTTTAAAGTTAATTTGAGCCTATTATATGGTTCCAATAATGTAATATATATATATATATATATATATATATATATATATATATATATATATATATATATATATATATATATATATGCCAAATACCACTCATTCACTTAACATAGTTTTTACAAAACCACAAAACAGATTACAATGAAACTCGGCATACACCTTCATCAAAGATCATAGATACTGGCTAAGAAATGGTTTTATAAATCCCTCCCTTGAAGGGTTAAAATGGAGTAAAAAGAAACTTCACTTTTTTATCTATATCTCCAGATACAAATAAAGTAGAGTTTGTTCAAATTTTGAACATGGGTTTATCTTAGGCTTTGGAGGTGCTCAAAATTGGAATTTTTCAAAATTTCACCTCCCAACAAGTTAAAATGGGGCAAAAGCAACTTTTACATTTTTCATGTATTTCCAGATTTAAAATGCACAGAGATTTGAAATTTAGTACACAGGTTTATCTTATGCTTTAAAAGTTCAAAAAGAAAGGGTTTTCCAAAATTCTACCACTAAACGTTATTTATAAAATATCAAACTTTATATTTAATCTCTGTATCTCAATCACCAGATCAAAAAGACATAGAGAGCTGAAATTTCATGTACATATTTACCTTAAGCTTCAAAGGTGTACAAAAATTAATTGTTAAAAATTCCAACCCTAAAGAATTACATTGGGGGTAAAAACTAACTTTACATTTTATCCAAAAGATGAAGAGACAGCCTACAGATTTATCTTTGGATTTGAAGATGCTCAAAGAAAGTGTTTTTGTAATTCTTAAAAGTACAAAAAGAAAGATTTTTCCGAAATTCTAGACCTAAAGGGCTAGAAATAACATACAAACAAACTTTATATTTTGCCTCCATATTTCTAGATCTAAAAGGCAAAGAGAACTGAATTTTTTTTATTTGTTATCTTCATTAAATATAAAGATATATAAATATATAAAAATATAAATAAAGTATCTCTTAATTAAATTATTAAAATTTTTACCATAGAAACCAATAATACAACTTAATTATTGATAATAAATTTTATTTTTATTCAAGAGCAGCTGTTATGAAAAATAGCTAAAACACATATTAGAACTTAATATATGTTACTGTATTTAAATATATTAGAACATACATTAGAACTTTATTACTATTTATAAATTTTATTTTTATTCAACACAAAAATGTATTTTTTAAATTGAATTTATTTTATATTGAATTCATTTTAAATTGAACTGAACACTTTTAATTCATCAGTTCTTATGAAAAAAATATGATGGGAAAAAACTTTGAAGGATAATTTTTTGTTCTTTTTAGGAATGGTTAAAAAAAATCCTTACTTTGTGTGCTTCACATTACAAAATCAATGTCGCCTATCCTCAAAATTTCAAATCTCTAGGTTGCAGTTTTGGCAGTCAGTTAACACATAACATTTTATATAGTAAGGTATTTACATAATGGTGTAATGCTAAAATTTCACGATTGGTGTTCGTTACTATTAATGCTTTGATAGTATTAATGCTTCATAGTGATATGAAGCCATTCGCATTCATAGGCTTCAACTTTATATAAGGTTTTTGGCTCAGTTATAACTTGGGCTCATTGACAAAAATCAATATATCATGATTTTGCTCACCCATGTTTAAGTCATCATTGCTAAAAGGGACATTGAGTTTTAAAATTGAATAGCTGCGCAAATTTATGGGAGCAAGGATTTGGGTGCTCAATATTCTCGTGCGTAAGGAGTTTTTAGGTGCTCAATATTCTCGAGCGCAAGGAGGTTTTAAGTTTCCAGGTGATCGCTATTCTCAAGCAAACCTAAATACTCTAAGGAATCCTAAATACTCTAAGGATTCGGAATGCCCAATTTCTATGCTATTACTACCTCGGTATACATCACCTGTTTCCTGAGAGTATGCGTTTTCGTTCGATGATTTGTCATAGACTGACCCTAAGTTATCGTAGGTGGTTGGCAAAAGACTGCCGAAAGTTATCGCAGGTGGTCTGTGAAAGACTCACCAAAGTTTTTGAATATGGTTGGCAATCGATTGACCATAAGTTAGTGCGGGTGGTCGGTGAAAGACTGACCATAAGTTATCGTGGGCGGTCGGCAAAAGACTGACCCCTTTGCAGCCATATTAGCCTCCTTTTATAGTGTTGGGAGCCACACATGCGCAGAACAGTCAGTTCTTAGTCAGTTGTGTCCCAGAACTCTGAACGAGGGGTTCCTTCCAGTGTAGCTAATGGTAGCCATCGCCAACTGACCTTTGTACTGGTTACTGTCACCTTAGGCTACAATCGCCAACTGACCTTTATACTGTACCTATCTAGAATCATCAACTGACCTTTGTACGGTTTACTGCGTGATCTCAGGCTACAGAGGACCAACCGTGTGTTTTAGTAACCAGGTTAATTTTTAACCCGTTACAATGGTACGATATTAAAAGGTACATTTTAAGTTAATGTTATTTAATATTGTGTTTTCCATCATGCCAGAGAAACAGTTGCATGACTAACATATTTTCAAGTATGACAACTTATATTTTATTTAAGTATAATAATAAAATGAGTATTATATTTAAATAAAATAATCATAAAGTATTAATTATAATAATAATATTTAAGTATGTTTTCTTTAATTATCTTTTGAAGAACTAATTGCTTGAAGAAACTAAAGAAAAACAGTGTTAATTATCCCCAAGTAAAGTTGTGTGTTTTAGAAAGTTTGTAAGCATAACTTAACTTTCGTAATTTTTATCGTCATCATCAGTAATACTAAGTAGTGTAAATGTTTCATAACTTTTGTTAAATAAAAACATTTTAAGGTAGTATTAAAAAATGTTTCTCTTCTCATGTTAAAGGGCAACAATGGTGCGCTACGGAGAATTGGTTTTCATTTTTTGTCTTTTTGGTTTATCCTTACAACAGAGGGCATTTCCACCAGGTTTTAGGATCGGGTCTGCAACATCATCTTATCAAATAGAAGGCGCTGCTTTGGAAGATGGTGAGTTGATTACTGAATTAAATAGAGTTAACACTGTTGTTTTAACGATATAGAAATATATATATGTATGTACATATATATATATATATATATATATATATATATATATATATATATATATATATATATATATATATATACCACAATGACCTTTAGTCTGTTAAAAACTGTTTGGCATTTAATAATGTAAAACTTTTAAAAATGTTATATTTTTATTTTTTAGAATACTATTATATCAAAATAATCTATGGTATGATTTATTTAGTTTCCCAAATTCAGATTTTAAAGTTCAAGAAAGCACTATGTTGCTTTCGTTAATAGGCCTGGATTTCATAAAAACATAATTTTACTCTCTTACTAATGGACATACCTACAGCAATTTTAGTGATCATAAAAAAATCAATCTTGAGATTTTGAAGGAACTACGTCTTTCAGTAAAAAATGTTGATATCATTTGGATGTTTGTCCGTCTATGTGTCTGTGGTCTGTACATATCACTGAAGAAAAATTTAATTAACCGATTTTATGATATTTGATGTGTAGGTCTGGTTTTCCCTTGTCAAGAGACCACCATTTTTTATAAAAAAGTTCTTAAAGCAACTACGTTTCACAAAAAGAAAACTGTTAAAATCTAAATTTTTCAAAATCAGGGTAACATCTTTAAAAAAAATGTAATCTGTAAGTATCCAAACAAAATTTATGGGTCGATATAGAAATTTACAGTTCAGAAGTAAATCAGAAAAAAACAAAAACCAGTTATGACCATTGTTGTGTTTGATTATTTATTCTGAAATCATTAATTCTTCTTTTTAAAATTTTGCATAATGTTTTAAGTTATGAATTTTCATACATGAATAAAAATTGAACAAAACCAGATAAAAATAGGTAAATTTTCCTGATTATTTTTCACAGTGTTCTTGGAAAAATAATTGGATTTATAAAATTTTTTGAATGTTTCTATACCATTTATCTTGTACTTTAAGAAATAACTTAACACTAAATTTAGAAACTGATTTATTTTAATTTTAGAAATCCAGTACTAACAAAACATTTTATAAAATTTATTTAAATCTCATATTATACTCTCCATAGAAGTACATTCTGCAAAGAAGAAATAGAACAGACCTGGAAACAAAGATGTCTAAATGTGTGTAGCTCTTTGAAAGGCATAAATAAAAAAAAATGTACAATTCAAGGGATATATTCAGATTCAGCATACAATTTTTAATAGGTTTGATATTTTAAATGTCCTGTTCAACCAAATACTCCAAAATTTAAAATATTTCTCTTTAAAGACTCAAAAACTTTAAGTTCTTGAATTCCAGTGTCACATTCAGATTCAGTGCACAATTTCCTTTAAACTTGATACTCCACTTGAAATAACAAGCACTTAACCCTTTTTTGAAAATGTTCACCACACTATAATTTTTTTCTAACCCCCACAATTTTTTAACAATAATGCTAAAGTACAAAAAGATTTAATTCAAGTAGTTTTGGTTTAGTGTTATAAATTTTAAGTCAATCAATTGAGCCATTCTCATGTTAATCATGTTGACAGATTTCATGAAACACATGTAGATAGACAGACAGACAAAATTTGAAATTTTTTTGGAAATCAATTCTGAAAATATGCATATAAAAATTTTTCATTTTGAAGCATTTTTAACAATTTTCAAATTTTGGTTCAATTTGATTCAAACATGGCAAAAAAAATTTAATATGGAAGTAGCTTAGACAAGTTCATTATCCAGCAAAGTTCGTTCAACAGTGTTGAAATGGTGACCATTTCAAATCTCTAAGAGAGCATTAGTTTTGTGTAACATTTTTTTTTTTGAAAATCCAATCATAATCAGTGTTAAAAACTGCATAAATTAGCATGACAGTGGTTAGAGTTCATTTTTGTATTTTCAGTGTAATTTGAAAGTTTAAAGTGTAAACATGCAAATTTTAATGGTGATTGTGATGGTGATAGCAGAATTTTAAGAAAGGTAAGTTAAAGAAAAATACTTTTGAAAATTTGTTTCTATCATGTTAGGTGCATGATATGGTTATTTAATAAAGAAGTTAAATAAATAAAATAAAAATAAATAATTTATTGTAATAATAATTATTAGGAAGTGCTATGTGTGTACTGCAAACTACATAACATAATAATATTAATATTAAATTAATATTTCGTATTAATTTTAGGAAAAGGTGAAAGTATCTGGGATAGGTTCGTCCGCAAAAATCCCAGCCCAATAAAAGATGGTGCTACTGGGGATATCGCTGATGATTCATACCACAGGTATAAGGAAGATGTTAAGCTTCTGAAAGATGCTGGGGTAAGATGTTGCATATGATTAAAACAATATTTCATTAATTACCACCATGATTAATGGATAGCTGATTATAGAATTTTTTGTCATATTTACAAAGATTGTTCTTATTTACAACACATTTAGTACCGTAAATACTTTTTCATGGCCATTTATTTAACATTTCCATGCAAATCTTGCAATGCTCGATCAAAAGCCTCAAGCAATTTTTTACATGCCATCATGCATATATCCCAAACAATGAGTTTACTTTTTTGTAATACTTTATATTAATTTTCAGCCTGGGCAAGTATTGTAATGGTGTGTGGTTGCAAGTAATGTACTAAAAACCTTCGCAGGAGTGTACTCAAAGATGTGTGAAAATTTGAGCTCAATCGGTGCATAACTTTTTGAGTTCTTGAAGCGTACACACACACACACACACACACACACACACACACACACACACACACACACACACACATATATAAATTATTATTTTTTATAGTAATTAATAATAGTCTTATGATTTTATACAAATATGAAAAAACTGCATGTCATTTCTTTTTCAAAATCTTACTGGAGCATTACCTCTTCCCTGGAACTTGTTCATAAATCTAAACTGATTTTTTTTCAAAACATCTTAAATTTTTTTATTATTGCAAATTTGGTGGGCAGAATTAAATACTACTAATACCTTCTTACTCATAAAATTAAACAGCTGTTCTTTCTTTTCAGTTTGACTTCTACAGGTTTTCCATTTCTTGGCCTAGAATTCTACCGAGAGGGGAAATCAATGAAATCAACCAAAAAGGAATCAATTATTACAACAACCTTATCGATGAATTATTAGCAAACAAAATAGAACCAATAGTAAGTATACATACTATGAATTATAATAATTTTTGTTAATTATTGTTAGTAAATAGCCTAGAATTACCCAAAGTGTACAGACCTGAACAAGTATAGACGTATGAATCTGGGATATAGCTGACCTATAGATGAAAAAAATGCAGGAGACAAGGATATGTGTGAACAAAATTTACAAAGAAGTCTATTTTAGGACAAAAATATTTGACATAGTATCTATAGCAAACTAAACAGTGTACACACACATATAGTATATGTATATTTTCTTTGTCAAAAATATATTGTTATTAAATAAAAATATTTTTGGTATTAATAAACTGTAATATATGAAACTTAAGAAATCTAATGTAGCCTATAAAATATGAGGCTTGTCTAAAAAGTATCCAATCTTGAATTTTTCCATGCACAGTAGTAATGTTAGGGTGGCGCCACTGTGAACAATGGAGGGAAATAGCTTAATGTGCATTCTTGAATTTGTTTTCCACACTTGAGTGTACCAGTTGCTCTCTGCTGGCCATAAATTGATTTATTGTCAAAATTGTTCGTTGGTAAAGTGTGTGTTGATAGATTTGCATACTGCAATAAATTTTCATTAAAGATATTTCTTTCCCAGGTGACAATATACCACTGGGATCTGCCACAGACTCTTCAAGACTTGGGTGGTTGGACAAATGATCTGATCGCAGATTACTTTGAAGACTATGCATATGTTGTGTACTCAAACTTTGGAGATCGGGTAAGGAAATAAGTTAAACTAAAATTTTTATATTAAAAATATGTGTTAAATTTGTGCATTTTTAGTGTTACTTGCTCTTTAAATACTCTACTGCAATCAGTACCAGGATGTCTTTCCTCAAAAAGTCCAGTTCTGGAAGGTAACAGTGATGAACTTAAGGAAAAGTTTTGAATTTCTTTACAAGTACCTTATTTAAAAAAAAATCATTGGAAATGAGCTACTGGAGTGGTCATGATGGTAAGACCCAGACCTAAGACCTTGAAATGAGTGCTGAATTCTAGTTACGCCACTATTGTGGTTAGTTTTAAGTCATGATCTTAAGTAATTTTCTTTATGTTTCTTGTGTGTGCAATTTTGTAAGCAGATATAGTAATATAATTTTTTTAATATATTTACTTTCTCTAACTGAATTTTGTGAGAGATGTTTGAAAGTAATAAGACTAATTTTTATTATTTTGTCAAAATTTACTATAAATAATAATAAAAATAAAAATAATGATGACAACAACAATGCCAACGCCGACTACAATTACAAGTACAACTACGATATGAGCATGACTACAACTTCAATGACGACGGCAATTTGTTTGGCAATTAGTTCATTTGTTTATATATCATCTATATTTTATGTCAGTTAAACTAATGACTGGATTTTGGGATTAATGGCAAAGAAAATGTTTATTGCAGTCAATTTTTAAACCTATGACCTTAAAGTGTGCAAGTTTAGAGATGCAGCAGACTGACCAGTGCTTAACACCTCTGATACACCATTTCCCATTAGCACATCACATAGTAATAAAAGTAAAATATTTTAAAATATAGCAGTAATAACAACTGCACAAACCACAAAAATATTATGGCAAGAAAGTGTTAGACATTTTCTAACTCAAAAGAGTTTATTTCATCAACGTTCGGAATATTCTAAACCTAAAAAGAAATCATAAATTAAAATTTGTCTGGTATTAAGAAAGTTAATTTCTCTTATTAACATGAATTTCATAAATTACATTCTATTTTTAGGTAAAAAAATGGATAACCATTAACGAGCCTACAATCATAAACCTTGGTTATAGTGGCACAATGTTGGCACCAGGTTTAGTGTTGAATGGAAGTTCAGAGTATTTAGTAGGACATAATATTCTCAGAGCTCATGCTAAAGCTTACAGGCTTTATGACCGTTTGTTCAGAAAGAAACAAAAAGGTTAGTATACTACGTTAAATTTCAGTTGGTGTATTACTGTCCCTGCTCCATATCAGTTTTTTTCTCAGATGTAAATTTTATTGTTATTTATTTATTTATTACATTAATTTTTTTGAGGTTAAGAAGTTTGGTGGCTCCTGATATAAAAGGATCTACTCTACAACTAAGCGTCTTGCATTATAGTTATACTTGTGCCCTCAATTAATTTTAGCAGTACACTGAACAGCTCATTCTGCTAGAAGTTCTCTGGGTCCTGGAAAAAACAGTCTTTCCTTTGCTTCCTGCTTGCAAGAGCATCACTATATAAATTATCATATGATGAGGTTATGGGGTATAGAGCAATGGCATGTAGATTTCTTTTCCTACCTGCATAACATATACATAGCTTCTCCATGGTAATTCTTATCCTATTCATGTGCACCCTCAGATTATAGTGCACTGCAGTAATGAGTTCAATGGTTTTCCTGAGTTGCCCTTTTCCCAGGATTTGTTGGTTTTCTTACTGATTTGTAATGTCTATTCCCCTCTCCTACTGCAGATTAGGTATGTCCTAGCATCCTTAAAGTCTGCTTAAATTCATTGCTTGTGGCACCCATGGAATTAGATACATCACCAGTTCCCTGCCATTTCATGATATTTTCCTCCAGTCCAATTTTTGCAAGGTTTGTTTTCAGCACACAAAATCTCACACAAATATAGTGAAATAAAATGTCTACCTTTAAAGATACTCACATGCATATTATCTGACTAAATTAAATCTGGAGGTTGCCAGCCACCTAGGCTTAGACATGCACTGTTTCACCTTAACTTGAGATGAAGAGATTTAACCCAAGGGCAAATAGAAGAAGGAATGTTAGATCTAGTTAGGGCACTTTGGGACCCATACTTACAATGTGCAAGCCCTGAAAGGAGATTCATATATGGCCTACATTTATAAAACTGAACAGCATTTTTGTTGTCGAAGAACTTGAAGATACCAAAGTTAATATTTTTAAGTTTGACAAGATAATGTTTTGTCGCAAAACATGAATTCTAATTTCTCACAATATAATACAATAAAATACAGATTTCATGAAAAATCGATCTTGTGATTCTGATAGATTTTGGTCTCCAGAGTCCAAAAGTGGTTTTGGCTTGTATGTCTGTCTGTGCCAATCACAAAAGACTAATTGAATCAACCAATTTCGTTCAAATTTGTTATTCATGTATACTTTTTACTTATCTCAAAACCATTTAAAAAAGTTCATCTATTTTGGTAAAAAATCTTAAAACTTGAATTTTGTCAAAACTAATTCATCAAAATCATATTGGTAGTACACTAATATTACAATAAACTTCTTTGTTTTTAATGAACAACTCTTAAAATATGTGATTGTAAATTAAATTAAAAAATAATAATTTATAGAAACTACATTACTTTCCTATAATTACAAATTATATTCCATTTGACACTGAATACATGTTAAGATTTTGATAAACACAATTGTTTAGTTACATAAAATGTTCAGGTCAGGTTGGAATAACTTTGGTGGGTGAAAATTTTATTCCATTAAACAACACCGAGGAGAACAGACAGGCAGCTGAAAGAGCATTTCAATTTAATGTAAGTATTACATACAAATAATACATGAATGTTATATTATCTGTAAGTTTATGTTGTGATAAGTTTATAATTGCAGTGAAACATCTATTAACCATTAGGGTCATATCCGTTAATTAAAGATGCCGCCTCGGTGGTCTAGTGGATAGCGTACTAGGCTTTCACCCCGAGGATCCGGGTTCGATTCCCGGTGAGGGCTTGGCATTTTCATACGCTATAAATCATCCCACCGTCTGCATTAGCCCAAGTGTGCACAATAGTCGGACGTTAAAAAAAAAAAAAAAAAAAAAAAAAAAAAAAAAAAAAAAAAAAAATCCGTTAATTAAATAGAATGGACCTAACACAACATCCATTGCATATGATAACAAAGGATAAAAACGTCCACAAAATGGAAATACAAACTGTATTACATGTATTTTATTTTTACAGAAACAAAAGATACAAAATTTACAATAAGTATAGTACAGCCCCTCTTTTGTATTAACAGGGTTTATATTTTCAAAGTACTTGTAAATAACCCTAACCATAAAAATTAAGTGTGATTTAAATACATAATACATAATAATAACAAGGCAAACAACTATGTACAAGCCTATATTCATTATTCATGCTATTTACTTCTTTATAATTTGCTTTGGATGATATAATGGTAGCCTATTACTGTAATGTATAGTTTGTTTTGTGTTCTAACTGATAGGAACAACAGATCGATTGATTCTTTAGAGATTATGAGGTTTAGTGATCCTTGGCACCCAAACAAATGATCTACTTTGCAATTAAACCCTTTGGATTCCAATTCAGTAAACTGGTTATGTCAATGAGTTTTAGCAGTCCAATAACTTCTGTTGGTTATGGAAGTTCAAAAACCTTTGTCTCCTGCTGGAAAAATCTTTACAATCATAAATTATATTTTTTATCAACACACTGCTTCTCCATAGAATAATGTTTTGGAGTCATCAATTCTGTCATCATAACCCTATAAGTATTGTGTTCTCATATCTAAGGCTTGCTCTCTGTGAGGTAAGGATGGCTGGAGGTTGTTTTGTATCCATTCCAAAAATAATTGTCCTCTTTAGTCATGCAGCCTTTAGTGTATGTTGTTCCATCTGGGCTTTGGATGAAGGGATTTAACCCAAGGGTAGATAGATGAAGATTAGATCCAGCTAGGGCACATATATAGTGACTGTTGCAGTTGTCACACATAATTTTATATATTCATGTGTTTTTTACAGCATTTCCCTGAGTTTTAAATCATAGGAATCTGCAAATGTTATTACAAGGGTGTTTCAAATATAAACTGGAATTTTGCTATAAAAAATTTTATTATTAAGTTACAGAGCTGACATTTTTTACAGTTTTTCTAGATAGTCTCCATCACACTCTACACACTTTTGCCACCTCTCCGGAAGCTTTCGGATGCCTTTTTCATAAAAATCTCTCGGCTTGTCATAACCATTCATTCACGAAGGATTCTACCTCCACATTGCTTTCGAATCGCAGTCCGCCAAGTGCCTCTTTCAATGGACCAAATAAATAGTAGTCACATGGCAACAAATCGGGACTATAAGGAGAGTGTTCCAGTGTTTCCCAACCCAATTTGTTCAATGTTTCCATCGTAAGTAATTTCTGCTCAAAATTCAGAAGTCTTGGCACCCATCTGGCTGAAATTTTGCGTAACCGAGCTGTTCATGAATTATTTGCTTAATACTACCTACGCTGATGCCCAAATTTTCAGCCATATCGCGTACAGTACTGTGTCGGTCTTCCAAGATAAGTTTTTCTACAGTGCTGACGTTGTCATCGGTAACACTTGTTTTGGGGCGCTGCGCATGTGGCAAGTTTGCCACCACTTTTCGGCCTTTTCGGAAAGCGGAACACCATTCATACACTTGAGTCTTGGAGAGGCACTCATCCCCGAACTGCTCGAGTAATTTTCGATAAATTTCCACAGATTTTACATTATCTTTGACCAAAAAACGAATTTTGATGCGTTGCACAACATACACAGGTACATTCTTCTCGTTCATGGCTATAACTACACTAACAAGCGAGGTTACACGCTCCCGGCTATTCTCTATGCTTTGTAACAGACCAGTCTAACATCCAGTGCAGCCACTTTTACGACACTAAATTTTTTGCGCGTTTATTCAAAAATTCCGGTATATATTTGAACCAACCTCGTAGTTGTGCTGAAGGCAATAATATTTATATGCTTAAGTACATTAGGAATTCAGGAAAGGTATTTCTATAATCTGTTGGCACAAATTTTTCATTGGTTTGTTTATTTAAAACTGTGTTAAATTTGTTATGGTGTTTTATGTGGAAACTTTATTACCATTGGCTATGACTGTGTTTTATAGTATTAAACTCTTCCTAAAAATCCTCAAGTTCGACTGGTATAGTTAATTTATGGACGAAACTATTGTATGCTACTAATTTCTGAGAATGTGAGTGGTATGAATTTTGAGGCTAACCTGAGGTCCTACACATACACAACAAGGGAAGATTTATGGATGCTTTGCAACTGAACACTACCTGTGGTTCAGGAGTATCAGTTAGTTTTAAGACAGCATGGTGCTCACCTCATATTAAAATATTTATTGTAATGTTTTATGTAATATGTGTTGTAAGTTTTTTATGCAAATTTTAATACATTGACAACCTGCTAGGTGTGAGTTCTGAAAATGGCAACTTAGGCTCGAAACATGTCAATAGGATGTAACTGAATCAAGTCATAGACAATTAAATAGATTAAGTTTCTAAAAGATACACATATGTTTCTAGACTGGCTGGTTTGCTCATCCAATTTACAGCAAAACAGGAGACTATCCTCAAATAATGAAGGCTACTATTAAGAAGAACAGTGCGTTGGAGAACAGAAGGAGGTCTAGGTTGCCTCGTTTTACACCAGCAGAAATAAAGGACCTTAAGGGTAAATTATCTTAAACTGTGTATTTAAGGTACAGTAGACTTGATTTTAATTCAAATTTTATGTTTTTAAATTCTGTAGGCAAAAATCAAAGCTAAATTGGTGTGTGTGTGTGTGTGTGTGTGTGTGTGTGTGTGTGTGTGTGTGTGTGTGTGTGTGTGTGTGTGTGTGTATGTGTGTGTCAATAATGCACCTCTCTTACTGATAAACAATATGGCCAACACTATAAAATTTGGCAAATGTTAGGGAGAAAAATATAGGGATTAATGACAAAAAAATATTTAGAGATCAGAAGGGCAAATTTTTGTTTAATGCTGGACACCTTTTGGAAGTAGAAGTAATACCGATTTCAAACATATATATATATATATATATATATATATATATATATATATATATATATATATATATATATATATATATATATATATATATATATTATTTATAAATAAAGTGTTTAAAAAGAACCACTAGACCTAACCAAAAGTAAATTTTCACATCACCTCCATTTTACTTTTGAAATTTTTGGTCAGAAAAAATTATAAAAACTTTAAAAACGTAGTTTTGATTAAAACAGAATAGAGTTTTTCAGGATTTTAGGATATTGTTCAATTTTCGTATTTATGAACTTCAAAAGGATTGTATTTTGTAAAATTCACAAACTAGATGTTTTTTATGCTGCTCGATCTTTCGCATAAATAGACCAGTCGTTGAATCTGAATTCTTTTGAATAATCTAAATTGATATGAAATTCAGACAGTAATAAAATAGCTGAAAGAACAAAATTTATGTAGTGTCGATGTGTGCTTTATCCTGAGGGTGGATGCTACCTACTCAGGGGTAGAAATTAACCATTCAACATAACTACAGAAATCAATAGAGGAACAAATTCTAAGTAAAAAGTTTTACACAAATTTATTTCATTCAGTCAATACTTTTTGAGTTATTTATTGTTAAAAATTTTATGAACGATTTTTCATGAATAACTCAAAAAAACATATGTTTTATGAAATATACTCTATTGAACAAAAATGAAGCTCATAAAAAAAAATATTTATTTATACAGATGCAATATAATGAGTTATGATGAGTTGAAGGTGACTTCTTCTCCGCTGAAAACTGAAGAAGAATTTAACGTTAAATATGGAAAATGGAAATTTTTTCAGGGAAAACATGTACAATATTTTTCAAAGAAATGAGCTTTGGTAGAAGTTATTAGCATAAAAACTAACAGAGTTATGACTAAAACAAAACTATTTAGTCGCTTTTTCAAAAAAAAAAAAAAAAAAAAAAAAAAATGTAAAAAAATCAATGGTTTCAATTTAATTACTTTAATTAAAAAGTTCAGATAAATATTTCAGTAACCATAATGTTAATTATAAGAGGTATTTTAAAGGTTTAAAATATTGTAATTATAAATTACATTACAAAATTTGAAGGCATTTTAATTCATCATAAATGTACAAATGTATCACTAAAACATTTCAAGCTGTTGAAAACTATTCTTTTTAAAATTTCATCATAAAGGCTGGTTTTTGAGGATTGAAATATAACATAAAATTATAAATTATATTGTAAACAGTAAAAGGATATTAATTCATCATAAATATTCATTATAAATATATCATACAATATTTTAAGATGTATTTATAATTTTATCATAGGGGTTGATGTTTGAGGGTTGACACATTGCAATAAATTATAAATTATATAATAAAGAGTGAAACCAATCCTTAGGAACAAAAACACTAGATTAAAATTTAAAGAAGGAACAAAAAGAGTTGCCTTTTACTCTGGAGAAAGTTAGACTACAGAGATCTATAAGACTGAAAACATATTGGGAGAATCTTAAAAACCTAAAAGAACCAAAGTTGAAAGCCCAAAAGAACCAAAATTTACTAAATGTGCTCCATTGAGGGCTTAAAATTAAAAAAGAGTGAAATGATTTTAATTCATTACAAATGCTCCATTAAAACATGTCAAGATATTGAAAACTATATTTTTTAAATTTCGTCATAAGGGGTTGTTTTTAAGGGTTGAAATGTTGTAATGTTATCATAAATTATGTTCAAGAACATATAACAATATTTACTCTACATATTCAAATATGATTTTAATCTATTAAATGTATAAGACTATAGTTTTATATACATATAAAGTCTATAGTATATAGGACAAGGGGTGGTTTTCACTCCTTGAAAATAAAAGCATACATCAGGAAAATATAATTTTTGACTTAGAGGATAAGATAAGCTTAATTACAAATTTTCATAAAAATCGATTTTATTCAAAAACATTCAAAGGTAGAACCCAATATTTGTTCTCACTGTCTAGTCTGCATCATGACAGTGCTGAAGACACAAATATCAACTGGTTCATTTAATTAATATTTTATATTTCACATTCATCACTGTAAGAATCAAAATATAATTATGATACTAATTTACAAAGTCATAACACAGGATACATATTTTGACCCTCTATACATGCTTTAAAACAATGTTCTTGGCCATTTTGTTCTAACATGTATTGTTAACTTCATAAGATATTTCTATATTAGTAACACTAAGCTACAAACTTTTACTTAGGATCTTCCGATTTCTTTGGTTTGAACCATTATAGTTCAAGCATGGTTTCACCTAAGACAAAGCTCATCAGTACAGACTCTTACTACGCTCGTGATATGATGGTGGATACGCAACCAGATCCAAAATGGAAAACATCTGATGCAGTTACGTGGTTTTATGTATGTATAATTTGTGTTATTTCAAACTTAATACATAACTGACTTCTAAGTATGACTATTTAAAATAATTTTATTGTTTACTGCAATTAAATTAATTGTTAGTATCTCAGAATCAAATTTCATATGAAAATTGAAAATTGTGTATCAAGTAGTTACAGTCTGAGTTATTAATAATATTTTTAAAAAAACTTTATTTGTTGAGATATTTATGTCCTTGATAGTTTTAAAAATGTATGCTACAGTTTATTTAATTCTGTACTACAATAAAAAATAAGTTAACCATTTTAAATTCTTATGTGTTATTGTGTGTGTGTGTGTGTGTGTGTGTGTGTGTGTGTGTGTGTGTGTGTGTGTGTGTGTGTGTGTGTGTGTGTGTGTGTGTGTGTGTGTGTGTGTGTGTGTGTGTGTGTACAGTAGTAGCTGGTTATTGTGAGACATTGGGTGTTGGATGTTTTGAACATAATAAGCAGCGAATGGTATTAAGAGCAGATTAAGCCCAAGAGGCTGGAATCGTTGGCATGGACAAAACATAAGTTAGATGCATTTTAAAATTTTTGTTTATACAATGGATAAGTTCTTTTAGCAAATTACTGTAGTTATAATTAGAAACAGTAAAATATTATATAAACATTTAATATAAAAATTATGTTAAAACTAGCCTACCTAGAATGTTACATATTTACAACAAGTAGGCTAATATTTACTACAGACATCTTAATTACGTGTGATAATGATCAGAATAGGTATAAGAATTAAATTATGATTTTTTTCAAAGGAAGTTTGTTTAAACCTCATTAGTAATGGTAACACATTATCTACAGATTGACTTTTCCCTTCTCTTTTCCTTTTCCAGCCATTAGAAAGTTGAATTGAATTCTCCAATTTCTCCCCCCTTTTTAAGCAGTCCACTTAAAGTAGACTTGAGGAATGTTCAATTTGGCAGCCTTTCATGAAAATAATTTTTAAATTTAATTTGTCAAACTTTTTCAGATTTTTAATTTTTCTTCAATATTTATATCACTTTTTTTAAGAACACTGGACATTTTCAAGCAGAATTTTTGCCAATGCACAGTTCCTCTGTGGTATAACGTTATTGGCTGTCAGCCTTCCAGTCTTGCAGAATGGTTTCCATCAGCCCTGTAGAGGTTATGTTTCTCAACCCCAATGAGGTCTTCTGCTTCTAGGTTTAATTGGATACTCCTTTACTATCACCTCTTTTATTCTCAGTTTATGATGTTATGCTTCTGATAAATGTTTGTAGACGGCCTTATTGATTTGAAATTTTTGACATGATCTCTTACTTCTTCCATTGAAGATTGGGTAGGTCTACCTGGCAACCCCACTGCCTGCTGCAATTCACTGCTTGCAGAAGGTTCGATAGAGTCCCAGTTTCCTCTTTTTCAATGCTATTTTCACTTTCCAGATTCACTTTTGCTAGTTATCCTGGGTTTTTGGGTTTTGATGGTTTATTCCAGCCATCAAAATTCTGCTAGTAACTAGGGAAATAAAATAATCACACTACAAGCCAGCATTTAAAGGTAAGGCTGGATGAAAAATTAAGCTTATTCTGTATCCAGAGCATACATACTTATAACTAAGCTCTTCCTTAGCCAAATAATTAATTAAAAAATAATTAAACAAATTCTTTTACAGGTTGTGCCGGCAGGTTTAAGACAAATGTTGAATTTTATTAAAAACAATTACAACAATCCTCCGGTACTTATAACTGAAAATGGATATGGAGATTCAGGCAGGACTGATGACTATGAACGAATCGATTTCTACCAAGTAAGTGATTATACAGGAAATATCAAGCCTTCAGCATTTGTTTATTAGTATCATGAGTTTAAACAATATTAGCAGTTCAAAGCATAGTAGACCACAGTATATCCTTAATTAATACACAGAGTGCTCCATGACAGCATGACTATAAAAAAATTGCTGGTCCAACTGTTTTGAAAATATTATATCCTTTCTCCATAAAGTGGTCAAAATGATCATCAAGATATCTGTGTGCTGCGATTATTTTTGATATTGTCATACAGTGTAACACCAGTTACAGGAAATAAAGAGGGGACTGGTGTTACACATATGTTCTTGTGTAATATAAGCTACCTAAAAAGAAAGAAAAGCAAGCTCCAACGAATGAAGCAATACTGGGCTACGAGGAAGGCACAGAACATTAAAAAGTGATTAATTTAGTATATTATACAATATACACTGGATATTATTGTATATTTGTATATATCATAATTGTTACCTACTATTTCAGGTAACAAGTTTTTGATTAATACTGTTTGTACATAATTAATTTCAGAAAGTTTTGAAGGTCCAGTGATTCTAGCCTCTTTTTTTAGGCTATACATGACTCATGTTCTTTATTAAACTTAAAAATTACATATTCAGGCTTACATCAGTAAACCGTTTACTATACTATAGTGTAATAAACAATTATATTGCTTATATACTTAATAAAACAATACATTAATATATAAATACATTAACATGTATAGGTCATAACATATTAATTATTTATTTTAAAAAATCAGTAATTTTGTATATTGCAGTATAACCAGTAATATTCTGATTATAAATGTTAAATATAACCTAAGAATGACAAAAATTCTCCTACATTTGTAAATGGTAAATAGAAATAAAGATTCATATTTATAAATCCAAAATATTCCTTCAACTGCTAAAAAAAAGTACACTGTAATGACAGCTGGTAACTAATAAGGATGTCAGTGTTATGGGGTGGTGGTGCAAGTTTACAGTTTAAACTCAGATATTTAGACTTGGGAGTCTAAATACCCAGTGGCTAAAATACCACTACTCTTCTTCTCTACTAACCCGTGCAATATCGCCCTTATAATCCTGTATATTTTATTATTTCTTTGTCATTTTTTTTGTGACAACTGCAAATGCGTTTCAGGTAACCCAGGTTTCAACTGACCTTAGTTCGGTTAACCAAGTCTTTAGTTGTTCACCGATTAATAAACGTATAAGAATTAGTTTGTATATGTTTACCAATTTACTCTGAAATGATTACAAATTTTGCTGAACCAGTTATGTTCTGATTATAAATGTTAAATATAACCTAAGAATGACAAAATTAGCATACATCTGTAAATAGTAAATAGAAATAAAGGTTCATATTTATAAGGCCAAAAAATGCTTTCAACTGCTAAAAACTAAAAAGTGTATCTCAGACCATCTCTCTTCTCCAAAATTATTCCATATCTAGGGACTGTCTCCTTGCTTATATTATAACTTAGCCTACAGACTTGGTCATATTTTAACACTTGTAATTTATTTTAAAAAAGTTCTTACTAATGTTAACAATTGTTTCCAGAGCTACATGTCAGAAATGTTAAAGGCAATTTACATAGACAAGTGTAATGTAACTGGTTATACTGTATGGAGTCTTATGGATAACTTTGAATGGGGTCTTGGTTATACGTAAGTACAAAGAAATAATTTGTAGTTCTTAAATTAAGAAGTTTTAACACCTAAATTCAATGAGTGGACAGTTGTGGACACATAAAAGATCTTTAAACATTCTTAAAAATGTAGTTTGAAGTTATAAACAAGAAAACTGGCCTTTAATGTACAGTAAATGCTACATTATTTATTTATAAATCTCTGATGAAGAAAAAAAAGCAAGATCACAACGAATGAAGCAATACTGGGCTACGAGGAAGGCACAGAACATTAAAAAGTGATTGATTTAGTGTACCCCAAAGTTGGGTGAAACAAATAAAGAGAAATGCTACATTAAATTTTTTTTACTCTGTTCTCTAAACTTTATACATAATTTGAAATAATTATAGCAGTTTGGTTTTTTTTTATAGTGTAATTTATTCTAAATATAAAATAAGCTTTTTACTTATATAATTAGCAGAGTTTGTAAATTATATGCGGATTATCTGCAGTGCCTGTGCTACTCCAATATCGCAGATAACCTGGAGTTCTTATAAATGAGTCCTTGTCAGGTAAATGAGTGAAACTTATTTTAATATGGCATGAAGGTTAATGGCTTGTGTTATGTTTTTACACAACCACATGTTCAAGGTGGTTTTTTTATGTGATTTTCAAGTTACCTGAAAATTATATCATAATTGGTTTCACAGTGGCAAGTGGAAGTCAGGAATGTATAATTTTACACATTATATGTGTTGTAGGCTCCGGGGAAAATATTGAAGGCACGGTCATTGACCAGGTCAGCTGCAGGCTAGTGAGGCACTCTTCTGGTTCAGAATGATGGAGAAATAAGAAGTATGTTTCTTCTTTGAATTTGGCTGGATTTTTCCTATTTACACCTGAGAAAGTTGTGTCTTGTAGAGTTGTTCTGGGTGTTGGCAAGCTGTTGTATAGTTGTTTTGTAATGCTTGGTCTTCCTTGATGTTTTGCCAAATGATTTCAACCTTTATTTATGCTCAAAATTATGGTTGAAACCACAATTTCTCAGAAATCCATTGTTAAAACTAGAGAAATAATACATCAATCAGGATGAAGCTACTGTGCCTGGGAGATGCGATGTAGTGCGTAGGTTTAAATGATGTGGTGTCATTTTATTTTACACCTGGGCATAAAATATAATAATCTTGCATACTTTAGACCTTATGTACACAAGCACTGTAAACCAGTCAGAAGCAAGTATTGTTTTATGAAAAAATTGTGAACTTGGTTTGCAGATGTAGGCTGTTTGAAAGCCAGGAATTTAGCGCAGATGTTTTCCGGTGTTAGTAAATGGAACTTGTTATGTAACTCAGTTCCTATTATATAAACATGATGACATATGTTAAAGTAAATGTTGATGTACATGATATAATCAATTAGAATAAAGAGCATTACTCGGTAAAAAGGTAAATAAAACACTGTGCTATACTACTATATCAAAACAAAGAAAGAAAGAAATACACTAACAGAAAATTTTAGTATTATGTAGATTACTCACTAACAACAGGAAGTAACAGTAAAAACTGGTCTACTATACCTTTTAATTTTTTTTCCAAATTTTTGATTAAAACAGACAACTTGTTTGCTAGGGAAGTGAAACAACCTTCTACCTTCCTACTGCCTTATAAACATCACAAAAATGACATAAGTACAAATGATTGACACAGTAAAAAACAATGTAATAGTGATGTAAGTACAGGTAACCCAACATAAGTCGAGATACAGCTGTATTTATTTATAGTATTGGAATTTTGTATCATTAAAACTTGTTTTAAGAAATATTATTTTAAACGAAAAAATAATAGTTCTCTTTTTTCAGGGCCAAATTTGGTATAACATACGTAGACTTCGATAGCCTTGAGCCAAAAAGGACACCAAAGTTGTCATATTCCTATTTTAAACAGGTACTGAAGTATAGGCAGCTGCCCATTGTAAATAATTCACAGTTCAGAAACAAGCAGCACAATCGTGGATTAGATGGTTTCATTTTTGAATAGGCCCCAAAAATATGTACATATAATAAATACCCTTAAATTGTACAACTTTAACATTGGTTATTGAAATCATAAAATAAATCGAGTAAAAAACATAACACCAACTCTGTCACATTCAATATTTCCCTAAAAGCATCAAACCAGAAACTTTTTGGCTTATAATATCTCAAAACCAAATAGTTGGATTTAGCTAAATATTTTGCTAAAAAAGATTTGTGACTCAAAACATTGTACCAAATTTTAAATGAAATAATATTTATTAGTTAAAAATTAAAACTAACCTGAAGGCAGTCAGACTTTGTTTTTATTTCTGTACTGTAATTTTTTAATTTAAAATCTGCTAAAATAAATTTAATTATTTTCATTCATAACTTCATTCATGACCAAAGCTTAAACAAAATCTGATGAAGCAATTTTTTGAAAATACACAGTTTAAAAACTTTTTTAATAGTTTTTGGACTGCATTTTTCAGGGCAATCCAGGGGTCACATTCATTTTATTTGGGTACACATGGACTAAATTTGAGCTATCCAAATTTTAACCACTTCATAGAGGAGGAACATAACATTTCCAATAAAGTTGGCCCAGTAACATTTTACGTAAATATTACAGTTAATTGTTAAATTGGCGGAAAAGTTATGTGTCAGAGCACTGTCATGGACAGGTGATCTGGCAATTGTTTAAGAATATCCTGCAAAGTCTACTGTTCTTTGAACTACTAACTAACAGATAGTTATTTAGAGGTTATAAGGTTTGATAGCTTTTGGTACATGACCAAAGGGTCTACTTGTACAACTAAGCCTCTTTGGTACTAGTTCAGAAGACTAGTTTCCTCAATGAGTTTAAGTGTCAACTGACTAGCTCATTCAGTTGGAGATCCTCAGGGACCTGGAAGACAAATACCCATTGCCACCTACTGACAAGAGCCTCACAATCGTAGACAATATGACCTGCAGTTTTCTTATCCTGCATAGCCTAGTAACTGTTTCTCAGTGGTATAAATTCCTAATTTAATTAAATACACCATAAAACCACAGTGCTTTGTAATGAGTTCCATAGTTTTTTTGAGTTTATCTCTGCACTATCCACCTAAAGACCACCTAGAGGAAACCATTGCAATAGATTTTTCAGGCTGACAGCCATCCAGTATGATTTCCCATCATCCCTGTCACACAGCAATATATGGGTTGTGTTTCTTATACACAAGATTTGATCTCAGTTGCAGGTATTCTGCACTAGATTTAACCAGGGAGCCTGTGCAAAATTTTTCACTATAAAAGTTTTAAGTAAATACAGCCTTTTGAATATGAGTAGTCATTGGGGGGGATAGTTGGAAGGGAAGGAAAATGTGTTTAAAAAATAAATCGAAAAACGATCGGCTTGAAATATAAATCATAAATTGATGACTCATTGACTGTAATATTTACATTAATTAGTTGTTAATTCGAAATTGTAATATTAAAATACAAATAAGTAAATAAATGTGAAATTTTAGAACATTGTTTGCTTCTTACCTGGTATATCACGAAGTCCACAATAACCTCAAACTGTACTTCACAAAGTTCACAATAATATCTAACTGTATTTTAACATTTTAATTGTACTTCATATTTTACGATGTTTGTATTAACAATAGCTAAATGCATGATGGAAGGAGAAAACACAAATATATTTGTGTAAAAACCTCTAATACATTTGTTTGATATTCGAAAATCTTGTCCCAGCTTGTACGATGGGCAAGGATGAACATGGGACTGTCAGTAGGGCCACATAACTTATATGTTTAATGACTTTTAAGTAAACATTGAAATTGTTCTAAGCATGTTATGCAAAAAAAGGCATTTTTTTTGTGGATTGTCTAATGGGATTGTCTATTTGTGATTAATTAGTTAGCTTTGTAAAATATACAAAATATTGTCTGATTTGTGCATGATGCCATTTTGCCTATAACATTTAAAAGTATCTTTTACATTAAAATTGTCCACAAACATTAAGTTTTTGTGCAAAATCGCTTTGCAATGTCAGAAGCTGGTTAAAAAATCTTTCTAAAGATACCTTATTTATGCATGTACGGAAAATAAGTGCTGAGAAAAAGGGATGTTGACTCGAGAAATAATATATATGATGATTAAAAACCCCTTTAATAATGTTTCCTTTCCTCTCAGTCTGTTCTTTTACGCTCCCAATAGACATTAATGATAGTATTTCTTTAATATTTTTTAATAATTGTAAATGAATATGAATTAATTTTTTTCCAATATGATCATAAATAAAACAATTGTGGAAATATTTTTGTCACATTCTAGTAATTAATTTCATAATCAAACTAAAAAGTATATTTAAAATATCTTTGGTAACAGAAATTTCATCATCCAATTCTTTATTTTTAATAAATTTCTGAATTTAATTTTTACTTAAACCATTGATCAGTGAAGTGGTCTACAAAACTTTAATAATAATGTAGAACAACAAAGAACTACATACAATGTTCGCTAATGTTTGTTTAGACAATATTACTAAACAATTTGACTAACTAAACACCATAGATAATGGATTTTTTGCTTAGTCCATATTTATGCTAGTTAGACTTATGGAAATAAGGGATCAGCGTTAATGGAAAAAGTTTAACTCATTACACCAGTACCTGCAGTCTTTAATCTACGATCTTGATGAGCGTAGTACAGAAACTTAGCAAACTGACGAACGTCTTAGCCACCTCCACCATAAGCCCTGTTTAAAAAATAACAAATGGTCATTGTACAAATAATTAAACAAAAAAATATAATTTGATTTTGAATTTACTGGGGTGAATTATCCAAGCTGTTAAAGAAATCAACTATCAGAGAATATTTTAAAATCTCTATTTTTGGTGTTAATAAATGACTGCCTTAGTATTAACAGTAATACTACAATTAATAATAATTAATAGTATTAATAATAATAAAATAATAATATGCAGAGTATTAATAATAAGAATAGAAAATTTAAACCATTCCTTAAAAAATACTAAACTGCACACATTTACAAAGATATCAAACATTACTAGCTATAATTTTTATATTACATCAACCCATGTTTTATTAAAATAAAAAGTTGGTGTTTGTAGTGTTTAATTAAAACAACCATGTTTTTAGTGAAATAAGGAAGTAAATGCATGTGTATTGTTCCCAAATGTATTTATGTAAAGACTTAATAGGTCAAAGAAAAAGGAAAAATGTTTCATTTTGACAACTATCACATTAAATAAACAGTATAATTTGCTTTGGTGAAGTTATTAATTTTTGGAACTGACAGCCCAGTAGCATTTTTGACCTTGATAAGCTGAACTAATTAGAACTGGAGATGGTTTGGATTACCAAATTGTAACATAAACATAATATGGTACATAATAGTCATAATTTTACAGGACTATATTTAAATGGAATAATAGGCCTACAAAATAGAATGCCACAAATACCTTTTATTTAATATATTAGAACATTATTCTAGTATCATTATTGGAAATGTTGTTTAGCGAAAAGTATGATTAGCAAAGTGTTCAAATTCTGAGAAAAGTAAGTCTGAAGTGAGCGTGATTTGAAGATTAGAGAGCATACGGATACAGTATTCAAAGAATATTTTGCTTTCAATATTTTATACCACACAATATTTTGCTTTCAATATGTTTTGCTAAAATACCATACAGATTTTAGGTTTCTTTTGGAAAATCTTTGATCTGCATTATGTATTGTTGAATGAAGATAGTGGGATTGTCTAACTGCCCTTGTCAATACAAAGCAATGCAAAAAAACACCCACTGCATCTAACTTAGTGGTACATCCTACACAACAAGCAATCAACACAATGGAAAAAAAGGAAAATTACAAAAAAGATGGCAAAAACACAAACAAGACAAAAAACATAAAAAGACATCACATTTTATTATTGTAACTGTAAAATGACACTTTGTACATAATCTTGATTTGAAGAGTATTGTGAAAAAAAGTTTTTTTATTTGTATGAGTAAATTTTTAATTATTATTAAAACATAAATTATTAATTTCAGAAGATTTTGATTTTTTTTACTATCTTACTTGAAGTTTTTACTGTATTTAGACATTTAGGAATGGCTATACCACCAAAGTGACAATGAAGTTAAACACAAAAAGTATCCAATACTGTAGCAAAAATTACTTATGCTTATATTGCCTTTGGATTACCAAGGTTCTACTTTAAGGTTTATTTTGATTTGTTATCGAATTTTTATAGAAAATAAGCTACTGAAGTGGCCATCATGATAAGATTCAGGAGACTATGTGGTTTGAAGCATGTTGAGGTTAGGCCACCTTGGAGGGGTGGTACAAGATTAAAAAATATGCCTTAGCACTTGAACTTTTGTAATATTAGTCTAATTTGATTCAAACTTGCATTAGAATATAAGCTATTAATGTTGTTGAATGCAAAGACCCAGATCTGCAAGGTCTTTTAACATACAAGTTTGAAAAAATATGTGTTAGCATTTTGGTGTTCATAATATTGGTCTGATTTAATTTAAATTTGATTTCAATAATAGTTTGTCATTTAGCAAAATCCGTTCAAACATTTCAAAATTTAATGTTTTTATACTTGTTTTTGAAAATCTGATTTCATCATCATTTTCAGCATTAAAATTTGCAAAATTAGTATTTAATTTTTCAGTGTGCATGCCATTTGCATTTGATTTAGCACCTAAAAACAATGTACTTTAGTACTAACTATGAAATATAATTTTCAAAAACATAAATATAAAAATTCAGATTTAAAAACAAAGTCAGATTGAAAATGCATAAATTTAATGGTTATCAACATTCACTTTTGTATTTTTATTGTAAAACTAGGGGAAACCCTTGCCCATATCGTATTAAATCACATATTAAATTCAATTAAATTATTTAAATTGTTACAATATTACAACTTAATTATTAATAATAATTTTTATTTTTATTCAACAGCAGCTGCTATGAAAGTTATACGTTTTTATCTTACAAACACATATTGGAAATTTATTATTATTTATAAATTTTAATTTTATTCAACAGCTGTTATGAAAAATATATTTTTAATTCAGCAGTTGTTATAAAAAAGAAAAATATGAGGGGAAAACACTTTGCGGATAATTTTTTGTTCCTTTTAGGAATGTTTTTTCAAACTTTTATGAATACCATTTATCTTATACTTTAAGAAATAAAAATACTAATTTAGAAATTGATTTATTTTATTTTTGAAATAACAGTGCTAAAAGGGAATTTTATAAAATGTATTTGTATTTAATATTGTACTCTTTCTAGAAATACTTTCTTCAAAGAAGAAACTCAACAGAACAGGAATCAAAGATGTCTAAAGAGTTTTAGGTCTTTGAAAACTCCAAGTTTAAAAAATGTAAATTCATGTCACATATTAGGATTAAGATTAACATTTGTGATATGTTTAATGCTGTACATGTCCTATTCAGATTCAATAAGTCAAAAATTCCAGAATGTACAGTTTTTTGTTCTTTAAAGGCTTAAAAACCTTATGTTCCCCCATTACAATGGCATATTCAGATTAAGTGCAAAATTTCCTTTAAATTTAATACCCTACTGAAATAACTGGTAAGTAACCCCCGCCCCTTTGAAACACTATCCTATATATTTTCTATACCTCTTCTTTACTGACAAGTTCTTTCAGATTTTTAAATTTCTAACAGCTAAACTATTAGTTACATGCTAACCACATTACATATAAACAAAGACACACACACACACACATATGCATGCACACACGCACACACATGCACACACACACACACACACACACACACACACACACACACACACACACACACACACACACACACACACACACACACACGATATTTTGGACCAATTTGATTCAAACATGACAAAGAAATTGAATGTTGAATAAATAAATAAATAAAATTTTAGGAAAAGGTGAAAGTATCTGGAATAGGTTTGTCCACAAAAATCCCAGCCCAATAAAAGATGGTGCTACTGGGGATATCGCTGATGATTCATACCACAAGTACAAGGAAGATGTTAAGCTTCTGAAAGACGCTGGGGTAAGATGTTACACATGACTTACTTAAATAATATTTAATTAATTACCACACCACACAGCTGCCTCGTTGACATGAAGAAAATCCAATTCCAACAAATATCAACATTGAATAAAATGTGTAAATGTTGTAAACAAACATTTCGATACACAGAAATCAAATTAAGTACAAAAATGTATTTTGGGAATAATTTATAGTTATAAGAGAAAATTATGTGAGTTATAAATGAAAGCAAAACCGTGATTAACAGCTAGCAGATTATAAAATTTTTTAAAATATTTATGAGGGTTGTTCAGAAAGTAAAGAACATTTTTTCTGTAGACTCTTTTTATTAAGATAATGAAACTGTACTTATTTTACAAACATTTGGTACCTTGGCTATTTTTCTACATAGTCATTTATCATAATGTTTCATCCGCTTTTCTGTGCCTTCTGTGTTCTCAGTTTCTGCCAATTTGTTGAACCACTCACAATGCTCTCTTTCAGTACGTTGTCACTTACACAGTGGTTCCCCCCCCAAAACTGCTGAAGCAAGTCATCGTCAACACAGCAGCACGCAGATGTGCATTATCATGAAGAAGCACAATGCCGCTGGACAACAATCCTTGCCATTTGTTTTGAATGGTGCAGCATAGTTAGTGAAGAGTTTGACAGTATGCTGTTATACACCTTCCTCAAAGGTCCTAAACACTTGCTAAGAAATGGTTTTATAAAATTCCTCCCTTAGTGGGTTAAAGGGAGGAATTATACTTTTTTCTCTGTATCTCCAGATACAAATAGAGTTGAGTTCAAATTTCGTACACAGGCTTTGGCAGTGCTCAAAAATGGAATTTTTCAAAATTTCATCCCCAACAAGTTAAAATGGTTCAAACACAACTTTTACATCTTTCCTGTATTTTCAGATTTAAAACACACGGAGATTAGAAATTGTACAAAGGTTTATCTTATGCTTAAAAAAAAAAAATAAAAAATTCTACTCCTAAAGGATTACAAAATGTTTATTTATAAAAAATCAAACTTTATATTTTACCTCTGTACTCAATCATCAGATCAAAAAGACATATAGAACCTCAAATTTCATATACATAGGTGAATTTCATGTTCAAATTTTCACAAAATTTGAAGCTTCAAAGGTGCACAAAAATAATTTTCAAAAATTCCAACAATAAAGAATTAAAATTAGGTAAAAACTAACGTTACATTTTATCCAAAAGACATAGAAAGAGTCTACATATATACCTTTGGATTTGAAGAAATCAAAGAAAGTGTTTTTGTAATTCTTTAAAAGTACAAAAAGAATGGCTTTTCCAAAAATATAGACTTAAAAGGCTAAAAATAACATACAAACAAACTTTATATTTATATCTCTAGATCTAAAAGGCATAGAGAACTAAATTTTATTTATAGCTTTATCTTAAACTTTGAAGGCGCATAAAAAATGGTTTAAAAAAATTCCATCCCTAAAGAGTTAAAATGGGGCAAAAACTAACTTTACTTTTATTTTTGTATCTCCAGATCCAAAAAGCATAGAAACCTGAAATTTGGTACACATTTTCTAGATTTTGAAGGTGCACTATGTAAGATTTTCCCAAAATTCTACTCAAAAGGGTTTAAATGAGGTAATTTTTTAAATTTTAATTGCAGGTGTTATAATTTTGTGCAATTACTTTTGGATCCTAAGTAATTGCACAGAATAATTATTTTGCAATAAGAGTTAAATTATATAAATGCAAAACTCATTGCAATGATCCTATATCTATAAAAGTCTTGACTAACTCATAACTAATGTAACTATATATTATATAACTGAAGACTTAATTTGAGGATACTTTCATTTTATTACGTTAGCATACACTAATAAAAAAAAATTCTACGGAATACAGAAGTTTGTATTGTAAAAATATTTCTTTGGTTGGATTTTCTTGAAATATTTTTCAATTTTCTTGAAATTAACATAAATATTCTAAAACACAAATAATGAAACTCATATATCAGCATTTCCCAAAATTCAACTTCTAAAGGTAATCCAGCCATAGTTATATAAAACTTGGCATTCATCATTACCAAAGTGAAACCTTTAAAGTCATAAATATGAAATTAAGCTACCTCAAAGTTTCATTCACCTTTTTGGAAGAAAAAAGGCACTCAAAATGCCTGATTTATTTTAAAACAGGGTATTTCTATAAGCTCTACGAGCAAAATGGTTGACAATGCTATTAATATATATATATATATATATATATATATATATATATATATATATATATATATATATATATATATATATAATTCACGTGTAATTTCAGATATCTGGATACAATATATTTATACCAGAGGTTTAGGTGGGCACTAATGGCTTTACTTTAACAGACTGTTATTTGCAAGAAAAATTATTATATTCTACCAATTACAGTAACTTGCTTTTTAGTAAAAAAATTTCCTTCTCAAACATACATACTTACTGTGGTTTACAGTAAAACAGAAAAATATTTAGACAGCTTTAAAATTAACCAACTATATTTTTTATTCCCTGAAAAATACTGTAGAAAAGCATAGGTACATGCTTGTATTTAAATATTAATGAAATTCAGTAATCAATAAACAATTTTTTTATTTATTATCTTCACATTGTATTTCTTCTATGTACTCATCCCTTAACAGACCTTGTATTGTGATGTTCAAGGAAGTCAATACCCCTTAAAGGGTTAATGAAAATTACATTTAGACCTAATGAAGATTTTAATATTATATTAAAGAAAGAAGTGAATTCCCAATACAATTATTAGAAAATCTGATTACACCATCAGTTTTAGCTTTAAAATTTTTGGGTACAAATTTTTACAAAAATGAACCATGACTGCTGTAAATATAAATAAAATTTTTAACAATGCTTCAAAACACATTATACAGGTCAGGGATCAGGTTCATTTCCTAGTTTCAGACATGAGTCTCATCACTCTCATCACTATAGCCACTCTAATAGCTCATTTTCCAATAGAAATTTGCAAAAAATATGTTGGATGTTAATAATAGGAATATAAACTAAAAATTATTCGTTAAAACATACTAAATTGCAAACAATTTCAAAAACATAAACATGTCATTAGCCATACATTTGTTATTACTTAAACCCATATTTAACTAAAACAAAAGGCTGATTAGACAACCATATTTTTAGTGAAATAAGGAAATAAATACATGTTTGTCATTACTAAATATATTTAGGTACAGACTTAATATATCAAATAGACAGGTAAAAAGTTCGGTTTGACAAACAACATATTAAATAAATTTAGTATAATTGCTTTGTTGAATATATTAATTGTTGAAACAGAGCTCCATAGCATTTTGGACCTTACTAAGGTATTTGATTCTGTTAATAGAAGTAAATTACAATACTGTGTAAATTAAAGTTAATCGGGTGTCAATGTTAGTTTTTTCAAGTTTTAGTTACTTATTTTTGGAATTAACCGGCCCGTGGGAAATTTCACACTATGAAAGTTTTAAGTAAACACAGTTTTTTGAATTAGATTAGTCATTGGAGTGAGGGTGATAGTTGGAAGAAAGGGAAAAAATGTTTAAAAAATAAATAAAAATAAATAAATAAAAAAAAAATAAATAAATAAACAAAATTATTGTTTGAAATAATACTCACAAATTTATGAGTCATTGTAGTATATACATTTCAATACAGATAATTGTTTTTTAATAGCAATTTTTACGAAGCATTACAATACCTCCTTGTAAACGATATTTGATATAAGAATGTAATCTTTTTGTACTTCATTTTCTTTAATGGATACAAACACATTAGTTGATTTAGTTACCCTTGAATAGGCTATATAAAATTTTCCTTGTGTAAAAACGGCATTTGCTAAATACAATCCTGCTCTTTGAAGTGTTTGTCCACGCAACTTGTTTATATAGTGATAGCAAACATACTTTTAATAGGTCTTCTAGTCAATAGAAATGGCATGCTTGATAACCTCTAATTGTATTTTGACATTTTAATTGTACTTCGTATTTTATGAGAGAGGTGTACAGTGGAACCTTGATAATCTGAATTAATTAGGACTAAAGATGGTTTGGATTACCAAAACATAACATAAACATAATATGTGGCAAACAATGACAGTCATAATTGTACAGGACTATATTTAATGAGGCCTACAAAATAAAATGCCACAAAATGACACAAAATCCTTTTATTTAATACATTAGAACATTATTTTGATAGTATTATTTGAAGTAGGAATGATCTGAAGATTAGAGAGCATGAATACAGATGGCAGTATTTACAGAATATCTTGTTTTAAATGTTTGCACAAAACCAACACATGGATTTTAGGTTCCTTTGGAAAATCTTTCATCTGTATTGTGTATTGTTCAATGAAGGTATTGGGATTGTCTAACTGCCCTTGTCAGTACAAAGCAAAAGCAACTACCGTATTGCCTAACATGTACCTCTTATGTAGCAAGCGATCAACAGAAGATGGGAAAATACAAAAAAGGTGTCATATATGTGCAAAAACACAAGACAAAAAAAATGTAAAAAGGCATAACAAGACATGCACTGATTGTTTATGAATGCCATGTGGGACTTTATACATATCCTTGATTTGAAGATTATCATACTAAAAAGTTTTGTAATTTGTTTGAGTAAATTCTGTTTAAAAGTGTTTTTCCAATATCATTTCTATGAATAATAAACATAAATTATTAATTTCAGAACATTTTGAATTTTTTTACTATGGTCGTTACTGTATTCAGATGTTTAGGATTGGCTGTACCAACAATGCGACAAAAAAGTTTAGCACAAAAGTTTCTGATACTGTAGAAAAACATTTATGCCTATATGGGGTTCAGATTACCAAGGTTCTACTTCAAGACTTATTTTGATTTTGCTATCACATTTCTTATAGAAAATAAGCTATTAAAGCGGCCATCATGGTAAGACCCAGACATTTGAGGGGCTGTAATGTTTTGTAATATTGGTTCGATATGGTTCAGACTTACATTAGAATATAAGCTAATAAAGTAGTTATCATGGTAAGACCTACGCTTGGGAGCTCTTTTAACATACAAGTTTAAAAAAACATAAGTGTTAGCACTCTGGTATGTTTAATAATCGATCTGATTTGATTCAAACTTCACACAAAAATCGATTTCTGTAACAATCTGGGGCCGTTTGTCATCAAGCAAAATCTGTTCAACCATTTCAAAAGCTAAAAGTTTTTTATATAAATTATTGGAAATCTGACTTAAATATTATGATTTATTGAGCACCTGAAAACTAAAAATTTAAATGCTGGTTGTTAGATAGATTAACAATGAATAAAGTTCATGGTTATCGTTTATAACTTTTGTATTTATAATGTAAAAGTAAAAACCCCTGCCCACTTTGTACGCCAATCTTATTAAGTATCTCTTTATTAAATTATTAAAATTTTTAACATAGAAACCAATAATACAACTTAATTATTAATATTAAATTTTATTTTTATTCAAGAACAGCAGTTAGGAAAAACTGCTAAGACACATATTAGAACTTTATTACTACTTATAAATTTTATTTTTATTCAACACAAAAAGTGTATATTTAAAATTGAATTTATTTTATATTTAATTCATTTTAAATTGAACTGAAGATTTTTAATTTATCAGTTCTTATGAAAAAAATATGAGATGAAAAACATCTTTGAAGGATAATTTTTTGTTACCTTTAGGATTTGTTTAAAAAAAAATCCTTACTTAGTGTGCTTCACATTACAAAATCAATGTAGCCTATCCTCAAAATTTCAAATCTCTAGCTTTAGTTTCAGCAGTCAGTCAGGATATTACATTTTATACAGTAAGATATTTCCATAACGATACGGTACTAAAAGGTTTGTTTTAAGTTAATGTTATTTAATATTATTAGTTCTTCTATGTCAAAGAAACAGCTACATACCACAATGTATTTTCAACTATGACGACTTATATTTTGTTTAAGTATAATAAGAAAGGTTTTTTGTTTCTTTATTTATCTTTTGAAGAACTAATTGCTTGGACACTAAAGAAAAATAAAGTTAATTAATTACCCTCCTGCCCTAATCATCACCACATTTGTCTGTTCAAGGTCAGAGAGCTCAGGGTGATGTAAAAATCTGCCAAGTATAGTTGTGTTCTTTAGAAAGTTTGTATGTATAACTTAACTTTCGTAATTTTTATCATCATCATCATCATCATCATCAGTAATACTAAGTAGTGTAAATGTTTCATGAATTTTGTTAAATAAAAGAACATCTTAAGCTAGTAGTAAAAAGTGTTTCTCTTCTCATGTTAAAGAGCTACAATGGTGCGCTACGGAGAATTGGTTTTCATTTTTTGTCTTTTTGGTTTATCCTTACAACAGAGGACATTTCCACCGGGTTTTAGGATCGGGTCTGCAACTTCATCTTACCAAATAGAAGGAGCTGCTTTGAAAGATGGTTCGTTGATTACCAAATTAATTGAAATTGAATACACTGCTGATTTAACGTATTAAAAAAAAATATATATGTATATTATAGTAGCGTGTATACTACTATAATAAATGTATTATATACATTTATACTATATAAATGTATTATATATATAGTAGTGTGTATATATATATATATATATATATACACACACACACACACACACACCACAATGACTTTAAGCCTGTTAAAAACTCTTTGGCATTTAATAATGTAAAACTTTTAAAAATGTTATATTTTAATTTTTTTAGAATAATGTTATATCAAAATAATCTATGGTATGATTTATTTAGTTTCCAAAATTCAGATTTTAAAATTCAAGAAACGTTGCTTTCATTAGTAGGCCTAGATTTTATAAAGACATAATTTTACTCTCTTACTAACTGATGTACCTACAAAAAAAGTTGAGTGATCATAAAAAATACCAACCTTGAGATTTTGAAGGACATATATGTTTTCAATTAAAAAATGTTGATTTTGTTTGGATACCTGTCCAGCTGTGCGTCTATGGTCTGTGCACATTGCTGAAAACTAAATTATCTAACTGATTTTATGAAATTCAATGTGTAGGTTTGGTCTTCCCCTGTCAAGAGACCATTTTTTTAAATAAACAATTTTTTAAAGTGACTGTTTCTAATGAAAAAAAAATGTTAAAATCTAAATTTTTCAAAATCAGCATAAGAGCTTTAAAAAATATAGTTTGTAAATATATAAACACAATTTATCCATCCTCAAAAATTGGTTCATCAAATTTTTGTAATATATATGAAACTTCATAACTCAAGTCCTAGTAGCAAATTTGAAATTAAAGAAATTTACAGTTCAGAAGTAAATTGGAAAAAAAACAAAAACCAACCATGACAGTTGTTGTGTTTGATTATTTACTTTGAAATTATTAATTATTCTTTTTCAAATGTTGTGTAATGTTTTAAGTTATGAGTTTTCATATATGAAAAACAAAACCAGATAAAAACAGATCAATTTTCCTGATTATTTTTAGCAAAGTCTTCTTGGAAAAATAATTGTATTTATAATTTTTTTTGAATGTTTCTATACCATTTATCTTGTACTTTAAGAAATAACTTTACACTGAATTTAGAAACTGATTTATTTTAATTTTAGAAATTCAGTACTAACAAAAAATTTTATAAAATGTATTTAAATCTCATATTATACTCTTCATAGAAGTACATTCTGCAAAGAAGAAATAGAACAGACCTGGAAACAAAGATGTCTAAATGTGTGTAGCTCTTTGAAAGGCCTAAATGTTTAAAAAAAATATACAATTCACGTGATATATCAGATTCAGCATACAATTGACAGGTTTGATATTCTAGATGTCCTGTTCAACCAAATACTCCAAAATTTAAAATGTTTCCCTTTAAGGACTCAACAACCTGAAGTTCTTGAAGTCCAGTGTCACACAATTTCCTTTAAACTTGATACTCCACTTGAAATAACAAGCACTTAACCCTTTTTTGAAAATGTTCACCACACTATAATTTTTTTCTAACCCCACAATTTTTGAACAATAATGCTAAAGTACAAAAAGATTTAATTCAAGTAGTTTTGGTTTAGTGTTATAAATTTTAAGTCAATCAATTGAGCCATTCTCATGTTAATCATGTTGACAGATTTCATGAAACACATGTAGATAGACAGACAGACAAAATTTGAAATTTTTTTGAAATTCAATCCTGAGCATATGTATATAAAAAAATTCATTTTATAGCATTTTTAACAATTTATAATTTTGGTTTAATTTGATTCAAACTTGGCAAAAAAAAAAATCAAATATGAAAATAGCTTGGACAAGTTATTTAACCAACAAAGTTCATTCAACAGTGTCGATATGGCAGCCATTTCAAATCTCTAAGAAATCACAAATTTTGTCTAATATTTTTTTGATAATCCAATTTTACCAGTGTAATTATTGTTAAACACTACATAAATTAACATGGCAGTGGTTAGAGTTCATTTTTGTGTTTGAAAGTTTAAAATGTTAACATGCAAATTTTACAAGTGTGGTCTGAAAAGTTTCTGACCTCAACATGAAGATAGCAGCACTTGTCAGTGGCAGCACTCGAATTTCGTTGTTCATCTGTTGACAGTTACTCACCAAAGTTTCAGCCATTTTGGACGCGCAGTTGTTACGTAACAGTTGTTTGAGTGAGTGGATGTGAGTATTTTTATGAAAATGGACAAAATCGAGTATCGAGCTGTCATTAAATATTTGTTTTTGAAAGACAATATGCCAACGCAAATCAAAGATGAGTTGGATTCTGTGTATGGGGACTCTGTACCATCATTTATCACAGTGAAATTTTGGGCAGCTGAATTTAAACGTGGCCGTAAGAGCTTGGGAGACGATGAACGTTTGGGACATCCAAAAATTGCAACTACCAACGAAAACATCACCAAAGTTCACCAAATAGTGCTAGATGACCGCCGAATTAAAGTGAGAGAGATAGCAGATGTTATGAACATGTCAAAAGAACGTGTTTGTCACATATTAAATCAACATTTAGACATGCGAAAGCTGTCCGCGCGTTGAGTGCCGCGTTTGCTCACGTTAGACCAAAAACGTGTTCGAATGAACATTTCCAATGCTCTGTTGGGCAGTTTAGACGCAATAAATCCCAGTTTTGGCGTCGATTAATTACTGTAGATGAAACTTGGATACACCATTATACGCCCGAAACAAAAATACAGTCCAAACAGTGAACTGCAAAGGGGGAACCGGCTCCAAAAAAGCAAGAAATGTTTTTTCGGCTGGCAAAGTGATGGCGACAGCTTTTTGGGATAGTCATGGAGTTATTTTAATCGACTATCTTCAAAAAGGAAAAAACCATTACAGGAGCATACTACGCATCATTACTTGACAAGCTGAAGTCAGAACTTGCGGAAAAACGGCCACATTTGCAGAGAAAGAAAATCAATCCTGTTTCACTAAGACAACGCACCGTCTCACATCTCAGCGGTTGCCATGGCGAAAATCCACGAATTACGGTTTGAACTGCTTTACCATCTGCCTTACTCACCAGATATATCTAGAAGAACATAAGAGTAATATATATCTAACTTACCAAAAAAGAAGAACAGACTTCTTTTTGTTCCCTCATCTAAAAATTGCGCTAGGACAGAGATTTTCGTCAAATGAAGAGGCAGTCACCTTCGTGAACAATTATTTTGCAGAGAAAAACGCCGAGTACTATTTGGACGGGTTACAGAGATGGGAGCATCGCTGGGAGAAGTGTGTAGAGGTACAAGGAGACTATGTTGAAAAATAAAAAAACAATTTCTGAAAAAATGTCTTGTATCTTTTTAGGTTGGAAACTTTTCAGACCATCCTCGTAATGGTGATTGTGATGGTGAAATCAGAATTTCAAAAAAGGTAAGATAAAGAAAAAAACATTTGGAAATTCACTTCTATCATGTTAGCTGCATGCTGTGGTTATTTAATAAAGAAGTTAAATAAATAATTTATTAAAATAATAATTATTATGAAGTGCACTGTAAACTATGTAACTTAAAATAATATTAATGTTAAATTTATTTTAGGAAGAGGGGAAAGTATCTGGGATAGGTTTGTCCGCAAAAATCCCAACCCAATAATAGATGGTGCTACGGGGGATATCGCTGATGATTCATACCACAAGTACAAGGAAGATGTTAAGCTTCTGAAAAATGCTGGGGTAAGATGTTACATATGATTTACTTAAATAATATTTAATTAATTACCGCACCACACAGCTGCCTCGTTGACATGAAGGAAATCCAATTCCAACAAATATCAACATTGAATAACAGTGTGTAAATGTTGTAAACAAACATTTCGATACACAGAAATCAAATTAAGTATAAAACAGAATTTTTGAAATATATTAAACAAGTCATATGTTATAAAAGAAACGTATGAGTTCTAAATGAGAGCAAAACCGTGATTAACAGCTAGCAGATTATAGACAATTTTTAAATATTTATGAGGGTTGTTTGGAAAGTAAAGACCATTTTTTCTGTAGACTCTTTTTATTAAGATAATGAAATAAAACTTATTTTACAACACATTTAGTACCTTAACTACTTTTCCACATAGTCATTTATCATAATATTTTACCAGTTTTTCTATGCCTTCTGTATACTCAGTTGCCACCAATTTGTTGAACCACTCACTAATGCTCTCTTTCAGTTTGTTGTCACTCCCACAATGGTTTTGGCAAAAAATCCTTCAATTTGGGAAAAAGATGGTGATCAACAGGCCCATTTCTGGGCTATAAGGTGGATGTTTAATAACTTCCCACTTAAACTGCTGAAGCATGTGCATCGTCAGCACATCAGCATGCAGATATGCATTTTTATGAACACACAATGCTGCTGCACAACAATCCTTGCCATTTGTTTTGAATGGTGCAGTGTAGTTGGTGAAGGATCTGACAGTAAGCTGTTGCATTTATGGTCTCCCGTCTTGACATGAAGTTGATGAGTTGGCACACTTTTTATTCCAAAACACTATTCAAAACCCTCTTAACGCTCAGAATTTCTTCAACTTTTTTTTGGTTTTGTTTATGAATAATGTCATTCCAATGACTGGCATTCACATTACCATAAACTTTGGTTATTTGCCTGTAAATTTTGATACAGTGGACTTTTTCACATTCAAAATGTGTCACTATGAACTTTACATTTGGTGAGTTCTTTAATTTTGTCACTTACTTTAAAGTCACACAAATAAACAATAACAACTGCAGTGGCTTGTTTGACTGATGCAAAAGAGTGGGAAGGTCAGTGATATAATGGCAGTGGCAGTGGGGGAACTGAGCGGCTCATTAGATCAAAAGTTCTTTACTTTTCGAACCAAACTTGCACATGCAATAGCAACACATATTATTTGACTAGGACATATAAAGAAATAAACCTAAGAATACAGTAACTACATCAATAGTTATGCTATTACGATTTGTTGTTTCCTGCACATTACATAACAGTTAAATTGGTCATGGATGACCATACTCATATTAGGGAAATCAATTTTAGTTGCATGACTTTGTCATAATTGCTTAAGAGATCTTTTTACTATCAGTCTTCTTTAATACTTTGCCAATTTTTCTCTCCCTACTTTAATGAAAATATAATGAGTCATATCAAGATAAGGGCAGTTCGAGGACTGATTTTTAAGGGGGAACATCTTAATTTTTGAACTTAAGAGCCAGCACCAGTGATGACCATTCAGGCTTAAATAATTTCGAAAGTCTTAAAGATTCATATTAATATAAGGTAATTGTTAAATTTAATTTTTATTCAAAAGCTGTTATGAAAATTGTAGTTTTTTGTAGTTTTTTTACCATAGAAACATATTAGAACCTAATTACTATTTATACATTTTATTCAACAGCTGTTGGAATAAAAGATAACTGTTGAAACATTCATTCAAAACTTAAAATGTTTATTTCAATTTAATGTTATTTAATAATATTGTCAAGTGCTTCTATCATGCAGAGAATCAGTTGTCAGAGAAACCCTAATTAACAGTTTTTTAGTTATCAATTTGTTACTTTGACATTCATCCTAAAAACTAATGCTATTGTGTTAACAACCCTTATTGCTCATTAACAGCATAAGACATTAATGGTTTTATAATATCTTCATAATTATAGTCTTATGAGAATAAAAAGGATGCATTAATCACTTATTTAATCGAAAAAGGAGTCTGAGTGAAAACATAATTTTAAACTATTTTCAAGAGGTTTTTAGTCTTTAAACACAATATTACAAACAAATTCTATAGTTGCTTTTAATACAAACTGAGCTAGTGTAAACTTTTTCACAAAGTCTATGCCATACAGCAGTAAATAAAAACTAAAAATGTTTAATATAGGAATGTAATACAAAATCTAAAACAGAACATTTTGTGCTGATTGGTGAGTAGTAAGTGAGTGAGACAGTAGGATTTCAAAATGGAGGGGAGCCACTGTTGAGGCTCATATAAGTGTTGCTGGAAGTGTTTGTAAACACTAATACTGTGGATCTGATGTGATTTAGTTCTGTAGCTACATGCAGGATGAATAGTTTTTCCAAACCTATCAAATTTTAATTTACTTGTTTTTTTGTAGTACAATAATTGTTAATCAATCAATTAAAAGTCTTTTGATTTTATTTAACCCTGTAAATACTGCACATCATGTTTTCCAAAATCTAAGGGGAAGCATTTCCTCTCCCTTGGAACCACCTCATTTTTTCCAAAACATCATAAACTTTTTACTATTGCAAATCTGGTGGGCAAAATTAAACAATGTTAATATCTTCTTACTAACAGTGTCCTTAAACAGCTGCGCTTTTGTTTCAGTTTGATTTCTACAGGTTTTCCATTTCTTGGCCTAGAATTTTACCGAGAGGGGAAATCAACGAAGTCAACCAAAAAGGGATCAATTATTACAACAACCTTATTAATGAACTATTAGCAAACAACATAGAACCAATAGTAAGTATGTATATATATACTTTTTGAATTATAATAATTTTTGTTATTATTATTAGTAAATAGACCCGATCAAGAATAATGCTAGGACTGACCAGTTACTTAAGATCGAGAGAAGAATCATTAGAACCTGTTTAAATAAAAGTTACCAGAAAGATGGTTTCTGGAGAGTTGCTACCAATGAGACAGTGTATAAACAGGTAGACCTAATTACAAGTGTTATGAAAAAATGAAAATTGCCCATCTCTTCCACATCCTTAGGATGCCCAACAGCAGGATTCTGAAACAGCTGGTCATGAGAAATATTAATAGAAATCCCAAGGACACTACATCTCACAGATTCTAAAATATCTGCAAGAGATCAGTTTGCGGATTAAGGATGCTCTGGACAGAATAAGAATCAGAAGCATTCTAAAAACCATCAGGTTTAACATAGGAAAACCGGAACTACGAGGGACGGTGAGGTGTCAGACGAGGTCAGGAGGCGGAGATTGGATAGGATGAAGGAGTATTGGAAGAAGAAGTTAGAATCCTCACAGTTTACTAACACGGATAAGAAGAAGAGACAGACATATTGACTCAAAGTGGTCCCATATAGCCTAAAAAGTTAAAAAAAAATAGCCTATAAAGTTACCCATAGTATAGAGAGCTGCAAACCCATAGTGTACGAAATATGTGATGTAGCTGACCTATAGATGAATAAATGTGGAAGACAACCAAATGTGTAAAAAAAATTACAAAGAGGCCTATTTTTGGACAAAAATATTTGAAACAATATTTATAGTAAACTAAACAGTAGTACACGTATATTTTCTTTGTCAAAAATATATTGTACCAGATAAAAATATTCTTGGTATTATAAGAAACTTAAGAAATCTAATGTGGTCTATAATCCGAGGTTCATATAAAAAGTACTCAACCTTGAATTTTCTCATGCACAGTATAGTAATGTTAGGGCGATGCCATTGTGAACTGCATTCTAGGAGGATACACACCACTCAGAATGCAACTGTTGTAGAGAGTGTGGAAAATATGATACTGGAATATTGTCATTTGACCGAATGAGGGATTATCAAAGAGGTTGGGATTAGTAACATTTTGCATTTGCAATTTTGGGTGATGATATGAACATGTGCAGAGTGGCTGCAAAATTTGTGTCCAAATTGCTGTCGGCAGAACAGAAATAACTCCATCTTGACATTATAAACGACCTGTTTAACACTAAAAACACTGATTCTCAGATTCTGTACACTGTGTACTGGAGATCAGTTGCAGGTGTAAGGGTACGACCTGGAAACAAAAGCACAGTCATCGCAATAGAATACAATGTGGAGATGAATGCCATTCCAAAAAAAAACTTCCAGACACGTTTTTGGAAGTGGAAGGATTAGTGAGCTAAGTGTGTAGAGATGCAAGGGATCTACTTTGAAGTGGATTAGGTTCTCAATACCATCATATAAGTAATATATTTTTCTGACCAAAGGTCATATAATTTTTAAACAGGCCTCATATTTTACTTTGTGTGCTCTTAATTGTAAGTACTTGTGGCTTTATTTGCTGCTTTAAGGAATTCAAGTGAAGGCTCTGAACATTAATTTCACTGTGATACTAATTTAACTATCATGGACACTATTACACATTTCTGTAAAGAGGTACAATAATTCTTGTATATTTTTAAAAACCAACCTCTAAAAATAGTTTTTTAATATTATGTTACTTGTAGTACTCACTAACTGCACGTCTAAAAAACCCAACAGTTGTACTTTCTACAAATACAATCAAACAAAAACAAATATTGATTTTTTTATTCTGGCTTTATATGTTTACATTTGCTTAATCACAATGGCATAGTTCATTAAACAATAATATGAATTACAAGACTGATGTTTTTGCTTATTTTCCTTCTGTTTACAAACGTTTTTTCAGAAGTCATAGAAGTGTAATTGCACCCACTTATAAATCATCCTGAACTTCCTTTTAACTGTACATAATCGATGTAAGTGTGCCACCAGTGTTCAGACAGTTTGTAAAATCAGTTAAATTTTTTTGAAAAAGTGAAAACACTCGTTCATTCATGGCATTTGAATGCAGTACAAAAGTACAGCCCAAATATTCTTTTTGATTTCTCTTTTAATGTAGAATATTGAGTTGGAAAATATCCTGCGCTAATGTAATTACCGCTAGTCACAACAAAGCAAGATTTTGGGTTCGATGCGGGTGTGTGGAAGACATTGCTAAAGTGTGAGTGTTGACAGGTTTGCATACTCCAATAAATTTTCATTAGTGATATTTCTTTCAGGTGACAATATACCACTGGGATCTGCCACAGACTCTTCAAGACTTGGGGGGTTGGACAAATGATCTGATCGTAGATTACTTTGAAGACTATGCATATATTGTGTACGCAAACTTTGGAGATCGGGTAAGGTAATATTTTAGAAATTAAAATTTCTATATTAAAAATATGTGTTAAATTTTTGTATTTTTAGTGTCATTTGCTCTTCAAATACTCTACTGTAATCAAACTGAAAGTCCAAGTTCTGGAAGATGGAAGGTAAAGTTGCAAGATTATGGCAAAGCATCAAGGAAGAAGTTGACAACTTTCAAGATTTTGAAGAAAGATTTATGGAAAGATATTGGAGAGTTGAAAAACAGGAACGAGTTAGACATAGGATGGACATAGAGAAATATAGAAATGGAGGACCGTTATGCAGAACTGATTATTTACTAAAGAATGTTGTAATCATGAAATTTGATGCCAAAGCCTTAAGGAAATGGTACTGTTAAGAGATTAAGCTGACACTTTGAGGAGATAATGCAAAACTGCAAGGAATGTGTGAAAATTGTTACAGTCAGAGACATGCAGAAATATTTGAGTGGCGAGAAGTTGACTAGAAAAATCAGATTCTGAGATGATGGGAGGAGGCACAGAGAGATAGGTGGACTAGAGAAAATGACAGTAGACTAAAATATCAAGACAAGTAACATGAATATGATGAAAGATGAAGAAGATTCTATGGGGCAGAACAGCTATATACAAATAAAACACAAACTGGTGTTCAGAAGATAGTTTTGAATTTCTTTATGAATACCTTATTTTTTTAGTGAATTTTCATTGAAAAATAGGTTATTTAAGTGACCATGATGGTAAAAGGCAGACCCCGACTTAAAATGAGCACTGATTCTAGTCGTTATGCCAATGTTGTAACTTAATTTTAAGTTTTACATTACAAGAATATTAATTTGATTTTTAAGAAATTTGTCTAAAATTTCTCATGTGGGCAATTTTTATAAGTATGTAAGGTAACATTTTTAATAGTAAGGCAATATTTATAAGGTAAGGTAATATTAAGTTTTTTCTAACTGCATTTTGTAAATGATGTTTGAAAGTAATAAAACATCATTGCTTATTATTTTGTTAATACTCACTATAAATAATAATAATAAAGTGAAATACTCAGTTTTCTTTTCTTCTGACAAAAATTTGATTTTTACAAATACAGTATAGACAAACTGTTGACAAACTGATTTTGACATTCTGTAGATACAAAACAGTTTTTGGCAGTTTATTGATTTTTTTCATAACATTTATAATTTATGCCAGTCAGACCAATGAGGGCTGGATTTTGTCATTGTTGGCAAAGCAAATGCTTGCGGCAGTAACTACAGTTTTAAACTTAGGACCTTAAGGTGTGCAAGTTCAAAAATGTGGCAAAATGACCAGTGTTTAATCACATCAGTTATGCTAGGCTCCACAATTTCTTCATCATTAGCATAAAGCATAATAATAAAAGTAAAATATTTGAAAATCTAGCAGTAATACAATTTCACAAACAATAATAATGTTAAAGCAAAATACTGTTAGAAATTTTCTACTACAAACAGTTTAGTTTATGAACCTAAAAAGAAATCATAAATTTAAATTTGTTTTATATTGTTTAAAAGAATTAATTTCACTTTTAACATGAAATTAATAAATTATATTCTATTTTAAGGTAAAAAAATGGATAACCATTAACGAGCCTACGATCATAAACCTTGGTTATAGCGGCACAATGATGGCACCAGGTTTAGTGTTGAATGGAAGTTCAGAGTATTTAGTAGGACACAATATTCTCAGAGCTCATGCTAAGGCTTACAGGCTTTATGATCGTTTGTTCAGAAAGAGACAAAATGGTTAGTATATGTTGTTAAAACTCAGCTGGTGCAGTATTTCCCCGCTCCACACCAGTTTTTTCTCATATGTAAATTTTGTTACTACTTATTTATTTATTAGATTAATTTTTTTGAGGTTAAAAATTTGGTGGCTCCTGATATAAAAAGATCTACTCTACAACTAAGCTTCTTGCATTACAGTTCAGTATACTTGTGCCCTCAATTTATTATAGCAGTACACTGAACAGCTCATTCTGCTGGAAGTTCTCTGGGTCCTGGAAAAAACAGTCTTTCCTTTGCTTCCTGCTTGCAAGAGTATCACAATATAAATTATCTTACAATGAGGTTATGGGGTATAGAGTTATGACCTGTAGATTTATTTTCCTTTCTGCATAACCTATACATGGTTTGTCCATGGTAATTCTTATCCCGTTCATGTGCACCCTCAGATTATAGTGCCCTGTCCTGTAATGAGTCCAATGATTTTCCTGAGTTGCCTTTTGCCAAAGTTTTCTTACTGATTTGAAATGTCTATTGCCCTCGTCCACTGCAAATTAGGTAGGTCCTAGCATCCTTAAAGACTGCTTAAATTCATTGCCTGATACAATCAATCAGCTTTTCTTTGACTCATGAATGAATACATACCCCTTCATGAATGTTTCCTGCCCTTCAATGATATTCTCCTCCAGTCCAAGTTTTCCAAGATTTGTTTCCAGCACACAAAATCTCACAGTTATGCAGAAACCCACATGCCTATTATCTAACTGGCTAGATTAATATATTCATATTACTAATATGCACATGAACATATTAACATGTTCATATGCATGCTTAGACTTCAGTGCCCTACCCTATAATAAGTCCAATGGTTTTCTTCAGATGCCCTTTGCCCACGATCTTAATGCTCCTGGTTGTTACATCACTGATTTGAGATATTTATCCCCCTTCCATTGCAGATTGGGTAGGTCCTAGCATCCTTAAAATCTGCTGCAGTTCACTGCTTGTGGATGCCATGGATTTAGATGCAGCCCCTCAATACTACTTTCCTTCCAGTTCACTTTTTCCAGTTTTTCATGTTTGTTTTCAGCCAGAAAAATTCCACAAATATCTAAAAAAATAAAATATCTACCTATACCCACATGTGTATTACCTTACTGGATGCATTCAATCTTGACATACACTGTTCCACTTTAGCTTGAGATGAAGGGATTTAACCCAAGAACAGACAGAAGAAGAAATTAAGGTTCGATCCAGCTAGGGCACTTTAGGACTGCCAAAACCATACTCACAATATGCAAGCCCCTGAAGGCTGATTCATATATCGCCTATATTTATAAAACTTAACAGATTTTTTGTTGTTGAAGAACTTTAAAATAAAAAAAGAAGTTATTATTTTAAAGTCTGACAAGATAATTTTTAAAGACTCACAATAAGAAATATAAAATACTGGTTTCACGAAAAATCGATCTTGTGATTCTGATAAATTTTATGTCGCCAGAGTCCAAAAGTGAGTTTGGCTTGTATGTCTGCTTGTGCAAGTAACTAAAGACTAATTGAATTGACCGATTTTGATCAAATTCAGGTCTAATTTTTTCAAATCTCAGAACCATTTTAAAAAAAGCAATTTAGTCTATTTTAGTAAAAAAGCTTAAAACTTGGATTTTGCAAAACTAATTAATCAAAATCATATTGGTAGTACACTAATATTACAATAAACTTCTTTGTTTTTAATGAACAACTCTTAAAATATATGATTGTAAATTTAATTAAAAAATAATAATTTCTAGAAACTACATTACTTTCCTATAATTACAAATTATATTCCGTTTGACACTGAATACATGTTAAGATTTTGATAAACAAAATTGTTTACTTACATAAAATGTTCAGGTCAGGTTGGAATAACTTTGGTGGGTGAAAATTTCATTCCATTAAACAACACCGAGGAGAACAGACAGGCAGCTGAAAGAGCATTTCAATTTAATGTAAGTATTACATACAAATAATATATGAATGTTATATTATCTGTAAGTTTATAATTGCAGTGAAACATCTATTAACCTTTAGGATCATATTGGTTAACTGAATAGAATGGACCTAATACAATCATCCATTGCGTATTATAACAAAGGATATAAAAGTCCACAAAATGGAAGTACAAAATGTATGTATGTACATGTACTTTATTTTTACAGAAACAAAAGATACAAAATTTACAATAAGTATAGTACAGCCCCTCTTTTGTATTAACAGGGTTTACATTTTCAAAATACTTGTAAATAACCATAAAATTTAAACCAACTATGTGTTTTAAATACATAATAATAACACAGCAAAAAACTATGTACACTGCCGTATTCATTATTCATGCTATTTACTTCTTGATAATTTGTTTTGGATGATAGGTAGCCCATTACTCTAATGTATAGGTTGTTTTGTGTTCTAATGTCAGACTTCGGAGAATAAACATGCATAAAAAGTAAACAAATAACTCATAGGAACAACAGATCGATTGATTCTTTATAATTAAGCCCTTTGGATTCCAATTCAGTAGACTGGTTATGTCAATGAGTTTTAGGAGTCCAATGACTAGCTCATTCTGATAGTTCTAGAAGTCCAAAAACGTTTGTCTCCTGCTGGAAAGATCTTTACAATCATAAATTATGTTTTTTACCTCACACAGTTTCTCCATAGAATAATGTTTTGGAGTCATTAACTCTGTCATCACAACTCTACAAGGGTTGTATTCTCATATCTAAGGCTTAATCTCTGGAAGGTATGGATGGATGAAGGTTGTTTGGTATCCAGCCCCAGAATAATTGTCCCCTTTAAAAAAACAGTATAATCGGCAAAAGTTGCCATAATTGTACTGTTTTCCTGAGGTACAACACGAGTAAACAGTAAATAAAGAGTTGGACAAAGGACACTTCCCTAGGGCACTCCTGCACTTATTTTTTTTCTAATTCTGAAAATTTATTGTCATATCTAACTCGAAAGAATCTTTCTGAAATATATGAGCTGAGTATTAGTTCAAAATACTGCTAGGGGAGATTAAGTTTAAATAGCAAATCCTCATGCCAAACCTTATCAAAAGTTTGTGCAAAATCAAAGAAGACAGTGGCACAGACTTTCTTTCCTTCAAGTGATTTCTCAATTACATTTGTGATACGATGAACTTGATCAATTGTGGAATGCTTTGCTCTAAACCCAAATTGGTAAGATGGGATCAGTTTTCTGTTTTGCACAACTTTAATTAACCTGTTAAATATTAGTTTTTCCATTATTTTCGACAAAATAGGTAATAAGGAAATTGGTCGATACAAAGTAACTTCATGTGGCGATTTTCCTGGCTTGAGTATAACAATTACTTCTCCAATTTTCCATGTTTGGAAAAGTACAACAGTTTAAAGCAAAAATTAATGAGTTTTAATAATTTATGCAAGGCTACTGTGGGTAGTTCTCTTATTATTTGTGTTGTTATTAAATCATACCCTGGTGTTTTTTTACTGCAAAGATTACAATGAATTATAGTTATTAATTCTTTCATAGTTACAGGAGAAATGTTTGTTTGATCTATTTTTTAAATTCTGTTTATATGTTCTTTTTTTGTTTGTTGTGACAAAGGTTGAAAAACATTTTTCAAATGATTAGCAAAAAGATCTGCCTTTTGTTCTTAATCACAAGCCCATTGATCATTAGATATCTTCAACAGTGGATTCTGTAATTCAGGTCTTTTTATTGTTTTAGCTGCTTTCCAAAGTGAGTATTCAGTATCCTCACCTGCTGTTAACTCACTTAAAAACATATTGATTGCTTCATTCTTTATTGAACAAAAGAGTTTTTTCAGCTCATTACTAAATTTGTTGGCCTTAGATTTATCGTCAGGATGCCTGATTTGTTGCCATTTCCTACAGGCTTTCCATTTTTTCAAGATCAACTCTCTCACTTTCATAGGATGACTTATCACTTGATTTTTATTTCCAATGCTTTTAGGTGTACTTTCTTCAGCTGCTTGCTGAATATCAGCAATAAAATGTTCAACTTCAGCATCAATTTGTGTCCTCGTATCAACCTGAACTTGCAAGTCTATTAATTCTTCCATTTTACCTCTCTAAGCATGTCCCAATTTGTCCTTTTATTAGTCAATGTAGGCAAGACTTGCTTCTGAATAATTGATTCTCCTATAGTGAGAATCACTGGTGAGTGATCGGACGAGAGGTCCTCACTACTTTTCACATTTATATATTCAATTTAAATACCTTTAGCCACAATTAAGTTGATTAGATCTGGGACTTTGGTTGGATCAGCTGGCTGGTACGTCAGTGATCCCGTAGAGATGAAACTGCACTTTAGCTCACTTCCTGCTTGATAGAGTTCCTTTCCTTTTGTATTCTTCACTATGGATCTCCAGAAAGTGTGCTTAGCATTAAAATGGCCTCAGATGATGAAGCAATCACCAAAATTCTCTCTTAAGAAAATAGTCTCTTTTCTTAGGCCAGGAAACGCCTTCTCAGAAAATACCTAGGTGGACAATAAATGGCTGACATTTTAATCTCTTTATTGCAAATGAGGATAGTTATTGTTGTTACTTGCATCATTAGTTCTGTTACTTTTAATTCTTCATGGTGCATTATACTGGCTTTAACTAAAATTGCTGAACCACCTCTTGCTTTTTCCGCCAGATGTGGTGCATGATGAAAGTCATAACCTCTAATTTAAAGATAAGATTGCGGCGTTAAATGAGACTCTGAAATCAAATAGATGTCAATACTTTCAGATAAATGATGAAGTAAACCATTACCATTCCAAGTAGCAACACTCAGAGTACCCTTAATTTATTTCTTTGGAATGTCTCCTTTAATTTGCATAATTAACTTTCTGAAAGTCTCTTCCTGATCATCAAGTCTCCTTATGACATGTTTTAAGAGATCTTTGATGAAACCATTTTCTTTTAACCTTATATTTTGGACAGTTTTTGAATAGGTTTTTGAGTTTTGCTTTTTGATTGTTATCACTAGGGATTGTAGGTTTGTTATCCTTTGTAATTGATTTATTATTCCTTATAACATGGGTCTTTTTACGAGTTAATACGTGTCTATTTCTTTTGACCTGATAATCCTTGGTAACAGCACATCCTCGATAGCTAGTAGGTTGATTACCTTGGCAATTAGCACATTTATCTGGCTGACTCTTGCTCACAAAGCTTACACCTGTTGAATATTTCCCAGCACATTTGACGCAAGTAAATTCTCTTTGGAAATATCCTTGTGTATGACCAAATTGTTGACATCGTTTACATTGAGGAATTAAGTTAATAATTAAGTTAATTAAGTTAACAACAATTTCCATAACTGGTCTTATATTAAATATTTTTCATACTCTCTCCTTTATTAAACATAAGCATAAATAGGGGCATTTGTATTTTAATTATAATTCTTTCACCTTTTGAATTTTCAATTGATTCTTTTCTAATCATGTTTTTTGCTTCCATAATGTTAAAATGTTTTAACCTTTTGCTAACAGTTATATCATCTTCTTTGCAAGTACTATCCAGACCCCTACCACAAACTTTAGCTATCATTAGTCTTTTAGCTTTATCTCCATATGTACACCACTGTATATGCATTTCAGAGAACTAAGCCAAAATGCCTCTATAAGCGTCACCATCTGGAGCAATAAATTCCATGATTCCATCAAAAAATAAATGAACTTAAATTCTTTTTCACTTATAATTGAGGTTAATTAATTTAGATCTTGTAAAGTTGGAACTCCTGAAACATATATTGATGGAGGTACATGAACAGTATTTAAACATTTTTCACCATTCCGGTCTTTTGTATGTTCTTTAATACTTGATTTAATTGGAACTGATTTATCTTGATTAGGAGAAAAACTAGGTGATGTACTTGCTTTTTTTTCTTAGGTCTAAATTTAGTTTTTGTTAACCAATTCACTTAATTGGCGAATTCTTCCTCATCTGTTTCGTAATTTGTAGATTTCAATGTTTTGTTCTCTATATACCAGAACCTTTATGTTCTGACAATTTTTTATGAAGATCATCTAACTGTAATTTCATACCTTTTATTATTGTAGCTTCTAGATGCTCTCTTGCGATTTTTTCCTTTACCCCATGCATTGTGTAGAATTTGATCATTCCCACTTCTTGTATATTTTTCTTCAAATAAGGTTTGACAAATGGTATGGTTTTTTAGTCGGCTTTAAATTGGCCTGATCAGTCGACAAAATTTTAGTTTTGCCAATTATATGATTTTCCGGTGGAGATCTTAAGGTTTTAGAGCTATTTTTAAATAGGTGATCAGAATGCAACAGCTGGCCTCCCTCAGATTCCTTAAAGCTGGCCTCCGAAGAGGATGGAATTTTTGGACTAATGTCTGGTTGTCAACCTGGGTTTTAATTTCCAGAAATTGTTTTATCCATTGCGTATTCTGGACACCAGGTTATTGGTTATTTTTAATCGAGGTTATATTCCTCTAGCCTTTGTAGAGCCAACTATTTACTACAAGGCAGTAGGTCCCAAGAGAGACTGGGTTGCCCCTTCCGCCAGATCTCGAGTACCAAAGATCTTCTTCTCCACCAAACAACTGCCATTGAGGACCCTTCACCGTACCCTGGCAAGGGGCCCTCACATGGTACTATCAGCCAGGCCAGCTGAACCAAGATTTTTAATGAGGTTAATTAAAATTATTAATTAATATTCTTCCTTAGTGGATCAATTTTAACAACAATTTCAATAACTGATTTGATCTTATATTAAAAATTAACTATTAATTAATTATTAATTATCCTCCTCAGTCACTCCTCCTTCATCATCAAAGATGAGGCCCCAGGCTTGCGGCATAGCGCATAGCGGAGTTAAGAGCAGATATATGAAGAAAGATCAGATCCAGCTAGGTTACACTATACACTATATAGTAAATGTTGCAGTCGTCACACATAACTTTATATATTCCAGTGCTTGTTACAGCATTTCCTGAGCTATAAATCATAAGAATCTGCAAATGTTGTTAGTTGTGCGGAAGGTGATAATATTTATATGTTTAAGTACATGAGTGAGGAATTCAGAAAAGGTATTTCTATAATCTGTTGGCACAAATTTTTCACTGATTTGTTTATTTAAAAGTGTGTTACATTTGATATGGTGTTTTATAGTGTATACGGAAACTTATAACCATTGGCTATGACACTGTGTTTTACAGTATTAAGCTCTTCCCAAAAATCATCTGGATCAACTGGTATGGCCAATAGTTTATGGATGAAACTGTTGTATTTCTGAGAATGTGGGTGGTATGAATTTTGGTCACACTGATTTTGAGACTAATCTGAGGTCCTACACATACGCAACAAGGGAAGATTTATGGATGCCGTTGAGGAGTTTGAAATTTATAGAGCTTGAATAGTGGAACTAAATTGCTTATTATACAACCAATTAAATTTTAGGTCAAATACAATCTATGAAATAGCAATAAAAAGCTTAAATTAAGGCAAGCCTTGCAACTGAACACTACTTGTAGTTCAGCAGAATCAATTAGTTTCAAGACACCATGGTGCTCACCTAATATTGACATATTTATAGTAATGCTTTATGTAAAAACTGTTGCAAATCTTTTATAAAAATTTTAATGTAATGACAATCTGCTAGGAGTGAGTTTTGAAGCCTTAGTTTCGAAACATGTTAATATGACGCAAGTGAATCAAGTCACAGATGGTTAAATAGATTAAATTTGTAAAAGATAGACGTATGTTTCTAGCTTGGTTGGTTTGCTCATCCAATTTACAGCAAGACAGGAGACTACCCTCAAATAATGAAGGACATTATTTGGAAGAACAGTGTGTTCGAGAACAGAAGGAAGTCTAGGTTGCCTCGTTTTACACCAGCAGAAATAAAGGACCTTAAAGGTAAATTATCTTAAACTGTGTACTTAAGGTACAGTAAAATTGATTTTAATTCTAGTTTTATGTTTTTAAATTCTGTACGCAAAAATCAAAGCTAAATGTGTGTGTGTGTGTGTGTGTGTGTGTGTGTGTGTGTGTGTGTGTTTTAACAGATATACTGTAATGAACACAAATGAAGGTAGAAAAAGAAAAATTTCATAGAAATTCATGGGAAAAGAAATATTTTATTTATTTATATAGATGCAATACGAACTGAGTTATGGCTGGTTGAAGGTGACTTCTTGTCAGCTGAATACTGAAGTCAAAGCAATCAAAAATGGAAAAACAGACATTTTTTCAAGAAAGACATGTATAATACTTTTCAAAGTACTTGAAAATGAGCTTTGAGTGATGTCATTACCATAAAAACTAACAGAGTTTTGACTAAAATAAAATTATTACTCGTTTTTTTGAAAAAAAAAAATCAGTACTAAAACCAATGGTTTTAATTTAATTAGTTTAATTAAAAAGTTTAGGTAAATATTCAAGTAAGCATAATTTTAAATGTAAGAGGCATTTCTAAAGGTTTGAATTATTGTAATTATAAATTACATTACAAATTATGAAGGGATTTTAATTCATCATAAGTGTACAAAAATGTATCATTAAAAGATTTTGAGTTGTTTAAAACTATTCTTTTTAAAATTTCACCGTAAGGGCTGGTATTTGAGGATTGAAATGTTGCACTAAATCATAAATCTTAATATATAAAAGAAGTCCTGACTGACTGAATGATTCATAATCAACGCAGAGCCAAAACTATTTTAGCTAGAGACTTGAAATTTTCAGGTACATTTATGTTACCATATAGGCGTGCACTAAAAAAGGATTTTGCAAAAATTTGATTTTAACACCATTAAACTACTTACCCAGTCCAAAATTAATAATAAACATACAGGCAATACTATTATAGCTAGAGAGTTGAAATTTTCAAGGTATCTTCTTATAACAATGTTAAGGTATACTAAGAAAGGATTTTGCAAAAATTTCGTATTAATGCCATTAAATTCTTACCCAGTCCAAATTTAACAACACAACATACAGCCGAGACTATTATAGCTAGAGATTTTTTTTTCAGGGTACCTTCTTAAAAGAATATCAAGCTGCATTTAGAAAGGATTTTGTAAAAAATGATTTTCATGCCATTAAACTACTTACTCAATCCAAATTTCATAATCAACATACAGCCAGTACTATTATAGCTAGAGAATTGAAATTTTCAGGATACCTTCTTATAAGAATGTCAAGGTGCACCAAGAAAGGATTTTACAGAAAATTGATTTTAACGCCATTAAACTACTTACCTGGTCCAAATTTAATAATAAACGTACAGCCGACATTATTAGAGCTAGAGACTTGAAAATTTCAGGGAACCTTCTTATAAGAATGTCAAGGTGCACTAAGAAAGGATTTTGCAAAAAATTGATTTTAACGCCATTAACTATTTACCCAGTCCAAGTTTAATAATCAACGTACAGCCGAAACTATTATAATTTAGAGACTTATAAATTTAAAGTTATATAAAAATAACTTTAAATTTTCACCTTCTTTCAACAATGTCGATATGCACTAAGAACAGATTATACAAAAATTTGATTTTAACGCCTTTAAACTACTTACCCAGTCCAACTTTAATAATCTACATACAACCAATACTACGAGTATTATAACTAGAGACTTGAAATTTTCACCATCTTTCAACAATGTCTATGTGCATTAAGAAAGGATGTTGCAAAAATTTGATTTCAATGCCATTAAGCTACTTACACAGTTCAACTTTAATAATCAACGTAGAGCCGAGACTATTATAGCTAGAGACTTGAAATTTTCAGGGTACCTCCCTGAAATTGTATATTTTCATGTCTATGAGGGCTATAGTTGACATTGCAATTAACAATGTCAAGGTGCACGTATAAAGGATTTTGCAAAAAATTGATTTTAACGCCATTAAACTACTTACTGAGCCCAACTTTAATAATCAATGTATAGACGAAACTATAATAGCTAAAGATTGGAAATTTTCAGGGTTACCACAACAGGTATGGGTGCACTGAAAAACGATTTTCCAGTAATCAACCCCTAAAGAGGTAAAAATGAGGTACAATAATTTTTATTGGAAAAAATATGTTTTTCGTCTGACCTTCTTAAAAAGTAATATAGTCACTCTTAAAAATAAGTAATGAAATATATTTATCACCACTTCCCAAAACTCATACCCTAAAGAGATTCAAAGGAGTAGAAAATGTAAAAAAGAGGTATACATTTTTCAAATTGAAGAAATATTTGTTTTGGATCCATATATTCTAGAAATATGCTAGGAAACACAAATAATGAAACACATATTTCAACATTTTTTTGAATTCATTCTCTAAAGGAATAAAAATGTAAAAGAGGTATAATTATAGAAAAAGAGTGTTTTCATTGGAGAAAATATTTTTTACTGGCTTTTCTTAAAAGTAAACAAAATATTTTAAAACACAAATTATAATACACGTAATTCAGCATTCCCCCCCCCCCGAATTCATCCTCTAAAAGAACACAAAAATATAAAAATGTATAATAAATGTTTGTATTGGAGAAAAATATTTTTATCAGATTTCCTTAAATTCAAATGGAACATGTTTGAAGACAGTAAAACAACACATTCAGGTTATAATATTTTTTCATATTCACTGTAAAATAATCATGAGTTTAAATGATCATACTTTTATTAATATATTTTTTTTATTTTTCTAAATTATGTCATTAATGAAACAGTTTAAGTTTTGTGGCCGAAGCCGCGACGGGTAATGCTAGTTATAATATAAACAGTGAAAGGATTTCAATTGATCGTAAATTACCATCATAAATATTCATTGTAAATATATATTAAAACATTTTACGATATATTTATAATTTTATCACAAGGGGTTTAAGGGTTCAAACATTGCAATAAATTATATCATAAAGAGTGGAGGATTTAAATTCATTATAAATGGTCCATTGAAACATATCAAGATATTGAGGGCTATTTTTTTAAAATTTTGTCATAAGGAGTTGTTTCTAAGGATTGAAATGTTGTAATGTTATCATAAATTATGTTCAAGAATATAGAACAATATTTACTCTACATATTCAAACATGATTTTAATTTACTAAATGTTTAAGTATATAGTTTTACAATTTTTTGGGACAAGGGATGGTTTTCACTCCCTGAAAAGACAAACCACACATCAGGAACATTTATTTTTTGAGGGTAAGATAAGCTTAATTACAAATTTTCATACAAATCGATGTTGATTTGTATCAAATCACAAGAATTTGAAGGTAATAACATTTAATTTATATTACCATTAATTTATATGGTATTATGTAAATATAATTTATATTACCATTAATTTATATGGTATTATGTAAGTGCCATTTAATTTATATTACCATTAAGTTATATGGTATTATGTAAATACCATGTTATTTAAGCTATATTGGTTTCGTACTTTTACCATGAACGACTGGAATAAAAAGGTTGTAGTATAAGATTCATTTTTATTATGTTTGAGCACCAAATATGTTTCAAAATAAGCCAAGGGAATCCAAGATGTGTTCTCACTGTCTAGTCTGCATCATGGCAGTGCAGAATACACAGATATCAACTGGTTCATTCTAATTGATAGTTTATATTTCACATGCATAATTTTAAGCATCAAAGTTCAAGTACAATACTAATTTACAAGGTCATGAGGGTGCGTATTTTGACCCTGAGTATGTGGTTTAAGGATGTTCTTGACCATTTTGTTGTAACATGTTTTGTTAATTATGTAAGATGTTTATGTATTAATAATACTAAGCTACAAATGTTTGTTTAGGATCTTCCGATTTCTTTGGTTTGAACCATTATAGTTCAAGCATGGTTTCACTTAAGACAAAGCTCATCGGTACAGAATCTTACTATGTCCGTGATATGATGGTGGATATGCAACCAGATCCAAACTGGAGAACATCTGATGCAGTTCCTTGGTTTTATGTATGTATAATTTGTGTTATTTCAAACTTAATACATAACTGACCTCTAAGTATGACTATTTAAAATAATTTTATTGTTTACTGCAATTAAATTAATTGTTAGTATCTCAGAATCAAATTTCATATCAAAATTGAAAATTGTACATCAAATAGTTACAGTCTGAGTTATTAACAATATTTTAAAAACACTTTATTTGTTGAGATATTTATGTCCTTGATAGTTTTAAAAATGTATGCTATGGTTTATTTAATTCTGTACTACAATAAAAAGTAAGATTCTGGAATAAACACTATTAAAATATTTTAAATTCTCAAATCTCAAATTCTCAAAAAAGTGTGTGTGTGTGTGTGTGTGTGTGTGTGTGTGTGTGTGTGTGTGTGTGTGCACGTGCATGTGTGTGTGTGTGTGTGTGTGTGTGTGTGTGTGTGTGTGTGTGTGTGTGTGTGTGTGTGTGTGTGTGTGTGTGTGTGTGTGTAGGCTAATATTTACAGACACCTTCATTACCTGTAATAATGATCAGAATAGGTATAAGAATTGAATTATGATTTCATTAAAAGAAGCTTGTTTAAACCTCATTAGTAATGGTAACATATTATCTACAGATTGACTTTTCCCTTCTCTTTTCCTTTTCCAACTGCCAGAAAGTTTAATTGAATTCTCTTTTTTTAATTCCTACCTTTAGTTCACACTCTCCCTATATATATTTATTTATATATCTTGTTCAAATTTTTAATAGTTAATAAAATACTTTCTATTCATCCCCTTAAGTTCAAATAAATTTTTTAAACTTGTAGTGGATGACACTTGATGTTAATACAGTTGTTTTGTCAAATATTAATATCAAATATTTGTACAGATTATACGATAGGATATCCTTAGGTAACTCCTACCACTCAATTCATCCACTCAAGTTCAAATACATTTTTTTAATCTTGTAGTTAATGACACTTTATGTTAATACAGTTTTTTGTCAAATATTAATATCACATATTTGAACAGACTATACGATAAGATTTGATTTAAATAAATATTATGTTCTATCCTATGTTGGTTTTAGGAATCGCAGCATATAGCTGTCTCGCTGATTTGATGGAAGAAAGCACCTAAGTAGGAATTGACTTAATTTTTTTTATATAATACTTTTTTCCTACTTTGAAGCAATCCTCTTAAAGTAGACTTGAGAAATGTTTAATTTGGCAGCTTTTTATGACACTAATTTTTAAATTTAATTTGTCAAACTTTTTCAAAATTTTAATTTTTTCTTCAATATTTAAATAACTTTTCTTAAGAACACTGGACATTTTCAAGCAGAGTTAAACAAATTTCTACACTAGCTGTAATGTATATACAAACTGATTTTATAATCAGTAATCACTGCACATGTCATGCTATGGTCTATAAACTATTATATTAGATTAGATTAAATTAGGAACTAGAAGTAGGGATTATAAAACCCCAGACACTGATAGATGGAGCTTTTATGTGACTAAACTGCTTAACCATGCATAACCTAAGAACATATATACATATTTATGAAATTCACTAGAAACATTTAATTAAACAAGTGGCTTATAGGTATTGCGGTAAAAACCATGAACATGTGCACAGTTCTTGAATCCTGTTACATCTAAAACACATTTTTGGTAGTTACACAAATTAATAATTAATTAATTGAGTGATTCTGTAGAAGTTCTTGAGAAATCACATTCTAAATTACATACTCTTGACAGTTTTAAGGCCCCTGGCACTGGATGTATTGTCAGATCCGGAACTAAACCTCTTGTATTCTGGTTCAGTAGTCAGTTTTAGCAAACTCTGACTAGCTCTGATTAGCTATCCTGCTTAAAGGTTCTCAGAGTCCTGAAAGTCAAACACCTTTTGCTTCCTGTTGGCATTTGCACTATCCTTATCCATCCTGTATAGCCAAATGCACAGTTTCTCTGTGGTATAACATTTATGGCTGTCAGTCCTCCATTCTTGCAGAATGGTTTCTATCAGCCCTGTAGAAGTTGTGGTTCTCAACCCCAAAGTTTTACCCCAATGAAGTCTGCTTCTAGGTTTAATTGGAAGCTCCTTTGCTATCATCCTTTGCTATCCATTTTATTCTCAGTTTGTGATGTTATGCTGCTGATCAATGTTTGTAGATGGCCACATTGATGTGAGATGTTCGACCCCTTCTCTCACTTCTTCCATTGAAGATTGGGTAGGTCTACCTGGCAACCCCACAGCCTGCTGCAATTCACTGCTTGCAGAAGGTTAGATAGAGCCCCAGTTTCCTCCTTCTCCATGCTATTTTCACTTTCCAGATTCACTTTTGCTAGTTCTCCTGGGTTTTTGGGTTTTGATGGTTTATTCCAGCCATCAAAATTCTGCTAGTAACTAGGGAAATAAAATAATCACACTACAAGCCCGCATTCAAAAGTAAGGCTGGATGAAAAATTAAGCTTATTCTGTATCCAGAGCATACATACTTATAACTAAGCTCTTCCTTAGCCAAATAATTAATTAAAAAATAATTAAACAAATTCTTTTACAGGTTGTGCCGGCAGGTTTAAGACAAATGTTGAATTTTATTAAAAACAATTACAACAATCCTCCGGTACTTATAACTGAAAATGGATATGGAGATTCAGGCAGGAATGATGACTATGAACGAATCGATTTCTACCATGTAAGTGATTATACAGGAAAGCCTTCAGTATTTGTTTATTAGTATCGTGAGTTTAAACAATATTAGCAGTTCAAAGCATAGTAGACCACAGTATATCCTTAATTAATACACAGAGTGCTCCATGACAGCATGACTATAAATAAATTGCTGGTCCAAATTGTTTGAAAAATTTATATCCTTTCTCCATGAAGTGGTCAAAATTATGACAAAACTTGCTGTTCAACCAGTATTACAGGAAGTAGCCAGCAACTGCACACTTATCATTAATTCAGAGCCCACTCTCTTGAAATGGAAGTGAATGGGAAAAATCTTACACATGCATTGTTTGGGCATTTATACAAGATACCTTCATAACAAATTCCAAAACAATTGTTCAATGAGTTTGGCCAAAATCGCATACTATCATTACTGTAAATCAGGGGCCACCATCTTGAAGCAAAAGTAAATGGGAAAATCTGAAGCATATGTCATACAGGCTTTATACAATGTACCTAGATTTCAAAACAACCAATCAATGTGTTTGGCTAAAACTGTTATAACGGACTGAAGATGAAACTTTAGAGTTTTGAAACCGTGGTAGCCTTTGTAAGGTGAGTTGATAGACCACTGACAGGAAGAATAGGTCATAATCCTAATTATTATTATTATTATTTTTTTTTTTTTTTTGGTGGAGCATTGTTGGATGCAGTTAAGGTAGACTGCCGTTCATCACATCCCATTTATACCACAAGGATTTAAGATTTTTATATAATTGATTAGATTAATTCAAACTTAGGAAATTTTTTTTTTTATATAGCTTAGACAAGAGCATTTGTAAGCAAAATCTGATCAATAATTTTAAAATGGGAATCAATCCAAATTTAAAAAAATATACCTTTTTCCAAAATCAGATTTAATTATCATAATTAGCTTTAAAATTGATTTAAATTAGCATTTTAAATTTCTAAATGCTACTGAAAATGAACCTGATATCAATTTAATTCATTTTTGTGTTTATAATCGGAAATTTGCTTTTGTGACATCACCAAGATAAGTATCTTGGTTCAATTATTTTTAATATTGTGATACAGTACAAGCCCAGTTATCAGAAATAAAGCGGGCAAGACGTTTCAGATAATGATTTTTTAATTAGCCATACACATCTTATATTGTTTTGTATCTAATTAATTCTAGAAGGTTTTGAAAGTCAAATGATTCTAACCTCCATTTTTAGGCTGTACATGACTCATATTCTTTATTAAACTTAAAAAATTACATATTGAGGCTTACATCAGTAAACCTTATGCTATGCTTTAGATACATACATCATAATATATTAATTATTTATTAAAAATCTCAAAAATTTTGTATGTTCCTTATGTCCCTTGCAACGTTTTCGGGCAGCAGTGTCCTGCCATCTTTTCATTTGATATCAGCCAGCACTGGTTAAGTTCGGTTAACCATGTCTTTACTGCATTAATTGTTCACCGATTAATTAACGTATAAGAATTAGTTTGTATATGTTTACCAATTTACTCTGAAATGATTACAAATTTTGCTGAACCAGTTATGTTCTGATTATAAATGTTAAATATAACCTAAGAATGACAAAATTCACATACATTTGTAAATGGTAAATAGAAATAAAGATTCATATTTATAAGGCCAAAATCACCTCAAACTATCCCTTTTCCCCAAAGTTATTCCATATCTAGGGACTGTCCTCTTGCTTATAATAATATGCTCATAATATATATGATTGCCTACAGCCTTAGTCTGTATTTTATCACTTGTAATTTATTTTAAATGAGTTCTTACTAATGTTAACAATTGTTTCCAGGGTTACATATCAGAAATGTTAAAGGCAATTTACATAGACAAATGTAATGTAACTGGTTATACTGTATGGAGTCTTATGGATAACTTTGAATGGAGTCTTGGTTATACGTAAGTACAAAGAAACAAGTAATTGTTCTTAAGTTAAGAAGTTTTAACATCTAAACTCAGTGAGTGAACAGTTGTGACCGCATAAAAGATTTTTAAGACTTCCTGAAAATATAGGGTTGAAGCTATAAACAAGAAAACTGGCAAATTTCTTGAAATGAGTTAATCAGATTTTGTTAAAACTTCAGTCATAGTAAACTTTATTTATAAAGAAAATTAGTTCTTGCTTGAGGAAAATGAGGACAGGGCAAGTGATGGGAATCTATGTACCATCTCTTACAGTGCTTGCAAATGCTACAGGCTCATTTAATTAAATATTACAAACATGGATGTACACCACTTATTACAGCAACAGAATAATGTTTTACTGCTTAGCTGGTACGAAATGGTGACTGGAGAAGGTCAAATGCCTGTTTTGTAGTTGTATAACAAAGGATTTATTACACAAAAACCACAATCACAAGCGAATGACTTGAAAAAGCTTAAATTTTTATTTAAATAGTATGTAAACTTGTTTGTTGTGTAACTATACATTGCAATGTTTTATACTATTTGTGCAATAAGTGCTACATCAATTTTTTTTTTACTCTGTTCTCTAAACTTTATACATAATTTAAAATAATTATGGCAGTTTAGTTTTTTTATAGTGTAATTTATTCTAAATATAAAATAAGCTTTTTACTTATATAATTAGCAGAGTTTGTAAACTATATGCGGATTATCTGCAGTGCCTGTGCTACTACAATATCACAGATAACCTGGAGTCCTTATAAATGAGTCCTTGTCAGGTAAATGAGTGAAACTTATTTTAATACAGCATGGATAGCTTGTGTTATGTTTTTACACAACCACATGTTGAAGGTTATATCATAACCACACCTGAAAATTATTTCATAATTGGTTTCACAGTGGCAAGTGGAAGTCAGGAATACATAATTCTACACATTATATGTGTTGCAGTATCAGGGAAAAATATTGTATGCCTGGGCATTGTTAAGGTCAGCTGCAGGCTAGTGAGGCACTCTTATGGCTCAAAATTATAAGAAAGTAAGAATTCTGTTTCTTCTTTAAATTTGGCTGGATTCCTCCTTTTTCCACCTAAGCAAGTTGTTGTGTCTTGTAGAGTTATTCTGGGTGTTGAAAAGCTGTTGTATTCAAGCTGTGTATTGTTCAAGGTGTTGTCAAGCTGTTATTCTGTAGTTAATTGTCCTCTTTGATGTTTTGAGCCATCTCGGTAGCCTAGTTGATAGCATTGTGGGCTTTTACCCCGAGGACCCGGATTCGATTCCTGGCCAGGGCTTGGCATTTTCATACGCTATAAACCATTCCATCGTCTGCATTAGCCCAAGTGTGCACAATAGTCGAATGTTAAACATAAAAAAAAAACAAACTTTGATGTTTTGCTAAGCAAGGACTTTTAACTTGAATTTATACCCGAAACTATGGCAGAAACCATAATTTCTCAGTAATCCATTGTTATAAACCAGACAAAGAATACACCAATCAGGATGAAACTGCAGTGTACAGAAGATGTGATGTGGTGCACCAGCAGAAATGCCTGGGCATAAAATGAAATAATCTAGCATAGTATAGACCTTACATACACAATAAGCACTGTGAACCAATCAGAAGCGAGTATTGTTTTATGGAAGAATTGTGAACTTGGTTCACAATTGTAAGCTGTTTGAAAATCAGGAGAGAAATTCGAAAATGTATCATGGATGTTTTCCGGTGTTAGTAAGTGGAACTAGTTACATAACTCAGTTCCTATGATGTTTTGGTGATGACATATGTTAAAGTAAATATTGATGTACATGATATAATCAATTAGAATAAAGAGCATTACTCGGTAAAAAGATAAATAAAACCCTGTGCTATACTACTATATCAAAACAAAGAAAGCAGGTACACCAACAGAAAATTTTAGTATTATGTAGATTACGCACTAACAACAGGAAGTAACAGTAAAAACTGGCCTACTATACTTTTTATTTTTTAAAAACGTTTGATTGAAACAGAAAAAACACAACCATTACTACCTTATTTGCTAGCGGACAGAAACAAACTTTCTACCTTCCTACTGCCTTACCAACATCACAAAAACGACAAAGTAAAAATGAATGAAAAGTCAAAAACATTGTAATAGTAATGTAATTACAGGTCAACTAACATAAGTCGAGGTACAACTGTGTTTATTTATAGTATTGGTAATTTGTATCATTAAAACTTATTCTAAGAAATATTATTTTAAATAAAAATTAATAATTTTCTTTTTCAGGGCCAAATTTGGTATAACACATGTCGATTTTGACAGCCTTGAGCCAAAAAGGAGACCGAAGTTGTCATATTTCTATTTTAAACAAGTACTGAAATATAGGCAGCTGCCCATCATGAATAATCACTATTTAGGATAAAGCAACATAATTATGGATTAGATAGTTTTATTTTTGAATAGAACCTCAAAATATGTACATACAATAAATACCATTAAATTGTACAACTTTAACATTGGTTATTAAAATAATAATTTAATAAATTGATTAAGAAACATAACTCCAATTTTGTCACATTCAATATTTACTATTAATAATAATGTTTTCTTTCTTCTCAGTTTGTACTTTTGTGTTACCAATAGATGTTTATAAAGACATTAATGAGGATGTTTCTTTAATTTTCTTAAATAATTGTAAATGAATATGAATTATTTTTTTCCAAATAGGATAAGCAAAATAATTGTGGAAATATTTTTGTTGCATTCTAATAATTAATTACATAATCAAATTAAAAAAATATTTTAAATGTCTTTGGTAACCAAATTTTCATCAGCTAATTTTTCATTTTTAACAAATTTCTGAATTTATTTTTTACTTAATCTATTGAACAGTCAAGTGGTTTACAAACATTAATAATAGTAATGATGAAAAACAATAAAGAATTCATTAAATGTTCTTTAACATTTGTTTAGACAAAGCTACTTAACAATTTGACTGACTAAACAGCATAGATAATGGACTTTTTTCCATATTTATGCCAGTTAGACTTATGAAGATGAGGGATCGGTGTTAGTAGGAAAAGTAAACTCGCTAGAGTAGTACTAGGTTTAAGTATTGAACCTATGACCTACATGAGCACAATACAGAAACATAACAAACTGACCAATCTCTTAGACACCACCACCATAAAGCCCTATATAAAAAATAACAAATGGTCCCTGTACAAATAATTAAACAAAATTTAATTTGATTTTGAAAGAAATATTTTGAATTCACTGGGTAAAGAATTATCCAAGCTGTTAAAAAATTCAACTGTTACAGAGCATTTTAAGATATTTATTTTCATGTTAATGTAATGACTCTGTACCAGTACTTCATTTTTCAATAACATTTTGACAAAAATTATATAAATTTGCACATATTAAGGAATTTTGATTAAAAACGAGCTATTGAACTACCCATCGTGGCAAGACTCAGATCTGGGACCTTGATGTTAGCACTGATATTGACCTCTATATCACTGTTCGCCTTGATTCAAACCTTGCATGAACATTAATTTTGGTAATAACTTGGACAAGTTACCTAGTGGAAAAGTATCAGTAACAGATTTTCCATTGAAGTAAAGTGAAATTAATGTAACTTGAATGTTTATTAAGGTAATTTTATTCAAAATTAGTACACAAATTTATTGTGATAAAAGCGTGGATAAGTTTGTTACCCAGCAAAATTAATTCAACAGTTTCAAAATGGTGGATATTCTAAATTAAAAAAAATCATAACTTTTATAAACTACAATTAATTTTTCAAATCAATTAAAACCAAAGAAATGAATTTGAAATGCTCATAGTTCATTTTCATATCTTTTTATGTAACATATTACAATTTATAATAATTTTTTTTTGCAGAATTAATGCTGCCTATGATGTAATCAGACTTTTAAATGATTATAAAGAAAAAATTATAGAAATTCGCTTTTGTAATTTCAGCGAGACAACAGTTTGACAATGTTATTTTAATAATTACAGTAGAATTAAACTTTTCACATCATTTTTATACTACAATGCAATAATTAAGTCTTCTTACCTATACAGTGTTAACAGTTACATGCAGTTTGCATTTAAATAGGCCAGAATAAACATGTGGACAGTAATAACACAATCACCTATTATGATTTCTACGCTTCACAGAACTGAGCTTGAATTACCCACTTAAAATTACATTTATAAAACTTCCTGAAAACGGTTTTTTTATCAGTTGATATTGTTATGAGTTGTAGAAACCATAAGCAAAACTTCTACCAGTATACAGGGTAAGTCTTAGTAATTTTAATTGTAATTTGGCCTGCATGCTAACATGATGGAATTTCAAGAAAGTAGTAACATCACATAATCAAACTTAGTAGTATGCAAACAAATTTTGTTTTCTACAATACAAATTTTAAAAACACAACCTTATCAAAATATTTATAATTTTTTATTTTACAATTTTTTTTATAAATCTGATCTATTGTAATCACTGTTAAAACCTGTATGCATTCCTGTTTAACACTGATAGTACAAAAACAAATTATATTATTAGTTATCCAGGGTTATGTTTTTGTTTCATGTTTGAGTTTTAAGTTAGACACTTGAGAACGTAGTTGACCCTCACTCTTCAAACAGTGTGTATTGTTTTACATACACAGATGATGGCAAATGTCTGAATAAATTGTAATGAACAAAGAAACACACACACACACACACACACACACACACACACACACACACACACACACACACACACACACACACACACACACACACACACACACACACACACACACACACACACACAAACACACACACACATCTAGGTCCTTTTCCTCTCCATCTAGGTCTTAAATCTGGCCCTAAATCCTACAAAACAAGTAATATTAAAAAAATATTAAAGTCAATTCCTACTTAGGTCAAGTGTATATAAAAATGTACACTTATAGTGTACTTAGGACACTATAAGTTTATAAAAATGTTTTGAACTTGAGAGGATGAATAGTAGGAACCTATGGAAATCCTATCGTATAGTCTGCACAAATATGCGCCATTAATATTTGACAAAAAAAAACTGAATTTACATCAAGTGTCATCCACCACAAGTTTAAAAAAATGTATTTGAACTTAAGGGGATGAATAGAAGATATTTTATTAACGATTGAAAATTTGAACAAGATATGTAAATAAATAAATATATATAGGGAGAGTGTGAACTAATAGGAATTGAAAAATGAAATAATTTTTCACTTTGAAAAAAAAAGACAAAACAAAACAAAAATTAAATGAAATTAGGAATATGACTTTTTAAATATGTAAGCTATAACTTGTGAAAATGTTGTAATGTTAACAACAAAAAGTAAAAAAAAAAAAATATTACACTAAAAATTAACAGAGTATATCCAAACAAGCAATAAAACAATGATTACTGTTTTTCCATAAATTTCGTCAGTAATTTAAAAAAAATATCTACTTAAATATATTTTCAAAGTGAATACAATACTTACATTTATCTAATGTAGAATTCAAAATTAAAAAAAAATATTACAGTAAAAATTAACAGAGTACATGTAAATAAGCAGTAAAACAATTATTGCTGTTTTCTATAAATTTCGTCAGCAATTTAAAAAAAAATCTACTTAAATTTATTTTGAAAGTGAATACCGTGATTACATTTATCTAACATAGAAATTAAAATTAATAAAAACATTTAAATAAAACTCACATGTTTTTCCAACTTACTTGTTCAACTGTTGCAGGTAAATAGAAAATGCTTCAATTCATTGGTATCTGTTTCTTTTTTGGAATATCGGTGTGTGAAGATAGTGAATGGAAAAAGTTTCCACCAGGTTTTAAGTTTGGCGCAGCAACATCAGCTTATCAGGTAGAAGGAGCGGCCTCTGAGGGCGGTGAGTTGACAATAAGTAACCAGATGGAAGCCTTGATAAACCGAGTACATTCTGAAACTAAATTTCACACCTTGTCTTATACTCGTACTGTAATCTTTTGTTTCCAAAGTTTTTTAGAATGTTATGTTAAACAGTGTATGAGGAATTTTACACAATTGAGTTTAGGGTCCTACCTAGAGTTTAGGGTGCATTTTTGGAGTTTTAGAACTGCATAGTAGTGTCTGATATATAAATGAGTGATTGTGATTTTTACAGAATGAGTACTAAAATAAAAACATTATATATATATATATATATATATATATATATATATATATATATACAAAAACAACAGAAACAAAAATAGTAGAACAGTTATTCAGTGAAACTTAAAAGTGATGAGCTCATTATCGGAATAACAACAGTTAAGGACTGTCACCAAAATGAAGTCATTTAAGATTATTTCAGTATTTTTCAACTATTAATATTACATAGTTACTTGGTATTTATATAACTTTTACTATGGTATTTAATCAATTTTCAGTTTCATTCATTTCTGTCAATTTCATTACCTGACTATGAGTTTAGGGGTTAGTTAAGACACCTACTTCTTCACCATAACTATCCTGATTAAAAAGTTGTTTTATAATTCCTGCAAATGTTTATGATTTACAAATTTTAGGAAAAAGTGAGAGCATTTGGGACAGGTTTGTCCACAACAGCCCCAGCCCTGTTTTAGACGGTTCAACAGGAGATATTGCAGCAGATTCTTATCACAGATATAAGGAAGATGTTAAGTTATTGAAGGATATTGGGGTAAGTTAGCAAACTTTGAAAAGTTAGAGATAAGTATCTAAATACTAAATAGCAAATTTAAAGGCAGCATCGTTTCAGCTGATTTTCAAAAAGACTAAAAGGTTTGGATTCATAATGATCTATAACTCTCAAAATTCATAATCACTATTGTTATCATTTTTAATGCATTATTAAAAAATTATGTAGAACAACAATAATTATTTCAAAAATTAATTATAAACTGAATGTTATCAAATGAACTGTTTTCAAAACATTCTTCACCAAATTTGATGATATTTAAAAAAGAAATACAAATGAAGACTTTTTTGTTTTAGTTTGATTTCTACAGGTTTTCCATATCCTGGCCTAGAATTTTGCCAAGAGGAGAAGCCAACGAAATTAACCAAGATGGAATTAACTACTACAATAAAATTATTGACGAGTTAATAGCAAACAATATTGAGCCAATGGTAAGATTATACTTAATATTTTAAAAGAACTGAATGTTTAATTTGCAAATGAATTATTAAAATTTAGCTGTTTCACTGTATGTATTATGTAAGGTAGCATTTCATTTTAGAAAAGAATACATAATTTATTATTATACTTATCATATACAGGCTTATTAGCATTTTCCAATACCTTATAAAATGAGCTATTGGAGAAGTAATTTGTGGTAAAGCCCCAGTCCTGAAATGTGCACTGATTCTGACCACTTATTTTGAATGATAGTTAAAATTAATTGTTATCATGAATAAATTATAATTATAAATTTAATCTAGATAATTTTTATATTTACATATGTTTTCCTACTATTGATCAGATACTACTTCCAAACCAACTTAACTTTTTAGTGAATTTCCATTGAAAAAATGAGCTACTGAAACTTTGAAATCAGTACTGACTTCTTGATTATTTTTGTCAATATATATATATATATATATATATATATATATATATATATATATATATATATATATATATATATATATATATATATATATATATATATATTGTTTTTTTTTTGGTTATTTTAAGACGAAAAGCACATTATGGCTATTATCGCTTCCCTAAATGTAAGTGTGAGTGTAAAGTGTTAAAGTCGTAAGTATAGCGTTGTAAGTTTAAGTGTCTGTTTAACTCTGGAACCACAAGGGACGTCTAAATCCTCTCAATAGGTGCAGCTAGTCTGCATCCCCTGCGTGTGTGTGTGTGTGTGTGTGTGTGTGTGTGTGTGTGTGTGTGTGTGTGTGTGTGTGTGATAGTATATGCAGATTTTAATGCTGATTATGACAGAATTTCAAAAAGGGTAAGATAAAGAAAATACTTTTGGAAATTTGATTTCAACACATTGTTGAGCAAGCAACACATTTATTTTAGATAGATAGATAGATTTATTTTAGGTAGTTAATATTTAATTTTCACAGAGATCTTTTAGCCGCCATGTTGGCTAAAACATGATTAACTTAAGATTAACTTATTTTTAGTGAATCTTAATTGGAAAATGAGCTTTTAGAGTAGCAATGATAGTAAGAGCCGGATCCGTAATTTGTAATAAGTGTCTATCCTGACTTCTAGATCACTTCTTCAGTGCTTGTTAAGAATGTGTGTGTGTGTGTGTGTGTGTGTGTGTGTGTGTGTGTGTGTGTGTGTGTGTGTGTGTGTGTGTGTGTGTGTGTGTGTGTGTGTGTGTGTGTGTGTGTGTGTGTGTGTGTGTGTGTGTGTGTGTGTGTGTGTGTGTGTGTGTGTGTGTGTGTGTGTGTGTGTGTGTGTGTGTGTGTGTGTGTGTGTGTGTGTGTGTGTGTGTGTGTGTGTGTGTGTGTGTGTGTGTGTGTGTGTGTGTGTGTGTGTGTGTGTGTGTGTGTGTGTGTGTGTGTGTGTGTGTGTGTGTGTGTGTGTGTGTGTGTGTGTGTGTGTGTGTGTGTGTGTGTGTGTGTGTGTGTGATAGTATATGCAGATTTTAATGCTGATTATGACAGAATTTCAAAAAGGGTAAGATAAAGAAAATACTTTTGGAAATTTGATTTCAACACATTGTTGAGCAAGCAACACATTTATTTTAGATAGATAGATAGATTTATTTTAGGTAGTTAATATTTAATTTTCACAGAGATCTTTTAGCCGCCATGTTGGCTAAAACATGATTAACTTAAGATTAACTTATTTTTAGTGAATCTTAATTGGAAAATGAGCTTTTAGAGTAGCAATGATAGTAAGAGCCGGATCCGTAATTTGTAATAAGTGTCTATCCTGACTTCTAGATCACTTCTTCAGTGCTTGTTAAGAATGTGTGTGTGTGTGTGTGTGTGTGTGTGTGTGTGTGTGTGTGTGTGTGTGTGTGTGTGTGTGTGTGTGTGTGTGTGTGTGTGTGTGTGTGTGTGTGTGTGTGTGTGTGTGTGTGTGTGTGTGTGTGTGTGTGTGTGTGTGTGTGTGTGTGTGTGTGTGTGTGTGTGTGTGTGTGTGTGTGTGTGTGTGTGTGTGTGTGTGTGTGTGTGTGTTACCTAACACATTTTGTTTAACAATTTCAAAATAACAGCTATATTAAATCTGTAAGTTAAATTCATTACTAATTTAACTTATTTTTTTGAAAATATGATTTCACCATCATAATCAATGTAAAAAACTACATAAAGTATCACTTTAAATTATCAAAATCCAACAAAAAGTAAAAAATTTCATTTTACAGCGGTCACAGTTCATTTCTGTATTTTCAATGTATTTTGAAAGTTTAAAATGCTTATACATGCACATTTTAGTGCTGATTATGATAGTGAAATCAGAATGTCAAAAAAGGGTAAAATGAACAAAAAAATATTTTGGGAAATTTACCTCCATCATGGAACTAGACAGATGTGTACTGTGATTATATCTGACACATTTAAAATCATTATTATACTGTAGATCGGTTTAAAAACATTTACTCATTCTTAAAGTAATGATTTAAAGAGCTTTATATTTTGAAATTGATTGAATTTTGTCAGGTATTTTGAACTTTTAACTCCTATAAATTAAATGTCTATGTTTATTTCTAAAATCATATGTCATTAAGAAGGTTAAAACCAATGTAAATGCATTACTACCTGTCTTAAGAATATCAAAAGTACCACTATGACAACAAGAAATATCCCATTAAGAACTCTTAAAAGCATTTTAAAGCATTGCTTTGGCATTATTGTAATTTCATTATTTATTAATAGTCATTCTATAAAATCAATGTCACCATTATTTATTTGATTAAATGAGCACTTTTTCTGTATAAGGTAACAATATACCACTGGGATCTGCCTCAATGTCTTCAGGATTTAGGCGGCTGGTCAAATCCTCTGATGATTGATTATTTCGAAGACTATGCTCGTGTGTTATACTCAAATTTTGGAGATCGGGTATGTTATTTTTTTATATTTAACTTCTTCATTTTATTCAAAGTTAAAGACCAAAACATATTTCTATGTAGTTTTATTTAGTCATTTTATATAATATGAGAATGAAAATAAATAATTTCTTATTACAAGTATTGTTCGAAAAGTAAAGAACATTTTTTTCTCTTGACACTGCTTATAAAGATATTAAAACAAAAGTTTTTTTACGACACATTTGATACCTTAGCTACTTTTATACATAATAGTTGTTCAAATTTAAACATTTGTCGTAGCGTTTCACCAGCTTTTCTACGCCTTCTGTATACTCAGTTGTCACTAAGTTGTTGAACCACTCACTAACGCTCTCTTTCAGTTTGTTGTCACTTCCATAGTGGTTTATGTTCAAAAAAATCCTTCTATTTGGGAAGAAGATGGCAATCATTCGCAGGCAAGTCTAGGTTATAAGGCGGATGTTCAAAAATGTCTCACTTTAACTGCTGAAGCAAGTTTGTTGTCAATGCAGCAGCATGCAGACATTTGTCATTGTATAGAAGCACAATGCCACTGACAGCAATCCACGCCGTTTGTTTCAAATGACACAGCATAGTTGGTGAAGGGTCTGACAGAAAGCTGCTGGATTTACGGTCTCTCTTCTAGGGACATAGTCGATGGGTAGGACAAGCTTTTGATCCCACAAACTGTAGTCATGGTTATAGCAACAGCACCAAATTCTTGATACTCAGAATTTGTTTGATTTTTTTTATTTTGATGCAATCAGGAATGATGCCATTTTATTAACTGACATTCAAGTTACCAAAAACCTTGGTTATCTTTCTGTAAAGTATGATAAGGTGGACTTTTTTGCATTCAGAAAGCGTATTACACTACAAACCTCACTCTTGGTGGGATGATTGTTAGTGTCAGACTGCCATAAAGGAGGGAGAAGGTCGATGACACAATGGCAGTGACGGTGGGGGAACTGAGCAGCTCGTCAGACCAAAACGTTAGTTACTTTCCGAATGACCTTCGTATTTGGATTCACTTAGGAATGTTTCTATGTGAAACAGGAAACTTAAAGGTTATTAATTTTACAATAATACTAAATAACTGATATAATATTGATTGTGTTGAAACTGATAATATGTCAAAAACTTTCTAAAATATTCTTATTATTTCTAATATTCTTTTTTGCTAAAAATCTGGTCCAATCTGATAAAAATGTCAAGGTTGAACGTGGGAAAATATCTTTATGTTATAATAAATGGCAAACTTTTACTTTTTAAGATGATTCTTTTAAATAAATTTGGTAAACAATATTTGTTGTAAATTGATATATACATACTGGGATACCTTGTAAAAATTCTTAAAAAAGAAGAATACTAATACAAGCAGAGCAGACATTTTTGGGCTGTAGATTGGTTTTCAGTCTTTAAGAAGCATAGTACTGCTATAAGAGTAAAAAGTATTTTTTAAATTTATTACATGTAGTTCAAGAGATAATGCATTAAAAAAAGTTTGTTTGTGAATTGAATGAACCTATGAACTTAGTTGCTTCAAATTTTTTAAGCTTGTATTTTAAATTTATCTACGTATGTTAAATTTTCAACATGTTAAAACATGTATTTTAGGTGAAGAAATGGATAACTTTAAATGAACCTTTTGTTATTGTCCATGGATATATCTCTGATTCAATGGCACCAGGTTTGTCCATAAATAAAAGTTTAAATTATTTGGTTGCGCACAATCTCATCAGAGCACATGCTAAGGCTTATAAACTATATGAACGTGAATTTAAAACAAAACAGAAAGGTTAGTAAGACAATATTTTTAAGTATCTACTTTATAATAAATACAAAACATTAGAATATCAAATGAAAAAATTGTTAATCTAAACAGCTGATATCACGCCCTCCTTGTTTTTTGATAATACTATTTCAACTGAGGTTATATTTTTTTACCATTGTTTACAGTCATGGATATAAATACTAATAGCTAAATCATTATTAATTGTTGAAATATTTATACTTGACTATGAGAAATACAAATAAGTAAAATAATTTTGGTAATTGATTACTTTTTAATTAAGAACATGTTTGGTATATACTGTGTAAGCTTAGATAGTATTATGAAATGTTAAGACTAAATACTTGGAGTGAAATTGATATGACTGCATAAGAAAGCATTTTTCAGCATTTCGACTGCACAAGAAATTACAGAAAGCATTTTTTTGTTATTTTTTAAAGGTAAAAAGCACATTGAGGCTATTATCGCAGCCCTAAATGTAAGTGTGAGTGTAAAGTGTTAAAGTCGCAAGTGTAGTGTTGTAAGTGTAAGTGTGTGTTAGACTTGGGTACCACGAGGGACGTTTAAATCCTCTCAATAGGTCCAGTTAGTCTGCACCTCCCTAAGGGGATTACAGAAGGCAGAACTGTAGATGTAATATTTATTACATTGGGCTATATAAACAGTGATTCAATGAGAACATCGGTTTTTAAGTGTTGAATAAAGTAGTCTATATTAATGAAATTTTGAATACATCAATACAAAGAATACATGTTGCTATTAGATATGAAAACATTATGTATGAAAAATCTTATAGATGTCCTCCATAACTTGCTTTGTATGTATTACTCTGATCAAGAGAAATTTGTTATATCTTTCAGACAGGTGTCCTCCTTGATTTAGATGTTGACTTTGTAAATATCTTCCTTTACTTGTGGAATTGTTCAGGGATTATTTTGATAAACCTGTAATTTTTTCAAAATACCACCAAAAGGAAGAAGTGAGAAGGTGTTAGGTCACATGACCATGCTGGCCAAACCTGATCACTGTTGCATGAAAAGATGCGGGTTGGAAATTTATTCCTCAATAAGGCTATTGTATCATGTTTGGTGTGGCAGGTAGCAAAGATTAACAACACTGTTAATCTTTGCAGTACATTAACTTTGGATGGTTATGCAAGATGTTCTGCCCCAAATGTAAAACTTCTCTTTATTAATGTAGCCACTAAAATGAAAATGTGCCTCTTTTGAGAAGATTCTGTATTTGCAAAGTTATCATCTGCATATTATCTTTCCAAAACCCATTAAACAATGTGTCTCCATTGCAAATGATTCACTGATCCAGTTATTGAGTTAAATGAATTTTGTAGGCCTGCATATTGAGATACTTTCTGAAATTTCACTGGAGAGCTTTTTGAGATGCCCAATTATAGTGAATTGATTTTGTTGACTCATGAAAATACTGCCTTGTGTACAATTATGATTAAACCAGCTAGATCGAGAGTACACTGGTATTTTCAATCAGTTGTCTCAAATTGTTCTTATTATCAGTCTAAGAACTGTTGACTCACTAGGTGCAATATTATGACAACTAAAAGCCATAGAAGCTTCCATAATTTCTGTGTAACTCTCATCATATTTGTAACCTGTTTTTACAATTAATATTCATTATTCCATTGTAAAGTTTTCTACTCTATCTAACCTAAAAAAATATTGATCAACAAAGATATAAATAAAATGTTGCTGTGGCAAGAATGCAACAATACCTAGCAAAATAAAAAAATCAGCTATCTTATTGAATCACTCTTTTATTAAATGTAAGTTTCATACCTGACTAAATTGAATCTATTTTATGGAAGAGTACGAGTAAAGTGGAAGGAAGAAAAATTAATTTGTCACTAAACAAACTATTGTGCTGATGAAAAAAAATGTTGCAAGCTCCCTCAAATTCAAAATTTTCCAAAAAGAATAGTTCAGGACACAACTACCATAAAAAAATTTAAAAAATCAATCTAATTTTTCATAATCGGTATATCAGAATTTGCTAAAAAAAATTTTATACATGAAGAATCCTAGTTTAAGTCAGTGTAGGAAATCTGAAATAAATGAACATTAATTTTTTTAGAGTTTAGAGTAATTAAAACAAAACCTGATGGGAGTCAGGGTTTAATTTCGGATACTTAAGTTTTTTTACCTACTGTAATTTTTTTCTATTTAAAATCTACCACACTGATACGAGTTATGATTCTTTACATATGTTTGAAATTTAGTAAAAGTTTTTGAGAAATCATGCTAATTTTTGTGGTTTTTCATTGTTATCTTCTGAAGTGGATTTTTTGTGACCTCTGTCAACAAAAACAATTTTATTCATTTTACTGTTATTTTCTTGTGAACTGAAGATATTCTTAAGAAGAAATGCAAACTAGGTCTACAAAAAGATACAACTTCATTAGTCCACTTTATATATAAACAAGTTTTGATAAATGTGGCGATGAGGTGAACTATAAAAAAGTTCATATATTAAAGATTATCATTTAAGTAGCCTAGTTTATTTAAAATAATTGCAGCATGCAAGTCCAATACTGACTCGCTGAAGGAAATGAATTTTCAAAAGTATTTTTTTTTATTTTACACTTTTTTTTTGAGTTTTGATTTTTCCAACATGATCAGCATTAAAATCTTCATATACTAACATTTTAAAATTCAAAATTACATTGAAAATACACAAAATAACCCAGCAGCAGTCAAATTAAATTACTTGATTTTAAAAGACTTTCATAATTCAAAATTATTCTAATTTATGCAGTTTTTAATCAATTAAAAAAAATTAAGACAAAATGTTAAAAGATTTGAAAATGACCACCATCTTGGAAAAAGATGAATGAATTTTAGTGGTATACGGACTTGTCTAAGTTATTATCAAAATTGATTTTTGTGAGAAATTTGAATCAAATCAGACTAAAGTAGTGAACGTAAGCATACCAAATTACACACACACACCCACACACATACACACACACACACACTGCTGTTTCGAAACATTACAGTTTCACCTTCAAGTCGTACAATTGGTCAAATCCCTCTGACAAGATTATCACAAAGTTAACAAAACATGAAAACACATATCACAACACTACAATTACACAATTATATTAAAACCTAAAACATTGTGTCATATTGTGATATGTCTTTCAATGTTTTATTAACTTTGTGATGACCTAGACAGATGGATTTGACCAATTGTATGATCTGAAGGTCAAACTATATCAATTTAAACCATGTTAGCCTATATAAAGTGAGTTAAAGACTACTAGATAGTGAAAACTATGTCCTAAGTCTAATTTTTTGAACATATAGTCTAGTGGTTATGTTACAATAATGAAATATAAGTTACTGCTAAAGTGCAGAAATCAGTTATTCAATAGATTATCTAGGCAATAATGTGCAGATTAACTAGCGTGATCTGTTAAAGTACCAAAAATTGGGTAATTTCTTAAATTACTTAGGTAATCTGCAAATTAGCTACTGGGCACTCGTTGAAGTGAAAATGAGAGTTTTGCTGGAACAACAGCAATATTTCTATTCGCTATATTAACATAATTATTTATTTTTCAATATGTAAAGAATCAAGTTAATACAAACAATCAACAAACTGAAAGTTGATAAAATCAATCATCAATCAATTGCAAAACTACAAATACAAAGAATTAATGGTTTAAAATATTATCACAATTGAGATAATTAACATAATGTTATTTATTTATTTTTGAATACCTAAAGAATCAATTTAATACAATAAAACAATCAACAAATTACATGATGCAATCAATCATCAATCAACAAACTTTTCAACTTTAACGATACAGACGCTGTTATATGCACATTACCAAGGTAAAGTGCGGAAAACTCTTGATTCTGCATGATAACGAAACAAAATCAGTTAATCTGCATATTATCTAGGTGATGTGCACATTAACAGCTTTCAAGCTTTAGTGGTAACATATATATTTCTAAAAATCAATGTAGCTTTATTATAATTTGTGTTTTAGGTCAGGTTGGTATATCCATATCAAGTGAATTTCTATTTCCATTAAATTCTACTGAAGCTAACAAAAAAGCTGCAGAGGAAGCCCTTCAGTTCTTTGTAAGTATATCAAAGTGAGCTTTTATTAGCATATTTCAAAAGAAAATGAGTTAATGGAGTGGAAATCATGCTAAGAAATGTAATTACCTAATTTTGCTTTGGAGCTATTAGAGTAGTAGTTAAGTAAGACCCAGACTCGTTATCATAAAATAAATATTATTCCTGATCTCTAAAACACTTTCAAATGGGTTCCCCACAGGGGGTGCAGACTAGCTGCACCTATTGAGAGGATTTAGACGTCCCTCGCGCTACCCGAGTCTAACACACACTTACACACACAATACTACACTTACGACTTTAACACTTTACACTCACACTTACATTTAGGAAGGCCATGATAATAGCCTCAATGTGCTTTTCGCCTTAAAATAACAAAGACAATTTTTTTTCAAATGGGTTATTACAAATTTTATATTTGCAATTTGCCTGATTTAAATTCAAACTTGGATAACAGGTAGGACTAGTTTGTTAATTTTCTTATTTAAAATGTATTTGAAAGTTAACTATGTAATTTATGTAGTACTGATTATGATAGTGAATTAAGATTTTTTAAAAAAATCTATGATAAAAACCATTACTGGATGTTTGCTTTGATTAATGTCAGCGAGTTAGATACCTACTGTGATTATAATTTAATTGTATCACATGAAGAAGAGATATACTCACAGTTGAAGTTACTCACAGTTTCTTCAAAAATTTACCACCAGTCTATAAAGATTAGTTTCATAAAAGCAGCATAGCTTAGAGTCCTTTTTTTAACGTCCTTACTTTATGCAAATTAGACTAATGAGGAGGAAGGATCTTAACAATAAGGATAAAAGAACTTCAGTAATTAACAACCTTGAGGAGCATAATTCAAAGACACAGCAGATTGATTGGTGCCTTGGCTATATCAAACACTGAGCCATAGGGAATCATTGTGATTGCAATGTGTTGGTTAGATCATTTTAACAAACATTTCAGTAGCTATTACTGTAAATGTAAGACCACCTTAGAAGCTATTTTTAGTAGTTTAACACCTTTATGTGCTAGTTTGACTACTGAAGGCTAGAAGTTGATATAATGCATAGAATTATAAAAACAGCAACTGTGCAAAACAACAAAAAGCAAATTTTATTTCCAGTGTTCTGGATATTGTCAGCATATCAAACCAAGTAGAAGAAATAACCACAGCAAATTGTGTTACCAACATTATGGAAATAAATTTTTAAAAATTAACAGCCTAAATATCATCATAAATGAAAATTTCAATAGGTGTATATCAAACGGTGCAAAAGTTGATTTCGGTAATAGCTTAGACAAGTTTATTATACAGCAAAAACATTTTATTCATTTCAAAATGGTGCTGACACAAATTACAGTATATATTTCTTAAGTTTTAATAATCCCTCAATAAGTGATCTACAAAACTGAATTGGTGTTCATTTGAAGGTGTCAGATCTTGACATGATGGCAGCACCATTAGTTCATTTTTAAATAAAAATTTGTTAAAAATGAATAATATAACAGACAGAAATGTTCATGCATTGAAACAAGATCAACATAGGTATAAAAAAGGCATCATCAAGTCAAATGTCTCCACTTTAAATCTGGTCTTTATAAATATTTTGTTATTGTATTTTTTTAAACTTTTTGTTTTTAGACTGGTTGGTTTGCTCATCCCATTTACAGTAAGGAAGGAGATTACCCTAAGATAATGAGGGACCTTGTTGACAAGAACAGTGTTTTGGAGAAGAGGAATAAGTCAAGGTTGCCTCAGTTTACTACCGAAGAAATCAATGAAATTAAAGGTAATTTGAATTAATCAATATATATAAATAAATAAATATATATATTGATGTACCAATGTAAGCATGGTATGATAGCCCACCAACCCCCATCCATGAAGAAGGTTTCAGTTTGGAAATTCAGGAACTGATTTTGAAGATATGGGTGTCAAAGAGGGCATCACCTTAATGGACTTCTTATGGGAAGTTAGCTGTTAATGGAGGGACGAAGCAAAATATAGTCTAGTTATCAATTAGAATTTAAAGCATGTATATAAATATAAAGGGAACACAGCTGAGCATCAACATTCCAGTGACCTTTAAAATAGATTTAATATTGACCCAGGCTAATGGGAAATATAATAACCCTTACATGAAATATGTTTGTAATTCGAATTATCAAAGTCAAATAAAAGACAGTTTAGTTAAATAAAACATATCTAAGATGAAATAATTGAAATAGTACACTTCAATACTCATAAATTACCATGTATATAAATATAAACTAAACTAAAGAATTGGTATTATCAAATTATGGTTAAAATAGTTGAAGTTATGACTCCTGCAGTAGGCCTAGATCCAAGCCAAGCAAAGAGAAAGATGTAATGTGAAAAGAAGTATTAGATAGTGATTGTATATTGTAAAACAAATACATGTAAGTCAACCAATCAGCAATGAAAGAGGGCAGTACCTATGCCAAATGAAAACCAGGGGCAGTACATATACCACTGTGAAAACCATACATACATATCATACATATCACAGGTGAAAACCAATGAGAGTGCAAAATGTTACCCCAAGAAAGCAAAAATATTTTTTAAGTATTAATGTACAAAAAGGCTATTTTTGGAAAGTAGAATGATTTTATAACATCAGATATTAAATTCTAATAGTTAAGGAAAGATAACACGAGACACTGATTACATATTATGAACTTAAGTGTTTTTTTTTTTTTAATAATAACATCTGGAATAATACATCGAACATTTTCTCAAACTCAATGACACAATGGCAATGAAATAAAAGTCTAGAAAGCAAAATCCTTAAAAATTTAAAATTATCTTTTTAAATAATTTTATTCTTTCATTTAAAAAAAAATATAACTAATATTCTGTCCATACGATCACCTGACCTCTTATAAAAGAGGCATACAATTTACATGATTAAATTACTGAACACTTTAAACTTTATAAATCAAATATTTACAGAACATTTTTAAATTATAACCTGAAATCGCCAAGATATTCAGCTAGTGTTATTTATAAAAATTAACCAAGTCACATATTTGCAGGTAGAACTGCTTAACACCTGATATCCTTCAGGGACTGTATTATTTATTTAGAGAAGCAAAAGTGAAGTTAAAAGTCAAGGGGAAATGTCACCAGGGAAAATACAATGGTGACATTTTATAAGACCATTGTATATATCAAGGTTGTATATAGTGCACCATTGTATATATGGTGCTTGTATATATACAAGCACCATTGTATATAGTGCAAGATTTATATCATTATAGACCTTACACCCTAGATAGTTTTGGAGAATAGCAGCATTTAAGGATAGGAGTTAACTGCAAACAAAACACAAATTAGGTTCCCAGGGAGAATTCTGGGAGAGATACAGTGAGATAGATTAAGTAATAGGACATTTATCATAAGTCTGTGTCACTCATGAGTTTTATGATGATTGGTTACTGGTTATACCATCATAAATTATTGGGTGAGTTATAGGGTTGCTATCAGATCATGATGGAAAAAGAAGATATTCTATCTTGTCAGAGAATACTGTATTGTACTTATAATTGAAAAATAAATTTCAACCTAATTGGTTGAAATAAATTTCAAACCAAAAAAAAACCAATATATTATAAACAACTGCATTTTATAATTGTATTTATTATTATAACAATGTATGCTACAATACATATACGACTTATGCTTCATTTTATTGATTCACATGTATAACAGCTTTAGATGAAATTAAAATGGTAAAATGCACATATATATTTCTTCATGTGAGTTTTTCCAGTCATTTATTCGCTATAAAATAAAAATTAAAATGTTTAACTGGAAAAGAAATACATTAAGGGAGGAAATAAGAATCAGCTGTTTAGTTTAAAATTAATCAAAATGTCAAACAGAAAAAAAATACATCCAAGAAAATAAAATCAACTGTTTTGTTTTAGTTGATATCTTATTTGCTAGCGTGTACTTTTGTTATGTTTGCTGCGCTATGAGATAGTCAATAATGCAAGACAAGTCGTATTACAGATAGAATGAATAACAAAGTTGAGTTTAAATATACAGTACAATACTATTACATTTAATGTTACTTTACATCTATTTAAATATTATTCAGTGATATTTTAATCCTTTAATATATACTGTAAAATAAAATAAAAATTTTTCCTTGTAGTTCTGAAATGAAATAGCTAAAAAAGAATTTTTTTAGTTTATTGTAGGAACAATTTTAGAACTTAATGTTTGGAAAAACCATGAACTTTAATCCTAGCAAGTTAAGTTCGTAGAAATAAATTTTGGTTTCATGCTTCTAAGGGTGAAATACTTATTGAGCGAGAAGAATAAAAAATCTAAAGCATATAACAAGCCATTCAGTTTCAAGTCTTGAAGAAGAAAAAGAAAAAAATTATAAAACAATTTTTTGCAATTATGTTATGTTACCGATTTGTAAGGACAAAATGTCTATTATTAAATACTATCTAACAAATTCTTGAATTAATTTTAGGATCATCAGACTTTTTTGGTTTAAACCATTATTCATCTGAACTTGCGTCATTAAACGAAGATGTCAGTAACTCAGAATTCTACTACAATCAGGACATGAGAGTAAAACTGGAACCAGATCCATCCTGGAACGCTTCTGCCATGCCAACCTTTTATGTACGTTTAGCTTAGCTCATTAGATATTCAAGTGGCTGATATACACATTAAATAATATATGAGGCATACACTTTCTCTGTAAGCGTAAACATAGCATTTTGATTGAGGGGGCAACTATGATTGAGATCTGAGATGTCAAAATAAAACTAAAAACAACTTTAACTGATTGAAATGATTGAAGTTCATATAACACCCACTATATTTGTACAACGTATTAAAAAAATAATTTTAAAAAATCATGATTTTAAGTTAAACAGAATGTTTCAATTCAAGGCAAACATGATTCACCATAGCCTCAAGTACTCATTGCTCTTTTCAGTTTCTTATAATTGTTTTGCAGCCTTATCTTTTCTTCTCTGTAAGCTGTTTTCGTCATTTAGAAGGTATCGGAGCACACAATATTCGAAAGATATTAATGTGAAAAATGGAATTTGCAATGAAACGACGTCACACTTTACACCTTCACTGATGTTTACCAATTATTTTCAGTGTTGCATTTACGGACCAAAACTGTGAACACTATAGTGCTAAAGCACATTTATAAACTTACAAAATTTTAATGACACTTGAAAAAATGTTCTAGAGGCCGGGATCAGCACTCTCTTAAATTATCAGGGTTTGGATCAAATCCATGATTTTGATCATTTTCCAATGGAAATTTGCTATTAAATTAGTTCTATGTTTTGTAATTTTTTTAAACACTTGTTGGAATGAGCCTGCATGTTGATTAAATTTAGTGAACAAATGTTTATATGTTGGTAACAGATTGTGCCCACTGGATTTCGACGAATATTAAACTGGATAAAAGACAATTACAATAACCCTCCAGTAATCGTAACTGAAAATGGGTACAGCGATAGTGGTGTAGTCGATGACTACGATAGAATTGCCTTTTTTAAAGTAAGTAATCATTAAATATGTACAAAATAATCCTATAATATTACACAAGCTATCTGTATGTGTGTGTGTGTGTGTCCTTTTTTCTTGGAAATGGTTCTAATGATTTTAATATAACTTCAGAATGTAACATTTTCTGACTCAAAAGTCTATTTAGGTAGGTCTCATCTTTGGCAACATTTGTTTTAATTAGAAAAATATATTTAATGCCGACCATATGATTATCTATCTCTAAAAATATAATAGTAATAATGGAAGCAATGGTAATGAATTCTGAACAATCAACTGGTACGATAATCTTAAATATCAATTATCTTTCTCAAAACTGAATTCATATTTTGATATTTGTATCTGATATTTATTTGTTTATTTAAATGACTCAAAAATAAAAAAAAGATCTTGTTGGATCTTATGTTTGGGAAAATTGGTTTTAATAAGAAAAATACAGGCCATATAAGTCACTTTAGGATAAAACTTAAAGAGGAAGAAAAAGCCACAACGTTTAAACTCTAGGAGGAAAAGAAAGGTTTATGGCAGGTCAATGAGTTGCTTGGAGGTTTTACTAAGGGTATAGTAAAGATCTTTATTCGCTATATAAATTAATAAATATTAATTTATTAATATTTATAGTATACAACTATTATTAAATTTTTAATAAATAAAAATAGAAATTAATAAAAATAAAGAAGCTAATAAAGTTTCAAACCATAAATAATAAACATGCAAATACTTCAATAAATGTTTATATTAACATTCAGGTTGATCACATTACCCAAAAATTAAAATGAATCCAGAAATTAAAATAGAATAACAAAAATATCAAATTAAATAAATAAAAATAAATTTATTACACTGAAATTTATAACTGAAAAAATTGGAACATGTTATATTCCATATATGTAAATGATTTTCAAATGTCTCATTAATAATAATGTGTTAATAGCATATCTAATTGTTAAACTGAAAATTTAACAAGCTTTCAAAATGACAATTTTGAATGTAAATTGTTCTACTAATGAAGAATGTTTTGTGGACAGTGGTTCATTTTAGGCGATTGGAATAAATATATTTTTACATTATATAATATTTTATGTTACTTACAGGATTATTTGTCAGAGTTGTTGAAAGCGATTCACACAGATGAATGCAATGTTATCGGTTACACTGTATGGAGTCTCCTGGATAATTTTGAATGGGGACTTGGGTACAAGTAAGTATCAAGATAAGTTTAGTAATTGTATAAGATATGGATTTGCAAAAGTTTTAACCCAAACAATAATATTATTAAGTAAGATTTGTTTTTTACTACAGTACAGACCTGATTATTAAACTTTTGGTTTTCACATATTCCATATTACCCGATGTGATGAATGTATTATTTTGTTTAACCGTTTAATGAGTACTGCCATTCCAGAACGACTAAATATGTAGTGTTCAAATTAATAATCATTATGATGCTCGTCAACTTAGTCTGTCCATGTCCTATCCACACAGCATTCATTTGAAGGAGGGTAGATTTTTAGTAAACACAAAAGAATATTTTCCATCATAAAAAATGTCCGCCCACTGTCTGTGTATCAAGAGTATCTGTTAAACAAGGTTTCACTGTAACTCCATAACATGTACTTAAAAGGTGGTTGATGGTTGATAATTTTATTAAAAATTATGCAACTAACGTCCTATTATCTGCTAATAGTTTATATTATCAACTCAAATAAACTGTCCTGATTGGTTATGAAATGTACATGCTTCCCTCATGTCTTACTTGATTTCAAGCTGTCAACATTTGTCTTGTCATAAGTAGACGTAACCCTCTATGCAGCAGTATAACTATGGTGGAAATATCAGGGGGATCAATGCTGTGCTGAGAGGGGAAAATCACAAAGAATTTTAAATACCATAAACACAAAAACTTTTATAAGTAATATGTTTATTTCAGTTTAAAATATTAATTATTGTTCATAAAATTTTTAATAATATGTTCGTTAAAGCATTAATTTTTATTGTGCATTTTTCTAAAAGTTAAAACAGAGCATCCTGTATTTTAAACGTAAGGATCTGTGGTATATATGTGTGAGTCATCATAATGATAATGAGACAGAAGCAGCATACCATTTAACGATGCTAATACTCAGATAATAAAAATAATCAGGACTGGTGGAACTGATTGACTTGAATATTCGGACCATATGTCCAGAATAGGTTTGCCCATGAGCACCTAATTCAATCATGTGAACCACATATGAAAAATCTATGCATGAGTATAATAATTTTTCATGGACTACAATGTACTTTCTATTTGCCTTTGCATAAAGCAAACACTAATATATGATTCAATTCCAATAAATATGTTCAATTCATTACCAAATATATCCAATGAATGAATGTATGAAAACAATGTCAAAATTGAAATCATCACCATATGTCTGTTAAATCTCTGAATGAACTTATTGATTCATTGCATTAATATGATTTCATTGCAGTTCTGAATTTGTAACCTATGAACTCAGTAATTAGAACGTTCTTAGTACAGTATTTTTATTTTCTAAATCACTGATTATTTTAATTTGAATTCACACTTCACTACCCTCAGTTGTCAAAAAAAGCATTTTCACCCTCCTTGTTTTTTAGTCCAACAAAAATAATGGTCCAAAAACAAATAGCCTATACAATTTTTGTAAAAAAGGATTTTTTTTTAGAACAAAATTTGCAATATAACAGTAAAATAACTTTTATACTATATTAATCCTTAATAAATTATTTATAAAGTCAATTTTAACATTAAGAAATAATTTAAAGTTTGAAAGGTACCTGTTTAACAACAATGTTGAAGTTCTATAATCTTGAAAGTATAGATAGATCTTGAAAGCAAGGTGGTCTAGAACTATATGAAATAATGCAAAAGATTCCACTCCCAGAACCTACAAGAAAAGAATATTTTGTACATTATAAAACTGTTTTTTTTCTAGAGAAACAAATGCTATTTAGAAAGGAAGATATATATAAAACCAGACAAAAATATACATAAATAAACATCATTTCCCTGACATTACTAACCTGATGGAAGCAAATTTCTAAAATCATTACATCACAAAAAATATTTAATCTTATTCTTTTTTTACACCTAATTTTACTACCACAATCATTACTAAAGTACACATACATAGGCATTTCAAATTTTCAAATTACTGAACAATGAAAATACAAAAATGACTGCAGTCATATTCATATTTTAATGACATTTTAAAATAATAATGTATGCATCTTTAAGGTTGATTATGATTTTGAAATGTTTTTTTCAAATTTAAATGATATACGTGTAAGATTTTTCCCTACTTATCCTGATTTGAAGATGGCAGGTCCTGATTTAACAATAATAAGTATACGCAGCTTTGGCCAAACACATTAACCAATTGATTTAAAATTTGGTATAAAGGTACATTGCACAAAGCCTGTAAGATTTATTTTCCCCTTTTACATCCATTTGAATATAGTGGTCTTTGATTTAATGTTGAGAGTGTGGTTGCTGGTTATTTCCTGTAATATTGGCCGAATGGCAGAACCTATCATATTTTTCATTGAAAAAGAACATACAATTTCCAATAAAGTTGGTTCAGTAACATTTTTTGTAAATGTTACGGTTACATGTTAAATTGGTGAAACAAGTTATGAACTTTGTTATAGAGTGTTCTGTTTATAAATTAAGATTATACCTGAAGGCCTACTGTTCTTTGAACTACTAGTTTCAGTTAGACTAAATCAGCGAGATACAACATATTAAGTAAAAATGTTCCTCTAAGTACACACAAAATCATTTCCTGAAAAATTAATTCAATTAATTTGTAGATAAAAATTTGTTTTTTAGAGCCAAATTTGGGATAACGTTTGTTGATTTTGCTGGCCCAGAACCAATAAGAGTGCCTAAACTGTCTTCTGCCTATTTCACCAGACTGTTAAAGGTTAGAGAACTAGTCGACTGATATGAACCAAAAGTACAATATGTAACAAGACAATGAAAAAATGTTACTGAAAGTATGTACAGTATTAAAATAATGTGTATTATATCGAACGTGTTTTTTTATTACCTGCAAATGTTTCTTTTTATAAGTATCATAAAAATATGAGAACACATACAAATTTTTATTACTTAATATTCTAGTATTACCAAAAGGTGATAACTTCTTCATTCAAGGTATAGCCAATGTGATAACATACATTTAGAAATTTTCAGAATTTATATTATTATTACGCAGACATCTGTTATGATGTAAACAAGATTTTTAAAGAAAATTTGTATCTTAATTTTTTTATAGACAATATAAAAAGTGAGCATGAGAAATTATCTTTTGACTGAGGGACTTAGTGCATGGGTGCTGAGTAGCGCTCAAAACTCAGTCGATAAGATAACAATCAATCGCTAGAACTCAGATCTGAATCTAGGAACTACCATTTTCTGCACATTATATCGATCATCAGTCTTCATTAGTATGATGAGTATACAATAAAGACATTAAAACACAATTTGAAAAATGCATGGATGCTCTGGACTAGTGATGTGCTCGTATATATTCCCAGTGAGAAAGAACTTATGAAATAAGATTATTTCCAAATACTTTCCCAAAGAATCAAAGAGTTTCCTTTAAGTGGAAATTTATAAGCAATTTATATTTACTACATTTTAAGCATTTTTTATTAAGTCTATTGTTTCTTAATCTGCCTGATATTAAAAAATAACAAAGTAGCTGTACTTCATATGCCAAACTAAAAATTTGATTTACAAGTTCTCGAGTATAGGTTGCAGAGTAAAACATAATTGATAAAATGAAGTGTCTTTAGTCTTACTTACTGAAAAATATTAACTCACTACCTACTAACTTTTTAAAGCACTTTCTTATTTAATTGTACAAATATATAATTTAGGTTATATTCTGATCACATTAACTTTTTCAGGATTAAGAAAACCCATATTGTTTTGAGCATAAATGAGATTTGTTATTTTACAAGCATAGATAAGATTAAAGGTGCATTGCTGAAAGAGTTAAATACTATCAGTATATCAAGTTCTGGAAGTATTTCACAAATTGGAAGAAGGGCTGGCATAAGCGTATAGTATGGGAATATTTTGAAGGGAACAACACTAATGTAAATGAATAAATAAAATTCTTCCCAAAAAACAAAAAATCCCATTATTTTTTCAATACACCTTGTAAATTAAAGCAAATCCTTGTTTTTTTTAACACTGAAGTAAATATAAAGTGCACTGTTTTCTAATTTCTTACAGAAAATCCTTCAATAATGATGCTTGTAGTTGTAGTGAGTTATAGACTCCTATTGGTTTTAAAATCAGTTTAATCACATTTACGAATGTGAATTAATTAAACTCATGTGATACAATGTACAGCATTCAACAATATACTAAAACTTTATGAAAAGTTATTTTCAGCAAATTTGACAAAAAATGAACTTATAAATCCCTTGCATACTGGCATTCTGTTGATAACAAATGTTTGTTAGTACATTTAGATAAAAATGTTTTTATAAATCGAACCATAAACTTCTGAAGGTAAAACCTTTCTAATGTAGTTCAATGTTAAAGATTTGTATTTACTTAAGGCTTACAGCGTTAAGAACAATTTGTAATAAAAATTACTTGTCAAAACTTTATTAAAAGCAGTTAAAACATATAAGAACCAATTCTTTGGTTCTAGTGAAAGTAAGTACTACTGTAGTCTTTTTTATACTGTTTGTAACTAACCCTGGTTTCTGTTAATTTATTTAACTATATACAACAATATTTTACTAAATTAATTGTTTTTAACATCCTTTGGAAAAACCAGGGACCTTTTTTGCATTGTATTGTGTAAGTCTAGCTTGTTTAATAAGTGTTAGTTGCTAATAAGTATTTTACTAGGGCAGTTTATCCATTACTTTTTTTACAGAGAATCATTCATAAAGAGAATCATTTAAGAGAAAAATTCTTAAATGTTTAAAAGTTAATTTGAGCCTATTATATGGTTTCAGTTACATAATCTGTAACTATCTGGCTATCTGGAAAGTAAGTTCCGTTCAAGGTTAAAAAAATTCTCAATACATTTTTATTACATACATTTGAAAAAGCATACCTTCCAAACTATTTTTGACATAATTACCAGCTACATTTAAGTATTTTACAGTAAAACAAAAAATATGAAATATTAAAAACAGGAAAAAATAATTTAACTTTCAAATTAATCAACTGTAATTTTTATTCCCTAAAAAATACCATAGTGAAGCAAGGATAAACACTTACTTTATTAAGTGCAAAAATTTGCTAAAGGGGTGGTGTCTCTACCTCCAGGGTTTATCACCATCCCCACTCAAAAGAAGAACATACAAAAGAAGAAGAAAGACATCCACTATCCAACACCACCACTTCCCCCACGAATCCAACATCAATCTCGTGCGCCCAGGAATGACCCTTAGGGTCCCCCGGGGGGCTTGAACACGATCCCGTGTTACCAGTATGGCAACATGCCTTGAGGCTTGGACTGGTTACTGGCCCGCTGAGCAGCCCACATGGCTCCACAACTATGGTTTTGGCTCACTTTCTTGTATGCAGGGAGCTCTCAGACACTCCAGCTCACCCGAACTTCCATACCCATGCACACACTCTCTCCCTTAACCTGTAACTTTCACACTCACAAGCCTTATTCAACCTCTAATCCCCTATCAACTCGCCTACTCGCTTCACTCTCTCCTCTCCTCTTGCCCGACTCCGGCACCTCCAAACACTACCTCTTCATCCCTTGGCCCCGATAACCCTACTCAGTTCAGGTGTAGACCAAGGGCACCTCTCTATACTGGCGAAACTATCTACCCAGTCACCCTCTCACATTGAACCATATATATTACTCTAACCCTAAACCTATATCACAGCTTATATCACACTAAACAACCCCCTCACACCACAGTAGCCAAATCCCCAGCCAACGCCAATGCCAGCCACACCTCCCCACTACCCTTTAACAATACTCTTACCATATAACCCCTTTAAATAAATAAACTATATAACAACAATAAATATTTAACAACCATAACACTACCAATAAATAACTCAATAACACAATAAATAACAAAATCACACAATCACACACTAAATAACAACAATTACCCATATAACAATAACAACACACCATTCTCAACCCCTTCTCTATCACTTTCCCCCTACCCACCATCTTCGCCTCCACCTTCTTCATAAACCCCACAAAAAAACCAAACCCCTTCATACTCTTTAAAACTTCCCTATCAAATCTCACACCTACACCCCCTAACAACCTTCCACACTCATCCACCCATCTGACACATTCAAACACCACATGCTCCGCTGTCTCATTCATCCCACATTCGCACTGCTCATTGTCGGCCAACCTGAAACCCTTCAATTTCCCCTTAAAATCCCAAAAATTTTACAAAAACGTTTACAGGCACAAACTATTAACCCCAATTAAGAATTTTCCTTGCAAAATATATCCATAACTTAATTCTGGCACACCCTTTATATTCCCTACACTCTCCCAGAAAGAACAAAACATTTTCACAAAAAAAAATTACCGTTTACTGCACCTTCCTACCTCTAATACTTCCCAAGATATTCCACTTTGAAATTTAACATTAGAACACAACCCCAAAAATTTTACCCCTTATATATTAACAATTTCCCAAAAATATGACTCTAGCTCAATTCACCATACCCAACTCCCAATAAAAACCAAAGCCCTTATTCCTGTAACTAGTCCCGTTCCCCCATAATACCCAAAAATAACTTCCCAACTTACAAGGCTCACTATAGCATTAAAACCGTAGGAAGTCCCACAAACAATCTAAAACCTACTGCTAGCTCCACAGGCCACAACAACCTCCTATCTACAACCACACAAAATTAAAAAACACAAAATCAAAATCAAACAAATCAAAATCTTTCAGGTAAACTCAAACAAAATAAACTCAGCACAAACAAAATTCTTCCAAATGCAATTAAAATTATCAATGCCACTTATCTCTCCTAAACAAATACAAACTAACTCTTGCTAGCAAACAAGTATACAACTGCCTTAACATCCACCAATTAAATGGCACATAAAACCCGCGATATCTCGTGACACACTGCTCACACAGAAAATCGGCTACCACCAACACGCTCGCTGTTTCTTTGTGCACACATCGGTATCACCAAACTTCCAGATATCACAATTTTTATCACTTAAAAATAATAAACACCACCAGAGCCTAAAACACACGTCTGCACTGTACGCAAGCCTCAACTCAAGTCCCTGAGTTGTTGCAAGGGTACACAGCTAGTATTAAAATATTAATGAAATCTAGTAATGAATAAACATTTTTTTTATTTACTATATTTAGGTTGCCCATATCCATTTGTCCCATGTACTCATTCCCTAACAGACCTGATGACCTGGTATTGTGATATTCTACGAAGTCAGTACCCCTCAAACAGTTAATGAAAATTAAATTTAGGCCTAATCAAGATTTTAGTACTGTATTAAAGAAAAGAGATGTGAATTGCCAAAAATAACAGTTATTACAAGGAAATCTAATTTTACCTTCATATTCAGTTATAAAATTATTATTGATTATATGTTTAAAATACATAAATGAACCCTAACCACCATAAATATAAATGCAATTTTCAACAACTTTTCAAAACACATTATACAGGTGGGATTAGGCTCATTTCCTAGTTCCAGTTTTGAGTCTTACCACTCTCACAACCACTCGTAATAGCTCATTTCCTTATTGTAACATAGCCACTTGACCACATATTTAAGTAATTAGGATTATGACCTATTCTTCCCGTCAGTGGTTTATCCACTCACCTCGTAAAGGCTACCGCGGTTTCGAAACTCTATCGTTTCATCTTCAGGCCATGATACAAAATGTTAAATCCCTCTGTCGAGGTCATCACAAAGTCAAACAAAACATTAAAAACATACATCACAAACACTGAGCACAATTACATGATTAAAATATTTACGATGAAATTCGGCTTTACCAAGCGACACACGCGACTCATACATTGTTACATTCCAGACTGTAACGGAATGTAGAGTCCGGAATGTAACGATGTATGAGTTGTGTGTGTCGCTTGTCGAAGCCGAATTTCATCATAAATATTTTAATTGTGTAATTGTGCTCAGTGTTTGTGATGTATGTTTTTAATGTTTTGTTTGATTTTGTGACAACCTCGACAGAGGGATTTAACATTTTGTATCACAGCCTGAAGATGAAACGACAGAGTTCGAAACCGCGGTAGCCTTTACTATGTAAGTGGATAAACCACTGACGGGAAGAATAGGTCATAATCCTAATTTGCTCATTTCCCAACAGAAATTTTCTTATAGTATTAATAATAAGAATAAAAAATTTAAAACCAAATTCTATCGTATGTATTTTAATCATGTAATTGTCTTTAATGTTTGTGATGTGTTTTCAATGTTTTGTTTAACTTTGTGATGATCTCGACAGAGGGATATGACATTTTGTATTATAGCCTGAAGATGAAAAGTAAGGTTTCACAACTGCGGTAGCCATTATGAGTGAGTAAATAGACCACTAGACAGAAAAGTAGGCCATAATCCTAATTATTTCAATATGTGGTTCGTCAGCTATGTTGCAATAATAAATTAAATTATTTAAATTGTTACATAGAAACCAATATTACAACTTAATTATTAATATTTTTTTTATTCAACAGCAGCTGTTATGAAAGTTATACTTTTTTACCTTAGAATCACATATTGGAACTTTATTTACTGTTTATAAATTTTAATTTTATTCAACAGCTGTTATGAAAAATATATTTTAATTCAGCAGTTGTTATGGAAAAAAGGAAAATATGAGTTGAAAAAGAACTTTAAAAGATAATTTTTGTTTCCTTTAGGAATGGTTCTTCAAAGAATCTCTACTTTGTACTCCTCACTTTATAAAATCAATGTATAGCCTATCCTCAAAATTTCAATCTCTAGCTTGCAGTTTTGGCAGTCAGTCAGGACATTACGTTTTATATAGTAAGATATTTGCAAAACGATATGGTATTAAAAGTTTTGTTTTAAATTAATGTTATTTAATATTGTTAGTGCTTCCATGTCAGAAAACAACTGCATGCCACAACATATTTTCAACTATGACGATATATTTTCTTTAAGTATAACAATAAAGAAATGTTTTACATTTCTTTAATTATTTTTTAAAAAAGTAATTAACTAACTGCTTGGACACTAAAGAAAAAAGGTGTTAATTACCCCCTGCCCTGCCCTAATCACCACATTTATCTGTTGAAGGTCAGAGACCTCAAGGTGATGTTAAAATCTGCTCAGTAAACTTGTTTATGCTTTAAGAAGTTTGTAAGTAAAACTTACAATTTGTAATTTTCAAATTATAAGTTTTGTAATTTTCATCATCATCATCAGTATTAGTAAGTATCGTAAATGTTATGTGATTGTTTGATAAATAAAAGAATATTTTAATATAGTGATAAAAAATGTTTTTCTCTCATTTTGAAGAGCAACAATGGTGCGCTATGGAGAACTGGTTTTCATTTTTTGTCTTTTTGGTTTATCCATACAACAGAGAAAGTTTCCACCAGGTTTTAGGATCGGGTCTGCAACATCGTCTTATCAAATAGAAGGCGCTTCAATGGAAGATGGTGAGTTGATTATCATAATGAATAGGAATAGAGTTAACACCATTGATTTAATGATATTGAAATCTGTATATATATATATAATGACTTTTAGCTGGTTTAAAAACTTGTTGGCAACTTTTTCTTTTAATAATGGGTAACTTTTCATAATGTTGTGTTTTTATTTTTCAGAATATTACATCAAAATAATCATTGATATGATTTATTTAGTTTTCTGAATTCAGATTTTAAAATTCAAGAAAACAGTTTGTTGGTTTCGTTAGTAGGTCTAGATTTTCTGAAAATATAATCAATCTTGAGATTTCCAAGGAACTATCTGTTTTCTTTCAAAAATGTTTATTTTGCTTGGATGTCTGTCCACCTGTGTCTGTGTATGTCGCTGGACACTAAACTAATTAACAAATTTTGTTGAAATTTGACAAGTAGTTTTGGTTTTCCTTTATCAAGAGACTATTTTTTAATATAAAAAGAAGTTTTTAAAGCAATTATGTCATGGAAAAAACTGTTGAAAATCTAAATTTTTCAAAATCAGTGTAACATCTTTGATCAAATGTAGCACCCAAACAAAATTTACAGATCATCTTACCCCCAAAAATTAGTTCGTCAAATTTTGTTCATATACAAAACTTCATAACTCAAATAATTGTAGCAAATTTACAATAAAGGAAATCACAGTTCAGAAGTAAATCAGAAAAATCTGAAAACAAAACATGGCTATTGTTGAATTTGATTTTTTTATTCTTTTTTTATTGATTTTTTAAAATTTTTTATAATGTTTTGAGTTATGAGTTTTCATGTAGACTAAATTTTGAGAAAAATCACATGAAAATAGGTCAATTTTCTAGATTATTTTTAGTAAAACTTCTTGGAAAAATATGTACAAATGAATTTATAAAAGTTCATACAATGTTTTTGCACCATACATATACACACACACACACACACACACATATATATATATATATATATATATATATATATATATATATATATGTGTGTGTGTGTGTGTGTGTGTGTGTGTGTGTGTGTGTATATGTTCATATATATATATATATATATATATATATATGTGTGTGTGTGTGTGTGTGTGTGTGTGTGTGTGTGTGTGTGTGTGTGTGTGTGTGTGTGTGTGTGTGTGTGTGTGTGTGTGTGTGTGTGTGTGTGTGTGTGTGTGTGTGTGTGTGTGTAATTTTGGAGATATTGGATTCAAATATGGCAAAAAAAATCAAATATGGAAATAGTTTGGACAAGTTCATTAACCAGCAAAATTTGTTCAACAATGTTAAAATGGAGGTAATTTCAAATCTCTAAAAAATCATAAATTTTGTCTAACAGTTTTTTAAAATCCAACATAATCAGTGTTAAAAACTGCATAATTAGCATGCCAGTGGTTAGAATTCATTTTTGTATTTTCAATGTAATTTGTAAGTTTAAAGTGTTAACACAAATTTTAATGGTAATTGTGATAGGGTAAGCAGCATTTTAAGAAAGGTAAGACAAAAATAAACTTTTGCAAATTTGGTTCTATCTTACCAGCAAGTCAGTGCATGCTACAGTTATTTATTACAGAAGTTAAATAAATAAAAATCAAATAATTAATTACAATTATTACATTATTACTAAGTCTTATACATATAAGACTTAGTAATAATGTAACTGTAGTAAGACTGTAAAATATGTAACTTAAAATAATATTAATATTAAATTAATATTTTGTATTGATTTTAGGAAAAGGTGAAAGTATCTGGGATAGGTTTGTCCACAAAAATCCCAGTCCAATAAAAGATGGTGCTACGGGGGATATCGCTGATGATTCATACCACAAGTACAAGGAAGATGTTAAGCTTCTGAAAGATGCTGGGGTAAGATGTTACATATGATTTACTTAAATAATATTTAATTAATTACCACACAGCTGCCTCGTTGACATGAAGGAAATCCAATTCCAACAAATATCAACATTGAATAAGAGTGTGTAAATGTTGTAAACAAACATTTCAATACACAGAAATCAAATTAAGTACAAAAATGTATTTTGGGAATAATTTATAGTTATAAGAGAAAATTATGTGAGTTATAAATGAAGGCAAAACCGTGATTAACAGCTAGCAGATTATAGAAATTTTTTAAATATTTATGAGGGTTGTTCGGAAAGTAAAGACAATTTTTTTCTCTAGACTATTTTTATTAAGGTAATGAAATAAACCTTATTTTACAACACATTAGATACCTTAGCTATTTTTGTACAAAGTCATTTATCATATTCATAACGTTTCATCAGCTTTTCTATGCCTTCTGTATACTCAGTTGCCTCCCAGTTGTTGAACCACTCACAATGCTCTCTTTCAGTTCGTCACTTACACAGTGTTCCCCCACAAAATTCTCCATTTGGGAAAAAGATTATGATTACTTGGGGCCAAGTCTGGACAATAAGGTGGATATTCAAAAACTTCCCACTTAAACTGCTGAAGCAAGTTCGTCATCAATGCAACATGCAGTATTCAGATATGTGTTATCATGAAGAATCACAATGCTGCTGGACAACAATCCTTGCTGTTCAATTTGAATGGTGCAGTGTAATGGGTAGAGGTCTGACAGTATGCTTCTGGATTTATGGCCTTGGCACTTTAAACTTGTTTGACTTTTTTTTTGGGTTTGTTCAGGAATCATGCCATTCTACTGACTGGCATTCACATTACCATAAACTTTGGTTATCTGTGTGTAAATTTCAATACAGTGAACTTTTTCACACTCAAAAAGCATGTTACACTATGAACTTTACAATTGGTTAGTTCTTTAATTATCTCAGTTATTTTAAAGTCACGCAAATAAACAGTACTTACAGTCACTTGACTGTAGTGGCTCACTTTTTGCATCAGACTGATGATGCAAAGGGTAGGAAAATCCATTGATATCATTATATAATGTAGCAATGATAATTGATTATGTATAATTTATATCATTATATAACGGCAGTGGGAGTGGGGGAACTGAGCGTCTTGTCAGATCAAAATGTTCTTTACTTTCCAAACCAAAACTTGTACATGCAATAACACCACGTTATTTTACTAACACATGTGAACAAATAAGCCTATAATACTTATAATACAGAGACTACATCAATAACACAGCTATTATGATTTGTTGTTTTTTTCACATTGCCAAACAGTTAAATTAGCCATGGATGACCATACTTGTGTTTGAGAAATCAATTTTAGTTACATGACTTTTTTAAGCCATAATTGCTTAAGAGGTTAATACTTTAACTATTGCAATTTTCCTTAATTTATTTGCCAACTTTTCTCTCCTAATTTAAAATATAATGAATCATATCAAGGCAAGGGTGGTTCCAAGACTAATTTTTATGGACAGACATCTTACTTTTGGTCTTAAGAACCTGCACCAATGATGTCCATGAAGGCTTAATTAATTTTGAAAGTCTTAATGATTCATATTAAAATAGGGTAATTGTTAAATTCTATTTTTATTGAACAGCTGTTATGAAAATTATACATTTTTACCATATAAACATAGGGTATATTAGAACCTAATTATTATTTATAAATTTTATTTTTATTCAATAGCTGTTGGAATAAAAGATAACTGTTGTCACATTAATTCAAAACTTAAAATGTTTATTTCAAGTTAATGTTATTTAATAATATTGTCAAGTGCTTCTATCATGTCAGAGAAACAGTTGCATACATTTATTTTTAACTATGATGATTTTTATATTGTTAAAACCGTTTCTTTAATTATCTTTTAATAATTATCCCCTAATTAACAATTTTTTAGTTGTCTATAAAACAGAGTTTTAGACAATTCATTCTAAAAATTATTGCTGGCCTGTTAACAAACCTAAGTGTTCATTAACAGCATAAGATATTAATGATTTTGGCATCGCTTAAACAACAAAAACTCAACATAGTTCCTTTACTAACACCTAAACAAGCATACTAAAAATCTTTCTTAGCCAGGAAACAACTCTCCTGACTTTGGAACAGTCTACACCTGCAAAACATAGTTCATTCTCATCAACCAATATTCACTTCTGATTGGTTCACAGTTCAAAGGTATCTTGGGTCTGTGCTGCACTAGATACATTTCTGCCCAGGCATTACTGCTGGTACATTTCCTGTATACAATAACTTCACCCTGATTGGTACGTTCTTTCTCTAGTTCTACAAAGGGAATTTTGAGAAGTTATGGTTCCTGCCATAATTTCGAGTATAAAAACTGGTAAAAAATTGTTATTCAGTAGAACATTGAGGAGGAACATTCACTACAGAACAACCACACACAGCCTACCAACACCCGGAACAACTACACAAGACACCACAACTTACTCAGGAGGTTATATGAGGAATCCAGCCAACTCTAAAGAAGAAGCAAATTTCTTTCACCATTCCAAACCGGAAAAGTACCTCGCCAACCCATAGCCGACTTGGTAAACAACCGGACTTCTTTTTCTCCCGGAGACTACAACACAATAATTACTAATTTAATTGATAAAGAGGTCTGGGTGAAACATTATTTTAAGCTATTTTCAAAGGGTTTTTAGTCTTTAAACATAGCACTATAAAAAATTCTTTTGTTGCTCTAAACACAAATTGAGCTAATGTAAATTTTTTCACAAGGTCTATGTCATACAGCAGTAAATAAGACCTAGGAAGATTTAATATAGGAAGGTATAAAAAGAAAATTTTGTGTTAATTGGTAAGTACACAGTGAATGAGACAGTAGGATTTCAAAATGGAAGGGTGACACTGTTGAGGCTCATGCCAGGGTTGCTGAAATTATTTGTCAGTACTAATATTGTGGCTCTGATGCAATTCAGTTCTGCAGCTACATGCTAGCTGAATATTTTTTTCCAAATAGATCAAATTTTCATTCATTTTTTTTATAGTTCAATAACCTAATTAGCGTACTATAGTAATTACTGTATTATATAGTAATTAATTAAAGTCTTATGATTTCATTTAATTATGAAAATACTGCACGTCATTTCTATTTTTAAAATCATAGTGGACTATTGCCCCTTCTTGGAACCATTCTTACCAGTAAGCTGATTTTTTTCAAAACATTTAAACTTTTTACTTCTGTAAACTTAGTGGACAAAATTAAACACTGTTAGTATCTTCTTACTCATAAAATTAAACAGCTGTTCTTTGTTTTCAGTTTGACTTCTACAGGTTTTCCATTTCTTGGCCTAGAATTCTACCAAGAGGGGAAATCAATGAAATCAACCAAAAAGGAATCAATTATTACAACAACCTTATCAATGAATTATTAGGAAACAAAATAGAACCAATAGTAAGTATACATACATATGAATAAGAAGTATACATACTATGAATTATAATAATTTTTGTTAATTATTGTTATTAAATAGCCTATGATTACCTATAGTGTAGAGACCTGAACATTTATAGACGTATGAATCTGGGATGTAGCTGACTTATAGATGAAAAAAAAAAATGCAGGAGATAATGAAATGTGTGAAAAAAATGTACAAAGAAGTATATTTTTGGACAAAAATATTTGACATAGTATTTATGGTAAACAGTGTGTAGTGTATATATATTTTCTTTGTCAAAAATATATTTTTATTAAATAAAAATATTCTTGGTATTATTAAATTGTAATATTGTAATTCACAGGACAATTGAAAAGCTCTCGAATACTATGCGAAAGAGGAGAATAAATTTTTATGGTCATCTTCTCAGAATGAACTCCAATAGATTAACTAAACAAATATTTGATTTCTTCTATAACCGCAAAACAAAATCCAACTGGTTTAAGGAAGTTAAGAAAGACTTGATGGAATTGAGAATTGCAGATAATTCTTTCCTTGATGGAATGGCTAAGAAAATTACCAGAGGTGACAGTGTAAGGTTCCAAGATAAATCTACACCAAAATCAAACTCATCTCGGAGGAAGAGAGAAGGAGGAGATCCGACAGAAAGAAGTGATACTGGGAGTTGCGGAGGGGACAATGCATGAATAAGTGACTGATTCCACATATCCCAAAGGGGTGGAACTGTAATATAAGAAACTTAAGAAATCTAATGTAGCCTAAAACATACGATGTTTAAAAAGTATCCAATCTTGAATTTTTCCATGCACAGTACTAATGCTAGGGTGGCGGCACTGTGAACAATAGAGGGAAATAGCTTAATGTACATTCTTGAATTTGTTCTTCATGTTTGAGTGTACCAGTCACTCCTTGCTTGCTGCCAATTGATGAGTTGTGAAAACTGTGTTAGATTTTTGACTTCTCTCAAGATCACCAAATGAGTTGAGCAGAGATACTGCATGAAATTTTATCAAAAGCTTGGTGATTTTCAAAACTGAAACAATTTGTAAGGTTAATGATGTTATGAGGGTAACACAAATTAAAGAATGGTTCAACCAATTAAAATATCACTGCACATCTGTAGAGAGTGAACATTTCTCTGGGAGGCCACAAACTGCTTGGAATGCAACTATTGTGGAGAGGGTGGAAAATACAATACTGGGATATTGTTGTATGACTGTATGAGAGATTGATGAAGAGGTCAGGATCAGTAAGATACTACATTTGTAGTTTTGCAAATCTAAACATGCGCAGATTGGCTGCATGCACAATTTGTGTTCAAGCTGTTGTTGACAAATCAGAATGAAACTCCTTCTTGATGTTACACAGGACCTGCTTGACACAAAAAATACAAATACTCATTTTTGGAACACCATGGTTACTGCAGCTAAGCAATGAGTGTACTGGTACAATCCAGAAACACAAGCACAGTCGTTATAACAGAACAAGATGATAGAGATTGGGAACACCATTTCAAAAGAATCCTTCTAGATGTGTTTCTAGAAGTGTTCTAAGTAGCATCAGTGAGCTAAGTATGTGAAGGTGCAAAGGATCTACTTTGAAGGGAAATAGGAACTCAATCCTGTCATATACATAACATACTCTTCCTGGCCAAGGTCGGATACTTATATTTTACTTTGTAGGGCTCATATTTTACTTTCTGTGCTCTTCATTTAAAAGCCGTGTGGCTTTATTTCCTGTTTTCAGGAGTTCAAAAACAGTGAAAGCTTAAAATATTCATTTCACTGTGATGCTAATTTAACTGTCACAGGCCTACCAGACAATTCTGTAGGGAGGTACAGTAATTTATTGTTGTATATTTTTAAAAATCGACTTGTAAAAATTGAATTTTAATACTAAATTACCTGTAGCCCTCACTAACTGTATTTACCAACCAACAGTTGTACTTACCAAGAGTGCAATCAAACAAAAACAAATACTGATCTTATTATTACTGCTTGGTAGGTCTACATTATGCAACAGTGCAATTCATTAAACAATAATATGAATTACAAAACTGATGTTTTTGCTTATATTCCTTTTGTTTAGTAACACATTTTCAGGAGTTAGAGGAGTGGACGTGCACCCACTTACAAACCATCCTGAAGTCCATGATCAATGTAAGTGTGCCTTCAGTATTCAAACTGGCTATAAAATCAGTTTTATTTTATTTATTTACTTATTTTTTGAAAAAGCCAAAACACTCCTCCTTACTGAAGTTAGAATGCAGTCGAAAAGTACAGCCCAAATATTCTTTTTAAGTTCTCTTTAACACCCTGCTATTATTGAGTTGGAAAATATCCTGCACTAAACTAAATTCCTTCTAGCCATTACAAAGTTGGAGATTTTGGGTTTGTTGTAGGTATGTGGAATTCATTGCTAAAGTGTGTGTAGACAGATTTGCATACTGCAATAAATTTTCATTAATGATATTTCTTTCCCAGGTGACAATATACCACTGGGATCTGCCACAGACTCTTCAAGACTTGGGTGGTTGGACAAATGATCTGATCGCAGACTACTTTGAAGACTATGCATATGTTGTGTACTCAAACTTTGGAGATCGGGTAAGATGATATTTTAGAAACTAAAATTTCTATATTAAAGATATGTGTTACATTTGTGTATTTTTAGCCTCACTTGCTCTTTAAATACTCTATTGCAATCAGTATCAGGATGTCTTTCCTCAAAACTCAAAGTCCATTTCTGGAGGATAACAGTGATGAACTTAAGGAAAAGTTTTGAATTTCTTTACAAGTACCATATTTTTTTTTAAAAAAATCATTGGAAATGAGCTACTGGAGTGGTCATGATGGTAAGACCCAGACCTAAGACCTTGAAATGAGTGCTCAATTCTAGTTACATCACCGATATGCTTAGTTTTAAATTATGAATTTAAGACATTTCCTAATGTATCTTCTGTGTGCAATTTTGTAAGTAGATAAAGTAATATAAATTTTTACATTATTACTTTTTCTATTTTTATTGAATTTTGTAAGTGATGTTTGTATGTAATAAGACAATTTTTATTATTTTGTCCATACCTACTATAATTAATATTAATAATAAAAATAATGATGGTAACACCGATTACGACTACAAGTACAACTACGATACAAGTATGACTACAACTATGACAATTTTTTTGAAATTTGTTCATTTTTTTACATATCATTTAAACTTTGTCAGTTAGACTAATGAGGACTGGATTTTGGCACTAATGGCAAGGGAAATGTTTACGGCAGTAATTCCATTTTTAAACCCATGACCTTAAAGTGTGCAAGTGCAGAGATGCAGCAGACAGACCAGTACTTAACACCTCAGGGATGCCGGTTCCCGCAATTTGTTGACCATTAGCACATGGCATAGTAATAAAAGTAAAATATTAAAAATATAGCAGTAATACAACTGCACAAACCATACAAATATTATGGCAAGAAACTGTTAGAAATTTTCTAACTCAAAAGAGTTTATTTTATCAATGTTTGGAAGGTTCTAAACCTAAAAAGAATCATAAATTAAAATTTGTCTGGTATTAACAGAAATAATTTCTCTTATCAACATGAATTTAATAAATTACATTTTATTTTAAGGTAAAAAAATGGATAACCATTAACGAGCCTACAATCATAAACCTTGGTTATAGCGGCACAATGATGGCACCAGGTTTAGTGTTGAATGGAAGTTCAGAGTATTTAGTAGGACATAATATTCTCAGAGCTCATGCTAAGGCTTACAGACTTTATGATCGTTTGTTCAGAAAGAAACAAAAAGGTTAGTATACTACGTTAAATTTAAACGTCCCTGCTCTACACCAGATTTTTCTCAGCTGCAAATTTTACAATTATTCATCTATTTATTACATTTTTTTGAGGTTAAGGGGTTTGGAGACTCCTGGCATAAAATACCAATTCTGCAACTAAGCCTCTTAGATTCTAGTTCAGTTGACTCAATTTGTGCTCGCAATTAGTTTTAGCAAACACTGAACAGCTCATTCTGCTGGAGGTTCTCTTGGTCCTGGAAACAAAACACTTCTGCTTCCTGCTGGCAACAGCCTCACAATATAAATTATCTTATGATGAGTTATGACCTGTAATTTCCCCTTCCTGCATAGTCTATACATGACTTCTCGTGGTCATTCTTATTCTGTTCATGTGCATGCTTAGACTACAGTGTGCCCTGTTCTGTAATAAGTCAAATGGTTTTCTTTAGATGCCCTGCCCTTTGTCCACAATCTTAATGCTCCTGGTTATTACCTCACTGATTTGAGATACTTATCCTCCCTTCCACTGCAGATTAGGTAGGTCTTAGCATGCTTAAAATCTGCTGCAATTCATGGATGCCATGGAAAATCTGCTACAAAATCTGCTTGTGGATGCCATGGATTTAGATGCAGCCCCTCAATACTATTTTCCTTCCAGTTTACTTTTTCCAGTTTCCCAATGTTTGTTTTCAGCCAGCAAAACTCCACACATATCTAAAGAAATAAAATATCTACCTATACCCACACGTGTATTACCTTACTGGATGCATTCAATCTTGACATACACTGTTCCACTTTTGCTTGAGATGAAGGGATTTAACCCAAGAGCAGATAGAAGAAGAAATTAAGGTTAGATCCAGGTAGGGCACTTTGGGACTGCCAAACAATATGCAAGCCCTTGAAGGCTGATTCACATATCGCCTACATTTATAAAAATAAACGGAAGAACTGAAAAATAATAAAGAAGTTAATATTTTAAAGTCTGACAAGATAATTTTTTGTATAAGACAATAATTTTAATTTCTCACAATAGGAAATATAAAATACTGGTTTTACGAAAAATTGTTCTTGTGAATCTGACTGATTTTAGGTGTCCAGAGTCCAAAAATGAGTTTGGTTTGTATGTCTGTGCGAGTCTCTAAAGACTAATTGAATCATCCGATTTTGATCAAATTTGTTATTCAGGTCTAATTTTTTCAAATCTCAGAACCATTTAAAAAAAGCAATTTAATCTACTTTGGTAAAAAGCTTAAAACTTGGATTTTGTTAAAAATGGTTCATTGAATATACACTGGTAGTACACTAGTATTACAATAAATTTCTTTGTTTTTAATAAACAACTCTCAAAATGAGTGACTGTAAATTAAATTAAAAAAAATAATAATTTCTAGAAACTATGTTACCTTCCTATAATTACAAATTATTTTCCATTTGACACTGAATACATGTTAAGATTGTGATTAACAAAATTATTAACTTACATAAAATGTAATATTCAGGTCAGGTTGGAATAACTTTGTTGGGTGAAAATTACATTCCACTAAATGACTCTGTGGTGAATAGACAGGCAGCTGAAAGAGCATTTCAATTTAATGTAAGTAAAGTATTACATTCAAATAATACGGGTATATGAGTGTTATACTATCTGTAAGTTTATGTTATGGTGTGGTAACTCAATATAAATTGCAGTGAAACTTCTATTTACCATTAGGGTAATGACAAAGTTAATTGAGTAGAATGGAACTGACACAATAATCTGTTCCATATGATAACAAACAACAAAAAGCAAACCCACAAAATGGAAGTACAAACTGTATATGCATGCATTTTATTTTTATAGGAAAAAAAATATAAAATTACAATATGTATGGCACAGCCCCTCTTTTGTATTAACAGGGTTTACATTTTCAATGTATTTGTAAACCCTATCCATAAAATCTAAACCAACTGTGTGATTTAAATATGTAATAATAATATGACAAATATGCTGCTGTATTCACTATTCATGTTATTTATTTCTTGATAATTTGTTTTGGATGAGAGAGAGTCAATTTCTGTAATGTATAGTTTATATTGTGTTCTAATATCAGATTTAAGATAATAGAATAATAAACAAGCATAAACAGTAAAGAAATAACTTATAGGAATAACAGATCGATTGGTTCTTTAGAGATTAAGTGGTTTAGTGACCCTTGGCATAACAATCAATCTATTGTACATTTTTTTTTTTTTTTTTAAGGTGAAAGCACATTGAGGCTATTATTACCTCCCTAAATATAAGTGTGAGTTTAAAGTGTTAAAGTTGTAAGTGTAAGTGTGTTAGACTCGGGTAATGCGAGGGACATCTAAATCATCTTAATAGGTATAGCTAATATGCACCTTCCTGCGGGTGATCTATGCAACTAAGCCCCTTGGATTCCAATTCAGTAGACTGGTGGTTTCAGTGATTTTCAGCAGTCCAATGACTAGCTCATTCTGGTGGTTATGGAAGCTCGAAATCCTTTGTCTCTTGCTGGCAAGAACCTTATAATCATATATTGTTGGTTTTTTGTTTACCAACACACAGTTTCTCAGTAGTATAATGTTCCTGGCTGACAACCTCGAGTCTTGTAGTCATCAACTCTGTCATTGCAATCCTATAAGGGCTGTGTTTTCAATATATCATCACTGTTCCTATACAGGATTTACTGTTTCTAGGTTTAATTTCTAAACTTTTTTTCTACTGCTTTCTCTCTCTCAGTTTAAGTTCTTGGGCTCCTACAAAGCATGGATATGTAAGACTTGATTAAAACTGGAGGTTGTTTGGTATCCAGATTCTGAATAATTAAGCAAAGTCATGCAGTCTTCAGTGTATGCCACTCTATGTTGGCTTTGGCTGAAGGATTTTAACCCAAGAGCTGATAGATGAAGAAAAGTTAGATCCACTTAGGACACTTTGGGGTTGTTAAACCTGTAATAACAATATGTAAACCCTTGAGGGAAAGAACAACACATACATTTCTATTTTAACATCTAAAAATCACTTTACTGTTATCTACTATACAGACAATCTCTAGGGGTATGGGATACATGGTATAGATCTATGAACAGTTATCATGTAACCACAGTCAACCTCAATACCTGATGCAAAAGACTTGATCTTACTTAACTAACAGATATTTTAGACATTCCAATAAAAACAAATTGCAGTACAGTACCATAATATATTTTTCTTTACATCTTTTTTCAGTAAGTCTTTACATCTTTACATTTTTCTTTATCAGTAAGTCCTGTAAAATATTTTGTTTAGACAATTTTTTTTCGTATAAATAACCTCTAATAGATTAATTTTTAATAACGATCTACAATTAATCAAAATTTCAATGACATTTAAATGTTAAATGTCATTCATTTAGCAAATGAATATAAATGTTCATAAATAACATTCACTTAATAAATGTAAATGTTTAAATGACATTTTTCTTTGTTTTTAATAAACAAGTAACAGATTTAAGTTGTTGCCTCACTGATTTGAAATGTGATTGTTATGTTTACTGTTATTCTAATTATTATTAACTGTTTCCATTTTGTTTATGGAAAATTTAAAAGTAACTATTTTATTGTAATGGAAAAATTATGTTATTACCTTAATCATACAAAATGATTGTTGAAAATTCTGCTGTAATTAATTCATTTTTATAATTTAATAAATATATGTTTTTGTTAACAATCATCACATATATGATTTAAATTGTATATAAATGTAAATTGTTTAAATTGCCTGTAAATGTAAACAGTATCAGCAAAATATGTAGCCAAATAAGGAAAAATCAAATAATGCCAAGTTGGTATTTATATGAGAATTAAGAAAATTGAAATTGTATAAATTAAAAATATTTTAAATAAGAACAGATGTATGTTTCTAGCTTGGTTGGTTTGCTCATCCGATTTACAGCAAAACAGGTGACTACCCTCAAATAATGAAGGCCATTATTAAGAAGAACAGTGCAATGGAGAACAGAAGGAGGTCTAGGTTGCCTCGTTTTACACCAGCAGAAATAAAGGACCTTAAGGGTAAAGTATCCTAAAATGTATACTTAAGGTACAGTAGATTTTATTTTTATTAGTTTTATGGTTTTTGACTCAGTAAGCAAAAAGTAAAGCTAAATTGGTGTGTGTGTGTGTGTGTGTGTGTGTGTGTGTGTGTGTGTGACAATAAGAACCTCTTATGGATAAATGATGTGACAAATCACTAAAAAGTTAGGAAAAAATTGTCTTTGTAGCGGCCTGAACCAGGGAGAAATATAGAAGTCAATGCCAAAAAAGTATTTAGTATTCAGAAGGACATAAAGTTGTTTAGTGGTGGACATATTTTGGAAGAAGAAGTGATACTGATTTCAAATATAAATATATACATATATTATATATTATATTATATTATTATACTATATTATATATATATATAATTTTTTTTTAAATTTAAGCCCACATTGGAGCACACAGTACCTTATTCCTATATATATTATTTGCAAAAAGAGAGTGGAAATGGAACAACCAGACTTATCCAAAAGTTAAAATTTTCATATCTCCCCTTCTACTTTTCAAATTTAGGTCAGAAAAATTATGAAATTGTTCAAAAAACTAGTTTTTTAGGAGTTTTCAATATTTTACAAATTTTTGTAATGTATAAACTTCATCAGAATTGTGTTTTGAAAAATTCATGAACTAGATATTTTTTATGCTGTTTTATCTTTTGCAGTTTTTGTAAATCGTCCAGTTGTTTACTATTCTCTACTCTAAATTCTTTTGTGGGACAAGCTGATGTGAAATTTGGACAGTAATTAGGAAATTGCTCAAGGAACTAAAGTTATATAGTGTTGATGTGTGCTTTCACCCTGGGGAGGCGGTAGATGCTCCACTCACTTTTACCGCTTCTCAGGGGTAAAAATTATTCAAAATAATCACAGAAATCAATAGAGGAACAAATTCAAACTAAACAGTTTTATATAAATTTATTTCAGAGAGTCAATACTTTATGAGTTATTCATGATTAAAAATTTTCGTTTTTCATAAAAAATGCACGTTTTTTAACTATTTTTTATGAATAACTTGAAAACCTTATATTTTATCAGACAAATGTTATGAACAAAATGAAACACTTAGAAAAATAAGCAGACTGTTTATTTATTTATATAGATAAAATAGAAACTGAGTTATGGCTGGTTGAAGGTGACTTTTTGTCCTCTGTAAACTAAAGTCAAAGTATTAAACATTAAATACAGAAATTAATTCGGAAAATAATTTCGGAAAAACAGAAATTATTTTGGGGAAAACATGTATAATACTTTTTAAAGTACTTGAAAATGAGCTTTGGTATACGTCATTAGCATAAAAACTAACAGAGTTATGATGAAAATAAAATTGTTTAATCTCTTTTCCAAAAAAAAAAAAAAAATCAATACTAAAACCAATGTTTTTAATTTAATTACTTTAATTAAAAAGTTTAAGAAAATGTTTCAAGTAAACATAATTTTAAATGTAGGAAGCGTTTTTAAATGTTTAAAATATTGCAATAACTTATAAATTACATTACAAACTGTGAACAGATTTTCATTCATCATAATTGAACTATTAAAACATTTCAAACAGTTGAAAACTATGGTTTTTTAAAATTTTTCCATAAGTGGTGGTTTTGAGGATTGAAATGTTACAATAAATCATTATATTATAAACACTGAAGGGGTTTTAATTTGTCATAAATATACCATTTAAAACATTTTAAGATGATGAAATATATTTTTTTCAAGAGGTGCTTTAGAAGAGGTGCTTTCTAAAGATTGAAATGTTGCAATAAATTATAAATTATATGACAAACAGAGAAAGGGACCATTTCATTATAAATGGTCAATTAAAACATATCAAGATATTGAGAGTAATTTTTTTTTAATTTCGGCATAAGGGGTTGTTTCTAAGGGTTGAAATTTTGTAACATTATCATAAATTATGTTGAAGAATATATAACAATATTTATTCTACATATTCAAATAAGATTTAAATCTATTAAATGTTTAAGTTTTAATTTTTTTTTGACAAGGGATGGTTTTTACTTCCTGAAAATAAAAAGCACACATCAGGAACATATAATTTTTGATCTAGAGGGTAAGATAAGCTTAATTACAAATTTTCATAAAAATCGATGTTATTCAAAAGAATTCAGAGGTAATACCATATTTTTACCATGAATGACTGGAATAAAAAGGTAGTATACGATTCATTTTTATTATATTTGGGAATCCCAAAAGGAGCAAATGGAACCCAAGATATGTTCTCACTGTCTAGTCTGCATCATGGCAGTGCACAAGATACAGATATCAACTGGTTCATTCTAATTAATAGTTTATATTTCACATGCAAGTCACTGTAAGTATCAAAATAGAAGAATGTTTTAATAAACGATAATAATTTGTTAGAACATGAAACAGGATACATATACCGACCATCAGTATGTGCTTTAAAAAGATGTTCTTGGCCATTTTGTTGAAACACGTATTGTTAATTTTATATGATATTTCCATATTAGTAATACTAAGCGACAAACTTTTACTTAGGCTCTTCCGATTTCTTTGGTTTGAACCATTATAGTTCAAACAAGGTTTCACCTAAGACAAAACTCATCGGTACAGAATCTTACTATGTCCGTGATATGAGGGTGAATATGCAACCAGATCCAAAATGGAAAACATCTGATGCAGTTACTAGGTTTTATGTAAGTATAATTTGTGTTAAATTTAATGCACAAATCTAAGCATGACTATTGGAAATATTTTTATTCTTTAATGCAATTAATTGTTAGTATCTCGGCATCAAATTTCATATCAAAAATGGAAATTACATATCAAGTAGTTAGACTGAGTTATTAATAATAAAATATTACAAATGTTTACTACAACAAAAAATAAAATGCTGGGATGTAAAATAAACACTGTTAAACTACTTTAAATTTCTGATATATATATATATACTGTATATAGTAGCAGTATATTTATGATCACGTTGGGGATTGGATGTTTTGAATATTATAAGCGGTAACTGATATATAAGTGGTAGATCAGGGAATAGGACACATGATGGATTGCTTGGCATGTGATAAAAAATAAGTTAGATGCATTTCAAAGTTTTTTTCAAGAATAAAAGTAAGTTCTTTTATGTACTTAATTACTGTAGTTATTATTAAAGATAGTACAATTGTGTGTAAATATTTAATATAATAATACAGTACATTAAAGCTAGTCTACCAAAAATGTTATTTATATATTTACCAGATTGTGTTAATGCTAATATTTACAGACATCTCAATATTATTTGTGATAATAATATGTATGTATATATATATACATTTTTGTAGTACAAATGTGCACCTAGAAATTAATTCACTAGAAACATTTAATTAAAAAAATGAGTTATTGCAGCTATTGTGGGTAAAAAACACAAAATGTGCAGTTCTCAGATCTTTTTAAATTTAAAACATGTTTCTAGTAGTTAAACAAATTAATAATTATTTGATTGATTGATTCTGTAGAGGCTTAGGGGTTTTATGGCCCCTAGCACTGTCCATTTTGCCAGATCTGGAACTAAGCCTCTTGGATGCTGGTTCAGTAACTGGTAACATCAATCAATTTAGCAAACCTCTGACTAGTATATTCTGCAAGAAGTTCACAGAGTTCTGAAATTCAAAAACTCTTTGCTCCTGCTGACACTGCATCCATCCTTATCTGTCCTGCATAGGCAATGCACAGTTTCTCCACGGTATAATGTTCCTGGCTGACAGTACTCCAGTTTTCTCATCCCCAAGGTTTGACCCCTGGTTTCTGCTTCTAGGTTTAACCATAATCTCCTTTGCTACTGTCTCCTTTATTCTTAGTTTGCGATTTTACACTTCTAAATAATGTTTGAAATGTTTGGATTAGATACTGTCCCAGTCTCCTCCACCTCTGTGATATTTTCACTTCCCATGTTCAATTTTTCAAATTATCCAAAGTTTTTTTGGGATCTGATGGTTTATTTTCAGTCATAAAAATTCCATTAGTAATTAGAAAATAAAATATTCACACTACAGAGATATTCACCTACATTTATAGCTAAGGTTAGATGAAAAAGTAAGTTTACTCCATATTCAGAGCCTTCTTAAGTGTATTTTATTTAATTTTAAAAATAATTAAACAAATTCTTTTACAGGTTGTGCCAACAGGTTTAAGACAAGTGTTAAACTTTATTAAAAACAATTACAACAATCCTCCGGTACTTATAACTGAAAATGGATATGGAGATTCAGGCAGGACTGACGATAACGAACGAATTGATTTCTTCCAAGTAAGTGATGATTCAGTATAATAATAAAGCAAAGTACAGTAGATCTCGTAGTATAATACCCTTAATTAATATACAGAGTGCTGAACAACAGAACTTCTTACCTTTTCCTCCAATTTAACTGATAAGCATAATATATACGAAAAATGTTACCAGTCCAGCTTTACTGTAAATTTTTATGTTCTTTCACCATAAAGCAGGAAAAATTATGATAAATCTTGCCACTCAGCTAGTGTAACAGGACGTAGGCAGCAACTACATACTCATTGTTAAATCCAAGCCCGCCATCTTAAAACTGAAGTGAATGGAAAACATACATCGTTTGGGCTTTATACAATGTAACTTTGTGCCAAATTTCACATCAGTTGGAAATCCAAGCCCGCCATCTTAAAACTGAAGTGAATGGAAAACATACATCGTTTGGGCTTTATACAATGTAACTTTGTGCCAAATTTCACATCAGTTGGAAATCCAAGCCCGCCATCTTAAAACTGAAGTGAATGGAAAACATACATCGTTTGGGCTTTATACAATGTAACTTTGTGCTAAATTTCACATCAGTTGGAAATCCAAGCCCGCCATCTTAAAACTGAAGTGAATGGAAAACATACATCGTTTGGGCTTTTATACAATGTAACTTTGTACCAAATTTCACATCAGTTGGTTCATGCATTTGACCAAAACCGTAACACTTCTCATCCTCAACAGATTCCTACCAGCTTGAAACAAAAATGAGTGGGAAAAATTGTAGACATGTCATACATCATTTTGGCTTTATACAAGATATATGTGTACCAAATTTCAAAACAATCTGTTATTGTGTTTGGCCAAAACTGTGTATGCTCGCCTTTAAATCAGAGGCAACCATCTTGAAACAAAAGTGAATGGAAAAAATCTTACACATATGTCATACATGCTTTATACAAAGTACCTTCTACTAAATTTCAAAACAATAGGTCAATGCATTTGGTTAAAACTGCACAAACCAAATACCAAACGGTTGAGTTGACCAATCCCTTCCCTTGGTCAATTATAATGTGATTGGTATTGTTATTTCTTTGGTGGAGCAGTGTCGGATCCAATTAAGTGTGAAGTTAAGTTTTTAATCACTACATCCCATGTAGACTACAAGGATTTAAGTTCTTTTCATCTTTGATTAAATTAATTATTCAAACTTGGCACAAAAATTGATTATTGTTATAGCTTAGAGAAGTTCATTTGCAAGCAAAAAGCGGCATTCAATTGCCTTGGAGTGTGGTTAGTGAGGAGGCAAAGCAGCACTGTGATTTCGGCAGTGCCTTTCATTATTTATGTAGCAAAGTAGTCTTTTCAAACTTGTCACTTTTCTTCGGAAATGAATTTCACAACTATAGCAGCTTAATTTCACTGGTAAGTGTATTCAAGTGAAAAGAACCATGTGTATTAGCAAAACCATTAAACATATTGAAATATTAGTAACAAATCCCATGACAAAAGCAGAACCAGAACTATGTTTTATACACTAAAAAGAGTTAAATCGTATTTAGGTAATACAACGAACAAGGAGAAGTTAATATTGCTGAGTATATCAATTGAAAAAGCATGATTTCACAAATAACAAATTATAATGTTAAGGTTATTGCAAATTTTGGTTAGAAAAATATAATTTATTTTAAAAAAATGTTTTATATATTCTGTAAAATTTGTTATTTGTGCAAAAATGTAAATTGTATAATACATCTAAACAAATTTAGTAAGTAGGGAAATAAATTTTTGCCAAGTCTAACTAAATGCAAGTATGCAACGAGTTAAATGCAGTGTTTATTTTGATGTTACAATTATGTGTATATTTCAACAGTCTCATTGAAAAAGCTGTTGTAATCATTTTAAAAACTTGTCGTGTTGCCCTGTATTGTATGTTAAATTTATCTATTTTTCTTTTGGGATGCTGCAGTTCTACAACCTCACTTAATCTACAGTCTTGATCTGTATTTTATCACTTGTAATTTATCTTAAACAAATTCTTACTAATGTTAACGATTACTTTGTTTCCAGGGTTACATATCAGAAATGTTAAAGGCAATTTATATGGACAAGTGTAATGTGATTGGTTATACTGTATGGAGTCTAATGGATAACTTTGAATGGGGTCTTGGTTATACGTAAGTACAAAGAAATAAGTTATTCTTCTTAACCCAAGAAAGGTAGCTTATGTTATTTGTTGACGTGTATGAGATAAAGAATCACAAGCCTTTTTAATTCAATTTACTCAAACCCCTCATCCTCTTATCAGGGATGTCAGTGCCTCAGGCAGTCAGTTGCTGAGCAGCCAGCATTGTGAGTAAGTGTATTTCCAATTAGTTTCTGTGTAATTAATTTTTTCCTAGACGTCTGGTTGACGTGTCGTTACCTACTAAGCATATTTTATCGTATGTTCATTTTACATGTCACTACCAATAATAGCATTATATATTTATTTGTGAATTTTTTGTGTTTTACAGGACTTCTTTTTTTCCAATTTTTGTTCACAGAATTATTACAGGTGAATTCAATGGTTAATCAATATGTCACAGTGGTATATACACATATTTTTATTGACACTTTTTTGTGTGTTTTACATCATTTTGTTTAAAAAAATTACAGATTGGTGGCCAAAAACCAAACGCTGGCCATTATACTTTTTCTATAATATGACTAATATTTCGTTAGTAAACTCATATGTTATTTATCTGCAAAATTATATGTTGTTCTCAACTTTTCTAGAATAAATGATTAAACTCTAAGCCCTTGTAAAGGCAAGATTTTGCCTAGATCTTCACAAACACCTATCAAAACTTTGGCAAGAAATACAACTCAATGAAAAAAATATAATCTGTGACCTAAGAATGACAATAGAGAAGGTCATAGGAGACTTCAGCCGAAGAAAACAAGTTGTTCCAATGCTCAACTAGAGAGGCACAAGGAAGTGTTGTGCTTTTTGCGAAGTCAGGAAAAAATGGTGACAAAAGTTCACTGCAACAGTGGCAAAACTATTTGTGGTGAACATCAAAGAAATTTTTGCCCCAAATGCAGTTAAAAAAAATGCATGCAAAAACTTCTTTTTTTTATACTATACATTTAATGTTAAGAAGTTTTAGTTAAATTTAGTATAAAAATAAATAATTAAGTAGATTTTAGTTAGTTATTTAAAGCTATTACATTATTTTAACCATATTTTTTTAAAACATACAATGAACTAAAATCAAAACTAGCACAAGCATTTTTAAGCTGAAAAATGTATTAATATGAATGGTAAAAATTATGTTCTTTTTTATTTATGTATACAAAATGAAAACAATTTACTTATAAAAAACAAAATATTTTTGTTTTTTATAAGTAAATTGTTTTTGATTTTGTTTAAAAATTAGTGCCTAATTATTTTTTAATGTTGAATTTAACAGAAATAAATAAAAATAATATAAAAAACAAAATATATTATTTTACAGCAGAACTAGCAAAGGATCATACGTTTCTGAACTGTACGTCAAATTTACGTGTCACTACTCATAACATAAGTTTTTTTAATGTTACCTTTCTAGGGTTAAATTAAGACGTTTTAATATCTAAACCCAGTTATTTGGCAGTAGTTAAAATCTTAACTATGAATTATTAAATAGAAATTATTTATAGCAAACGCTTGTAAATAGTTATAAAAATAAAAGAAAATTAAAATTTATAAAAGAAGGGATTTAATTACTGAATTGTATAATATTTTATACCGACCACTATGAAGAAATTTAAATGTTAATGTACATAATATAATCAATTATAATAAAGGGCATTATGTGGTAAAAACACTGTGCTATACTACTATATTGAAACAAAGAAAGCAAGTACACCTGACAGAAAATCTTAATAATGTAGACTATGCATACGCTAACAAGAGGAAGTAACAGTAAAAACTGGTCTATTATAGATTTATTTTTAATTCTTGACTGAAACAGACAAAAGTGCAACCCTTACTGTCTTGTTTGGTAAGGGGTAGAGAAACAGATTTTCTACCTTCCTACTGCTTATCAACATCATAAAAACGACATTAGTACAAATGAATGATAGTCAAAAACAATGTAGTAGCAGTGTAAGTACAGGTCAACCAACATAGTCGAGGTAACACTGTATTTATTTAAAATATTGGTAATCTGTATCATTAAAACTTATTTTAAGAAATATTATTTTAAATAAAAATTAATAGTTTTCTTTTTTCAGGGCCAAATTTGGTATAACGCATGTCGATTTTGACAGCCTTAACCTAAAAAGGACACCAAAGTTGTCGTATTCCTATTTCAAACAAGTACTGAAGTATAGGCAGCTGCCCATCATGAACAATTCACTGTTTTCCTGAACAGTTCCTACAAGCAGCGCAATCATGGATTAGTTGGTTTTACTTTGAATAGAACCCCAAAATATGTACACAAAATAAAGTAAATTGTACAACTTTAATGTTGGTTAGTGAAATTATAATTAAATTAATTGTGTAATAAAAACATAACACTTACTTTCTCACATTCAATATTTTCCCAAAAACGTCCAACCAAAAATTCTTTAGCCTAATTTCTCAAAATCAGATAGTTGAATTTTTCTAAATATTTTGCTAAAAAGATTTATAACTCAAGTCATTACACCAAATTTTAAATGAAACAATATTTATTAGTTAAAAATCAAAACTATCCTGAAGGCAGTCGGACTTTGTTTTTATTTCTGTACCGTAATTTTTTAATTTAAAATCTGCTACAATGAATTTAATGATATAACTTCATATGTGACCAATACTTAAAACAAAATCTGAAGAAGCAATTTTTTGAAAACACACATTAAAAAAATTTGTTTAGTAAGGCACTCTTCCAATTCAGGCTGTTTGAAAGCTATGAGAGGAGTTCGAGAATTTAGCGTGGAAGTTTTTTGGCATTAGAAAGCGAGTTACTAGTTGTGTAACTCAGTTCCTATGATGTTTATGAGATGAAATAAGATAATGTATATTTATATCATTAATGTAAATTGGAAAAAATGCCTTAAAAATAATAACTTCAATACACTTAACTGAAGTCATTCCTAAAATAAACTTTTCAAAATTAAACAAAACACAAAAGAAGCTATAAGCCAAAGCTAAAAACATTACTAAAATAAATTATAAAAATCAAATTGAATAGGGAAAAAGCTATAGGCTAATTTTAAAATCCTAACCAATAAATTTTTAATTTAATTTAATCGTAATTAAATTTAATTTTTAATCAGTCTATTAAACAGACATGTGGTTTATAAAACATTAATAATAATAATAATAATAATAGTAATAATGTAAAACAACAAAACACTACTTTCAAAGTTCGCTAACATTTGTTTAGACAATGCTACTAAACAATTCAACTGCCTAAACAGCATAGGTAATGGATTTTTTTTTTGTTTAAAGTCCATACTTTATGCTGGTTAGATTTATGAGGATGAAGGATCAGCGTTAATGGAAAAAATAAAAATCACTAGAGCAGTACCTGCAGTCTTGAAGCACAGTCCAGAAATGTAGTAGATTGACCAATGTATTAACCACCTCCACCATTAACCCTGTATAAAAAATTACAAGTAGTCACTGCACAAAAAATTTTTTTTTAATATAATTTGATTTTGAAACAATACTCAGAATGCACTTGGTAAAGAATTTATTTGAGCTGTTAAAAAAATCAATTATCAGAGAACATTGTAAGTTTTCTATTTTTGGTGTTAATGACTGTCCTAGTACCAGCAAAAATTCTCCAAAAATTACATATTTTGCACAATTTTTTAAGGAATTTTGATTAGAAAATGAGCTATTGAAGTGGCTATCACGGGAAGATCCAGACCTGTGATCTTGAAATTAGCGCCGATACTGATTTCTAGATCACTTGTTGAAGGGATAGTTAACAATTTTATATAAATGTGTGTGTTTGTGTATCCTTTTTTTTGGAACAGCTCAAAGATTTTGAAATAATTTTGGAATATAATATTTTTTGACACAAAAACACTACCTAGGTGGGTCTCACCTTTAGAAACATTTGTTTTAATTAGAAAAATGCATTTAACATTGGCCATATGATTACCTATCTAAAAGTATAATAATAATGATAAAAGAAATGCAAATGAATTTTGATCAATCAGCTGGTTCATTAAACCTAAATATCAACTACCTTTCTAAAAAATGAATTAATGTTATTATAGCATATTTATTTGTTTATTTAAATGGAAATGGTTATAAAAAAATGGTTCAAATAAAAAAAAAATCTTATTGGGTCTTATCTTTAGGACAGTTGGTTTCAATTAGAAAGCATGAGCCATATGAGTATCTACCTTTTTTAAGTCTGTGACCTAGAAGATAAAACTTAAAGAGAAAGAGAAAACCAGAGTATCAACTCTTGGAGGAAAAGAAAGAATTAAGACAGGCTAAGGAATTCCTCAGAGGTTTTGTTTAGAACCAGCAAAGATATGTATCAAATATATAAATCAAACAATATTAATTTATTAATATTTATATTTTACAACAACTATATTATTAAATTCATAATAAATAAACATAAATTATCTAATAAAGTGTAACCCAATAAATAATAACCTGTATATTAACATTCGAGAAAAGCGTTGTTCATTTTTTTTAACGTCTGACTATTGTGCACACTTAGGCTAATGCAGACGATAGGATTATAGCATATGAAAATGCCAAGCCCTGGCCGGGAATCAAACCCGGGTCCTTAGGGTGAAGCCCAGTACGCTATCAACTAGGCCACCGAGGCAGCGTCTTTCAAGTATAAGACAGGTTAGTGAGTTAATGAACATTGACAAAGGACAAATTTTACATGACAATTTCAACATGAACAAAGTGTACTCAAAGTTGGTACCTAAAAGCCTTGCAGGAGAGGTGCAGACTAGCTGCACTTATTGAGAGGATTTAGATGTCCCTCGTGGTACCCGAGTCCAACACACACTTACACTAACGACTTTAACAGTTTACACTTACATTTAGGAAGGTGATAATAGCCTTACTGTGCTTTTTGCCTTAAAATAACAACAAAAAGTAGTACCAAAAAACCGCACTGCTGATCAAAAGGAAGTTCAAATGACAATCTTTTCAGACATTCTAAAAAACATTGAAACTAACCCTACCTTTGTAGAGAAGGTAATAACATGTGATGAATCATAGTTTTTTATGAACAACCCTGAAACCTAGCACCAAGTCATGCGCTGGAAAAACCCTAGCTCACCGAGGCAAAAAAAAGCATGGAATTTCTGTGTTAGAGCATCCACCCTACTCACCTGACCTTGCTCCATCTGACTTTTTTTGCTTCCTAAGGTCAAGAGCACGTTGAAAGGAACATGTTTCGAGTCTGTAGATGCAGTGAAGAAAAAAGCAAAGGACTTGATGATGACCATATCAGAAGATGATATTCAGCATTGCTTTCAAATTCGTATGAAGCGGTGTAGGGATCGAAGAGGGGTGTATATTGAAGGTGATAAGGTTTCCAATGTAAACAATGTTAAATAAAGTTTTAAAAATTCAGTCCAGTTATTTTCAAGCCAAACTTTATAAAATGACTCACATGGCTTGAAACAAAAGTAGAATAGCCTGTAATACAAAGGTCATTCAGAAACGACCTGATTTTTCTCTTGACACTTTTTATTAAGATAATGAAACAAAACTTATTTTACAACAAATTTGATACCTTAGCTATTTTTCTATATAGTTGCCATTCCAATTTCTACATTAATCATAGAATTTCACCAGCTTTTCTATGCCTCCTACATATTCAGTTGCTGCCACATTGTTGAACACTCTTTCAGTTGGTTGACACTTAAATTTCAGTAGTAAATGGAAAAAACTAAAACCGTCCAGTTTTTTACTCTCAAACCATAAATGTTTTACTTAAAAATTTTTTAAACTGAACTTGAGATATGATTCCTCATATACCAACTAAAGCTAATAAACTGTTTTTAAGAAATTCGACCAATTTTCAGGTTTTTTTTTGTAGCTTCAGACCAGATTTTATGTGGCAATAACTGAATGAGAAATAGTTTGTGTAATACTGTGCCACTATTTATTATTGTAATTTAAACAAAAATAATTTGAAATTCTTGTCGACAAAAATGTTGTAGAGCTAGTATGTTTTATTCAAGTCCTTATGAAGCAGTACTATTTACAAATGCGATAATTGAAATTATTTAAAATAATTAAGAAAGATAAGAATCATTTATTTTTCTTTAAAAAATTATTCAGATGTAATTTTTTAGACATATGACCAATTAAAGTATTCTAAGTACTTATTGGTGATGTAGTATTCTAAGTAAGAGGGTTGTTCAGAAAGTAAAGAACGTTTTATCTGATGAGCTGCTCAGTTACCCCAACGCCAATGCCACTGTCTTGTAATTGACCTCCCCAATTCTTCGTACTAGTCTGATGGTAACAGAGAGTTATTTTCTGCTTATTTATGTGACTTTAAATACAAGACAAAATGAAACTACCACTATACTTACATAGTATAGTAAGCTTTTTAATATGAAAAAAGTCTGCCCTTTTGAACTGTACAGACAGATAAACAAGGTGTAGTGTAAAGTGAATGTCAGTCAATAGAATGGCATCCTTCCTCATCCACCAAAACCAAAACAAATTCTGAGCACCAAGAACATAATAGGCTACAATTTTTTGGTATCAGAAAGATGTCTTACTCGATACATGCCTCGAGCTTCGACCACAAATACAGCTCCCCCCTTTACTGACCCTTCTGGCAGACCCTTTACTGACTATGCTGTGCCAGTCAAAATGGCTGTGGATTGTTGTCAAGCAGCATTGTGCTTCTTCACGATAATGCATATCCACATGTTGTTGCATTAACAACAAACTTGTTTCAACAGTTTGTGGAACTTTTTGATCATCTGGCTTTTAGCCCAAATTTGGCTTTAAGTGATTACCAACTTTTCCCTAAATTGAAATATTTTGAGCAGAAACCACTATGGAAGTGTCAACCAACTTAAAGAGAGTATTAGTTCAACAACATTGCAGCAACTGAGTACTAAGAAGGCATAAAAAGGCTGGTGAAATGCTATGATAAATGTAGAAATTGGAACGTCAACTACATAGAAAAATACCTAAGGTAGCAAATGTATTGTAAAATAAGTTTTGTTTCATTATTCCTTTGTATTACAGGCTTATCTATTTTTGTTTGAAGCCAAATGATACCAGTTGTTATTGCAGTTTGGCATCATACCTCTAATGCACAGTGATTTTATATTCACATTTCAATTATCATGATTCTGTTTCAATATTTATTTACATATTTGGACAAAAAACAGAATGTCATATGCAATAACACTCTTACATTAGCAGAAGGACAATTTAAACAATCACTGGATTTTTACATATATACAAATCAGTTAGAAGCAATAATGGTTGTGTTGAAATAACAATTTTCAAGTAAATAAATTATTGTAATATGTTAAGGCACAAATATGGAAATTGCTTTTTCTGTTGTCAATTAAACGGCAGCTAGAGAAAACCATAGGTTCAAAGTACTTGGTAATCCTTTCCAAATTCCAGTAGTGTGTCACATTGGCTTTGATAAAAACACAAGGAGAGTCCGTATTGCCTATCCAAGGAAACTGCTGTGTTTTAAAAAAATCCTTGTTACACTTATTGAATTTGTTTGTAAAGTAGAGATTAATCCCTGATCTGATTTACTTTAGAGGCTTCTTTTCATTTGTCCACTGGATCATTGAAATACTGATCACATGCAATGTTGTTTGGTTTCGAAAAATTTCAGCCAGGTGTTGTATAATAGTTTTTTTTTTTTTTTTTTTAACGTCTGACTATAGTGCACACTTGTCGGCTGATGCAGACGATGGGATGATTTATAGCGTATGAAAATGCCAAGCCTTGGCCGGGAATCGAACCCGGGTCCTCGGGTTGAAAGCCTAGTACGCTACCAACTAGGCCACCGAGGCGGCTTGTATAATAGACCTTGCACCAGTTTGCATCTAATGGAAATATTCAGGATACAAGTGGAAGACTAGGAAAGGATGGATGGAAGTATGGTATGGTTAAAAATGTAACCATACCATATGAACCAAACTTATGTTGAATAAGATATGTCAGTATTAATGTATGTTTTAGAAACTAAACACTCAGTAGCAGTTAACTTCTATAAATGCAAAGATTATTGATTCCTCACTCTGAGTAGTTAATGCTTGTTCTGACGTAATGAATTATACAGTGTTACACAAAGCAAGAAGGGATTTTAGACTTTACGGTTTTGTCTATGAAATTTTTTACCCTTATTTGTATTGAATATATTCTTGGAAATGTTTTAAGATAAGGCTTAGGCCAGGTGGCCATGAAATGTGGTTTGGACCTGCGCGTAGATGAGCCAAGCGGAGTGGAATGAAGATGAATGCAACTGGAAGCGAAGTTCAGTCAGTTTAAAGAATGCGTTTGTATCTTTTAAATCTTAATATTTAGGCCTAATCTAACTGATTCTAGAAAACTACTATGTTTAAAAACCGTAACCTAGGTAACGAGCAATAGTAAGTTTGTAGGCATGGTTAGCATGGTGGGGAAAGCGGAATCAGCTTCAAAACCTTATCTAGGCAGAGACAAAGTTACACAGAGCAGAGTCTGACACCGTTCCACTCTGCTCAGTTCCATTATGCTTTCAGTGGCCAAACTTACATTAAAAACAATAGGTTAGGTTTCTGAAATTTCTAATTAAAGCAATATAGAAAGATAACGATGAAATAAATGATTTTTGTGAGAACGTCTTTCGATTGTTTGTGGATTAACTGTTTGTTTGTATATTAATGTGTTGGATAGTAGTGAGTTAGAAAGTAAAATAAGGAATTGGAATTTTCAAAATAATTAAATGAAACCAATACAGTGTAAATATACATATTACAATTTGTATTTCCACTTTATTTACAAACATTTTTTTATCGATGTCACATACAATGGGTAGTATAAGTTTTTGTTTAAGGATTTCTTCTTATTAACCATCTCAGTCCTTGTCCCAACCTAAATGTTTGCCAAAGTTTTATGGTAGTTTATCTGAATTGTCAAATAGTAACTTGTATATTGTTTAGAAAATACTATGAAGGATAAAAAACTGGATTTTTTAATTCTCATAGAAGGAAATTTTAATTATCAACAATTATTTACAATTATCAAGTTTAATACAATCTTTAATCTGTTATACAAACCGTTATTAATTAAAAAAAAAAAATTAAATTGTTGTCTTTGTTCTTTATTATTTAGATAACAGAAATAATTTGTGTGAAATACATTACTTTATCACATTAAATTATTTTCCAAAAAATCCACTTCAGAAGCTACTGATAAAAAAGTAGAAAATCAGACTAATTTCTCAAAATCAGTTGTTCAGATTTTTTTTTCAAATATGGTAGAGAATCATAACCTAACAATCAAAACAATAAAAACAATACTGAATATGGCCAGGGTTTATTTTTCTCCCGATTTACTCCAGTACCATAACTTTCTACTACAGTTAAAAAATAGCAGCTTCCGTGACTTGACTTTTTTAATCTTTATACATCACAAAAAATTTCAGTGAAATTTGATTAACCAATTTTGAAAATTAGCATAATTTTTCAGTTCTATTATAACTGATTTTTTGAGGATTATAGCAACCCACTTTGAAAAAAATTTGATTTTTAATTTTACCACACACTCGCTCGTGCGCACGCTTGCACACACCCACACAGATAGTAAAACTACTTTTTTTGATTCAAAGGATCTGAAAGTCTTTATAGATCCATCAAAGTAACAAGGTTGATTCTTTTAAAGATCAGTATACTTCCTATATAAAATGAGAAAGTATATTTTTCAAAAAAAATATCTGCAAAACTCCTAATTATAAAAAATCTGGTTATTAAGCTCAATTTAAACATTTAAAACATTAATATTAAAATCAAAAACATTATAAATGTCAACATGTCTTTGAAATCAACCAAATCAATGACAGTGAATATTTTAAATAAAATTAAATGAGTTTTGCTTATCTATAAGTATTTTAAAAAATAGATTGGCTTATTTCCTCTATCAATACCAACAATAATACAATTAATTACCAATATAAAATACACAATGATTTCATTTAAATCAAGACTTTTTCCTCTTCAGCTTTCGTAGTTCGCCTTCCTGATTCGCACCCCAGCTGTAGATCTGTTTCACCCTCTGTTTTCTTTCTTCATCACTGAAACAAAGAAGGAAAACAAATGTCAGTGTAATACGTTTTACTATTAAGTTCTCTCTTTATTTGTTTCACCCAACTTTGGGGTACACTAAATCAATCACTTTTTAATGTTCTGTGCCTTCCTCGAAGCCCAGTATTGCTTCATTCGTTGTGATCTTGCTTTTCTTTCTTCATCAGAGATTTGGATCGTTCGCTTGGATTTGACTTTGCCTTGGAACCGTTGCTCCTTGTCCTTGGTTATTGTTTTGGCTGTTCTGTCCATGAGCATAGTGTCAGTGATCTGCAGTTCTGTTATGTCTTTCTCCGTTTCTCTAAACCAAAGTGGTTTGGCTCTTCTACTGTGAAAGTAGTCAAATATTTTTTTGGTTAGTCTATTTTTGTCCTTTCGGAGGATGTGCCCATAAAAATCAATTCTCCTTTTTCTTATTGTGTCTGATAGTGTTTCAGTTTTTTGGTAAAGAGTTTCATTACTGATGTGGAGTAATTGGTTGTTACGGAATTTGGGGCCTAAGATTTTTCGTAATATCTTTCTTTCTTTGATCTCCAGCCTTTCAAGTGGGCCCTGGATTGTGAGAGATAATGTTTCAGCTGCATATAAGGCTTCTGGTTTAATTACCATATGATAATGCCTTATCTTCGTATTCCAGGAGAGGGACTTCTTGTTGTAAGTAATACTATTAAGTTATTATCATTTTTTTTTTTTTTAACGTCCAACTATTGTGCACACTTGGACTAATGCAGATGATGGGATGATTTATAGCGTATGAAAATGACAAGCTCTGGCCAGGAATCGAACCCGGGTCCTCGGGGTGAAAGCCCAGTACGCTATCAACTAGGCCACTGAGGCGGCTTTAAGTTATTATTGCACTTCTGTATTATTTATATTACATTATTTTTAAGTTTTATAAAATGGAAACATCTCTGCTTGAAAATGTTGTGAGGGATGTAAGAAACAAAACGAAAATTACAGTTTTTTTAATGAATACTACTTAAAACCTATCTACTTTAAGTCAAAGGTTTGACTTTTGGTATAACCTTAAGGTTGACTTAAGGTATAACCTTAATGTTTTTTTGCCGAAAAATGTCTGTTTTAAGTACAGTATACAGTTTATTGATATCAGCCTAAAAATATAATTTTTAACTTTAATAAAGAACTTTAAGGAGAGACAAGTTATGTATCCTAAAAAATAGGTTAGAATCATTTAAACTTCAAATCTTCTAGAATTAATTAGATAAAAAGAAGTATTAGATGTGCATAGCTTAACTGAAAAAATTGTTATCCAAAAAGCTTCCCCTTTTTATTTTGAATAACAGAGGTTGTGCTGTATTTCTGAATTTATAAATCTCAAAAAAACATTTAATTTTATTAAGCAAAAAATCATGTTTTTGTACGACCCAACCTTTTTCACTGTAGATAAAAGTAGAATATGAATTTAAAAATAACTTTTACGTTTACTATAAAATACATTACAAAAGAGCACTTAAAATAAAATTGTATGGTACAAGCCATGCAGAAGACATGGGCGTCGTTGATCCATTCTTGTTGATATGTAGTTTATATATACGATACAGACCCTCAGTATGTGCTAGACCATAATTTGATTGTTTAAACTGTATTAAACACATATTTCATCAAATTCAATAAAATTATTTAAAAGTGAACTAATAATATAGTTTATTATTATTCAAAGTAATGGACTAAACAAAAAAAACGCAATCAGGGTTTATTTAAAAACCTTTTTATTTATTCTTGAGCTGATTTGTTTTGAGTAATTTTCTTGCTGAAAATTTGATACATTTAATTAAGTTATAAATACAGTTGTATTTATAGTCTTCATAGAAAAATTTGAGCTAATTAAAAAAAAAATTAAGACCAAATTTCTTATTTTTTTAACCCTTCCCCCTCAGAATATTTTCACCGTGCTATTAGCCCCATCAACTTACATTTTATTTTAGTCCGAAAATGTTTACTGCTGAAGTTACAGCTTCTGAATTTTATTTAGAACAAATTAGTCATGTTTTTTTACAAAATGAATGTATGCATTAGTACATACAAATTTAGTTCTTAAGCTTTTTTATAGTCACTCTTAAGTTAGTTGATAGAGATAATTTAAATTTCGTTTGTTTTCTTACTTACTTAATATTTTGTGACTTTTATTTTTGTATGAATTCCGAAGAGTTTAATTAATTTTAAATTTTGGTAATTTTGAAATAAAGTAATAATTGCCTGTATTAGGTAAGTTTTGTAACTGTAGTAATAAATTGTGATAAATATAGTAAGATAGTTATAGACCTATTTTAGGTAACTACAGAAATAACATTTTAACAAATAAGTCACAATAAAACATTGAAATAAATGATTCTATTATTCTATTACTTTCTTAAATATAATGTATAACCTAAATTTAAAATAAAACCGAGGTTAGTAAACAATATTCAATCGAATGAATAAGTTTTCATATGTAAAATGATATATATATATATATATATATATATATATATATATATATATATATATAATCATTAATTTAATTTAACAATTTTTAATTTAAGTTTTATGTTAATATTTACTAACCTTGGTTTTATTTTAAATTTAGGTTATAGGTTATATTTAAGAAAATAATAGAATAATTCTAGAAACCATTACAACATTATAAACTTACAACAAGCATACTGAAAACAATCATGCACAAAGTCAGATTACAGATGATGCATGACAGCTTTAATTTCATTTCTCTTTTTACATTTTGATTTCATTTACACTTTAGGGAATAAATTTGAGCAATATTATACTGAAAATGGTCGATCTGTTTAGTCCTCTAGTAATATATTCCATAGGCGTCCAAACAAAAAACCACATTTCAAGTGTCAGGGTCTTGAAACCCAATATATTATATTTTTCATAATCTAAAAAGCAATTTTTTTTGCAAAATCAACCTTAAAAATAAAATTAAAAATATTTTAGTTTTCCAATTCTTACCTCTTTACTTGGTTCCTGAATTTTATTTTGGCCAAGAAAGATTTGTCTCTTCTCACTTCTCTCAATGCTCCTTTCATCTCTCTTTTATATTTGTGCAGTAATTTTTGTTGTTCTATTTTCTCTTCAGGCAAATCTTTGTATCTCTTTCCTTCGTAACTAAAAAATTAACAATAATTATCGATAAAAGTAAAAAATACCAAAGCAAAATTTAATTATTTAACCTAACATCCTAAATATTAAAGAAATTTAAATTTTAAAATGTATTAACAAAACTCTTGGAAAAAATTAAATTATAGCTGTGGCACATTGCAGCTTTGCTGATGTGTTAAAAGTAAATTTAAAAAAACTATATATTCAAAAGTACCATTAGATAAACAAACTTTTCAAATAGGATCGCTTTTGTATTTTATAATTATGACCAACCATGACCATAAAATTCATAACTTTATTTATTACTACAGGGCTCTGCTCCCTGGCCGCTACTACACAGTACAACCTCCCTGACTATTGTGCACACTTCGGCTAATGCAGACGATGGGATGATTTATAGCTTATGAAAATGCCAAGCCCTGGCCGGGAATCGAACCCGGGTCCTCAGGGTGAAAGCCCAGTACGCTATCAACTAGGCCACCAAGGTGGCTTGGAATCATATTGAAAGTAATATGTGAATGTTAATTTTCATTTTATAACATAGGAAAAATTTACATAGACTTTAAAACACACGTATCTATACAGTAAATGTGTAAATCTTATACGTGATGTGTAAAATGATATGTGATGTCTAAATGACATATGCAATTTGTAAATGACATGTGATGTTTAAATGGCATACTTAATGTGTAAATGACATATACAACTCATACAAATTTGATCTAGAGGATTAGTGTTCATTTATAGTGTTTGGGATATATGGGTAAAAAGTTGTTCAGGAAAGAAAAATATCCCATGCGACATAGCAAGTAGAATGTATGAACAAGGACTGAGTATAAAAGGATAAAGAAACAAGTCAAAATTAATTAACTGAAATTAGCACCAACAAACAGACTAGATTTAATTTTAAAAAGTATTAGACAATATCAAATATTGGATTATAGCCTAAACCAAATAATAAGTCGTACATGACAATACAGTATATAAGTTAGTATGAAATCAATGGAAAATAGTAAACAAGAGGAAATATTTCATGCATGAAAAATACAAAATATGGGAAGGAATATAAATTAATTCATATAACTGGAGAACAGTTTTATATAAAAATTATAATGATAAGAACTGCACAAGAAATTAGGATTTGTAGGATATGCCAATCCTACAAATATTTTAGTTGTCAGCAATGTTTTGAATTTCAATTACTATTTGAATTGAAGCAACCTTTTGCAGGCTACTTTTTAGAATGGGTGTACAAAAATTGTTGAAGAAAAACTTGGAAATAGTACCATTATTATTTTAATGTTTTTTCAATCAGAAATGTATGCTAAATATATAGAAAACTACTTCAATACCCATTCTTTACGACAATATAAACTTTTTGGACATTTTATACGAAAATGGTAGAAGATAGAAAAGAAGTGTTAAATTATAGCTATAAAAAATTAGTTTTCGATTCGATTTCTCTTTAAAACTTAGATCGGAGCAACTGTTTAGCCATAATAGATGGAAAAACAAGATAATACACAAGCATTTTCTTATTTGTACAAATATGATAGAAGCTACATTGTTTTTGTTAATTTAATTGAAACCAATTAACCAAGATATTTTATTTGAGTGTATTGTTCATAGGTATTCAATATTTGTGAACCGCTAAATATTTCAGAGAACCAAAAATGCAGTTTTGTACAATATATGTTAAGATAGATTTTACCAAATCTATTTAATTTCCGGTTTAATGTTACATTAAAAAAAAAAACTGAAATAATACACAGTACTTACACTTTCTGTATATCAGGCTCATACATTTTTAAAGTTTTTGGTTTTTTCTTTTCTAACATTACATATTCCAATTTCTTTTTGTTCAGTTTCTCCAGCATGTCCAATAGTGTTTCTATATTATGTTTTATTTTGGCAGGATAGCTGTCGACCTAAAGACAACAATAGAATTTCTGATTATCAATCAACAATTATTATCTTATACTCCGGTTATTTAAAATTGAACAGAAAAAATTAATTTATTGAAAGTTAATTGAAACCAATTGTTAAGTAATGTATCAAATCTTAATTTAAAACGTTCAAATACACAGTGTTTATACCGCTAGCAAGGATAGGACCAATCAACAACCTCTATTTAGGGTTGGCCAGTAGGATTGAGTTATGCGGCACCAACAAAAAATGGAACCTTTCCACCTACATACACTACAAATTGGGATGTTAGCATCACTCATTTCCTAGATGTGCTCAAAGCAACAAGCTTTTGCTGTGTCATTCCTGTGAACTGTTTGTGTGTCAACCAAGCCGTGTTTCAGACCTTGTCTATTGTATCTATTCTTCTTTTTTAAATATTCTCCCACAGTGCGATATTAGGAAAATTCCATTACACTCTCGCATCTTAGGTTTGTGAGCGTTACCACCTAACCCTATTCTCGTTTTTTCACCGCATGTTTCTCAGTGAACTGTGATTGACGCTTTGGAAATTATCCTTTCACAATTCCAATCTTCATACATACAAGAGGCATTGGAATAATTAAAAATCCTGTATCATTTCTCCACTAGTGAGACAATAATAGGTGTTTGTTAACACTCGACTTGACGAACCACAATAAGCGCAAATCTAACTTTCACCCGATTGTATCTGAAAACATACTTGGACAAACCCATTTTTAAAGTGGTTTAATGCCATATCCTGTGGATCAATAAAATCTAGTTCTGTGAAAATTAGTGACAATATACCTTGTGTAGCAATATATGTGACATACTAACTGTACTGTTGTGTTAACACAGCAGATGTGGCCAGCCATCTACAACATTTCTATGGTCACTGAATTAAGGTATGTTTAACTCATATTTAAGATTTTGATTGTACTTATAATTTATTATAAACTTTTACTTACGGTATTCCAGTTATTTATGAAGAGTTTAACTAATAATAGAGAATTTAAATAACACCCATTACTGCATTTTAGTATTTGTCTAGTACAGTATAACCAACAATAATATAGTCTTCTGAAATTACAATAAGGACTAGATAATTCAAACTTGAGGGGACCAAGGCTCTTTCAAATGAACAACATTTCAGACAAGAAGGAATTCCCTAAAAACATCATTTTTTATAAGATCTGAAACATCAAAAAAAAAAAAAATAGCGGTGTCAATGTCTGATGCGAGCAAGCATGATTTATAGGCCAAAGACAGTTCTGCCAATCGCTGGTGTTTTGTCACACAAAAGATTTATCAGTGGTGGGTTTTGGGGTGCTTAGTAAAACTTACATAAGTAAAATTTATTTAACATAACTAAAAACAAAGAGAAAATAAAAAAAAGTTGTGCATTATACTGTCACTAATAAAAATAATAAAAAATAAAAGATACAAAAGTTTTGCTTTATAATGAGTCTGGATACCTGAGGGTTTTACTGAAAAATGTCAATGTTTTGAAAATGAAAAACTAACTAAATGTTTTTAGGTACCACACTTAAAACAATAGCGCTTTGCTTTTATTGAACGTGTTTTTAAAAATTATTTTTTCCATCCTATAGTTTACAGATCTATGGCTGACCGAACTTGGTATAAGGGTGTATTTTGACCATATCTAAAAAATTGCATAAAATAAATTGTTTTGATTAATTTTGGTTTGAATCATTAAACTTACATACAGTAAAATATCAAATATTGATCATTCAAACCACTTAAAATTTAAATTTTAAACAAAATTACAGTACTGCATTTTTTTTTAAAAACTTTCCACTTGATCTTAAGCAAATGTAGTTTGGTTGGTAGCATTGTTTTTTTTGTCAGTAGGCCTAATTTTGTTAATGAGTGTGTCTAAATTAGTGTTGTTTCATCAATAGAAATCTCCTTACTATTGTCTTTTAAGACAAAAAGATAAGTTATACATTATACTTACAAATATAAGTTTACATAGGCTTAGCATTCTCGATTTAAAAACCAAAATCAGTGAATCGTTAGTTGCTATACATTACGGTTTCCGATGATAACCTTAACGGTTTTTCACCGAAAAAAAAACATCACAGTTTCATTAATTGCTTAACACTACAAGGCAACAATTAGTTCAGATAATCAATCGTCTACCAGCCTACAGTGATAAATAAAATTTAAAAATTACTACCTTTCAAAATAAAAAAATGAAATATGAAAGAAAATCTGATATATCACTTTAAAAAATTAGCTTTGTAAAGCTTATATTGTAATCTTGTTCTTATGAAAATTTAATTACTTAAAAGTTGTAATTTTAACGTTTTCAAAACAAAATAATAAATATAATACCGGCAGTTTATGAAGAATTTCCAAGCAAGGTTTGAATATAACTGAAGCTGTTGGCAGTGGTTCGTAATATTTGGCAAACTGGATCAATAGTTGCACTGAAGTATTAATAGCACGAAGACGAAAATTATCATCAAGAACACTATCTGGTGTCAAGTCGGAACATTTCATGCGCAGGTCACCTTCACAGTCCTCTCTAAATTATAACAAGATTAATTAATATTTAATAAACATATCAGACAATAGTGTATTATTAATATAGTCCTGACAGGTTAAAAATCTGATTAATCAGAAGTTAAGTGACAACAGCGGCTGCCGTCTCACTGTCATGATAATAGTAAATTCCCCCAAATCATGTTTTTTCTTACACATTTTTGAAAACGTCATTTCACTATTATAATCAACATTAAAATCTGCATTCACAAGTACAAGGTGTGTTCAAAAATAACAAGAATTTTTGTTTTTTTTTAAATAATTTTATTTATTCCTTTACATTAAAGTTATTCCCTTTTAAATAGTCCCTATTTGATATAAATTTATGCTAATGCTTCTTCCAATCTGCAAAACACTTCTGGAACTTGATTTTGGGATAGCATTTAACTCTCTCTTTGATGCGCTTTTAATCTCATCTATGTTTGCAAAACAACAGCTGAAAGTCACATAGGGCCATAGTTGGTGAATATAAAGACTGGGACATTATTACAATGTTTTGGCCAAAAAATTTACAATCAATGTTTCACCACAAATCTAGTCATTTTTTTCGGATTGCTTCAAGTTCGGATTGGACTTGTAGGTAGTATTCCTTATTGATCGTTTGACTTTGTGGCAAGAACTCATGGTGCACTATGCCATTGAAATCAAAAAACATAATGAATATAACCTTCACAACTGACTGCACATGTTGAGATTTTTCGGTCTTGGCAATCCAGAATGCCTCCATTGAGACAATTAAACTTTAGTTTAGTTTAACTTTAGTTTCAGTCGTACCCATAAACCCATATTTTGTCACTTGCTATTACACGTTTCAGTAGTTTTGCATTGTTGTTGATTTATTTTAGCAACTCTTGAGCAAAAATTCGCTGCTATTTTTGTTTGAAATTCAACAATTTCAACAATTTTGGAACAAATTTTACTGACAGATGTTTTATACCCAAAACATACAAAAAAATTTCACTGCATGAGCCTATTGACATGCCAACATCATCAGCAACTTCTCTAATTATGATCCAGCGATTGTTCATAATCATTTCTTTCAAGTTTTCATCAGTTATTGTGTGTTGGGGTGTCCAGGGTGTTTGTCATCTTCGTCTTCACAACATTCTTGGAAATGCTTACACTATTCGTAACCCTTGTTTTACTCACAGACTCATGAAACACAATATTTAACATTTCTAAAACATTTCTGCACCTTGTTTCATTCTTACAGAAAAATTTAATGCAAATTCTCTGATCCATTTTTTAAAGGAATAAATAATCGCTGACCGTTCCAAAACAATATAACTTTATTGACAGCTGACAACAGACTAAGCACCTAATACAGCTAACAATGTAAAAATATTTTTCAGACATGTTTATCAACAAAACACTGAAAAAATTACACAAATTGGACTAATACAACCCATGAAATTATGAAATTCCTGTTACTTTTTCGAACACCTCGTATAAGATACATTAAAATGAACCATGACTGCAGGCAGATTAATGTTTGTACTTTTAACATAATTTGAAAATTTTCAATTGCAGTCAGCTGAATGATTTTCATATCATTCACTCAGCTCAGAAAATCAAACAGCTGATTTAAAAGTATTGGTGATTTCATTATGACTGCTGGACATAAACTATATCTATGAATGCCAAGTCTTACAAGAAAAGAGAATAGTATCAGAAAGATCTGCATATGCTGCAGTAAATACTGCATGCAGTGTATTTGGTCCAAGTAGAATACACTTCATGGAGTTGCACTTAACGGCTCTCTGAGCGCAAAAGGTTAAAAATTAGAAAAAGTAACACTTACGAGACATTATCTGACTGAGATAATTTTAACGATCTATGTCCAGGCTTAAACGGAGGAATGGTATTCATTTCAACAACTACTGGTAAAGCCATGCTTAGGCAGCCTCTGAGAAAGTTTATTGCTTCTCCACAAAACCTCTTTGATAAGGAAACATACTGTTGAAAATGAACATACATACATTAAAATCAAGTGCTATAATACAGAATTTTAAACCTAAAAATATTTAATGTAAATGTAAAATTACACTGTTTGAAGTAATTACTTAATGATGGAATATTTATACGATTATTACGATTTATTTGAATACTTGTCATCATTTGTGTACATAAAAACAATACACAATGTTCCAAGAGTATGAATCAACTCTCAATCTCAAGTGCCTAACTAAAAAAAGCTGGGCTTTAAAAAGTTATTTTTTTGGTGACTTGAGGTTTCCTGCTTATTTTTATTAAGTCTTAGTTCTATTTAAGTATAACTACTTAGGAATCTACCCTGAGTTTTTGTTTTTTAAGTACTTTAACATAAGCCAATGCATCTAGGTTTATGTTCTAGTTGAATGGTTAGGTTTTAAGTTAAACACTTGGAAACAAAGTTGATTTTACTTTCGAAATAGCTATTATTGTTTTCATACATATTTTTTATTTTGCCCTTTTCGAAATTATGATTTCAATGTCATAATCAGCATTAAAATCTGAACATATTAGCATTTTAAACCTTCAAACATTGACAATGAATCCTGATCTCCATCAAAATATTTCTTAATTTCAAAGGATTTTGAAAATTCAAAATGCTAATTTGCATTTTTAAATACTCAATACAATTGTTAAATTGGATTTAAAAAAAGATAGACAAAAACGTTATGCATTTTTAAAGATTTGAAATGGCTGCCATTTTTAAAATATTGAAAGAAAACTTGCTGGTTAACGAATTTTTTCAAGCTATTACCATAATCGATTTTTTGTGCCGTTTGAATCGAATCGGACCAAAATTGCAAACAATGCATTCTTTGTACTTTTTCAAGATTTAAGAAATGGTAGAAAAAACTAAGATATGAGATGAATGAGTTAATACATGTCTGAGTTATATCATATATTTGAAGAACAAAATTAATGTTTTTATAGACTGAAAACCAGATTCAACAGAAGCTACAGATACCAGATCCTATAACCTTCATTCATATTCTGTGACTGTGAAACCGATATAATATTATTTATTGACCTAAAAGTAAAAAATTCTGATAGCTTACTGCACACCGTTTATCCAGCATTAGCAGTTCAGAAAGGGTTAATAACATCACATGTACAACGTTTGCCTGATCTAGGGTTAAAAAGAAAAAGATAATTAGAGATAAACACGACTACTTACTTGAGATATGATTGTTGTAATTAGAAGTCCACTTGCAACATCTCTGGCCGTTAATACTTTACATTCAAACAACATTTGACACAAAAAAATTGTGGCGGGAGTAGTGATTTGATGCCTGGCATCAGACGTGGGGAACAACAATGCAATCAACTGGAGGAAAACTAGCTGCAGACATAAAAATAATTGCAAGTTTAAAATAAATAATATATTACTTTTAGTGTTGTTTTTATGGGGTAATATAAAAAACCTAAAATCATTCAGTTTTTTGACTTACTTTCATCTAAAACAAGAGAAAAAATTATTAAATAGCAGTTTTATAAGTGTAAGGGATGGGAATTTGTGAAAATTTAACTTTTTACAGCTACATCCATTTATTTTACATTTAAACACTGCTACAGTGAAAAACTATACCCATAAATAAATGTTTATACCCATAAATAAATGTTTTATTTTCAAGTGTTGCTATCTGTTAAGATGTTTAATGAACTATTTGGATCTCTTTACATAAGTTCAGAATTGTTGTTTATATGTTTACATAATGTTTTTTTTTTATCTTATATTAAACTTAGTAAAAGAGATGTTAAATCACTGAGAAAATGAATATAAATAAATATGAAATTCTCAGTGACTGTTAAATCACATTAGTGTTATAGTAATGATGGACCATTACCCTCTCGTGCCCCCTTGGTGTGGGACATGTAAAGAAAAAACAAAAATGTTTCATTGGGTAACAAAAGTTTATAGTTTTAGCAAAACAAGTGCTGTTTCAAAAACATATTTTGTTCAATTATATAAACAAATTCATGTTAAAAAAATTCAAAGTATTCAAAAAAAATTATTGATTTTTTGGTTATTTTTTGTAAAAATTTAGAAAAGTTATATTTAAAAGCCTAGTTTAATTTCTTTTTTTTCTTATCAAAAAAATGTTACCAAGAAAATGTATTTAATAGTATGAACATTTATTAAGAAACAATGATTGACAAGGGTTAAAATTAAATGATTTTATAAACAACATAAAACAATATCTGGTTCTGATTTTAAAAAATTGGGGATACCAACAGGTGTTAAAATAAAAAGTCTTTTGCATACAAATTGAACCAACAAATTATTACTGTACAATAAATTATCTATTTTGAACTCATAAATTTTAAAATTATAACTTAGCATTTGTACAGCTTTTACTAAGGTTTGTTTAAATTTAACTGACTTTTTTGTTACCTGACCAAGAGTCTGGTCAAGTGGGCTCGCACTGTAATAAATTTTCTGATCATGTAAAAAGGACTGAAGATCAGAAGCACTTACATGGTCCGGAACTCATCAGTGGAGAGTTGAAAGAAGACCTAAGAAGAGAAGTGGTCATCTGGACAAAGCGATGTCTTTATCACTTAAGTAAGAACAACTTCCAGAGCTCTCCATGACAAAGACATTGCACTTTTTGTATGCAACATTCATACTTTATGCATATTTGTTCAACCATTAAATTATTATTATTTTAAATTCATAGATCATCGGCCAACATAAAGATTTCGAGCCAATCAAAGTCACCAGTTTAGGTGGCCAATGGGAGCCCAGTCACGCGCAGTGTTATGACACGTCAAAAGGGAAATCTCCCTCTTGTGTACCAGATACAGTACAGACAACACTTATGACTCTGTATAACCGAGCCATGTCTTTAGTTTTTTTATCATGTATTTCATATTGGCACTATGCTGCCACGTTATATGCTCTCCTTTCTCAAGACATTTAGAAAATCCTTTATTTGTTCTCCGTCAGTGGTCTAATCAAAGTGGCCACATTATGGTCTTCAAGAAGGTGCAGATGTGAACACAACACTTGTCAGATTATAACCATGCAAACCACTTTAATCTTCTTGTCTTTATAATAGATACAACTGCTAAATGGTTCACTAGAAAACAAATTTGGACACAACGCGAAGTCTACAGCATCTAGCGTAAAGTGCTGTAAACTCTTGTGAAGTGAACGGAAGTGATTCTAAACACTGTGTGTGCTAAATAACTATGCTCTAAGTGTTTTTATAGTTCAGGTTATCCTGCCATCAACTTCTACAAAATCTTCAACTCAAGGTATCTTCACCAAGTTATAAGATTTTGGTTGTAAACTTAAACTTATTTGATAGACGATTCTATCAGCCCTCCAAACATAACTTTTAATTCACTAAAATCATTATATTTGCTATTAAACAAACAGGTCCTCCAAGGCCTAACACATTCTCAATAATAAAATGCTAACCACTTAATTCGCTAATGGCCAGCTTTGCTATAAAAAATCAATACTTCAATTTAACGAGCTGTTACTATTACATTTGTAGTCCAAACTTAATTACACGGACCAAACTTAATAATTACAGTAAAATAGTAGTTAGGGTAGGATGAGGGATCAGTATTAATGGTAAGTAAACAGCTTAAAACAACTCGAGACTCTAGTCTCGAAGCTACAACCTTGAGGTACGAAGATGTGACAAACTGACCAGTGCTTTAACTGCCTCAGTTATTTAAATGTATTATATTGAGCAGACAAGATCTGAGAAATTCATCATTAGTTTCAGAAATAGCTATGAAATTCATCATTAGTTTCATGAATCGTAACTTATCAATTGGCATTTTATCAAGTCACTGTTTAATGTACATAAGAAATCATGATTGATTGAAAAGCTTGCTGATACTGCTCTAATGGTAACAAATGGTGTATTCAACAAGGATATGTGTCCTGATAAATTCTACTGGTCAGCTGTGTACAAGGTTTAATCAGGTTCTGGTTACAACACAAAAGGAATTAACATTGCAATGATAAAGAACCTTAACAATATACATATTTTGTAGAAACTTACCGTATCAGATGATGGATACCTATGAGGTCGAGTTTTAAAGTCAGCTTGCTTTTCTTCAAGGACTTGAGAGATACAATGTGCTGCATGGTCAGGCGAGAACTGTGTCAAGTCAAACAAATGAGGGCTCAGTCTGTCTAGTAGCCGCCAGCAGTCCTATAACCAAAAATTGATATGTAGAATCCACATTTTAAAAGATATTATTACAAATTAGTAATAAATATAAATTTTTATTGATGTTGACAATTCAGCAGACTCCTGATTACTCTTTTGTGGTGGCTCCATATTTTAGATTATTGCCAGAGTATCAAGAATATAATTATTTTTATTAATAAATAATATATTTGGTGAAAATTGTGAGAAACATACTAACTGTATTTATTTCATGTTACCAAGTACAGGTTTTGTCAATCTGAAGGCTGGATCTCGCCTTTCTTTTTCTATCTGCTCTTAGGTTTGATCCTATAATCCAAATCAAGGTATTATAGGAATTATAGGTATTATCAAATTATAGGTATTATCAAGGTATTATTATGAAGCACATGCAAAAGGCTTCATGACTAAGAGAGAGCTTAGTTTAAGCAAGCAGACTCTTGATTAACAGGTGACCTTCAGTTTTAATCTAACCTTACCTATGAATGAAGGCCTTTGTGTGGGTGGACTTTTTATTTCGCTAGCTACTTGTGAGACTTCGATGGCTGGAAACAAACTGTCAAAACCTACAAAACCCCGAAACTGACAAAAGTGGACTTGAGGAATGAAAATAGCATTGAGGTGGAGGAAACTGGGCTGTATCTAAACCCATGGAACCAACAAGCAGTGAACTGAAGGAGACTATTGGGACATTAGAACGGATCTAACCAACTATAATAGAAGAAGTGAGAGAAGCGTCGAACATGTCAAATGGGAGTATAAAAGCACAAAGCAAAAGAGTGTTAAAAGCCTCCTCTGAGAAGTGTGGAGGCTTCTAATTTAACGTAGAAGAAGAAAACCTTCTTTAACTCAGGGATCAAACCTTGGGAGAGACAAACATATAACCCTTATAAAGCTGCAGTGACAGGAACTGAACTCCAAGGCTGGCTGGCAGTCATTATACCACGGAGAAACCATGTGTAGGCTATGTAGGATGGATAAGAAATGAGGCCACCAGGACACGAAAAATTCTTGTTTTTAGAACCCTGAGAACCTTCATCTGAAGCTGAATTGAGCTAGTTACTGCTCAAACTCAATGAGAGAACCAGTCTACCGAAATAATACCTAGGAGGCTTAATTGCACAGTAGACTCTTTGGTTGCCATAACTATAAGACCGCATAACTACTAAATATCTGTGTATTTACGCATGTATATTGCAGTAAACTCATCCTATTATTTCATGTAGGCCAATATTTTATGTACTTCTATGATTTTTGTACATATTGTTTTCCTACTTGGAACAAAAATAAATTAATATTTTTTTATTATTAAAAAAGCTATGAAATTCATCATTAGTTTCATGAATCATACTTATTAAGAAATTCAGTATAATAGTTCTGATTAAGAAATTATGTTTCTTCTATTACTGTGACGTTCATCGTTCACTGTTCATTATAATAAATGAATAGACGTGAGCCCTAATCAATTACTACCACAATGACCCATTCAATGTTAAAAGTATCTTTTTCAAATCACTTATAGTATAATTATATTCCTATAACCAAATAATGACAAAATTCATATAAGCTAAAACTGGTAGAAATAAATACATTTACAATGTTTTCAACCAATGAAAACTAAAAAGTACCCAACCTTGTATCTCCTTTCAACTGAATATGACATTTTTTCCATTGTCGAAAGATACTACCCACAAAGACTCAGAAAAATTATGACACACTAATAATAATAACACTCCATAATAATAGCTAATAATAACACACCATTGATATAAAACAGGTGTATTAATCAGTATCTTTTCTGGAGAGTCGGTGGTCAATGTTGTTAAAACACAGGTCAATCTGCTATGTCCTTGAACTACGAACCTAAAGGTTCTTGGTTCTAGTCGCAGTTACTCCTGTTGCTTTTCCGTTACTATTAACGCTGAGCCCTCATTATCATTTGTCTAATTGGCATACAATATGGACATTAAGCAAACAAAAAAGTCATCTCTTCCTCCAATAGCACTTCAGTCTGTAAACATAGGTCAATACTGATTTGTTGTATTATTTTTTTTTCTTAACATCTGTGATTTATGCTAGTTAGATAAATGAAGTCAAGAGATCAATGTCAACATTAAGGGAAAAGCTTATGGCAGTAACTCCAGTCTTGAACATTCAACCTTGAGGTGCAGCAGATTGATGAATGCTTCAACCACCTTAGACACACTGACCCCTCATTTTTGTTACAAGTTGACTAGAACAAAGATCTGAAGTTAAAAGCACTACTATACCTTCCCACATGAGTATTGTAGAGAAGTAGGAATAGGCATGAGTATAGGTTGTTTGTCAGCATCATCAATTATTTCTAAATTGTCTTCTAGGCTTACTTCTATTTGGGCATAATCAATATTTTCAGGCTCACTACCATACAAATATAATAATATCAATATTATTTTTAAATCAGTAAACGCACAAATGAAAACGTAGTTTTAGGTATACAACTTAATAAATGTGTACACTCTGATAACATAAAAACGTCTATCATAACACTAAATAAAATAATGAATTCAAAAACTAACGTATTTGATGATATGGATGTTTACATATCAGAACAGAAATTTCTGTTGTTTACAAAACAGAAATTAATGGTCACGAGGTCAAAAATGATAACAAACATGTTGCTAAAATTATTTAAACTCCATAATAAAAAATAAACAGCTGTACTGGCAAAAGAATTAAAAAAAAGATGGACACTGTACTCTAAACATTCAAAAGCCAAAATAATTTACCTAAAAATCTAACACAATGCAGGAACATGTTGTTTGTTATCACACATACATTTACGTTCTAACACTATAGTGACGGAAATTTCTACGTGTACGGCATATGCGCTAACACACTGAAGGGTTAAAGTTACATTTCAAATGTAAACTTACATCGCATTCAGCATCATTAAGCAGTTGCAAAAGGAAAGCAAAAACTTTGGTCAACTTCTCCTTGTTATCTTTCCCTAAGCTTGGGTGATTGCACTTAATCATTCTCTCAATAATGACAGATTGGGTTTCAGCTGATTTGTCTGACATCATCTCTTGAAGTTCTTCATATGTTTCAGGTACTAAAAAAGAAGAAAACAGGATGGAAAACAATGTTAGGAGTTGAATATTTTACTTTCACAATAAATGAAAATAATGCTATAATGCCACAGGGAACAAATGCTTTTATTGTATTTTGAAATTGGTGAATCTACATTGGAGACCCATCATGGTAGACCCAGATCTGAGACCTTGAAAACACTGATGATGACAAATTTTATACTATAATTGTCACTAGATACTACGTACTTGAATGGATCATAGAAAACATTTGAATTATCAAGCGTGGCAAAATATACAGTTAAAAATATAGAAGTTGATGAAAAGGAAAATTTAAAAAATCAAGTGTGTATATTCAACAATTTACAGTACAGTTATGTACAATATGTTTTTTATCTGTGAGAGAAAGATATTTTACACATTCATTATCACGATTAGCAAATAACAACAGCTATCTACGTAAATATTGCACTTGAACAATTTTTGTAAGAACTGCTGACACCTGACACTGTCCAATAAATAGGCCTCTATTATTGTTTATTATCTAAACATTTACTGTCTCACTCCTTTAATTTGTGCGGCCCAAGTACAATGTCTTTTAACAGTATAGTTAACTCGTACACCAGATCCAAGGCCAGGCACTGACACCTAATATTCATAAGACATTGCTTTTTTTTTTCATAATGACAGGTAAACTATATTTCATCAGTACGTAAATGTAATTGCAGTACAGATTTACGATACAACAAATAAACAACCTCATGCCTACAAAGTATAAACAAGAAATTTACCCACTTACAAGGTGTGTTCAGAAAGTAACGAGAATTTTAATTTTTTGAAAAAAATATTTATTTATTCTTCTACACTGATGTCACCTTCAAAATAGTCCCCATTGGAGATTATGCACTTGTGCCAGCGCTTCTTCCAATCCACGAAACACTTCTCAAACTCAATCTTTGAGATAGCCTTTAGTTCTTTCAGCAATGCGCTTTTAATGTCATCTACGGCTGTAAAACGACGGCCCTTTAAGGTTCTCTTTATTTTTTGAAATAGGAAAAAGTCACACGGAGCCATGTCTGACGAATATGAAGGCTAGGGCATCGTTAAAGTACTGTTTTTGGCCAAAAATTCATGAACAAGCAATGACGTGTGAGCTGGTACATTATCGTGATGCAAAAGCCATGAATTGTTTTTCCACAGATCTGGGAGTTTTTTCGGATTGCTTCACGCAAATGACGTTGAACTTGTAGGTAGTACTCCTTATTGACTGTTTCACCTGGTGGTAGGAATTCATGATGCTTTATGCCATTAATATCGAAGAACACAGTGAGCATAACCTTCACGTTCGACCGCACTTGTCAGCCTTTTTCAGTCTTGGCGAGCCAGAATGCCTCCATTGGGATGATTGAGCCTTAATTTCGACGTCATATCCGTAAACCCATGTTTCATCACCTGTTATAATACATTTCATTAATTCTGCATTGTAGTTGACTTCATTTAGTGACTCCTGAGCAACTTCCATTCGCCACTGTTTTTGTTCAAAATTCAACAATTTTGGAACAAATTTTTCTGCCACGCGTTTCATACACAAAACATTGGAAACAATGTCATGACATGATCCAATCGATATGCCAACATCATCAGCGACCTCTCTAATTGTGATTCGGCAATTGTTCATAACCATTTATTTCACTTTTTCCATGTTTTCATCGGTTGTTGATGTGCTGGGGCATCCAGGGCGTTCATCATCTTCAACATCTTCACGGCCTTCTTGGAAACGCTTATACCACTCATAAACTCTTGCTTTACTCATATCAGACTCACCATAGGTCTTTGTTAACATTTTACACACTTTGTTACACTTTATTCCATTTTTTACACAAAATTTGATACAAACTCTTTGATAAAAAACATGTCTAACCTTAATGGCTGTCACAGACAAAGTCAACAATGAAAACAGCTGAAAGTTTTATCATACTTCAAGGGCATGTATACCAACATAATAAAAAAAATGTTTGACAATTGAACTCCAAGCCCGCGAAATTTAAAAATTCTCATTACTTTCTGAACACACCTCGTAGTATGATTTCTAGAGGCAAAAGCTGGCTGAGTACAAATTATAGAGTGGTACCAAGCTTCCTCTGTACAAAATAAGAAAGGTACCAAAATGCATTGTTTTCATACAATTTATCAAAAAATTTTCAAGAGTCCAGTGTGAATTAGTTTTACGAATTATAGAGGTGTGAATTATCGTGTAACGACTGTATTGTGTAACAAACATTTACAGTTTCATTTTAAGTCAACTATACATTAAAATAAATGAAATTTATACAATGGTACCCCAGTTAACAGTCTTCATTAATTTCAGAACTAATACTGTTACCTGAGCAGAATGCTTTGCAAGTCAGTCTTTACAATAGAGATTTATGGAAAAAATTTGAATTTGTTACATAGAAAAAAATAATTGAGGTCTCACCATTAATATGTCAAAAATGAAGAATGATGAAAATTCACAGAACATAAGTCACACTTTATTTTAACTACATTCGTACACACAGACGACAAATCAATACTGTATATTTTTTTTAGTTTTCATAATGTAGTTTTTTTAGTTTAATAGTTAAATCTTTGTCTTTTACTTTCACTACCACAAATTTTTCTTTGAGGACCCATTTAATTATTATTCACAAACAAAAATTGAAAACAGGGCATAAACAACTATTGGAAACTTGCACACACACATAACATTTTGTAAAATTTAAAAATCAAAAATATGTAACATGATAGTATTATAATATTAATATAATATAATATTATTATATTATAAAAGAGTTTTGACATACTAAATAAAATTAGGTACGATGACAGAAAAGGGAATAGGAGTTTGAGAACGAATAACTAAGAATTATCGTATGTTATTTCCCCCCCCCACCCATGGTTGTTAGTGTACAAAAACCAAACACCCATCAATCAAAGGCTTGTTTGTGTTAACTCAGTAGCTTGTACTTTCTGTAGCACAGCATAGTGTTATCTCTATATTTACACATCTACTTAAACAAAATTTAAACAAAATGAAAACACTCTTATAATATGTTCAGCCCTTATCTGAAACTTTTATTCGGGTCGTTTTTCATTCTGTGAATTAAACTGCTGTCTAGGTCGACCGTTAGCCGGAGTATCACTGTACATGAAATTAAAATTAAAAACGTGATTTTTCAGTAATTCTGTAAATCATAGATTCACCTCAGTTAATACGCAAACTCATATACAATTTTTTCTCAAAAATTAATGTATAAAAACAGTTCCTAAAAAATTAAACTAGAGGCTTCTAAATACATCAGTGACAATGTCTGATGCAGTTGAGCATAATTTATAGGAAAAGACAGTTCCCAACAGTTATCACTTATGCCAGGATTTCATCACAGTAGAGTTATCAGTTTATCAGTAGTGGGTTTTAGGGTGCTTAGTAAAACTGACAAACGTAAATACAAAGGTAAAATTTATTTAACAAGACTTTTTTTTTTTTTTTTTTTTTTTTTTTTTTTTTTGTGTTTAACGTCTGACTATTGTGTACACTTGGGCTAATGCAGATGATTTTAACAAGACTAAGAACAAAGAAAAAACTAAAGTTGAATATTATATTGTCTGTAATTTAAAATAATTCAACACACGATAGTCTAATGTGTGCTTTTAAATGTTCCTATTTATAAACATGTCTAATTGATATAAGCACAAGCCTGACCACACTGATGCCTATCAAGGTAGCAGAGCATCGTTACTTATTTATTTGTCATTAAACAAACTGCTATTTTGTTTTGACATTTTTTGATTCATACATACATGATTATTAGATAACGCAATATAACAGTAATATCACTTTTGTCATCACGGAAATGACGAAAAATTCTTTTTTCTTATTTAAATTTTTAAAAATCGCTTCAGATAAATCGGAATTTTGAATAAAGAAGTGTATTTTTTGCTTTTAAAAATCTTTGTTGTACCTTTAACAGCAAAAAATGAAACACATTTCCACATACAAGACCTTTAAAAGGACACATCAAACACAATTTAATTTAAACAAGTAGCGGAGTAATCTGTAACATTAATTAACACCAGTCTTATAGGGAATAGATTCAATATGGCTGACAGGGTATCCATGGACAACAACTTTACCCACAGATTTCTAAATAAATATCAACAGTCTACAAGTTAACCATGTACATAAAGGCCTTCAAACTTACCTTTGAACGTATATGGAAGTTCCTTTCTTGCTTCTTCCATTAGTTTTTTCTTTTCCATTAATTCTTCTTTGAATTTCTGCACGTCAAATTTTTGCTTCTGACTAGCATCACTGTCTCCCACAGCTTTATCTTCAATCTTTTTAATTTCGACTTGATTTGATTTTAAATCATTCTGTTTCTTTTTACTAATTTCTTTATCAGGTTTAATTTCATTTTTCAAGAGTCCTTCATCAGTTTTTACTTCTGTTTCTGAATCTTCTAAATTTTCTTCATTAAATTCAACTTTTAAATCAGACAAACTATCATTATCATCATCACTATCTTCACCTTCACTACCTTCTTCTTCTCCTTCTTCTTCTTCTTCTGAATCTCGTTCTTCCTTGCCACAATTAGTTTCAGTGTTTTCAGAATGTTTTTCCTCCGTTTCCATCTTTTCATTCTCTTCATCTGAATCTTCACTATCGGTTTCATCATTATTTTTATCATTCTCTTCATCCATATTATCTGCATTTTCGTCCACATCATTTTTAAAATCAAACCTAAGAAATTAATAATTAAATTTATTTAATGAAACAATTTTTTTAAAATTAAACTAACAGCTTACAATGACAGATCTATAATGAAGCAACAAATAATAAATAATTTATTTTATAAAAAATAAAATTTGCTTAACAACTGAAAATCCATATTTATATTTCCAACACTTTGTGGTTGGTTGGGTATTTTTCAGAATATCTCCTGAGCTCAGAAAGCCACATTTAATGACTATAGAATTTTTTTATATGAGACCAGTGATATAAAATGATGTTTTGCATTACTCCAGTTCAGACAGGAAACACATAATGGCAGTTATTATTTCCATAAATTGACTGTGCTTTCGGTAGTGGCTTCCATTCATAAATATTTTTTGTTATAAATTGTAGCACTCATATTAATTGACTAATATGCCCCTTCAATTTTCTAAATCAGCAACAAACATAATTCAAGTAACCGTCACATGATTTTTTTTCACTCGCATTGAAAGATCATGCACAATAGATGTGCACAATCTGTCTTGGAGCATATGCAATAGTTACTATGTTTTCAAGTAACATGAGAATTGGTGTAGTAAAGTGGTTGTGTTATGTAAATCTATGGCACTACAGCTTAACAACAACAAAAACAGTTCAAGCAACTGGTTCAAGGAGTTGACTGCCAATAAGCTACCAATTAGCTAAATATAAAAAAAAAATATTTTCTCAATAACTTAAAAAAAAGATACAAGGAACAATAATACTACCATTGTATAGAACTGTATTCTCTCATTTTGAATATATTTATTATACAGAGTGAGCATTTTGAACTATTTCTTAGATATAGCAAAAAAATTGACAATCAGATAAAGCAACAAAAAGTGGTTTATAATTTGCGGTTTAACTTTTTTAGTGCAAACGCCTGGTTTTGTGGAATTCTGTTTACAAAAGTAAATTAAAAAAATTAAATGATAGAAAATAAGTTGTTTAACATAACAAATTCATAATGCAATAGCAAACGTTTTATGAAAGTTATTAAAGGGCAAATAAAAGCGGTCTAAGGCGCTATTCCTGGCCAGTTTAACGCATTAGAACTTAGTAGAACGCATTTGAATCCTGCATTTGGTGATGATTTTACTGTGCAACTTACATAACGTTTACTGTGGTTAAGATAGAAGAAGCTCGATATAAATAAATGGTGGACAGTTTGTGTGAAAGCTGACAAAGACAGGTGAATCGTTTCTTGAGTTCATAAATGACCAACAATTTCATTACTATTGTCCTGTCTAGTTTCATACTGTTTGTACATAGTTCAAAATAATACAGCATAGCCTTGATAAACCAAACTTTGGTAATCCAAACGCAATATATACATAAACAATCTGCAGCAGTAGTGGAAATTTGCGCTAAGTTTCTTTGTCACATAGGAAGTATAGCTGTTCCGAACATACAAGTATGCTGTTTTAAGTAACCATTATACAACTAAAAATAAAATAAAATTAAACTAAAATAGAATTTACTCTAACAAATTATTTAAAAATTTTTTTGAATGATATTCTGCAAATCAGTGTTATTTACACAAAATTTATATAATTGAGTGTGTGTCAAATATATATTCACAATACTCAAATGTAATGTATTTTTACTTTTTTTTATTTGTGTGTTTGAAGATAAAAACTTTTTTTTTGTTATTTCCTGTCCTGTCCATCAGGATAAAACTGTACCTGGATTATGTGCTCACAAGTTTTGCTTGTTACTGCTAATAAAGGCTGTGGCACAGTCTCAATATCTTCTTTCGATGACATATAATGCAATTAATGCATCACAAAAATTTGCCTCATCAGCCGTAACATAAAATCTAAAAGTGGCATTTTCTTGCGAATACTGAGCAAGATATTCTGTGAATACATCAAACCACGCCTACTTCGGACTAATTTACCAACATTTTGCTAATTTACATTCCCGCCTTAACATTTCCAATTTAATGATATCAAAATAATGTTCTAATATGCTAAATAAAAAGAATTTATTATTTTATGGCAATATTACTACTTCTCCCCCTTTTGAATACAATACTATACAATTGAAACTGTTAATATATAACATTTTTGTTTAAGTTTAGAAATCCAAATGATTTAGTAATATGAACCACCTTTGGTCCCAATTAGTTTGGGTTATTAACGTTCCACTGTATCAAATTCATTACATGTTTATTAGACATAAAATTTATTGAAAAATGTTCTAAAAATAACTAATTTCTGTTCAATTAAAAAAAAAATGTCTGGCACTGAAAGTAGTTTGAAGTTACAGTCAATTTCATTAAGACTTACCCATCATCCAAATCATCAGCGCTGCGGTGATTCACAACCACATTTTCTGATTTCTCAACACCCTTCATCCTTTGAAGACGTTCTTCTTCTAATTTTTCCAATCTCTCTTTCTCTTCTTTCGCAATTTCACTTTCTGATTTCAACTTATCACTTGGCTAAAACATAATGTAATATTTTATTTGAAACAAAGAAAAACAACATACAATAACTACAGTAGTTAAATGATTATTAGAGCTTCCGTATTGATTAAGGCGAATCAAAATTATTAAAAAATCATATTCTAGCTTTTGTTCCATTGAATGAACTTCACTTATTTAATTAATATGCTACCTGAAATATTATTGTAAATGTTTTTTATACAATAGTACAGTTTTAGGCTGGGTGACCATCAAAGAGCCGAGATGAGCAGAATGAAGATGAATGGCAACCGAAAGCAGAGTTAAGTCAAATTAAAAAACGTGTGTATCTTCTAAATCTAAATATTTAATGGAATATAGGACTAATACATTTAAAAACCATAAGCTAGGCAACAACAACCTTGGTAATGGGAAGTAATAAGTTTGGAGATATGGTCAGCTAGTGAGGAAACTAGTCACTTCAAGACCGATCCAAGAGAGAGTCGAACATAAAAGACGCCTCTTGATTCTGCTCAGCTGCTTTCAGTGGCCGCACTTACACCAAAAACAATTTGTTTGGTTTTAAATACATAGTCTGCTCTGCTCTGGTGGCCACAATTCTGCATTTGGTGGTCACCCAGCCTTAAGATGCTACAAACTAGCTGATGCAAGAAACATTCTGCTGTTGTAAAGCCCATTTCATTAGGCTATGGTACAGTACAGTGCTGTACTGTAGGCCTAGTGTTGTAAGAATTTATTCTGTTTCTTTCATGGGACATTTTAGTAACATTAATAAAGCTACACCCCTTCTCAACAAATACTGATCTGTTAAATGTGTGCTGTTAACATTTCACACTGAATGGTTAGCGTAAACACAAACAATTATGCAAATATGTGCCTTATGGTATCTTTTCGTGAAAGGAATTTACGTAACTAAAAATATTCCCTATCATTACGTCTATCCTTATTGGCTTTCTTTGAATTCTGTGCTGTGTACAACAAGTTTAGAATAAAATACAAAACATAAAATGTTTTTCTGGAAGTGAAAAATTACAAATACTGCAAAATTATTGATGGTAAGAAAATACTACATCAGTGTTGCTCCTGTTTGTGTATTTAATTACTTCAACCACTTAGAAAATGTTATAATTCACAGTAGCAGTTTGTTACATGGGAACCATTTATCAAACATTTTCATAATTTTTCAAACTCCTGCCTAGAGATTTTCTGATATTTTTGATACTAATTGGTATCCAAATTTTTTATTCTATACAGTATCAGTATTGATAACATTTAGGTATCAATACCAGCACTTAAATATCATATAGTAATACTGGTCGAAATTGTATCATATTTTATTTACGAATCACTTTTATAAACAAAGGGAAGTAACTTCAACAAGCTGGAAATCGACTACTTATGCAGCCTTACTGTTTAAGTTTTTCTTATCACCTTACTATATAATCTTTATTTGATATCAGTAATCATTTGACGCTAATATCTGGTCAGGAGTACAGTATTGTTTTTTTAATATATTTTGTTGTATTTGAACATTATAGTAATAATAAAATACATATTTAGTTTTTTATCAATAGTAAAGAGTAATAATTTTCAAGAATTAGGTTCACAGTATATTACATTATTGATTTTTTAATATATTTTGATGTATTTATACATTATTGTATTGATTACTTGTGTATTTATTTTTTTCTCATTAGTAAAGTCGAATTTTCATGAATTAGGTTTACAACAGGTTAAAAACTCCTAATAATTTTTAGTTGTTTAATTAATAATAACAACTGTTATAACACTTAAAAAAACCAGTAGTTTGTAGTACATATATATTTTTTAGTATACCAAATTTGTTGTATTTGTACATTTTAAAAGTATTAAAGGGCTTATTTAGTTTTTTAAAATGGCAAGGTGTAATTCACAAATTTTTGGATAAAACTCATTATTATAACAATTTTTTTATTAAAACACCATGGTTACAACTGATATTATAAATAATAATAGCTTGTTTAATTATTATTAGTGTAATTTTATTTGACATTACGAGTATCAATATTTTTCATGATTATTATGATTTTCATATAAGTAATCATTGATGTTTGTGTGACAAAGTCTGTAACTACTGATAACAATGTTTTACTTACAACACCACGAGCTTCGAACTTCAATTCTCTCATCACGATATCATAAGACTCTTTCTGTGGTTTGCTATCTTCTTCTGCCTTATTACCAGCAAGTGCTAGTGGTAAAAGATCTTTCCAATCTGCGTCTAGTTTTTCCGTTAATTGCAAAGTTTTTTCTTTGGCATGTTGACGTTCGGCTTTACGTTTCTTCGATTCGGCTATTAATTCCTCTATAAGAGTAGCACGTGTTTTGTGTCCGTCTTCGCCTTTCTTCAACATTCCACCACCAAAGTGAGCATCTTCAACAAACTGAGCTGAAAATAATGTCAAAACGGACTAGACATTAATTCTTAAAAATAATGTTACAGTATTTATTTCAAAGTGTGAGTTAGTTTTGGTTGGGCTTAGGCAAAGTTATTACGAAGTTCCACATGGAACCTCATTGATTAATCGCTACAAATCCACTTCCAGGAAGTTAAATTTAATTTTTTCATAGATTTGTGCTTGGGTATACAAAATAGAAAATGTATGCTGCAAAGTTATTATATTTAAAAACAATTCCAGTATGAGGATGAAAAATTGTACGTTTTTTAAGAGGATTAGCTGCAAAGTGGATAGGGGGATTAATCTTCTAGTTTTGGAATATTTTTTTCTCACAAAATAGCCTATTTTAATAATCAGTATTACCATACTCTAAAACAGTGTAACAAATGATAACACTACATTATTATTTCCTCAAATTACTACTTTTCTATCATTGTAATTTTTTTTCTCTCAAAACTGACTGGGTAGCAATTTTTTGAAAATCAGTTGTATGGTATAAGATAGGCATTATGAAGATGGCTTAGTTTGTGTGAAATATTTCATTTAAAATAAAACAATTATAATCACTAATCTAAATAGTAACTCGTAAATCTACATTCAACAAACAAAAAAATAACAGTGTTTCAGTTTGGCTAGTTAAATTTTTTTTTAATAATTGGAATACATTTTAATCTTTCTATTTATTTAACAATCCAGTAGCTTAACACATTGGCCAATGAATGAAAAATTAGGCTTTCATAAAAGACAAACTCCCATCTCATATAAGGGATGCACTGAACATCAATTCATAATTTTAATTAGTCTAACTGGTATAATAAAAGTAGTCGTTTAACTACAAAAAAATTTTTTTTTAAAGTGAGTGTTACTAGCTAATAGTCTTGATTATTTAAACTAATTTAATTAATATATACAAACTCTACTTCCATAATTCTTATAATAGAAAACAATATTTTATGTTTTACCATTAAGGCGGCCACTCTTTTGTGAAAACTCATCGTCTTCGTCATCATCGTCACTACGTGGGTCATCAAACTTCTCAATTTCACTGAGAGTCTGTCCTCGATGTGTTAGTACTTCATCTTCGGCTAAATTAAACATTGTTTTCTAGAAAAAAAATATAAGAAAATATAAACAATTTTAAAAAATGTATTACAAAATATAAAAAGGCACATTTTTATGACAGCTTAATCATAAATGCATAGTACCTGTGAGCTCATGAATACCAGAATTTTTTTATTTAGTAATCAACTCCATATTATCCATAAAATTGGACAGCACTACAGACAACAAAATAAATAAAAGATCCTTCAATATTAAGGAGAATGAAGATGTAAACTTGATATAAGAACATCCATTTATAATTAAAATTGATTAATAAATAATTACAGTACAATATAAAATCAATCAATATATAAACAATCCAAAATAGACTTGATATATATCAAATGGAAAAATGGAAGCTACGAATCAGAAGATGCCGGAGAACGTTTTATGCTAATAAGAGGATATATAGCCTTACTGTTAATAATTTGTATAACACAATTTATTCTAGGTTTGGTTTATGTAAAAAACATAATTACTTTGTTATGAGCACGAACTCTCTCTGCAGTAAACCTGGCCATCAGTTTATCCTCTGCAGTCATTGCTGAATTATTTTCTCCAATTCTTCGATCTACAAATTTGTTTACTTTATCTTTGAGTTTATATTCTTGAAGAAGAGTTTCCTTGCGCTTAAACAAAAGAAACATACAATTGAAAAAAATTGTATAACCTTACAATATCTTAGAGCCTATACTGTGGAATTTTTTCAAAATCATTTTACAACTCTATAATTCTTCGATAAATGACTAATAATATTTAACCTTGGATTTTCACTAAACATTTTTTTTAATTACAAAATCAATGAGTGGGTAAATTTTGCTTTTACCATTAAATTACATTAAACAGATACGGACGATTTCGAAGGACCAAACAATGTACAGATATTTATGTCTCCTATATGTCCTTTATGTATAATTATTATTGTATGTAAAGGGAATTTTGGTAATTCATAAATAATAATTAAATATGGTTTTCTAATCTAAAAATATATCTTATTGTTATCTTAATATGGAGAACTAAAGACTATCACTAACAGAAGCTTATGGCAGTAACTGCAGTCTTGAACTTTGACATATGAAGTTAAGAGGCACAACAGTCTGACTAGTGTTTTAGCAGCACTGACGACCACACAGGAACATGTTGTAAAATGATTATCACAATAATTATCTTGGAATATACCAGGATTAAGCCCAACCATATCTTTCCACTTTATATAGTCGCCTAGTATAAAATGTAAAATTACAGGAAGATCACTAAAAAAAAACCTAGGCCTACCTAATTACTTAACCAATATTATCACTATCTTGAAATTACAAAGCTGCTTTTCTATAATAACGTTCTGTTCAAAATTGAATAAAATCATAACCTAATATAAGAAATTAAATCCATCGCTTACTAATATCAATAAATTTAATAATAAAATACTTTATCAATATGATAAATATTAAATATTTTTGTGTGATAAAAGTATTATTTTAAGTACCATTAAAATTACTTTAAAATCATGAAAATAAGTGTGCATAATAATTACACAAATAATATTTTGTTTTATTCAGAAAAATGACTGCAAGTACTTATAAAAGGAAAAATTAAGGGTAAATATAATGTTTCAGCACTTTTATCAATTTTCATAATTTTTTTTTTTTTGCTAAAAAGTTTTATTACATGCCCATTAGTAATAATAAAAAACATAAGAGTGGAAATACAGGAAGTTTGAAAAAATTAAAAAGAAAAATGATGTGCATAATGTAAAAATTACTATAGTGTAAAAAAATGTTTTTCATTGTGATAGCAATTAATTAAATGCTTATAATCATAATAAAACAAAACTTTTAAAAAAGAATACTTAAAAATTAACTAACATGGTTGAGTGTAAAGAGCCCAACTAACATGGTTGTTGAATAAAAGTAGCTTCACACCTAACCAATACTATCACTACCTTGAAATTACAAGGCAACCACTATGATGTTTCGTTTAAAATTGTATAAAATCATAACTTAATGTAATAAACTGTAATATCAACCTACACTGACAAAAAAGGGCAAATCATAAGTTACAAACAAAAGCTGCCATGCTTGAACAAGCTGATCACTGCCAGAAATATGAATGTAATGATATGAGATTGTGTTAATATACATGAAAACTACCAGGTGACAAACAACAATGACATCACATTTGACATAATAGCTTACATTAGCATCCTTCATACAATGTAAACAGTAATGACGTCACAATATAGTTCTCTTGAAAACTGTATAAAATCGTAACTAATCGCAAGAAATTTAATCTTCCGATGGTGAGTATCTCTTAATTGAATAATAGTAATAAGAAAATGTATTCAAAAATCATTACTTTAGTAAAAGTGGTATAATGTCACAAATACCAATATTAAGGTTTTTATTGTCACTATGTCATACATTGTTACAAAAAGTACCATGTGTCGAACTTAACCTACCTATCTTCTAGTTTATATAGTTTTATATATAGTGTGTATAGTTTTATTGCCCTATCTTTTTCTTGGTTAACCAAGTAGGCTATTTTTAACAATTTACTCAGTATAGAAGAGCCTACTCTTAAAAGTTAATTAAAAAAAGCTACCTTACCTTTTTAAGTGATTTTGCTTTTGCAATGCCTGGAAGACCCAGGTCATATTTTTGTTTTCTTCCAAGAACTTGAAACTTTTGTCGATTAATATGCATTTCAAAAGGATTTAACACTTTTTTCTCAATAGATTTCTTTTTTCTTAGAGAATCTGACAGATTCTTTTTTTTATTTTTCACTTTCATTTTTGACTGAAAAATCTAGAGCAAGTATAAAATATATAGTTAGTAAAGTTTCTGATTTATCTTACGCTTACGATTTTCACTGGAATGTAACAATAATCACTAGTAAACTGCATAAAGAAACAGTACATAACCTAAAAAATTTTGAAGAAACTACCACAGCTTTCAGGCCTCGTGGTGAACAGTAAATAAACAACATATGACAAAATTTAATTGACGTTCATAGATAAATGATCACAGTAGCGTTCTTGATCTGTGGGCGTATAGATGCAAGAGTATGAGTTGTACGATGCGACATCTATCAACGAATTTCATTAACTGCTCTTGATGGCAAATCTATCTGAAAAAAAAATGAAGACATTATTCACATTAGGTATTGTGGTATAGTACTGTGCAATTGGTATAAGTCCGCCCTTTCGGCGGTATGATGGGGGAATGAAAGTAGATAGCCTAGGAGAGTACATTGAAGGGGATAAACTTTGTAATGTAACTGGTGATAAATAAAATGTTTTGTAGCACCAGACTGGTTATTTAATTGCCACACCTCGTATTCAGGCAAATTCTTTTAATATACAGGTTGTTTGAAAAAGAACTCCATAGTTTAATATGTAAATTTAATAGTGAAATTAATGAAAAACTACATCAACAAGTATATACAATGAAATAGAATACCTTCAAATTTTTTTTTATGTTAGTAAACTTCAGTGTGGTATCAATTTATTGCTCTACACACATCAAGACGATATTCCTTCTCACCAGGTATTCACCAACATAGCAGGTGTAACTCTCAAATATTGTGATGATTCTTTCTCATAAATGGTAACTATCACACAATTTTTTAGCATACACATTTTTTTGTGTATTCCCAAAAGAAAAAGTCAAGTGGGATTAAATCCAGGCTTTGTAGTGGCCAAGAGTTTGGGCCAGCCCTGCCTATCCACCTTCCTGGAAAGCGAGTGTCAAGAGCTGCGTGCAAACGGTTACTGTAATGAGGTCGGGCGCCATCTTGTTGGAAAACCACAAGCCCTTTTATCACCTCAATATCTTGCACTTGGGGAAAGACATACTCTGTCAACATGTCATAGTATATGTCCACGTTTATTGTTCTATCTACAAAAATGAAAGGACTAATCACTTGATCTTCTATCAAACCACACCAAACATTATGTTTTGGAAAGTCATGTTGATGATAAATAACTACTTGTAGTGACTCTGTCCCTCAAATTCTGCACTTATGACAATTAGACAATTACCTGTTCCATTCACATGAAATCCTGCCTCATCAGAAAATAATATTTAAAAAAAAATTGTTATTTTCATCAATTCTATGTAGAAAGTTAACTGCAAACTGCAATTTTTGTTCTTATCAGCATGTTTAATTTCATGTAACAGTTGTAATTTGTAGGTGCACAAGTGAAGTCTTATATGTACTACATTATACAAAGTACCTTTAGCACTCCTAATTGTAAACTACGTTTGGCCAGTGACTTTTTTGGGCTCCGAGCATACAAAATACAGATCTGTTCAAAAATTGCTTCAAAAGTTCTCTGTCTACCTGGTGACTTCACTTTTAAAACACTGCCGGTTTCCTTTAAAGACTTTAGCAAATAACGGATAGTTTTTGCTGTAAGTGGTTCACGACCATTCTCATTTCTAAAATTACATTGTACTGTTATAACAGACTCAGTTTGCACAAGCCAAATAATGCACTGCAATTTTTGTTGCAGAGTAACCATTGCACGGCAATGAATGCCTGAACTGAGCGTTGTCGCCTTTATTCTCAAGATCACACAGGCCTGCCATCTGCATAAACTGAATTCCCACATCTACATGAGCAAAACTTGGATAGTTGATAAATAAATACCACAAACCAAAATAGTGTATTTCACTTTGTATAGATTCTAGGGCACATTAAAACTAGGAAGTTCTTTTTCAAACATCCTGTACAGTACTAACTGTTTTGTTGATTAATAGATAGGGTTGCTGCCAAAGTATAGAGTCCACAATCCAGATGAGAAGTTATTTAAAAAGAAGTGTTGTGTTTTAACTAATGTTTAATAATATAATTTAAATTATCTAAACATGAAAGTCATAAAAATTGACTTATATATTATCTAGAAGATAGAATTTTGTAGTGGTCATTTATTATTAATGTACATATATGTTGAAAAGGCTGACTGGATGACTAACAAATTTTGCCTACAAATTTTCGACTAAAAGGTAGTATTGTCTAAAGGTATGTAATTGAAGAAAAAAATCATTTGAAAAAGTTAAAAATTAATAATTGAAAGTAAAAGTTCTTGTACCAGGTTATCAAATTAGGCAATGTAAATGGCTGAAACAAAGAAATGTATATGAAGGGGTAATACTGCTTTTTCAATTCAGTATAGTTTTAGTAGAGTGAGGAAGACATCTCAGCCCTGTTATTTCTTCGCTAATAAGTTTGTAACTTTTTGTTTTAGGAATACAAAGAAGAAAATTACAATCATTTCAACAATGATCTCTTCAATCTACAACCAAGTCATTATGAACTTGTCTATCTGCAACATAGAGTAAACTTACAACTCATCAATGAACAATCATCTTTCCAGGCTGCAAAGTCAGGATTTTATATACCAGTAGGGTAAGGATAGTAATAATTATAATTATTATTATACTTTACTTACCACACAGTAAATAAACATGCATATTTCTGAAGCATTTTAAGGTAATGGTCACATAGAGCATCTGTTGGTTGGCAAACGTTTTGTAAATTTACACATCTATTTATATTTTAAATAAATCTGTATATCAACCCTTTTTAATACTGGTTCATATTTTTATAATTTTACATAAATACTTTATATGCAACTAAATTATAACAAAAGTCATTAAGAATAATAATAATAATAAGTATTAAATTGTATAAATATCACCATGCCTGCTGAACATACTCAGCTAGGCAACCCAATCCCTTCTGTTTAAATATCCATTAAATTCTTATCTTGAAAAGCCATTTTTTGAAAAAAATGTTCTATAAAAATCAGTAAAATTGGACACTAAGCTACTTAATTAAAGACATCTTCTTTCTCTTTTGGATTACATAAATATTGGTCAAAAATTGTTTCTGCAATTAAAGTACAATTCTGCCCTACATTTCAATTAGTTTGGATAATTTGTATATTACAGTGTAGATAAGACCAGTTACTCAGATCCAGAGTACTGTAAATATTATGGTAAGTGGAACTGTTAATTGCCATTATGAATATTATCTTCAGTAAACTTGCTTGCCCTACAACTTCCACCAAATAAATGTCTAACCTTGCCATTCTTCTAAGTCTGTGTGTCAGGCTTATAGAGAAATGCTGAATATTAATTCAATAAAAGTTGCCATTCTTTATACCTGAAAAAGTTTTTATTTATTATTTCTAAAAAATTTAGGTAACCTATCATTTGACATTTTAAAAAAATGTAATATGTAGTTTATATATAAATGTAAAACAAAAACAATTTATCTAAATCTAATTATGTATACAAAACTTAATTTGGCATATTATCTGGTAATAAATACATGTTTAATAAAATAATCTCAAAGTTTACTCGACTTGTTTATATTGTCCAAAGCCCTAGCCTTACACTGCATAATACATTAGTAATCACTGTACAGCATTAAAACAATACCATTTCACTTTCAGTGGAACATGTTTGTTGCCAATCACAATATGTTACACATAGTTAATTTTATTCTTAGCTGCTGTTACTTTTTGTGATAGATGTGCAAAAACAGGGATGGGTTAAAGTCATGGCTAATTATGTAATTGTTAACACATTCTATCTGTACTTCTTTATAAGTCCAACAATAAATGACACCCAAATTTCCTCCCTTCCTAAAAACTATTGTTTTGAACTTGTCTAAATTAACTATTAAGTTTGAAGTGTCACAATATACCTCAGTTCCCAGCAATCCTCTCCATGTATTGGAAATTAACACAGTATCATTTGTGTAAAGTAATATAGGCACAGCCTCCAAACTCACAACCATCTTCTGCATCACAAAGTTCATTTACAAAGCTCGAAAATAACAATGAGCTGAACAGGCACTCTTGTCTTAAAACTTTTTGTCAAAAGTATCCAACACCATGTCACCAACTGTAGTACCTGAGGATAAACTTAGCCTCAGTTTACTGATAACCTGATACTTATTAAGTAATTAGGATTATGACCTATTCTTCTCGTCAGTGGTCTATCTACTCACCTCGTAAAGGCTAACGCGGTTTTGAAACTCTATTGTTTCATCTTCAAGCCGTGATACAAAATGTTAAATTCCTCTGTCGAGGTCATCAAAAAGTCAAACAAAACATTAAAAACGTACGTCACAAACACTGAACACAATTACATGATTAAAATACATACGATGAAATTTGGTTTGGCCAAAAGATACGTGCGACTCGTATGTCGTTACATTCCAGACTGCAGAGTCTTCATCAGTAGTAGCACGCCCATCAGTGTTATTAATTATGGTGCGTCTGTTGGTTTATGTTATTTATTCAAACTTATCGTTATTTATTTATTGAAAGTTATTATTGCCTACCAGCTGTTCAATTAAATCAGCTGATCATTACGAATTAGTATAAAACAACTCATTTTTTACTATTACATATTTGTCAAAATTAAATTAACGATTCATTTAATATATTTGTATGTCAAACTTCTTCATAGTTTCCATAGTGTAGTGGTTATCACGTGTGCCTCACACACACAAGGTCCCCAGTTCGATCCCATGCGGAAACATAAAATTTTAATTATAATTAATTTAATATGAGACTTGCAACACACAAAATATATTATTATATATCTATATAATTTTGTGCATTCACATCACACAAAATCCAACATCACAATCAGTCCTAAAACATAATACATGTTAATATACATCATGGTAAAATCCAGACTTCTCATTAAGACCATCTTGCTGACATTACTGGTCTTATAAATTTCCACACAAGTTATCTGTCTATCACAAAATATATGGTTTGCCGCTGTCTTTTTTGTAACGGTAGAGGGTGAAAAATTTTGTTGCTTTTTGATACCAATTTTATATCTTTACAATCTGACCTAAATGTGTCTATTGATTCAACAACCACTATTATCTCTATTATTGGTCTCAACATCTATGGTGTGGACGGTTTCTTTCTCATACTATTAGAGAGCAGTAAAACTTATTTGCTTTTTAATAACAAGTTTATCTTCTTACAGTCTAACTGAAATATATCCCTTGATTCATCAACCAATATTATCTTTGTTATTGGTCTCAAAATCTATGGTGTGGCCAGTTTTTTTCCATACTGTAGAGAGTTGTAAAACTTTGCTGCTTTTTAATACCAAAGTTTATTCTTACAATTTGACTGAAATGTGTCTATTGATTTGTGAACCAATATTTCCTCTCAAAATATTAGTCTCAAAATATATGGTGTGGCTTTTTTTTTCATACCAGTATAGAGCAAATAAACTTTGTCAATCTATAATAAGTTTTTATTCTCCAAATCTGACTGAGATGCTCCAATTGGGTTTCTCGGGTATTTGAAAGAAGGAAATCAAGAGGCATAAATTGTGTATCACAACAATTTATTAAAATAGGTATTACAAAAAGTATTACACTGTGGTTTATTAAAAATAAAAAATAAAACTAACAGTAATTAATTATTACTAAACAATTTATTTGCAGAATATGATTAATGTGCCTTTTAAAAATGATTAAAATAATTTGTCCTTGAAAGTTTACATAACACAGTATTTGTTAGTCAAAATTTGCTTTTTGGTTTAAGGTATTTACAGTTTGGCACACACATTAAACTCAGATACGAATTAATTGTATTGATTAATTCTTAGAGCTTCAAAATATATAATTAACTGTTATTGACGATTAACATAGCAAGAGCAATGATTTAAAATTATATTATCCGGCTTTCTGATAATAATTAATTATATTATTAAATTTGCCAATCTTTCTCTTAAAATCCTTTTTTTAATTTTTAAAAGTTGTTTGCAAGTTTATAGCTTGCAATAAGTCTTGCAATAGGTAAAAAAACCTAAGTATTAACTGGTCATTAAAAATAACATTGGATCTAAATGTTAAAAATCTCAAACAACTCAAAATTTCTGTTCAAAATTGTATTAAAAAAATATAATGCAAAATTTCACAAAGCCCTTTGTTTTATCTTTTCTATACATGTAGATTCAAAATCGAAACCAGAGTAATGAGTTTAAGATAAACAAATTCACTAATAAAAATAATATAAAATTGGGGTTGAGGGTTTTTCCAAATACAATTTGTTATTGTTCATTTTAAGAACCAAAGGTTTCTTACCACAACATAAGCTGTGAGGAATGTTTTGAAAGTTAAGAATTAATCATAGTTAAATTGCATCAAAAGTATAAAGTTTGCAAATTAACACAACTCCTTTTAGTTAAAGTCAAAACTAACTTTTCATTTTGTATGCAACTCATTTCTGTTTATGTTAGAAATGTTTTTATCTTGAAAAGAGGTGAGAAAAACAGGCTATGAATCAATTGGAAGAGAAAAAACTTGATTTTATGATTGACAAAGTAGCAGGCAGCTGTTTGTTGTGGTTGAACAGTTGGTTAATGTAACTGAGTTTTTGTTCTTGTTTAACGTCCGTAATTTATGCCAGTTAGATTAATGAGGATGGGGGGTTGGTGTTAACACAAAGGAAAAGCTTATGGTAGTAACCCCAGCCTTAACCCAATGATCAAGTTCTGAGACTCAGCAGATTAACCGGTGTTTTGACCACCTCAGTGCTTAAATGATATGGAAGAATACATTTATTCTAACAGTGCACAACAAAATATGTCCTTCGTTAAGTTTTTTGTGAAAATTTTGAGAAATTTTTGTTATGAAACAATTCGTGATAGACATAGTTTTCAAATTGTGTGTCCACAAGATGAGACTAAATCTGTCAGCACATGCTTTTCTTAAATGTTACAAGGATAGAGTTGAAGGTTTTCTTTATCGACTGTGGAAAAACATATGTGTTCCACCTTATAGTGGTCACACATATCAGAGATACCAACTTCAGGATAAAATTCCTTGTTAGTGAATTAACTCCTTGTTCTCTAATACCCAACTTCAGTACTGCAAATAATAATTCAATTAGGCTAACTTTGGTATTGTATATAATCTAGATACGGCAAATTGTTTTCTAAATAATACAATTTGCGAGCAAATACATTTAATTAATGTTCACAGTATTACACATATTACATTAAAAATTAACATTTTTACAAAATTTACAAGTTTTTTCTTGAAACAATTATTTTAAATGTTAATGGTACATTTCACACAATGATATTTCTGGGCTATTTAAAGAGAATTCCTTGTAAACATTGGAAAACAAAGGATAAACCAACGACGATGATTGAGGCACATCTAAGGGAGGAGAAAGTGGTTGAGTCTTGTCACAGTTCAATTTTGGTTTGTTAACACTAGGTTCAAATTTATGAAATGCTGAATCGCTCATGCAATGATAGAGTGTTGGGCTGATTCCTTGTGCCGGCGGCAGTCTTGATCTGTTACTTCCCTGGGATTGCCTAGAATAAATTTAGAAAACAACACTATTAATCAATTAATGATCGTAGGAGGAAGAATTTTTTAATACCATAATACGAGGTTGTTTGGAAAATAAAGAACATTTTGATCTGACAAACCACTCATTATTCTTCTTGCCGCCACCATCATGTCACTGACCTTCCCACTTCTTTGTGTCAGTCTGATGCTAACAGTGAGCCACTACAGTCTTTTACTGTTTAATTGTGTGACTTTGAAATATGTGGCAAAATTAACGATTCCACCAAGTGTGTGGTTTATAGTGTAATACACTTTTTGAATGTGGAAAAAGTCCGTTCTATGAAAATTTACAAATACGTAACTGAGATTTGTGGTAACAAGAATGGCATTCTTAATCCCCATCAAAATAAAAAAAGCCAAACAAATTCTAGCACCAAGAAGGTTATGGCTACAGTATTTTGGGATCAAAATGGTGTCTTACTCATCAACTACATGCCTAGATTGTTGTATAGTTGCATTGTGTATTTTGAACAGAATTGTATTGGGTACTGAACTTGTCCAAGCTATTACCAAAAGTGATATTTAGGCTAAGTTTGAATCCTATCCACTGATGTATCCAGAGAGAGGAATTGGGGTTGTAACACCAATGACTAAAAAAAAAAAACTTAAAATATTTTTTAACACATGTTTTTCTAGACCAACTATATATCACACAGTTTAATTTAACAAATTTTGATGTCCTTTTTTCAGACAATAAACTAACAAATAAGACACCTATTGAAATACTGCACAATATGCATGACTGTACATGCTCCATGGTAATTTGGCGGTTGTAATGACATTTACCAGTTCAGTATTATTTTCACTGAAAATAATAGGTGTGTGTGTGTGTGTGTGTGTGTGTGTGTGTGTGTGTGTGTGTGTGTGTGTGTGTGTGTGTGTGTGTGTGTGTGTGTGTGTGTGTATGTGTGTGTATGTGTATGTGTATGAAAAATAAGTAAATAAAATAAATATTTAGTAAAATGTATTTTTTGCAAGCCAAGTTCAACTACTATAATCCATAAGGTTATAACATGTATATCCCAAAAAAAGACTTAAAATCATCATCATTCTTCACTAATTACTTACAGTTGTAGCAGTTTTCCTAATCAAACATAACAGAAGAATAAATTTAGACTTGGCATTTTACGAAATTCCTGAGACTCTGCTTAACTAGGCGAGGTATCCAAACCCCAAGAACTCTCTGGGAGTTGTAACCCCCCATCTTAGATACACCTATGATCAAATCATAACATAAATGTACACACACACACACACACACACACACACACACACACACACACACACACACACACACACACAACAACTTTTAATCAACCTTCAAAAAATGTTCTAGATGTCAGGATTGGTGTTCATTCAAGATTCTGGGTCTGGGTCTTACTTTGATCACCGCTCCAATAACTTATATCAGTGCAAAATGGCTACAAAGAAAATCTAATCTTTTCTGAACCATATCTTCTTTCAGCACATCTATTATATTTCTTTCTATTCTTCAACTGGTCTTGTTAACTCTTCAGTTCTCTTGTATGCATTAAAGTGGTTTGTAATTTGTAAACTTTTAATTTCAACTTTAAAAAATGTTAACAGCACATATGTATCCTTCATATTGTGTTTGTACAAAAACTGCTTCGTGAATTTGTATAGTTGTTTTTTAAAAATAATTTAAGTACATATTACCTATTTCTTACTGCATCTCTGAAACCTTTGGCAAACGGATTGCTGGCAATTTTTAAATGTGTTATCTGTAATAACAAAAAGTTAGTTAACTTGGATCACTGCAGAATATTAATAGCAAAACCTTAGTTAAAATAGATGTAATCGTTGAGCACATCTGTCTCAGTGACATGATAGAAGCAAATTTATAACAATAACCTATTTTCTATCTTACAGATTTTTGAAAATCTGATTTCACTACTTTAACTAGTACCTACATTAATTAGGATTTAAAACCTGCCTGCGTTCAGGGTTTATTTTATATATCCAAAATAATTTAAAATTAAGAACTTTTTTCCAGCGAAAAATCTTTAAGGTTACATGGCCAAGGGACGATATTAAAATTTTGAAAAACAAATAGAGAAGACAAATAGAAATTAGAAATACTACAAAAAACAAACAATAACTATAATTAAAACAAAATAAAATAACTAACAACTATTAATATTTTCCTAAAACTAGTTAGCAATAATATATATTGCAAAAAAATTGTACACAATTTATTGTAAGGCTGTAAATTGGCCTTACAATTAGAAAAAAAGGGAAAGAATTTAAATGCAGATGTATACATATTTTAATGCAGATGAGATGACAAAATCATATTTTAGAAATAGTGTAAGATAAAAGAAATAAAGCTTTTAATTTTTGGAATGACTGACATTTTGAAACTATCTGACTGATTTTTCTTTAGTTTCTTTCCTTGTATTGATGCCAAGTCAAATCAATTAGTAATGTATGCTTGTATGTGTGTTAGCTCTCTTATGTTCACAATTTTTGTAAAATTTGATTCAAACAGCACACAAATCGATTTTCACAGTAGCTTGCATAAGTTTGTTACGCAACAGTTACCAAGTTTGTTCTTTTAACAGTTTCAAAATGACTGTCATTTACTTTTTTTATCCTGAAATCATTACTTTTTTATCTTGACAATTTAAAAAAAAAATCTTAGTTAAACATCACCCTTGAAATCTACTAAACTTAGTATTTAAAGTGATTAAAAAGTACCAAAATTAATTAGGATTAATTTTTGTATTTTCAATGTAATTTTAAAGTGTGAAGTACTAATTTATATCAACAGAACTGGAACTTGCCATAAAAATAGATTATTGTAATAACTTTGACATGTTTGTTATCTAGCAAAATATGTTAGAGTTTGAAAATGGTAGCCATTACAAATCTAAAGAACTTACAACTCCTTTTTACATTCTTTTGAAAAACTGATTTTAACATGTAATAAGCGTTTAAGTAAAACGCTGTATTTTAAATTTTCAAATTCCATTACAGAAATTAATTTGACAGCGGTCAGGGTTCATTATTGTATTGAAATGTAGTTTGAAAATTTAAAACACTAATTTATGCAGATTTTAGTGCTGATTAGAGGTGGTCTGGTGAAATCATATTAAAAAAGTGTTAGGAATTCGCTTCCGTCATATCAGTGTGAGGTGTGCATGCTGCGATTATTTAAATTTTAAAAGTATTAAAAATTTCTTTACCTTTTGATTCTGGTACGCTGTGACAGTAATAAATTCTGTCTCTTTGAAGGAAAATGTTAGTGCTTTCTTTAACAAATTCTTGTCAAAAACCGAAAAACTGAAGTTGGTTATTGGTAGCACATGAACACGTGGAATATATTTCTGCATTGAATTGAGGGATATCTGAAACAGAACAAACCAATACAGTGATGAATAAAATGGTTATCACATAGCAACTCGTAATTTTTAAGCAGATATTGACAATTCTTCTTTCTTTTCCTTGTCAATTAGTATTGACAGTTGAATGTAAACTTTAAGAATGTTTGTTTTTTAAAAGAGTATAAAAACCCCAGAAAGTATAAGTAATGTAACATACAATCCCCCACAAACAAGACAGAACCAATGCTAGTACATATTGCCATTACTTGTTGACCTGTGAACCTTGATCATTCGGCATTAGGTTGTGTGTTTGTTATACAGTTTTGGCCAAACCTATTGACTGATTGTTACAAAATTTGGAACGAAGCTACCTTTTATAAAGCCTGAATGAGGTATGTGTAAGATATTTTCCTACTGAATTCTGTTTTAAGATGGCAGCCACTGATTAACGATGAATAAAGTACACAGTTTTAGCCAAACGAATTGACCAATTGTTTTGAAATGTGGTACAAAAGTACCTTGTATAAAGTCCAAACGACATATGAGTAAGATTTTTTTCCATTCACTCCCGTTTCAAAATGTCAGTTTCTGTTTTAACAGTTACAAAATACACAGTTTTTTGGCCAACTTGTATAAAGCTTGAATGACCTATGTGTAAGATTTTTTCCCATTCGCTTCCATTTTTAGATGGAAAACTTTCATTAAAAGTTGAAAGTTGCTGAATATATTTTGTAATACTGGCTGAATGGCAAACCTATCATAATTTTGGCCACATCGTGGAAAAAGAGCATAACATTTTCAATAAAGTTAGTTGAGTAACATTTTTTAAAAATGTTATGAATACCTTTTAAATTGACCAAAAATGTTACAGATGTTGTCGTGGAGCGCTATGCATATTAGTTAGGAATATATTGCAAAGTCTGTGGATCAGCAGACTTCCATGTGGTGTGGCACTGCTGCGACACAAACTAGACCACTGATTCATACAGAATACATTGTGCGGACTGTACCGCTTGTAGCTTACAATAAAAATAACACAGTCAACAGTATTTTACCATCTTGCTCTCATAACGAGTAGGCTTTTACTTGTAGCCAGCCCTCAAGGTTAAAATACAACCAGAAATAGTAAAAAATACAATATTGCTTCGTTTATTCAAGGACTTTCTATTACTATGTAGTTCCAAATGATACCGTATTTGACTGAGATCTCCAGTCACCATAGACATTACATTTAGGCTCCTTTTGAAACGTGTTTCATGCTCCTGTTCAAACATAAAAAATATTTTTGAATCATATTCTACTAACTTTTAACCACATTGAAAAAGTTCAAGTGCTGCAAGAAACCTCTTCTTATTAAGTTATTGATGAATTTTTTTTTAAAAAACTTTTGTTGAGGTCCTTAAATGCAACAACATGAAAACGTATTGAAAAGTAATTGAAATTATTTTTTATTTTGGTGTAAATTAGTTTTATAAATTTCCGAGATATTTTTTACCCAATATGCAGTGGTGGTGCGTGACATTTGCCATTAAGTGAGCCTGTCTTGTCAATAAAGTCACACGTTAAGTCATGATCAAAAAGTAATTTAAAACAAATTAAACTTTTTTTCTAGACTAGGGTCACAATAAGCCAGGATGTTTAGTATATAAGGAGTTATGAAACTTTTTTTTACTATCCATTAGAAAAAAGAAAAAACTTAACCTGTTTTCCTGGAGTTTTCAACATAAAATTATTGAAAGAAACTTTTAACAAACTGTTGGCTATATTTATTTGGAAACAGTACAATATTAATGTTAAAATAAAACTAGACACTGACTTTTAGATTAACTGATAATTTTAAATAAATGATTAATTTATGAAATTACAATAAGACAGTTCACTATGTGTAGTCCACAATATAAAAGTAGGTAATGTACATTACAAACAGGCTGGTACACAAACTTGTCAAATTTAACTGCATGAAATACATGCTTCCCCTTTCTTCATTCATTACACTAATAATTTATATAATAATATTTATATAACATTTATTAATAACATATTTATAATAATATTTATATAATTATATTTAATAAAGAAAAAAGTAACTGCTCTAGCACTCTCGTTGCTTTTATTTATGAAAAATATTCGATTACATTTTTGAATATGCCCTTTCTCCATGAAGCTGTTAAAATTGTGATAAGATGAGCCGTTCAGCCAGTATTAAAGTGAATATCCCATTAACTACAACAACCTCATCACAAAATTTAAATGCCTCCATTTTGAAATGAAAGTGAACGAAATAAATCTTGCACATAAGTCATTCATTCGGGTTTTATACAAGGTATCTTTGTACCAAATTTTGAAACAATCAGAGTTTAGTGGTCGATGTGGCAAAAGCACCAGTCAGTCTGCTGCGTCTCTGAACTGTTCACCTAAAGGTTCTTATCCTCATTAGTCAAACTGTCATAAAGTATGGATGTTAAGAAAAAAAAAGAAACAACCAAAACTGTGTAACAACCAACACAAATACACACACTCGCTTTACTCCATATTAGTAACTCCCACATAAACTTACTTGGCCTCTAACTTTTGGACTTTTGTTGTTTGTCAATTTTAACTTATCAAAAGTAACAGCTCCTTGTGCCATCCACAACTGGCCTGATGCAGGAGAGTCTGGGTGAATATAAACGCCTGGCACAAGGGGCGGTTCCCCTTCTCCCGCTTCTGTCCACTGTGAGCTGTAAATAAAATTCAAAAATATTGAGAGTTGTGTTTTTTTTACAAATATTTACATTGAAATTTTAAACTAATTGCTGGTTACGGAATGTTCAACAGAAATATTATTGCAACTAGGATAGGTCCTACAATTACTTTACAAGAATGAATGCTATTTTGGAATTATATGATAAATTTTACCGGTTATGTAACATAATACATCATCTTTGTTCAGTAGATTAGAACAATAAATAATCACAGCACACTGGTACCTCGCTGACAATATGGTAGAGATTTTAACTAAATAATAGTTTCTTGTCTTTTTAATATTTGTGAAAATATAGAAACAACATAATCAACAATAAGATCCTGCATAAATTTGCAAAAAATAAACCCTGACTGCACCAGATTAGTTTCTAATACATTGCAAAACGTTTAAAATAAAAACGTTTGGATTTTTTTAAAAGATTTGGAATGGCTGCCATTTTAAAACGGTATGTAGGAAAGTGAACCATGACAGCCATATAAGTCATTTTCGTAATAGTAATTGATTTTGACAATTTAAAGTGCTAGTTTATACAGATTGGTTTAGAGAAAAATTGCGACTGCTTCAGTGCTAACACACGCATGCCTGTTAAGACAACTGGTTAGTACACTGTGTCTCTAAACTGCGAACCACAAGGTCATCGGTTCAAATGCATTTACTGCCATGACTTAATCCTTCCCGTTAATGCTGATCCCTCGTCCTCATTAATCTAACTGGTATAATGTATTGATGTTAAGAAAAAAGTATATTGAGTCATTTATATATAAAATTTGAAATGATTTCTTTAAAGGTATTCTAGCACTGAGGATAGGTACTCATTTTGATGACTGAGGTCTGGGTTTTATAATGATGGTCGCTATAACAGCTCATTTGAGAAAGGAATTCACTTAAACTTACCTGTGGTATGTATAACGATACTTCTTTGTGTCCAGAGGGACTATGTCAAGAAACACTATGTAAGACATCTCAGGGATAAGTCCGTTTAGGCGTATCTTCATTGCCGGAAACATTCTTCTGATGGTCAAAAACAAATACAGTACAGTATTAACTATTGCAGGCTACTATTACAAAAATATACTTAACTATGGGACTAATCATTCTACATTGTTCCGTTTGGGCAGCTTTTTGTTGTGTGCTGAGACTGGTGCTCATTTGAAGGTAACGCTTGCTTCAATAGTTTATTTTCACTGAAAATTTGCAAAAATAATCTTGGTAATTAAAACAATTAGTTATGGTATTTTTGAGTGATCAGTCAATTTTTAGGTCCTCTGAGTAAGAAAGTGTCTTCTGTGTGTTTGTGTCCATCATTGGCGACTAAACTAATTAACTCATTTGTTAATTGAGGTCTGGTTTGCTCCATCTTGGCCCATATTTTAATTTTTCAAAAAACAAATTTTTTGAAATTTTTTTGATGTTAAAACTGATAAAATGAAAGTTTCTAAAATAGACCGTGATGCTCTGATAAAATTTTTGCTTAATATAGTCCATAAATACCCAAATTAAATATGTGGGAGCTATATTTCCAAAAATTTAGTGTCTTGGAAGTGGGGAACTCATGATAACAATTCTAGGTTTTACCTTATTATTGCTCGAACAGCACATTTTGCTGTGGAAACTAAAATAACCTTTACCTGCCGGCCTTTGTGATGATCATTTCGTTCCCCAGCTGGTGGAAGCGTTGCCACAAGTCCTTGCGAACCAGATCTGCCGTTATATTGTTCTCCAAGGGTAATGGAAGGCTTGGTTGATTTTGGGAAGTACTTTTGGGATTGCCTGTAACCAAAAAACAAAGCATATTATCAAGTAGTCTATTATGAATACTGGTGAATGAGCGCTTATGGTAGGATTGTGGACAGTTATTGGAACCTGTATGCAGGTTAGAATCTAGTTACTGTCGTTAGCTTTTTTCTTGTGTTGCGGCGAAGCTCCTCACTGTTAAAGAATAAGAACGTATTTATTCCATCAATATACGTACAAATTTAAAACATGGTGTCTTTTTGGAGTTCCTAGCCATATAAATAAGTAGTGACGGCTACAACTGTACAAATAACAAAACTAACACAAAACAATATTTAATTAAGGCCGAGTGGCCACCAAGTGCGGAGCGGAGTTGCGCTGAGCTGAGCCAAACTGAGCGGAATAAAGATGAACAGCAACCGGAAAAGGTTCTCAGTCATTTTTAAAGAACGCATTTGTATTTTTTAAATCTAAATATTTAGGCCTACTGTAACGGATTGTAGGAAACTACTACGTTTAAAAACCACAACCTAGTCAACAGTAACCTAGGTAACGAAAAATAATAAGTCTGAAGGCGTGGTAAGTGTGGTGGTGGGAAACGGAATCAGCTTCAAAACCGGACCTAAACAGAGTTGAAGCAACGCAGAGCCCAAGGACGCCGCTTGACTCCGATCAGCTCTATTACGTTTTCAGTGGCTGCATTAAAAAAAAAACAATAGGATAGTTTTTGAATGCGAAGTCTGTTTCGCTCAGCATAACTGGCTCCGAATTTTGTGGCCATCCACCCACCAGTGATGTAAATAACGAATTAGGTAACAACCTAAACACCGTCAAGCAAGAATTAATCCCAAGAACTGAGTTAAAATTTGGTAATTAATATAAGATTATTCAACTATTTTTTTAAACAGAAAAGCAATTGCATTCTTGTTAAAAAGCTATAGTTTAAGTTTATTTTGAAACAACTTTACATTTTAAGCTTTTTTAACAGGTCTTATTATTACAAGTTAGGTAAATTATTAATCATTTTTGATCTAGAAAGTAGTTTTGCTTATTTTAGGTTTCATAAGAATTCCCTGTGAAGCATCTTCATTATAGATACTGTCTATCTATTACTTACTGTTTACTAAATGTTTAAAAGCACCATTAACATTATGTATGTCGAAAACTGTTAACACTTTAAAGGAAGAATGTCATAAAATTGGAATAGAGGAATGTCTAAAATTTAATTCCTATTTAGAATTAAAAGCTATAGGTTTACCCAGATGTTTTTTAGTCTAACGGAGACGTGGTATCAGAGTTAGCGGTAAGGGTAAAGCAACGGGATTAACTGCGTCTCGAACCCACAATCTTAAGGTGCGCAGTTCAGAGACGCAGCGGACTGACTCCGTGAAGTTTAGACGTAAAATGAACTGTATTGATATTTATATCATTACATTCGTTGAACCAATGACAACTTTAATAGAAGCAATTTAATGAAAAATATCTTAGAATTAATTGCGTGATGTTAGATGAACTTATTGTTATTTTCTAAATACTGCAGTTCCAAGGGTGTCTAGTTTTCGTTCTCGAATCTAATTTTGAGACAAATTATTCTATTCGCATGCTATTTTTAATTAACACCTTCGTTTTTAACCGTATTTAAATTTAAAATTTTATATCATCGCTCGCTGATTACAATGATGAAGTAGGATTTTTCAAAAAAATATAAAATAAAGAAGTTATAAAAAAGCTTCAAGTGGGAGAACAATACATTGAGATAGTGAAAGAATTCAAATATCTTGGGGAATGGATCAGCTGGAACGTTCTAGAGAAAAAAGCTATGGAATCTAGGAGAAATAAAGTTGAATTAGCCTTCCAACTTACCAAAGACACATACAACAAGAAGTCCCTCTCCTGGAATACAAAGATAAGGCATTATCATACGGTAATTAAACCAGAAGCCTTATATGCAGCTGAAACATTATCTCTCACAACCCAGGGTCCATTTGAAAGGCTGGAGATCAAAGAAATAAAGATATTACGAAAAATCTTAGGCCCCAAATTCCGTAACAACCAATTACTCCACATCAGAAATGAAACTCTTTACCAAAAAACTGAAACACTATCAGACACAATAAGAAAAAGGAGAATTGATTTTTATGGGCACATCCTCCGAATGGACAAAAATAGACTAATCAAAAAAATATTTGACTACTTTCGCAGTAGAAGAGCCAAACCACTTTGGTTTAGAGAAACGGAGAGAGACATAATAGAACTGCAGATCACTGACACTATGCTCATGGACAGAACAGCCAAAACAATAACCAAGGACAAGAAGCAACGGTTCCAAGGCAAAGTCAAATCCAAGCGAACGATCCAAATCTCTGACGAAGAAAGAAAAGCAAGATCACAACGAATGAAGCAATACTGGGCTGCGAGGAAGGCACAGAACATTAAAAAGTGATTGATTTAGTGTACCCCAAAGTTGGGTGAAACAAATAAAGAGAAAGAAGTTATAATGACGTTTTTTTTGTTGGTTAACAAACGTAACCTATTTGCTATTAAACCAGAATTTTGTGCCAATTCTGAACAATTTAGACCAAAATTGTAACTTTTTTTTAAAAACACGTATCATTTTTAACAGATTTGACTATACTTATAAATTAATAAGGTAATTTAAATTATATGATTTGAAAGTAAAATAAATTTAGTGGTTTTTATCTTTGTCCGAGTGCATCTTCATGTATTTCTAAAAACAAGGAAATCTGATTAACAGATTTAAAGAAATTATGACGTTTTGCCGGTTTATTCAACGGTTGTTATTTTTGTGTTTCATTTAATTAAACTTTTTTTATAAAATTTATTTATTTTATTTGATAATAAGAAAGTGTGTATAATGATTTTAAAGTAATACAAAAATACGTTTTAAATTGTGCATATCAATTTCACAATAAACACTTTTGCATTGTTTTTGCCCAATTTATTAGCGGATAAATTGAAGTAATACATTTTTATAGAAAAATGAGCTATAAGAGCAGCCATCATGGTAAGACCCTGATCCGGATTGGTTCGCAATATTGGTCCGTTGATTTAAACTTTGCACGGAAATATATTGTAGTAATAGCTTGCACAAGTTCGTTAACCAGTAAAATGCATTGAACAATTTCAAAATGGCGGCCATTTAAATTTTTAATTAAAAAAATATTTTTACACTTAAACATCTTTGAAAATCTGATTGCATCAACGTAATCTGCGTTAACAGCTGCATAGAGTAGTTTTTTAATTTTCAAAATCCGTTGAAATTAAAAAAGTTTTAGACGTCGGTTAGGGTTCGTTTTCGTATTTCAATGTAAATTGTCGTGTCGAGTTGTGTCGTATACCGTGTCGTGTTGTATATCGTGTTGTGTCGTGTCGTATGTCGTGTCGTATATCGTGTCGTGTTGTGTTATATCGTGTCGTGTTGTGCCGTATGTCGTGTCGTGTCGTATATCGTGTTGTGTCGTGTCGTATATCATTTCCTGTCGTGTCGTATATCATGTCGTGTTGTGTTATATCGTGTCGTGTTGTGCCGTATGTCGTGTCGTGTCGTATATCGTGTTGTGTCGTGTCGTATGTCGTGTCGTATATCGTGTCGTGTTGTGTTATATCGTGTCGTGTTGTGCCGTATGTCGTGTCGTGTCGTATATCGTGTTGTGTCGTGTCGTATATCGTGTCGTGTCGTATATCATTTCCTGTCGTGTCGTATATCGTGTCGTGTTGTGTTATATCGTGTCGTGTTGTGCCGTATGTCGTGTCGTGTCGTATATCGTGTTGCGTCGTGTCGTATATCGTGTCGTGTCGTATGTCGTGTAGTGTCGCCGTATATCGTGTCGTATCATGTCTTGTAATGTTATTTCATGTTATGTTATATTATGTGAACCAGCCTGTATATTATATCTAAGTTTAAAAGAGGTAACAAGTTACAGAGTACAAACATTAAATACGAAACTAAAGTTAAAAAAAGTGATGAAAATGAGCTTCACGGAAATATATTGTTCCTACTTACTTTGCTTTTGGTTGATTGACAAAAATGAGGTTTAAAACAAAAATGTTTTACCTAAAAAATGCTAATGTATGCAGATTTTAATCGTTAAGAGTTTAAGTAAAAGAGCGAGGTAAGAAAATTACTTTTGGAAATTAGCTTCTATCACGGCAGCGAGATAGCTGCGTGCCGCGGTTCCAATATTTACCTTTAATTCCAGCATGTTGTGAGGAGAGAGTCTGTTCCCCAAGCAATGCTTCCACGGAAAACGCACGAGCATTCATGCTTAACGCGCACATATCTGTACAGTTCACTTTACACTTTGTACACAGTAGTTTGTCGATCATTCATTTGGTTTTCATTTCTACGCTATACGAAATGCATGAAAAATTGTTCTTTCTATTGGAAAATCGATCTATTCGGTATTTAGGAGTTCAAACAAGTGATGTTTACTTTGATGTCTGTCCACGTGTGTCTGTGAACATAGCTGCCGATTTTTTGAATTCGATATGTTCCTATTTGGTACAGTTTTGAATTTTGAATTCCTTTTCTAGTAAAAAAACCTATTAAATTGTCTGACTTTAACAAACTCCACTAATCAGACAAAACGTATTGGTAACGTTATCACTGAAACATCCGGTTCTGGAGCTATCGAAACTCATCCCTGAAAAATCGGCATAATTTTTAAAAATCATAATTTTTAAAAATTTGGATTACATGATTGATCGAACGAAGCGAGGTCTTGTTTCAACTCGACCGTTCAGCGTTTGGTTTGTGTGTTTGTTTGTTACTCAGTTTTGGCCAAACGCATTGACCGATTTTTCGAAATTCGGTACGAAGGTTCTTTGTATAAAGCCCAAAAGATGTATGTGCAAGATTTACTACCTCCATTTACTTCCCTTTCAAAATATCGGCCTCTGATTGTAACAATGACGAGTGTACGCAGTTTTGGTCAAAAGCATTGACAGATTGTTTTGAAATTTGGTACAGAGATATCTTTTATAAAGCACGCAGGATAAGATTTTTTTCCGTTCAAATCCGTTTCAAGATGGCGGCCTCTGATTTACAATAACGAATAAACAACATTTTAGCCAAACCCATTGACTGTTTTGAAATTTGATACGAAGGCACCTTGTGTAAAGGCATAACGATGTACGTGTAAGATTATTTCCCATTCACTTCCATTTCAAGATGGCGGATTTAACAATGACGAGGTACGGTTTTTTTCCAAAGCATTGACCGATTGTTTTGAGATTTTGTACGAGGGTGCCTTACATAAAGCTCTAACGATATATGTGTTAAGATTTTTCCCTATTTATTTACATTTCAAGATGGCGACTTCAGATTTAACAATGACGAGAGAGCATAAAATTTCCAATGAAATTGGCCCAGTGATATTTTTTCTAAATATTGCCGGTTAAATTGCCGCGTCAGAGCGCACCAAGCGGTTAATTATTTAAGCACGTCAGAGCGCTGTCGTGAGCGTTGGCTGGACAGACATATGGACAGACATCCTGAAAAAACATTTTCTCTTGTGTACAGAAGCCTTGAAAACGGAGATATTCATAAACATTTAAGATAGATTTTTACAATCGCCATGTGATTTTATATTATGATAATTTTTACTTTATCTAATTTGCCAAAATAAACAGGTATTTTTCTAGAACAGCGTGACCAATGATAACAATGTTTATGTTTATTAATTTGTTTCAAGTAACAGTAAAATAATTTTTGGCACTCTCCAAAAATAACGGAGCAGCGATTTTTTTGAAAGTCGGTAGATGTATGGTATTGGATACCAATCAGATTTAAGAGAGAATCATAAGTAAAAATCGCTTCACGCAAATGTCTCGCTAACAGGTTTTTCTTACATCTTTTTGAAATTTTGATTACACTACCATTATCAGCATTAAAAGCTGCATATATTAGCGTTTTAAATGGTCACATCTCATTGTAAATGCGAAAATGAACCCTGACCGCAGTTTGCGCAGTTTTTAACGGCGATTACGACGGTGAAATTAAGTTAAAAGAAAATAAATAAATTTGTTAAATTTGTTTAATCTTTAAAATTGCCGCCATTTTTAAACTGTTTTCAAAATTATATGTATACACACACACACACACACACACACACACACACACACACACACACACACACACACACACACACACACACAAACGCACACGCACACACGCACACAAACACATTACTAAACCTCAAAAGTGATTTACAGTTCAGAAATGGAGCTCATTTCTAGGACCCGGTTTTGGGTTTCAATAGCTCATTTTCGAGTGAAAATTAGATAATAACGCTAACATGGATTTATGTGGGATATAGATTTGTACAGTTGAGTGATAACATTATATTTTGTTTTCAATGAAACTGTTTGTACTGCCGCAAGAGATAAGACGAGCCGTTTTACTAGTTAAAGGAGCTGTATTCCCACTTTACGATCGGTCTTTTTAAAATCAATACGGTATTAATAAGTTATAAGTAATATTAGTATGTTTTTTTTATTAAAATGTATTTTCTTTGTTTATTGCGTAAATTATTCCACGTATTATTTATATAATATATTTATGTAAACTCAAAGTGCGTTTATGTGTTTATACTTGATCCGATTTTGATGAAATTTTGAATACTTTTAAAATAACGGAAAATACCTTTCTACATAAACAAATATATTGCGATTGCTGATTAGCATTACAACTTATGGATAAGCTACGCGAATCTACCAAATCTTCACAGAGAGTTTGTATCTTTGTATCTTTGTACTTGATTCCGATTTTTATGAAATCGGTTTTTATGAAATCGATCTTTACACTTGGTTTTTGAAATAACGGATAATATTTTCCTACATCTACAAATGTGTGTCCGATTGCTGATTGGCATTGCAACTACGCGAGTCTACCAAATCATTATAGTGCCTGCAAAATTATTTTGATACCGAGTCGGTGCATGGTTGTATTACTGGCCGGCTCAGGGGTCATCTTATTTCTCGCAGACAATATCAACAGATTCATTTTAATCATTCACCTGTACAGATCAACACTTGTACCTTGTTAGCTAGGAGAATATTTTTTTTTTTAATTAGGAACAGAAAATGAACATCGGGTAAAGACGGCGAAGGAATTATAATAAAACTGGGGATGACAAAAAAAGATTTATTTGAAACAAATATGAAAAAAGGCAGTTTGTTTTCTAAAATTGTGTTTAAAAACAACCTTACTTCTTCAAACAAAACAAGTTCTTTCTGATAACTCGAAAAATTCTATTTTTAAACAATCGATAAGACAAGCAAGTTTTGTGAGAGCCAAAAATATTATTTACCTTGTTATCAGGGAAAACCAGTACTTTTAAAAAAGCAAATAAAAATTATTAGTTATCTTTCGTCACGTTGTTCTACGTATTTATAAAAAAAACAAATAACTCCACAGCTGGTCTGTTGTAGAAGACGAAACTACTAAACACTGAATGCAAACAGCTGGTCTTGAGGAAAACAAAACACTGACTTGATATTTTCATCGGTGGAACAATAGACGAGGGTGTTCTGGCCACGCCCACTTTGCTTATTGGCTACTAGGTCTATTAATTAGATAGGTTCAGCTAGAGGTGAAACAGAACATTTTAAAGATGGTTAATATTTGGTTTTAGTACTAGAATCTCACACGTTTTAGTGAATTGTAGTGAGTCATTCTCTACAACACGTTTTGTGGGGGTCGTTCAAGTTTTGTACGCGTTTGCTCTATGGATTTCGTAAAATTTAGATAATCGAGGTAAATGTCATTGATGCGATGGAAGGAAATTTCAAGAAGCAATTTTGTTTATCTTGCCCTCCTTTTTTAAATTATGATTTCAAGACCATAGACAACATGAAAATCTTAACATTAAATTTTCAGTTTGCAATGAAAATGTGATAATGAACCCTGATCGTCGTCAAATTACATTTCATAATTTCAACAGATTTTGAGAATTAACAATTCTAGTTTGAGCAGTTTTTAAAGCTGATGGTGAAATTAAGGTTTCAGAAAAGTTATGAATTTTTAAAGAATTGAAATAGCTGCCATTTGAAACATCGTTTCTAAACATTTCGATCAAATATGGAACAACTAAACGGTATGGGTTGCTATATTAAAAAAATAAATAATTACATATACTGTTCATTTAAATTTTTCTAAAAACCGTTGAATACACAACGGCCTACAATGCTATTTTAAGTAAAATTTTGAATTTTCATATAAGAATAATAATAAACATTTTTGTTATTGAACAAAAAAATAAAAAATCATGTATCATGTTTTCTCGTCCATTTTAATTTTAAATACGATAATTTGTTCGAAAACGCGACAAATAACATAGCTAGTTTTTAACATAGGCTGAAACTTATTACAGCCTATCAGCTGTTCAATTAAATCAGGTGATCGATACGAATTAATATAACCAAAAAATTAACATAACCTAGTTTTTAACAACATAACACTTATTATACCATAAAGTTGTTCAATGAAATCAGATGATCTTTACGATTAAATTAACGAATCATTTCATATACCGAAATCGGTCAAACGTCTTCGTAGTTTCCGTATTGTAGTGGTTATTAAATTCGTCTCAAACGCGCAGGGTCCTCGGTTCGATCCCGTTCAGAAACAGTAATTTTCAATTATAATTAATTTCATATGAGACTTGGGACACAGAATATACTGTTATATATCAATATAAACTAATTCCTCTCATCACGATTCCCGCAAAATCCAACATCACAACCAGCCCTAAAACATGAAATCATCCAAGAAACTTGAAATATATTTTGCGCAGTTATGCTTTCCCTGTTTTAGAAAGTAATGACATGATTCTTTAAATCGCTTATAGGCCTATCTGCTAAACGTTTCTTTCAGTAAAAACGACAGCTGCAGACACATTATTTATCGTTTAGATAATTTAAAATGTTAATATATTCGTATAAATCTAGTCTGGGGAGGAAATCAGGTTAAGCAGCAAATGCTAAAAAAAACCTTTTATTGAACCTCAGCAAGTGGGTAATGCTTATAAATAACATTCTTATCAACTCTTTTGGTACTGTGATTAGATATTTTGAATTAATAATTGTTTTTTTGAATGTCTGTCAGGGCACTCGTACATTTTGATTAAATTTGGTTAACCATACAGAAGAAAATAATCGCGGTTCACTGCTAGACAGTCGACGTAATGAGAAACGAATTTTAAAAATTTAATAACAGACATTACTCATAATGAGTGTACTAAATTTGAAAAACGTATTTTTGATTTTTCGTATAAATTGAGATATCCCGCGAGGCAGCCGTTTATATGTCGTAATGGTAGCTAATTTTCAAAAATATTATATTGCTACATTTTTTTCGAAAACTAATTTTACTTTATAATCAGCATAATTTAACATTTCGATTAGAGTTTACATTAGAAAATGAAATTGGAGTTTGTCATGGTTAGACCCAGACGAGACCTTGAAATGAGCGTCTATCTCTGACCTCTAAATTACTCAGATATTTTCAAAAAAACCACGTAATTTTTTTAACTTGAAAATTTCTGTAAATCCGATTTCAAAATCGTAATCAGCATTAAAAAAATGCATAAATTAGTACGCATTTTTTTGAATTGTTGAATTTTCAAAATCCGTTGTAATCAACCAATTGAATTTGAAGGTGGTCAATTTTGTATTTTCAAGCTAATTTTGAAAGTTTAAAATTCGTTCCTCACATCAACTCTTAGTGAATTTTGCCGGGTAAAGGATTTGTCGACTATATTACAAAAATCGATTTCTGCACATTTTCACAACTCTGATGAAATCAGACTTCGAAAAACGTTCTTGATAGAAAAAAGTTACGATTTTGTAAAGTTTTAATTTGAATACTGTATTTATAAAACACTTTTTTATGACACACGTAAACGTATGGCCGCTCATTACAGTCTCGGGTCTGGGATTAAACATAATGACAACTCTAAATAGCTAATTTTTTATGGAAATTCGCTAAAGAAGAATACAAATCCTGACTGAAGTTAGGTTTTGCTTATTTACTCTTTTATCATCAGTTTCTTTTATTTAAAATCTGGTGCACTGAGTTCACTTATAGATTTTCAAATATTAACACAATATGATGAACCGATTTTGAAAATTTGACTGATTTTCCAGCTTTTTTTGGTAGAAAATCAGAAACGTTTTTGAAGTAAATGTTTTTACTATATCTCTGTTAGCATTTTAACTTTAATGTCTATTGTTTAGTCACTGTAAATTTGAATACCTAATTCCTCACAATGGACAAAGTTTTCAACAGTGTTCACCCTTACATATTTATGCTAATGCCTTAAGCACCCTGTACTTCCCCAACCCTTAATCGGTAATTTTACAAAACACTGCACGCCAGGCTAGACTGGGACTGACTTTATTAACCAATTACACGCTTGATCGCTTCGCACACCTAACTGTCACTTCTGTACAAAGCTGGTTACGATAAGTACACCGAATTGCTCATCCTACCGATAACAGCAACGTCAAAACGGCGGGTTCGAATTCCCAAGTTACACGTGGCCGAATCGATTAAACAGTACTACTTTTTCAACAGACTTTTATGTAAGATAGTTTTTCGAATTAGAAAGTGATCGTCACACGCAGCTGTTTCGCCGATGGGGGACAAGCGATTTTTCAAGATTAAAGTATTTTGTTGGAGTACAACAATAAATTTTTGGAATAGACGTAATCCGAAATGCGTCAATTTAGATGTCTTGGGGCATTTTCCGTTTAAGTCGAAATCTCTGCAAGATTTCAATGTTGGAATGAGAGGCGGTCCCCCACAATTGGATACCATAGGTCCAGATTGGTTTAAGCATAACATTGTAAAGAAGAAGTTTGTTGCCCATTGACAGTTGCGAACGGCGACCAATTAACCAATAGTACTTCCGTATTTGCAGTCCCAGCTGTTTGCGTTTGGTAAAGATGTGCTTCTGCCATGTAAGTCGCTTGTCCAGGTGTAAACCTAAGTATCTGACATGATCTGCTCGTGGAATTTCGACTTTATTAAGCGTTACTGGTGGGCATATACCCTTTTTTAAGGTGAAAGTGACATTTATTGACTTCGTTTCATTAGCCTTGATTCGCCACTTCTTGAGCCATGTTGAGATCTCGTTTATTCCTTTTGTAGGATTTTGACGCCTCTGTTGGATCCTCGTGAGAGGACAAAATTGCGGTGTCGTCGGCAAAGGTTCCAGTTGTTACACAATCTGACGTTGGTAGGTCAGACGTGTAAATCAGATAGAGTAGCGGTCCCAGGACGCTACCTTGGGGAACTCCCGCGTTAATATTGCAAAGACCCGAGAAAGCCTCTCCGTGATTCACCAAGAAATATCTATTCTCTAAGAAGGATTTGAGGATCTTATAAGTGTTGCTGGGGAAGAACGATTTTATTTTAAATAATAATCCCTCATGCCATACTCTGTCGAAGGCCTGCGATATATCAAGAAAGACACTCGCGCAACACCTTTTAGATTCAAAAGACTTGTCTATTTCGCCTATTAACCTGTGCACTTGGTCAACAGTCGCGTGTTTCTGACGAAATCCAAATTGGTGGTCGGGTATCAGTCCATGCTGTTCCACTAATGGCATAATACGTTGTAGTATTAATGTCTCGAGTATCTTTGATGGTATAGGTAACAGGCTTATTGGTCGATATGATTTTGGATCTTCAGGCTTTTATCTGGTTTTAATAACATAATTATTTGTGCAGTTTTCCACTGTGGTGGAATAAATTGGAGTCTAACTACAGCGTTATAAATAGCTGTAATCATTGTTATTCCAGAGTCAGGTAGCTCTTGCAAAATTTTATTTGTAATGAGGTCATATCCTGGAGATTTCTTTGATTTTGCCTTTTGTATTACTCTTCTGACCTCTTTCGTTGTGAATTTCATTGACGTAATGTCCTCCGTTTCTATTTCTTTCAGGTATTCGGTTACTTTCTTCTCGTGGTCTGCTGGGCCTTCATAGGGATGAGGCTGGAAAACATTTGATAGATGCTCAGCAAACGTGTAAGCTTTCTCCTGGTCACTACGTGCCCAACAATTGTCCGCTTTTCTCAATGGCGGGGAAATTGTTGTAGGTCGTTTGATGTTTCTTGTTGCTTTCCATAAGGAGTAGTCAGTAGCTGAGGTGGCATCAAGATCCTTGAGATATGTCTGAAAACTAGCGTTTCGATCTTGAACAAGGATTTGCTTAAGTTTTTTTATTTTATGGTTCAATAATTTTTTTGTATCAGGGCACCTGTTTTGCTGCCACAGTTTACGAAGATCTCTTTTGCTCCAATCTCATTCAGGATACTTGGAGGAATACTTTGCCCAGCTGGTCTATGTTGTTGGACTATTGGAGTTGAATCCCAAGCCGCACTCTGGATACTTGTGGTGAAAAATTCAACAGCATTCATAATGTCATTTTCCGTTTCAAGTGCGATTTCTGCGCTAAAAGCCTCGTCTACCAGAATACGAAACATGTCCCATTTGGTTTTATTACTGTGCAGTGTACACTTTTTAGTTGTCTCTCTAACTTTCACCCCAATTTCCACCAGAATAGGAGAGTGATCCGATGATAGCTCCCAGCAACTACAGCAAGACATGCTGTCCCCTGGTACACCTTTGGTGATGCAAAAGTCAACAATGTCTGGCATCTTTGCCGGGTCAGACGGCCAGTATGTAGGTTGTCCTGTTGAAATTACGTTCATTGTTCCTGCCTGCACGCTCTTAAAAAGTTCACGGCCTCTAGGAAGAGTAAGCCTGGAGCCCCAAAATGTATGTTTGGCATTATAATCACCTCCCGCAATGAAACGATTGCCAAGATATTTGAAGTAGTCATCGAACTGTGCCTTCTTTACAGTGTGTCTTGGTGGACAGTAAAGTGACGATATTGTAATCCTGCTTATCCAGTCATACACAACAACACTCGTGGCTTGGATGTAGTCCTTTTGGTATGGTTGTGCCTGATGATGTTTTATGTTAGATCTAATAAGAATGGCTGATCCACCGTGTGCTCTACCATCAGGATGCATCGTATGGTATAATGTGTAGTTGGGTATTTTGAAGAAGCTCTTAGTCGTAAAGTGAGTTTCAGAAATCAGCATAATGTCTACTTTGTTTATTTGTAAGAAAATCTTTAACTCATTAGAGTGGTTTGACAGGCCATTGGCATTCCACACGCATAGTTTTATGGATGCGAATTGGACAACTTTGACATGAGTTCAGCTAACATCTGAGTCATTGTTAGCATTTGGTTCATGAGAGCCTGTATCGAACTGTTGAAGGTACGCAAAATTTCCACCATGTGTTGTTCAGTAGTGTTACCTTTAATTGTTTCTAGGTTTTGACCATTTTTGCAGCTGCTGCATATGACTTGCCTGAATTATTTTCAACGTTGCTTTGGCTTATTTTGGTTACATTTTCTAGGTTTTAGGCTTTCGGTTATTGGTTATCGATCTCGGATATTTTATTTTTGCAGCTCTTTATAGACAGTGCAGCCCTTATAATTTGCAGGATGGTTACCTTCACAGAGAATACATTTTACCCTGTCTGAACGTTCTTTTCTCGGGCAGTTTGCCGTATGGTGGGGTCCAGCACATTTCACACAACTGGGTTGTCTGTGGCAGTATTTCTGCGTATGACCATATTGTTGGCAGTTGGAACATTGAGGAATTGAACGTTTTGGTCTTGGAGGTTCAATTTCTATTTGGCAGTTAAGGAGTGACCTGATGCTATAAATGTCCTTATTGTTCGGGAATTCAGAATTAAACTGGGAAGAATGTATGTCATACTAGTGGTTCGTAAAAGGTGGTCCGATGTTATAGGGTCCGTGGAGTTACGAAGAAGAATTTATGCGTAGAGATAGAGGTGAATTCAGATTCCATTAATTAAATCGCTACTTTCTTCTAAATTTTTATTCAATTCATCTCTCAGTTCTTGCCTTTCTTGATAATCTGTGCATATTTCAGAAACTCTGGTACGATTTTTTTGCATCTCTTCAACAATTGCCTTCATCACTTAAACTTTCATTCAATCTCTTTTTGGAAAGTTTATCCATTTTATTAATTTTCTAAAACCAATACACACCCTCTTCACAAAGTGAAATAGCCTACAAATTACACAAACACATGCGACGCGACATAACACCTGTTTCACTGACGGATTAATGCAATTTTGTGTGTGTGTGGGGCGGCGGTTGATTGGATTATTCAATTTAAAAGAGGACTGCCTAGGGGATGACAATTGTTGAAATAATACCATCAAAACTAACACTGTTAAGCTGCTTTGAGACTTAAAATGCATATAAAATAAGTGTAAAAATTTACTCCATTTTAGACAAAAAAATCACTTAATTTTCTTAGAGTCCTAATTTTTAAAACTTTTTGCAAAACTGGCTCCATTTTCATAACTTTCTCTTTTCTCACTATACCTATAATTTTTTATATAACTGCAGTTATCCCATTTTCTTTACCCTTACCGTTAAAGCTGATCCTTCGTCCTCATTAGCCAAAGCAAGTCCAATTAAGCGTCACAATAGTTCTTCAACCAAGTTCTGATCAATTTTAGAGTTGAAAAAGATCTTTCTGTTATTATAGTTAACGCAGGAAGAGAAGAGAGAACCAAAATAAAATATAAATTGTTTAACCCCGTTCTCACCCTCAGTACAAACATTTCAAAGCGCACAAACGTACATATGTACATACGGACAAAACGTCATCTACATAGAAAGTTGGGATCGGGATAATGTGACGGGTTTCGGAACCGTCAGAAGCCTTTGACTCTTTTCGTCGAAGCTGCGGTACTTCCACTTTAAGGAAGTCAAATACGATATTTTACATTTTTTATTTTATTTCTTTTGTCTCGGGAGCGCCGGTCACCCCTTAATCCCCTTTAGTCCGCCCTTAAGTTGTTTAAATATTGTTACATAACATCTGTAATACAATACTTAAATAATAATATTTCACTTATTTTATTCATTTTAACATTATAAAATACTGTATCTAATTCTACCTTTTCTAAACCGTTCTAATTAGAGAACGGTATCTAATTATACCGTTATTCCATTTAATATTTATTCCATTTTCTCCTTTCAGTATTCGAACTAAGTAGTGACTATCTATGGTCAAAGCGATTGATTTTATAATATATATTGTACACTGACTGGCATCTCTGTGATAACCAGCTGTTTCATCAGTTCTTCCATTACTCTCAATTCAATTTCACTAAACCAGAAAATTTATCATACATTTCAACAAATAAAAATATCCCCAACTGTACCCAGTATATAAAAATGTAACAGATATTTACGTCACTACTGCATTTTCTATCGGGAAACTAATTGAACTAATGTAACTATTTAGACCCAAATCCAACAGGTAAATAAGAAAAGAAGAAACGTAAGATGAATTTCGGTTCAGCATTAAAAGTCACAAACAACTCTCCAAGAAAGTTTTAAGTTATTTGATCTCTTTTTGCGTGACTTACAGATATGAGCAAGTGTTTTTTTACCTACTGTCACATGAAAAGCATCATAGAACTAAATATTCACGCTGATTTAAGATTCACAATGTCAGGCTTTGGTCGAGACTATGAACAAAAAGAAAGATTTCTCCCGTCACATTTATAGAAAATCAATGCAGTAACTAACGTAGGTTAATATTAGGCCTACAATGTTTTCATGAGTTTAAATGTACAAGTAAAAACTAAAAGTAATTAAACTGCTAATTGTGTTATGTTACTTATGTATGTATTTGTTGAGTAGAGATGTGTCCATATTCTTAGTGAAGGTAGTGTAAAATTAAAGGAAATCCTAAAAACAATTTCAGAATTTGTCTTCCCCTTGTTTTAATATTTGAATGAACGAGTTTGTAGTCTTACTATTGCACTACGACCTTTGTGGATCTATCGTGTCCTCTGTTTATATTCCTGAGATGGTCCTGAGTTGCTCAGTTACAACCTTCTTCAGCCGTAGTCTCTTCATAAAGTTTAAGATTTGCAGGAGATTCAAGGTGGGTAACACCCACTTCTAACTGGTGACTTTCCAGTTCATTGTTGTGGTACTTGCAGATACTCTCTCTGTTTCATATTTTCTTTTGCTTGACCCTTACTCTGTAGGTTCTGCTCTATTTGGCCGACCTTTTGTTGAGCGATGAGAACCCGCTCATTCTATTTTACATCTTTACTTATGGGAACACCCACGTGTAGTTATGAAAATAAGGTCTATCCATAAAGCTATCCATAAAGAGAACTTTAGGATCCTCTTTAGGGATCGCCATTGCTCCTGGAGCTCCTTTTGAGTTTGATACACCATTAAGCCGGTGTAGTTTATTCCATCAGCACTGGTCGCTTTACATTTACAGTTAGGCAAGGAATGTATAGTGTGTGTAGTGGTGCGTGCGTGCGTGTGTGTATGTGTGTGTGTGTGTGTGTGTGTGTGTGTGTGTGTGTGTGTGTGTGTGTGTGTGTGTGTGTGTGTGTGTGTGTGTGTGTGTGTGTGTGTGTGTGTGTGTGTGTGTGTGTGTGTGTGTGTGTGTGTGTGTGCGCGCGCGCGCGTCTTTTGAGTATATGAATGAAAATAGTACGAGTTAGAGGTACAGTGGAATCGCTAAGCGCATCTATTGCTCACTTCAGCTGCCTTTGCTGGGATTTTAATGTTTACACAAAATTGAAATATACACATGCTTATGGGACCTCGATGAACTTATTTATGAAAAATGGATTTAGGTTTACCTGGGGATCTGTGACCTGATGTTAATTGGGAACCACTGCTTTACACAAAAATACGTGTTTGTGGTTTCGGAGATTTACATTTTTAATTTGCTCAACATTTCGAGTTGATGATATAAACTTGCCATTACGAACATCCTGTGTACATCCTTCTATACGGGCAATAATCACATCGCATCCTCGCATCGTTAACCATGGTAGTTCACTAGCAATACATTTCGTCTGCTATTCATGTAATTATATCAGAACGCACTCGACAACAGTCAATTTCCGGTTTACACTATTAATACTCACTTCCTGTTACACATGCGGTCACTGAAATTTGGTTTTCGTAAACGTTAAATAGGCTTATATTATAACCGCTTTTGAGAAACCTGACAGATTTTTCATTCTCTCAAATAAATCGATTTTTTAAAAATAATGCGACTCATAAAATACGCTTGGACACTAATGGACTACGTTATTAATCAATGTATGATTAAAATCTGTAGAGCTATTGAGACAATGCGAATTCTAATCGAAAAAAAACTTCGAAAAATTTTGTTTTTGAAAAAGTCTTCCAAGAAATTCACCAACCTAATGTAAATTTTTAAAATCGTTCGATTAATTTGGTCTCCAGTGAGGTGCGCAAACACAGTGGTATACAGACAGATGTATATCTGAATAAAATGTATGTTATTGAACCAAAAATAAAGATCACAAACCATGTTTTCTCTTAATTATGATTTTTCTTTTAATTATCATATTTTTTTCGAAAAACTAGAAATTAAAATAGCTAGTTTTTAAAAACATAACCTGAAACTTATTTTAGCTCATCAGCTGTTCAAGTAAATCAGCTGATCGATACGAATTAATACAAACGACAAATTATCATACCTAGTTTTTAACAACATAACCTAAAACTTATTAGAGCGATAAATTAACATACCTAGTTTTTAACAACATAACCTAAAACTTATTAGCTGTTCAGTGAAAACAGCTGATCTTTACGAATTAATATAAAACATTTGATCTCTTGATATAACTACTAAAATTAAATTAACGATTCATTTCATATACCTAAATCGGTCAAATTTCTTCCTAATTTCAGTAGTGTAGTGGTTATCACGCGCGAGGTCCCCGGTTCGATCCCGGGCGGAAACACAATAATTTGTAATTATAATTAATTTGATACTAGAATTGCGACGCGCAAAATATACTGTTGTATATCAATATAAAATCATTTGACACTTTAAGAGCTTTTATTACGTATTTCATGTGCAATTTAAACGTAAAACAAAATAATTGATCTACTTTCAATTTTATATACAAAATATAATTTGCAGTGTTATCCAAATTGAAATCACGTTAAAAAATTTCAAACTTTTCTCAACTTTACGTATTGTTTAAAGCCAAAGACTTGCGTCGCATAACGTATTAGTGCTCTCTGTACCACACCCAAACAAGACCATTTTGCTTTCAGTTGAAAGTGTTTGTTTCCTCTCAAACTACGCCAAACGCAGTTAAATATATTTTTGCTGTAGCTAGTTTTTGCGATAGATGTGTTTACAAAGACAGGAATGGAGTGAAAGTCGCGCCTAAGTATTTGTAATTATTAACACATTGTCTGCGCTTCTTTATGGAACCAACGATCCCTGACGCCCAACTTTCCTTCCTTTCTAAAAAAACATTATTTTAGACTTGTCTAAATTAACTATTAAGTTCCAATTTTCATAATATACGAAACTCCGAGAATAAAAGCGAATCCTTGCCTAACTAAATATTTAATGCTTTCTTATTACATTACCGATGTACCCTAAGGCTCTTTTGCCCAGGATTGAAGATTTTATGGTCAATGATAATGTGGACATCGCATTAAACACTGTTTTACCGAACCCTTAATACGTCTTAATGGCACATCTCCAGATATGTTTTGGCCCAAGCCAATTCAATTTGCACATATAAGGCGGTATTCTGAGAACATTGTGATCTTGTGCTTTTATTTATTTATCGGCGGGTAAATTTGTGTCTATTTTTTTCGCCTGGTCAGACTGATGTCCTTACAAAAAGGGAAAATATTTTAACACGTTTGTAACGACACAATAATTAATAAACGCGTAAAAAATATTAACTCTGCTGAACTTAAATTTTTAACAATGAAAGCACACACTAAAACTTATAATAGGCCTAAAACTGTTAAAACAAACGGTAGGCTATTAGTTAGTACACAAAATATAAGTTTAATCAACAATTTAAAAAATTGTAAATCAAATTCTACTTTCCAGATAAAACACACTGTAAGAAAAACAAATCCACGTTCACTCTCGTGGCTGGCGGACTATACCTGTTAGTTGTCCCCACCATTTCCTGCAATACTAGTATCATCTGCGTAAAGTAACTTATCAACTTACTATATTCTAATATAAGCTCATGAGCGCAGGTTTCATAAAGAGACGACATTCACAAGAGATCGCTTTGACTGGTGCGGGTGAGCGGGCGCAGCTGTACGGTGTTGAGCCTCCTGACACAGGCCGCGTTGCGCTGACTAGAGGCAGCCGTATCCGTTAGGGTGCTGGAGTCCCCGCTGGGGTATACCGAGCCGCAGCATAACCAGCCCAGCACTGGTACTTTCCTGGAAGCAAACGTGTTTTCATTGAGGTGTAAAATACTTATATATACACCTTGCACTGTCTGTCAAATTGCTTTGTTTCTTATACACCTACCCATATGCAATGTATTGGCGAATTTCTATGGAAAAAGAGTTAATGCAGCGGATATCGTGTTAAGATCATTAAATATGCAATAAGTGGTATCTGGAATATGGAATAACAGTAATGCTTAGATATCTGGAATATGGAATAACAATAATTTGGTTTTAACAGGAATATATAATAACACTAATAAGAAGGTAACTGGATTATGGAATAACAGTTAATCGAAAGTAAAAGGAATATGGTATAACAGTAATACGGAAGTAGCTGGAATATATAATAGGAGAAATACGCGGGTTACTGGAATATGGAACATTAGTAAGTCGGAAATAAATTGAATATGTAAGTACAGTAACATGACGGTAAGTGGAACGTGGAATAACAGTAATTTGGAAGTAAAAGAAATACGGAATAACAGTAAAATGAATACGCACACTAATACGAAGGTACCTGTAAAATGTAATAACTATAATTAGGAAGTAACAGGAATATGTAATAACAGTAATATTAACTCCATTAACTGTTATTCCCCGTCGGGGGTGCAGACTAGCTGCACCTATCGAGAGGATTTAGACTACCCGAATCTAACATACATTTACACGTACAACACTATGCTTACGACTTTAACACTTTACACTCACACTTACATTTATGGAGGCAATAATAGCCTCAATGTGCTCTTCGCCTTAAAATAAATTAAAAAAATTTACTGTTATTACATATTTCTGTTACTTCCTGATTACAGTTGAAATATGGGATAGCAGTTAATCGGAACTAAAAGGAATATGACATGCAATAACAGTAATAAGGAGGTATTGCATGGAATACGTAATAACAGTTATTCGAATGTAAATGGAATATGTAATAGCAGTAGGCCTAATACGGAGGTAACTGGAATGTGGAATACCAATGATACGGGAGCAACTTGAATGTCGAATAAAATTAGTACTGAAAGTAACTGAAATGTCGGTTAGTAGTAATACAGAAGTAACTGGAATATGGAATAACAGATAACTGAAATAACTGGATTATATAATAACAATAATACGAAAGTAACTAGAAAAATTCTAATATTTAGTTGGTGTGTAAAAGGAAATTGAGTATATAGCTCTAAGCCAGTATTTGAAGGAAGGAGTGCTGGATTTTAAAAACACATGCATAATAAACATGGATTTCAACCTGTGACCTCGCGGCTTATATATCTAATCTGCAAGAAACTCATAGGCTACTATCAGCCAAAACGTTTTGTTTCTAAAGGTACTGAAATTTGTGTGTACAAGTGGATACTTAACTTACCTGAGAGGTCGACAGATGTGAGTAGAGAACAAGCAATAGATGACCGGGTTGGCTGCGGAGTTCAACGGAGCCAGGCTCTGGATAAAGTTAGCGATGGCGATGTTGGTCTGGGTCTGAGGGATGTACCCGTACACTTGCAGCAAGTCGAAGACAAAGTACGGGCTCCAGCACAGGATGAAAACTGCGAAGTTAAAAGGAATTGTATTGTCGGAGAAGAGGTGAAGCGAAGGTGAGTGAGACTAGTGAGGAAGACGTCAGAACACTGGACGAGGAACAGAAGATTAGAAGCGGATGGTTGATGATGTGGAATAACTCTCGGTATTTGATTTACAGAAGCGAATTAGGTAAATATGAAAGGAGTAAATACTCAATAAAAATATTTATTTTAAAGATTTTTAGTAAAGTGTTGTATCTTGACAAAAAAAGAGCAGCTTAAATTTTGACTACTCCTAAGTATATTTGCATAATACAAGTTTCCGTTCATACTAAATTAACTTGTATATTTTTAACGAGTGATGACATAAGAAAAAACGTCTTTCTTTCTTTCGCCTGCACTACAGCCCGAGGTGGACTTTGGCCTCCCGTACTTTTCTGATCCGGCGCTAGTTGCTTCCATCCAGCTATTCCAAACTTTCCCAGATCCTCCTGTAGGTCACCCAGCCATCGTCCTTTAGGGCGTCCTCTTTTTTCCCTCTATAAGTTCTCTCCCACTATTTTCTTTGTCGTCTACCATCTTCCATCCTCTGCACATGACCGCGCCAGCTGATTCTTCGTGCTTTTATGAAGCGCAATATGTTCTCATTCTTTATTACATTTTACAGTTTCAAAAATAAAAAAACGACTACTGTATTAAATTTTATTTTTATTTACTCAATTTTGAAATTAAAAAAATTATAAAATCTTATTACAAAAGTTCTAAGACATTATTTGAAGAAGGAATGGAGGATCGGAAAGAACACATGTATAGCTAACGTTCACAAGTTTTTAAGCTTCTCCAGCGATTAAAATTAAAATAACCCATTTTAACCCTTCGTAATGAATTTTGAAAAGTACGTTTTGAACACCTGCAGAGTTTTATTAGTTAAGTGCTAAGGACCTCCCTGTAACATAACATTAACATGACCAATAGCATTTTGCATTTGTACCTTTAACCCCTTACGTTTTAATTTTCTTTTGAAACGGTTTCTTTTCAATCATCTAAGAGAATCGCTTACACAAAATTAAAACCCCCGCGACTAAAACATCTTAATGTATTCCATTTTAACTCTTGTAGGTAGGCGGTGTTTTGAAAAAAAATCTTTCTTTGTGAATCTTCAAAGCCTACGTTAAACTTGTGTATCAAATTTCAGCGCTCTACGTTTTTTTTTTTTATCTTGAGATACAGGGAAAAGTTTGTTTTGATCTCATGTAGGAGTGGAAGGTTTAAAACTGTTTCTTATTAAGCTGCTATGCATGGAGAATGTTTTTATTAAATTTGGTATTTCTAGGTTTTGTAGCTCTGAAGATTTCGTGATGAGCGGACGTAATTCCCCTTCAGAATTATAGATAAGCGGTGCAAAACATTATATTACACTTTCTGATATTTAATATCCGGTAAAAAACACAAGGAAGTAATTTTAATTTCTCAAAATCGGTTGATAACAGTATTAGCTAACTGTGGATACTGGGGAAAGTAAGAGTGAGTCAAGAAAAGGATGATAGAGAATATGGAATGTAATACAATAACTCTTGGTATTAGTATGGCGTAAAAAAGCCAGTATTTGAAAAAGACACTAATGCATTTCAACAACACATATTTTTTGTAAAAATAAGAAAAATGAAACAGTAATAATCTCAGCACGCTTCTGTTTTGTCGTCGTATCTGAAGCAAATTTCCAAAAGATTTTTTTTTAATCTTACCTTTTTTTAAATTCTGATTTCATCGTCATAATCAGTATTAAAATCTCCGTATATTAGAAACTTAAACTTTAGATTACGTTTAAAATAAGAAAATGAACCCTGACCGCCGACAAAAAATGTCAACGTAATTTGAACGGATTTTTGAAAATTCGAAATGCCAATTTATACAATTTTTAACACTGATTACAATAGTGAAACCAGATTTTAAAAAATTCAAGACAAAAATGTTTAAATATTTGGAGTAGTCGCCATTTTGAAACTGTCAAACGAATTTTCTGGTTAACGAAATTGTCCAAGCTACTACCAAAAACGATTTTGTGCCAAGTTTGACACAATGCGGACCAAAATTGGCGACTTGCTAAAGAAAAAAAAAAAAAAAAACACACACACACACACACACACACACACACACACACATATATATACACACATACATTCATAATTAAAAGCCTGGCAATTGTTGCATGACAGCGATCTGTTACACTCGAAAACTTTTCAGAGCCGTTACGAGCCGCCATTTTGAAACGGAAGTAAATGGGAAAATTCTTACACATACGTCGTTCGGGTTCTATGCAAGACACCTTCGTGCCAAATTTCAATAATTAATTTCGTTTAGCAGAAACTGCGTAACTAACAAACAAATAAACGAAATCGTTCAAGTTGAAACAGAGATCTCGCTTCGCTCTGTCGGTTACTGACAACGATAAATAATAGCCATAATAAACTGCTTGAAGTATTCAGTATCGTCCCTCCACGGAGATTGTATTTAAAAGTTTCAAATGGTTTCAGTTATTTTTCTGGGCAAGTGTCTATAAGAATCTAATTAAGTTAAACGACTTGGAAGTGTTTGATATTCATTGCAAAAGATATTCACAGAATCCTCTTTTTTTACCATAACAAAGTTCTTCAAATTTAATTTGTCCATTACATTATTTTTCAAAGAATAGCTGAAAATGGAATAGCAATATGCACCGAAAATCACGTATTGAAAGAAGCTTAAAATTAGCAGTTACTATCTGATTTAATTCAATGTTGACACTCAAACTGATTTTGGTAATGCATTGGGTACTCGTAGAAATCGTTTGAAAATGGCGGTCATTTGAGTCAGTGGTTTGGCATTTTTAATAAAACTTAATGCTTGTAAACCTACTGCAAATTTTAACGCCGATTAGAATTGTGAAATAAGTTCTTTTAAAGCGTATGATTTATAGGTTATTTTAGTTGAATTTTAATAGAAGCTTAACTTTACAAAGCTTTTATCAAAATACATTTTTGCACCATTTGATTTTCGTTTATCGATATATATTTCTAAATTCGTTTCCATTAAGCCAGTGAAGCGTTTGCGTACACGATTTTCGATATTTTTAAAATCGAATTGCTGGCGAATTTAATTAGGTAAATGATTTAGGTAAATTTTTAGAGCGGCCGTCAATGTAAGACCCAAATCTGTGATTTTAAAATGAACAATTCCGATCTAGATTTTTTAAAGTTAGGATTTCAGCACACTACATTTTTTACAATTTTCCCCGATTTGATTGAAAGTTAGGGGGAAATCGTTTTTGTTAATAGCTTAGACAAGTTCGTTACTTAGCAAGATCTGCTCATCAGTTTCAAAATGGCGGCTATTCAAAAGTCTTATAAAACCATAACTTACGTTTTTAAAAGAAAAAAATCTGAATCACCATCGTAATCAGCATTTTAAAATTTCCATTATTTATGCAGATTTTAATGTTTTGTCTGCGGTAAAATTAATTTAAAAAAAGTTTCATTAACATTATTACTAAAATTAAATTTGCTTCCATTACACCGGTTAAGCGTTTGTTGACGGGGAATTATTGATGTAAGACACAGAAAAAACCAACGGCATTAATTAAACCTGAACCTGTGTACAGGTCAAAGTTATATTAAACTGCCCCCCTCCTTATATAATGACTAATACTTTCAACATATCATACTGACCGTTTACTAGTTATATAAGGCCTACAAACACGAAATTCGGTACAAATGTTCTCCATGAATATGTTACGGATCTCGATAAGAAACCGTAAAAGAATCTCCCCATAAAGGATTAAAGTTGGGTAAAATACATTTTATATCTGTGTCTTCTGATTGAAGTATGTAGAGAGCTGAAATTTAGTGTACGGGTTTAACTTAGGCTTTGCAGGTTCACAAATAAAGGATGTTCCAAAATTGCACAACGAAGAGTTAAAGTGGGGCATATTTTATACTTTTCATAGAGGATGTTGAAATATGATTTTAACGATTCCAGTCTGTCGCAGATGATTGAAAAGAAATCGTGCCTAAAGTATTCAAGGTAAAGGGATTGATGGAACGTCAAGAGAAATGAGCAGCGGATGGGCTCAGTAATCCCACTGTATAGGTCAGCCGCTTAGAAAACGGCCTGCTAATAACATCAGTGGAACAGAGAGAAATAATGTGCGAGTAGTGGTCGAGTCCCCAACTCTCTCGCCATAGCTCTCTCCTTTTCCTTCAATATCGCTGTGTAGTAACAGTTTGTAGACTCAGTGTCGCTGGACTGTTGGAGGGAGTTGGAGGGGAATTATCCTACATGCGCGAGAAATTCTCCTATATTTTGACGAGACTATTACTAGAGAAGGCGCTGTAACTGAGCATCTCAGGAATACAGAAAGTGGGTACAATAGACCTGCAAAGGTCGCAGTGAAATAGTAACCCTACAGATTGATTGATTCATTCAAGGGGTTCACATAAGTATATAAATAGAAAACTCCATTAATCATGTTAATATTATGTATGGTATGGAATGTTGTTGGTTCTTAATTAATAAATCTTTATTGACGCACAAAAGGGTTTTAAAAAAATCCACCCCGAAGGGTTTAATTGGAGTAAATCTTTAATTTTTAATAGCCGACGAAGTCTTTCTGGGTCTGTATAATGTGCAGGTTACTAATATAATAACTAGACATAGGGATTTCCATGTTAAATGTTTTACTTCCTTAACGAACTGTACTGATAAGGCTACAAAGCTGGAATTGGCTGTGCCGATACTACCCACACACAACCATTTGTATAAATTCCTAAATTAAATTTATGATCAGTTATTTTTTACATAGGTATTTGTGTTGAAATCCTTAGATAAAAAGAAACCCTCTAAAGTTAATAAACAATGTTTCTAACAGCTATTTAAGTCTCCAATTAAATAATAGAATGTGTATTATTTTATTAGATAATTTAACACGTTATTTTACACAGCAATGCTAGTTTTACTTTAAAAGTTATAAAATAATATTTACCGAAAACAATGACAAAGGTCATCTTGACTGTTTTTATCTTCGCCCGCGGAATAATTCCGCGAGAACTGGCGCGCCTTATCTCGCCCTCCTCGTAACGGTCGCCATCTGAAACAGTTTCAAAACATGTGTCAATGAAAAACCAAAAAATATTGTATATTGTACAAACATAAAATTTTCTACCGTTAATTTTACGGCTTTCTAGCGGGTAACGGGAATATTCTTTCAGTTCGTCATGGAAGGAGTACACAAAAATTAACAGTCTTAAAACCAGGGATGTTTCGATACTTTCGATATTAATTGGTATTGATATTTTTTTTTATACTGGCAGAATCACGAAACCAAAGCCGGCAATCGTGCTGAGATTTTCCCTCATTGACCTATGAGGGGGAAGCATAGGTCCCTCATTGACTTCATGGGGGAGGCACGCAAAGCAGCATATAGACTACAAGATAGTGGAATTTTACTATCCTCAATTTTGGAGCTTCCTAGAACCACAGAAATGATTAGAGATCCGATTCTAATGATGGGGACTGATCAGGTGGCCAAAACACATGGTTTCTAGACCCTTTGATGTCAAGATGACATTTGGGGAGGAGGATCGTGTGTTGGGAAACTCTGGAGACTTAGTATGGTGTACAGATGACTCCAAGACAAAGACAGGCACTGGTGCTGGGGTGTACTGCCTGAGACCAAGGGTAAAGAAAGTTGTTGCCCTGGTATGCAGTAAGTAAGTTGTATGCAACAGTATTCCAGACTGAAGTAATTGCCATTAATGACTGTGTTCGGGAGAATTTTAAAAGGACCTTCAAGAAGACTCGTATTCATATTTATACCTGCAACAATCAAAGCAGTTGTGATTCCTACAATTCAATCTAAGATGATCTAAGAGTGTTGAGAAAACTTCAATGCTCTGACCTTGGGAAACCGGGTTACTCTTCACTGAGTTCCGGCGCATAAGGAGTTGAGGGTAATGAGGAGGCAGACCGACTGGCTGGACTGGGCTCAGCATTTAAGTTTTTTAAACCCAAGCTAGCTTTAGGGAGATCTGTGTTGTTGGCTAGGTCTGCTAATAATATATTTTTTTTTATTTTAAGGCGAAAACACATTGAAGCTATTATCGCCTCCCTAAATACAAGTGTTAGTGTAAAGTGTAAATGTAAGTGTGTAAAGTCGTAAGTGTAGTGTTGTAAGTGTAAGTGAGTGTTAGACTCGGGTACCGCGAGAAACGTCTAAATCCTCTCAATAGGTGCAACTAGTCTGCACCCCTCTGCGGGGTCTGCTAGTAATAAGTCGATTAACAAGCAACACTAGACAAGGTAGGATGACCTTCGTATTCATTCCTATAGCAAGCGTCGCTTAAGAACGGTTCCTCATGGAAGACTTAGAGGGGTGCAGAATGGTTCCTCTTGGAAGACTTAGAGGGATAAAGACATCTTTGGCAAAGAGGTGACAGACGTATTTGGCAGAGCACAACTCAAGAAAATCATGGGGCTCATTATTGGGCACTGGTCTGAAGGTGCGCAGGAACAGAAAAGATACGTACCACGGAAAACCCGTGTATAGGTTATGCAGTAAAGAGGAGAAAATTTCAGAACATATAATTTATTATTGTGAAGCTCTTGCTAACAAGAGGCTATGGGTTTTTGTTTTCCAGGACCATAGGGACCTCCAGCAGGATGAGCTAGTCAGTGGATTGCTGGAACTTACCAAGGGCTCCAATCTTCTGAAGTAGTACTTAAGAGGTTTAGTTGCACAATAGGTCCGTCGATCGCAGCGCATGTGGTTTTATAATCCCTTCCTGTAATATATAATCTAGTCTAATCGATACCAGTATTTTAATATCGTACAATGACATCTGTCAAAATTGTATCGCATTTTATTTAAGTATCTCTTTCATAAACAATATCACTCAAAAAGCAAGAAATAAACAACTGACTATATATAGAGCAAAGCGCGCGTCGCCTGTTTCTGTGTTTTTCTTATCGATTTATTCCTTTATCTTTAATATCATTTGACGTTGACATCTAAGGCAGGAGTTGCCTTAATATAATTTGTTGTATTTGTACATTACAGTAATAATACACTGAATATTTAGGTTTTCCTCATTAGTAAAGTAGAAATTTCAAGAATTAGGTTCACAATAGGTTCAAACTCGTAATCATTTTCAGAATTTTAAATAATAATGATTATTGTTATAGTTCGTAGTAGATATTTTTTTATTGTACTGAATTTGTTGTATTTGTAAATTTTTAAAGTATTAAATAAAGTGTGTACGAGTATTTAGTTTTTTCAAATTAATAAAATGTAATTATCATAAAGTTTAAGTTAAACCTCCTGAACATGCGTTCAACAATTTTTTTTAATTAAAATATCGCGGTTTGTCAATATCATATTTAATTATTATTATTATTATCGGTATAAATATTTTATCAAAACAAAAAGTAAATCGTTATCACGAGTATTGGTACTTTTTATCCGATATTATCAGAGTATCGATTAGGCTATAATTAATCGTTAATGCGAGTATCGTAAAGTTTTTGCTTAAAGTTTTTTTGCAAATTTTGCTTTCACTGTTATTATTAGCGTTAAAATTTGTGTACATTAGTGGTACAAATGTTAATGTAATTTGAAAGTTTAATTTGCTAATGAATGCGCGAAAATCGATTTCGAAAGAAACAAAACCGTTTCAAATTGACGTCAATTTTAAATGTTAAAAAAACATAACGTTTTTACCTTGCAAGGTTTTTTAAAATGTAGTTACACCATAACCGGAGTTAAATACATGGTTTAATAAGAGGCATTAATTTTTAAGTCTTGTTGAAAATACGGCGGTCAAGGTTCTTTCTCGTTTTCCAATGTTATTTTTGAATGTTAAAATTGCTAACATATGCAGACTTCATACTATTTATAACAAATGTAACCAGTCAGGTATTTATAATGGTGAAATCGGATTTTTTAAATTGTAAGTTAAAAAGTTTTGCAGGAAATTGATTTTCATGAAGTCAGCTGCGTGCTTCATTCAGCCTTATCATAGCACAAATATATATATAAATCAATGCAGGAAGTAAAAGCGCTGTAAAGCCTCTAGTTTAAAGTGCTCCTGATAAAATGTTGCAAGACCCGCGTAAAACAAATTTGCATTTAAAGCGAGTTCTTAAGTTAGGCACTGTGCTGCCATCACTCGAACAGATTTGGCACTAACATCAAACTGCTCGGCTCAACAGACGCAATGAGCAGTTTTATTAAATTGTTCCTTTCCTTCACATTTCCTTTCACTACGCGCGCGCGTGTGTGTGTGTGTGTGTGTGTGTGTGTGTGTGTGTGTGTGTGTGTGTGTGTGTAGAATTCATTATGGCAACACTAAAAACTCCTTTTTCTTTGAAATTTCACTAAAAATGTAAACAATGGATTGAATATACTTTTGGTTTGTTTCAGATTGTTGAGATATTTTGCAATAGTTAAAAATAAGAAGAAACATTTTATAATATAAATACAATATGGTGTTCTTTTAGTGTTTAAGTTTGGTGACTCTGTAGGACTTGAGCATAAGAAATAAAGATTATGTAGTATTCTAGTTTGATTTAGCGTTTTTCGGAAGAGAATATACTTTTATCGTTCGTATTGATACCTGCGTAAACGACGTATTTTTACAGTTGTGTGAAGCGGTTTTAATTTCAAATATCTAATCCTTATCCCAGTGATACACCGTGCACTCTAGTGTACTTATGTTGATAGGCACCTAATTTAATATTTTCTTATTATTGTCAATGCTTTTTTACTTTCGTAAATACTTTCTCATATACTAAACAAAATTCTGTTGGGACTCTCTTAAAAAATATAGGAAGGACTTAATTTATCAAAACCGGTTTACCATGTTTTTCTTGAAAATTTGTAATATTGTGAATATTCGTGAATCAAGTTATTGTACAATATTTATAAATTGTATTGTATATTTATTTTTTTATTAACATGTATAGAATAAGGAGTTGTTTATTATTTGTTTTTTATTTACGTGTATAGATGGAGAAGTTAAGGCTATTTGTTTTATTATTCACATTTTTAAATGAAGGAGTTTAAGTTTATTTGTTTTTTATTTAATGTAAGTTTTTTCCTAATTACTTCCGTTTCAAGATGGCAGCCTCTTATTTACAATAACGAGTGTACACAGTTTTAGCCAAAAACATTGACCGATTGTTTTCAAATTTGGTGTGGAGGTAAATTGTACAAAGCCTGTACAATTTTTGCTCTGATGCTCTGATTTAACATTGATAATATAGTTGCTGGTTATTTCGTGATATTGGCTGAACGGCAAGACCCATCATAATTTTGACCGCTTGATGAAAAATGGGCATACAATTTCTATTAAAGTTGGTGTAATAAAATGTTTCATGAATATTATATTTACTGGTTAAATTAGTGTAAAAGGTTACCTGCGATGTGGAAGAGCGTTGTGAATATTAATAAGAATGTAGGCCCAAATACGCGAGGTCTGCTGTTTTTTGAAGTATTACTATAGTGTACAAGAAGGTTACAACTCGCCTGAACTGGTTCAGGCTGACACATTTTCCACCTAATTTACCGAACACGATGCTACAGTTTAGTGAAATGTGACAGTCTTGAGGGAAATTTCTAATATTCGCCTGAATGACACGGTCCGGCAACCAGCACAACTGAACGTTTACATGTTTGCCTACAGCATTCCTTGAAGGCGAGACAAGGCAAGTGTTATTAGTACGTTTTAAAGGTTTTATTTGCGAATTTCGTATGAAAATGTGAGCTATTGGAGCGGCCGTCGTGATAAAACCGATAGCCAGAACGTTAAAACCAATGCTCGCATCTAGTTCGCGTTTTTAGTAGTTGTTGAATTTTTATTTGTGTGTGTGTGTGTGTGTGTGTGTGTGTGTGTGTGTGTGTGTGTGTGTATTAACACTGTTTTTTGATTAATGTGATAAATTTTGATTATTTCTCGTTACCGATCACAATCCGCAGAATCTGGATTCAAAATGGCGGTTATTATTATTAAAAAAACGTTTTACAGTAATTTGAAATTTTATAATATTTTTGTTGTTGTAAATGTTGCATTGATAATGATGCTTAACTATTTGTCAATAAAAATATTGTTATGCGATGTTGTTACTTCTAAAGTTTGCTTCCGTTACTTGAGCGAGACAGCTGCGTGCCGCAATATTTTACTTACTCTTCAGTGGTGTAGACGAGTAATGAGCTGGAGTCAGTATTTTGCTTTTAGTCCAAATTGTGTACACGATGATCGTGTAACAAGCGGTGATTATAAAGGCGGGGATTACGAATAGCAAAATTGCAACCATAGTCATGTACACTTTCCACTGAGTCTTGGACAGCTCTATCCAGCACTGCAGTCTACCTGCAACAGTAAAAGCAATTTTGTTACGAAAACATAGCGTTAACTTTCTCACTTCGATACGTTCACGTTAAGAATTCAAATAAACTGCCGACAAATGAGGGAGAATATGCAATAGAAAAAAAACAGGTAAGGGTTTTCATTATTGAGGTCAAAAGCGATGACAAATATGTAAAAGAAATTTACAGTTCTAAAAAAATGTATAAATTTGTAAAAAGTACACTTATGGTACTCGGAAAGTAACCGACAGAAAGTGTGTCGGCTACTTTCTGTTTTTTATATCAAATATGAAAACTTAAAATTTAAAACTTGTTTAAATCATTAACAAGTTTTTCTTAATGATATCTTTGCTGAATATGTAATTAGTTTGAATATGTGTTTACAAATAACTTGTTATGTTAAAATAAATAAATACGTGATCCTAGCACAGATAGTATTTACTGTAGTTATATATTCGTAACGATCAGCTGATTTCATTGAATAGCAGATAGGCTATAAGTTTCAGGTTATGTTGTTAAAAATTATCAGTTCTAAGAACAATTATTACAAACGTTTATATTAATTTCGAATGTATTATAATTTCGAATGTTACAACGTGCACGTGTTCTTCAACTAGGGGAAAATGCCGAAACAAAAGCAACACAACGTTTTCATATAATGCGCGTATATGGTTTTCGAAAAGGAGGAAGAAAAGAAAGAGACAAATATAGGCACGAAATAAATTATTTTGCTCATTCGTTCCATATTTCCGTTACATTTTTCCGTTCGGCAGACTTTTTTCTATTCACTCCTCTCGCTAAAGCAAACATTGAAAGCTTCGCTTCAAAAGTAAATAAAAAATAAAATACGATGTTTTTGGTTGTTCTCGAAAAACACACACACACACACACACACACACACACACATATAGTTTCCCTTTTAACTACACATTTATTTTGAGAAGAAAAGAATTAAAATAAAATACTACAAACAATATTAATATTAAAAAAATATATTTGTAGTGAGTTTTCTTACAAAAATAAATAAGTACTAATAAAGTTACTCAGAATATAACGATGCATATTATTAAAGGAGATTTATCTGTTTATTTAATAATAGGAATAACTATTATCAATGTGTGCATGCTGTACAATTAAATAAAATCAAGCAATTTAACATTGCAGCATTTTTTCCTAATGATTGTAGGCTAATAAAATTTTTGAATATAACATTTTAAAGTTAAAAAAAAATTTCTTGGCGAGTCTGGTAATGTCTATGAGGAAAATTGATAGACCTACCTGAAACAATTTATACGGGCCATATGAGTTACCTAAAAATCTATTCTAAAATTTCAACAGAGTGAAACTTGGTCACCATGTATAGAATTATAGAAATCTACAGATGCACTAAACGTTTAATTGTATCTGTAGATTTGTTAACGTACTGAGGATAACCACGCGATCACCGAAACGTGCCTAAGGAACAAGAAACTATTTGAGAAATGTGTTTCTATGTATTACAATTTTAAATAATTACACTCAAAATATCGTAAATCAGAAAAAAACAGATTATGTTTAATTTTTAACACATTTTGAGGAAACGGAAATGGTAAAAGAATTTTGATGTAAAAGAATCTTCAAAATCGATCGATTGGTTTATTCCCCAGCGACGTCTACAGTCGAAGCAGATCAAACATCCATTTAAAAACCACTTTACTCCGGGGATCTGAAAACACAGTATTTCTTCTCATAATCTCAAAATATATTATTTCACAATCACAATAGTTTTTCTTATACTAAGTATAGTAAAGTAAAACTGGATGACATCTACTGTACTGAACATTAGACAAATACCGTCTTTCGTTATGGCATTTTAATATGTACTGAAATGTAAATGAATAATGTTGAGGTTATGTCAAATAATAAAAAACATAGTCTAGTGATTTCCAAAATTTATTTTCACTAGTATTATTCTGGAAGACTTAAAACTTTCTATCAATACATTTAATGATTGTTTATTTGTTTAACACTGAGAATCGTTAAAAGCATTCTAATATACAAGAAATTGTCACCTAAACGATCAGTTATTAATTATTAATTTCCAATTTATATATCAGTTACCACGGCAACGAAAAGTTGCACACTTTGTGTTAGTTCATTCAAAATGGCTGTGGACATAACATGGAGTTACAGACCAATTGTTTATTTGCTACGCGTTTTCGGACTCTCTGTTATATCGCTTGCGGAACATTGTCGCGACGAAATATTCACGTTGTACACGAAATTAATGTTTTTCTGTGCCGTTGTCACATTGAGTGTTTTTGCATTCGTCGATTTGACTGCGAACATTGAACCGTTTTTGAGAGCGTTCTTATTGATGTTGCACGTGTTTTTGCGCAGTTTTATTCTAAATATTTTGTTGACAGCTTTGAACGGTTACTGGTTAGTGATTGAGATTTTCGAAACTTTAAGGAACATCGATATACGCTTGGAAACGTTGGGATATCAAGTCGATCATAAGAAGAACAGATTCATTATATGTGCGAAAATCGTCTGCGTCGTTATTGCCGTGATCACGCAGAGTGGAAGTTACATCACTGGAAACTATACGAAAACTTTCTTGAACGTTTTTATGGTTGTTTACTTAACGATTAAATTTGGAATAATTTGGGTCATTATGCTCGACTTTTGCTCGATGATATCGATGCTACGCCAGCGTTTACAAATGGTAAACAAATGTTTGAAACGTTTTCCTGAAACGCCGTGTCCGGAGATCCACATCCTTAGAGTATTTCCCGACATAGAAACCATGCGTCCAACGGCCGACTCGAGTGAAACAATAAAAACTTTAACTAAAATAATCGACCAGCTGTTTGCAGTAAGGCGACGTATATCTGATTACTACGCGACCAGTGTTGCCTGGAACATTTTACAGGTTGCTTTCCTTTTTGGTGACAAGTCGCTTATACATGATTTGAGTGTAATGACGCAAAACACACGGTATGTTTTCGTAGCCGCTTATTGTTCCTGGATATTCTTCGTCCTTCTGTCTTGTTCTATTCTTGAAAGAGACGTTAGGAATTTAAGATATGAAGTTGTTACTTATAGTGCACGAGGACAGGAGAAGAGTAAACAATTAATGCTACATTGTAGTTTGAAAGTCATTCATGAAGACAAAGTGTTATCTTGCGGCTTGTTTGATTTTAATTTAAATTTTATTGCGACCATTATTAACTTTGCTTCTGTCTTACTGTTCGCTATTTTAGCACAGTAAAATCTACAAACATAAGTATTGAATGCTTTTTTGAACATCTTGGTATGTTTGCCAACTTGGTATGTTTCTGTCAATCATTGCTTTTTTATGCCTTCTTTCTGGCTATTACGTTTTTGGCACAGCGTGTCCATATATTTTTTTAGTACAATCTTGACAGTAGTTCTTCAGATAAGAATGTAGGCCTACAAAGTGAAGTGTTTATCTCGTAATGTCAGTTTTTAGAGTATCTTCTTCAGCCATTCTTCAACTCACTTCCACATGTTGCAATCACTCTTCATTTCCCCTGTATATCTTCTGAAGTCACTACAATCTAGTGTTTCAAACATTTTTTTGTTCCACCATGCTGTTTCTGCTCCATTTATTATTTATTCTATTTTCCTTTTATTACCTTACTGTCACACTATTTAATCATCCGATAATTTCTCTTCGCTTGAGATCTTCACCTCTCTATTTTTCTATCATCAGTTTCTGTTCTCTCTACTCCTTATATTACTGACACGGAAGTATTTCATTATTCTGAACAAACTTTGTATTTTACAATTGACTTCTAAATGTTCATTATTATGTATGTTTCTATACATTAAATGCCACTGTTCATCTACCATTTTCTCCTGCAGTTTCGTTGTCATTAACTCCAAATCTTAATTATGGTAATCAAGAAACAGAAGAGTATAACAAGTAAAAGCAAAACCTGAAGGGTTTTTGCATAAAGAGAAGACTACACAAGATTAATCATACTGAATCGGAAGACATTACGAATCGGATCTCACTGAAGACACATTTACCGGACGTTGCGTACATCGACTGCGGAATTTGTAACTATGAGTTCTTCCTGTGATACCCATTTAGATCTTGGCTCAATCGCTTTTGCGAAGTGAAGGAACTAACTATGTATAGAGTACCTTGTGCATGTGGCATCTGTGTTATGACGTTAAGGACATCTTGTAAAAAAAGGACTACAAAAGATATTTCATTTTCTCGTTGGGATTCATTTACCTTTACTAGATCTTGTAACAATACTGGATTTTTGGTATTTTAGAGTGTTCAATCAGTAGATTTTTTACTTTAAAAACTCTTACTGAGGCATATATATATATATTTTTTTTTACCCGCCTTAGTGGTCTAGTGGATAGCGTACTAGGCTTTCACCCCGAGGACCCGGGTTCGATTCCCGGCGAGGGCTTGGCATTTTCATACGCTATAAATCATCCTATCGTCTGCATTAGCCCAAGTGTGCACAATAGTCGGACGATAAACACCAAATATATATATATATATATATATATATATATATATACTTTTTTGTTATTTCAAGGTGAAAAGCACATTGAGACTATTATCGCTTCCCTAAATGTAAATGTGAGTGTAAAGTGTTTTAAGTGTAAGTGTGTGTTAGACTCGGGTACCGCGAGGGACGTCTAAATCCTCTCAATAGGTGCAGCTAGTCTGCAACCCCCTGCGGGGATACATATATACTAACAGGCTGTGTTAAGCTAAGGGCGGTATATGTGTGAAGCCTCATTAGCGATGTAAAGGTACGCGTTTGAGTTCTTACCCATTACAGATATCGGTTTTCAAAAACACATGATAATTTTTGCAACTGAGTAGTAACAAGTAACGCCGAGTGGCCATCAAATGCGGAACTGAGTTGCGATGAGTGGTGCGGACTGCGCATTCAAAAAGTAACATACTGTTTTTAATATCAGTTGCGCCACCGAAAGCGTAACGGAGCTGAGCGAAGTGATGTGGGGCGCTGGACCCAGCTTAGCTTCGACTCTGATTAGGTTCGGTTTTCAAGCTGAATCCGCTTCCCCCACTTGATTACGCTTTCGAACTTATTATTTCTCATTACCTAGGTTACCGTTGCCAAGGTTACGGTTTTTAAACATAGTAGTTTCCTAGAATTTGTTACGGTAGGCTGAAATATTTAGATTTAAATGTTACAAACGCGTTCTTTAACATGACTGAACTCTGCTCGGCTCAGCTCCCGGCCTAAAGGTGGTGAAAATTATATTTCATAAAAAATGTCAGCTTACTTATTAACTAAATTTTTTAAATAAAAAAAAACTCGCTAACTGCGATAGTGCGCGTAGAACATGGCAAACCGACGTCATATTATAACAGATATAGAAACTATATTTTCGATGTATAAACTAATTGTAGAAAACAGTAAAAGCAGAAACTAGTTGCAGAACTTAAAACGTAGAAAACTGATGTAGAAAATATTTGCAGAATTTAGATTAAAAACCTAGATGTAGACACTAATTGTAGAATTTAGATGTGGAAACTGATTTTATAAATTAGATAAAGAAATTGTTTGAAGAACCTAGAAACAAAAACTAGATTTGATGTAGAACCCAGATGTAGAAACTAGACGTAGAACATAGATGTAAAACCTAGTTTAAAAACTGATTGTAGAACCTAGATATAGGAAATAAATGGACAACATTAATACAGAAAATAGACCTAATATAGAAACTAGTTATAGAACTTAGATGTAGAAATTAGATGTACAACCTAGATGTAAAAACTAATTGAGGAACCTAAATGTCGAAACTATTTGTAGAAAATATTTGTAAAACGTAGATTTTATGTAGAACCTAGATATAGAAACTACATAAATGAACAAGGAAAATAGTTCTGAAGATCGCAAGTCCACATAAAGTTACGTGTTATGGGTTGTTAAAACATAGAAAGAAAATCATAATGAACCTTGACTTCTGTCACGTTTGACTTTGGTTTTTTTCAATTCACTATTTAATTGAAGGTAACAGTCTAGTTCAATGTGACCATATCTGAGAATTGTAATTTTTTTCTTGAAAATATACATTTTTTGATGTTATGACGTATTTTTTTAAGCTTAAAAAACTGGCGCAGCAATGATTTTTGAAATCCGGCAATGCTGTGCAATTAAATGCGTTGAACAAAAGTTGCTTAACTTACTTTTCAAAATATGTTTTCTTCAGACAAATTAAGTTGTATATTTCATCATTTAATTGCCCAAATCTACATTCCACAAAATCAATTCAATTTTGGCTATCCAATATTAAAAAAAAAATCAATAAACAAATATTTTTTAAAATTTCTTTTAAAAAAAGTTAAAGTTGAAGTAATTAACGAAGAATGACTTAAAACTATGGCCGCCGAAATAACAACAATTAAACCACACTTTGATTTAAGAATAGTATTGTAAAGCGTTTAGTAATATAAAGTAATTTGCAACAAGAGTGTAGCATGTACTAAAATGAAGTTTAAACACTAATTAATTGAAACGAAAACCATATAGCAGAATAACCAATTATTTTATTTACTTATATAATTACATAGAAAGATCGATATTTTACGTGTCACCTACTGCTATGGTGTTCTAATGGCGTCTTACGCCCACATTATTTGTCATTGGTTAGTAATATGTGTGCAGAAGGATTTCTCGTTCTTGGCGCTTGGGGAAACGCTGTAAACACTTATTTTTTTAACTCCTCCACAAATGAAACAGATTACATTGATTCATAAAATAAACATGTCTGTGACCTCTAGCAAGGTATTGTAACCTCAAATCAAAGCAATGCGTAAACTTCAAGTACCAAAAACGGTTGACTCTACCGCACCAAATCATTTTACACGTTCCAGGCTTATAGAAGTTTATATATATATAACCTATAGAAAGACCTAACACAGTGTTTTGTTTCGGCAATTGAGTAAAACCAAAATACGCAATTCGCGCAGTGAGTAAAAAAAGGTGTTCACTCCGTGGAGTGGAGGTGTTATTTACTCAGTAGCTGAAATAAACGTTCCTTTCGGATACTGCGAAAATAGCAATACCCACTACACGAAGTGAGTATATTAATTGCCCGAAATAAATGCTAATTTCGCGGAGTGAATAAAACCAAATTTGCAATCCGCAGGGTGTTGTAAACATTTCGGGCAATGTCCGATTTCAACAATTGCGAATAAAACACAGACAGACAGACAGACAGACAGACACAGACAGACACACACACACACACACACACACACACACACAAACTCGTACTTCAAAGTTATGTCTACAAAATACATTTATTCCTTTGCCAATTAATTGTATTCCAGTTGAATATTTTTGAAATGGTTAATACCAAACTAGATTATGTTCGTAACTGATAAAGACATGTCATGGCATTTGCCTTTCATTACTACCAATAAAACTTACCTTGTACGACTTTTTCTTCGTATAGCACAATACTAGGCGTGGAAAACACAATGCTTAGAAGCCAAGAGGAGGCCACCAACAGTCTCGCTCTTCTCCCTGAATCAGTAAATACAGTAAATATTTTATTCCATGACATTATTCTTCTACTTCTTAATATTATTATATTTGGGATAGGATAGATCACATAAAATGTTGTACACTTTTACATATTCAATACGGTTTTCTGTCATGTGTGAAAAAAATGTTCAGCGATCAGTTGGCAAATCAAACAAGACGCACTCTGACGATGAAAAATTGAACGCCAGGCCGCGCCTGTCTGATATACAGATCTAACGAGTTACATCTGATCGCCAACGTGGTCACGTCTGTGTGTGGGAGCCTTTAAGCTACTTTGTGAAACAATGATCCTTATACAAAATTAATGGCACAAATAAGTTCACGTGACCCGAAATGGGCTCATTGGTTGAAAACTGACTCCCTTCGGGATAATGTGAGTTTTTATTTTTACTTTTAACTTTGGAATAAGATGAAGGGAGAGTTGAGACAAAACGATTTCGAATATTAAATGATTCATATTCCCTGGTAAAAAAATCAATTTATTTTTCTATTTTGCATATTTAAGTTTTGATGTTATGGTATTCCAGTCATGACTTAGGTTATGTATTCCAGTCATGACTAACCAAGAGTTGTTTGGCTTTTTGGTATTAAGCATGTAACATATTTGCTGTTATACGAGTGAAACGTTTATTAATGAAAAATAAACTGATCATGAAGAAAAAAAATAATATAAAAATTAGTAAATTAAATTATTAATTAATTAAATATTGAATTAATTAATTATAAAAATTTGTTTTACTCTACTTTTATCCGTATAGTGTAAGAAATGGTATCATGTTCTAATTAGTTATCAATTTTTGGAGTTTATTGTTGCGGACGTATTTTTTATATTTTTATTTCATTAATTAATTAATTAAACTAATTATTTTAATTAATTAATTTATTTATTAATAAATCATAAAAAATAGGCTTTATACAAGTGTATTTTTGTTGGAAAAGATGCATAAATGAAAGAAAATATTAAAATTAAACAGTTTTCTGAAAGAACTATCCTTATGCGAAATAAATGCTGCAGAATAACCACGTAAAATTATTTCCACGAAAAAACAATCTGGTTTGGAAACTACAGATAACCAACATAAATGATGAAAATCGTTTTTATTAGATACTAAAAGTTTTTACTACTTATGAAAAATCATAATTCTAATTAGTTACCAAATTTGAAATGAAAGAATTTAAATGTGGCACAGTAAAAATCTAAATATGTTCTGCATTGGTTTATTTTTGATTTTCGTAACTTAGTCTTGAACAGTAAATGTCTTGTATTCTAAACTTCGAGGCCAATTTTACTTTTTTCGGTAACTACTGAACCAAATGCATTTTTAATTTAGTAACGTACGGTGTAGTTGGAGTAATAATACAGTAAAATTTAATGTATCCGATTTCGGTTAAATACATTTTTTCCATCAAAAAAGAGCTTCAAGAAACGTTTTTCCGAAAAGTGAAAAACTGTTCCCGGGAAATGGTTAAATTGAATCTGCATGTCAAATTTCACCAAACGCAGTCAATTAATAACAATTTCATTAAAAATGTATTTATATAAATTTAATTTAATTTGCATTTAAACAATCCTAAAGTTTGTGATAAAAGAGACCCATGTGGAAAAAAATATTTGTTGAACCAATGAAAACAAAACACAATACCAAAAATAGTTCAGTTTGAAGTTTTAAAGGAAAAGCGCTCATGTTTGGGTGGAAGGAAATCCAACATCGATTTAGCAGATTTTATCAGTACAGCAGAAACTGTTTTAAAACGGAGTATTTTCCCGTGTAAAGTCTTCCGATATCCGTGAAAAGAAAACCCGACTGACAGAATATCTCAGAAAAACCAAGTTATTTTTGTCGTCTTAAACAAATCGCGATTCTAAATTGTAAAAAACAGAACAGCTGACTCTTGCCGTTCACTTACAACTATCAAACCTAAGAGCTTAGCAAAGGAAGAAAATACAAATTTAATAATTAATAACAGAAGTTTATTTGCACGGATACGAATCCTACTTTAGTTATTAGACAGTGATGTACCGGATTGTCATAAATGTAAGACCGGTATATAATGACGGTATATATATGATCTTGAAATAATTACTGGACGCAGCTGTCTCGCTGACGCAATGGAAGCTGATTTACAAAAGTATTTTTCTTTGTCTCGCCCTTTCTTGAAATTCCGATTTCACCATCATTAAATCATAGCTTATATTTAAATTTTCAATTTTTTGAAAACACGAAACTAGATGACCGCCGTTTAGTTAAATTTCTTAATTTCAACCGATTTTGAAAATTAAAAACGAAAATTCATGCAGTTTTAAAAGCACTTCGCAAAAGTGAAAACAATTTTTACAAAAAAGCTATGAATTTGAAAAAAACGAAATAGTTTAATTTTGAAACTATTGTACTAATTATGCTGGTTAACGAAAATGTTCAAGTTATTAGCAAAATCGATTTTTGCGCCTAGTATGAATCGAATCTGCCTAAAATTGCGAACGTAATCGTGCTACCAGTGACACTCATATATAAATGTATGCGTATTACTTCTCAAAAATTGATCTTGAGGTCAGGATCACATTCTTTTCAAGGTCTGAAAGTACTGGCTGTTCCAGTGGCTCATTTTTATGTGGAAAGTCACCGATATGCGTCGATCCTGACCTCAAGGTTGCTTTGTCTAGTTAAAATTTTATGAATGTGTGTGTGTGTGTGTGTGTGTGTGTGTGTGTGTGTGTGTGTGTGTGTGTGTGTGTGTGTGTGTTTTTAGCACGCTTATTTTCGCAATTTTAGTCCGATTTGATTCAAACTTTTTACAAAGATAGATTATGGTAATAGGTTGGATAAGTAAGTGAATCAAAATTCGTTTACCAGTTTCGAAATGGCTGCTGTTCAAATTATCAAAAATTTATTAAATTCGTCTTTAAAAATTTCGAAAATCCTATTTAATCATGGTAATCAGCGTTAAAAACCGCATAAATTAGTGTCTTTCATTTGTAAAACCAGTTGAAATTATAAAAAAAATACGTCAGTCACGCTTTATTTTTTTATTTCGAAAGTTTAAAATGCTAATATATGCAGATTTTAATGCTGATTTTTATGGTAAAATTAGGATTTTAAAGAAGGAAAGATAGATAACTTTTTTGTCGTTAAAATACCTTTAAAAAGTCGCTTCTATCAAGTCAGCGAGACAGCTGCGTGCCGCGATTATTTAGTGTAAAACTGATTGCGATAGTGAAATCGATTTTTTTAAAGAAGAAAAAATTATGGGTTTTTAAAGATTTGAAATGTTTGCCAACTGTTGAATGGATTTGGCTTCCAAGCACTACTGAAATCGATGTTTGGGCCAAATTGTGTTTCGAACCGGACTAAAATTGAAAACGGCACACACACACACACACACACACACACACACACACACACACACACACACACACACACACACACACACACACAACGAATTATAGGTTAATGTGCCATTAAACTAATTTTTATTTTTAATTTTTCTGAATGCATGTAAAAAAATAAGCTTATATTGAAATTTAACATTTTTTTAGAAGAGCTGTATCTGGATTAGTAAAATGTCATAGTTTTAGTTTAAAACAAAATTCCATAATATTAACACTAGCTTTTATTTCGTGCTGTAACTGGTTAAACAATTTTGGTCCTCTATACTCTGTAGATTGTCGAATGGTTTCTTTACTTGTCTGTGGTGGTTTAGCTGTGAATTTCTACATACCAAACCACTCGTCGCAACATTCCCTCTTTTCACGTAAAAAATTCATAGAACTTTATAAATAAATAGACGTTCTACAGGTAATTTATTTAAATGAAAGTAGAGTGGAAATGAGCTTACTGTTTTATTTTTTCATCAAAATAATGAAGTGTTTCTGTGTTGTCTTTTAATCTACATATTAAATGTTTTGTAGAATTACGCCAATAATTTAACGCATATTGTAATCTATACGGAATTAGTGTAAAATATAATATAAACATTAGGTCAGTATTGCGCATATTCCTTAAAAAGTAAAACGTTCTGAGTGAAGAATTAATTTTATCAATACTCACAGCTTCCTGAGAAGTTCATCGGATGCGTGATGGCATCAAATCTGTCGACAGATAGTGCTACAAGCACGTATGTAGATGAATACGTAACCACAGCCTGCAATATATAAAATAATAGCTGAATACCCGTGCTTCGCTACCTTATTTTAATCGTTAAGTGGTAAATTTACCCAATACCGTTAAACGTGATGGTTTTAAATATTTAAAAACATAAAAGTAAGTGTAGGAGTCACGTTTAACATCGTTAGTATCGAGGAAAAATGTTGACGTTGTGTTAAATTGAAAGTTTTATGCAATAAATCGATTGATAACATAATAATTCAGGCGGACCATAGAAGGCACTGTAAGGTTTTGTTCATATATAGCACTGCATTATAATAAATTAGAGCAGTAGTTAAGCAATTATTACTTCGATTTTACGACTGAAATTGGAAAAAATCTTATTGTTATGTAATTAAGGTTTAGTCCAACTAATAAAATCAGTTCTGAAAATAAGGCATTCAGCAGAACGGTAGAGTTTATTACTTAGGCTACAACCTCTATTGGAGGACCAATCTGGTAATACAGATATTAATTTTGGACAGTCAAAATTCTATAGAACGAACCTGGCAAAATGTCCTGGATGTCCTTGCGTACTGTACAGTAGCCGGTGTTTGGTCGCTGCGGTCAGGAAGGTCACTGCCACTAAACTACAGATTTTGACTGTATCACTCTGATAGATCGTAAAAAAGGAAAAGTATTTTAGTTTTACAAATGCCGAACTGATGGTCGGATTTATTGGAAAGTCTACCTCTGCCTCTGCAGTGGAAACTAGAGACAGCGGTTCCGGAAAGTTTCCGAAAAAAGCACTAACGCGGCGAAACTGCGCGGACGTTTCACTATTCACTGTTGGACTAATTGACGCTTGCTGTGCTAGTTGAGAAGTGAGCCAGGCGGTCAGTACAGGAAGCCCTTAGAACCATCCTGGTTGCTTTACATGTTTATTCTCTGATGTTTGTTTGCGAAACAATTAAGTTACTTTACGTAACGCTTATCCAGTATCTAAAGTATATGTATGCAACATGTTATGACAATTCACGTAGTAGTTCAGATTTATTTTCCATGCAGAATGACTCTTCCCGGCAGCAGGCAAAGGGTTTTTGACTTTAGGACCCTGAATATCTCCTGCTGAAAGAGCTTGTCAGTGGAATAATTGAGGGAACAGTCTACTAACCAGTCTCTCAGAGTAGACCTTTTGATAGCTATTTATCTACTCTCATCTCATCTACTATCCAAAAGTACAGAAGTTGATCAATAACAGATATAATTTTAAAGTTTCTCATGACTCAAATACATTTTAAATCACATACGTTATACACGATTAATCTTTTACTGTTTATGTACGAGGTGCGACATTAAAGTAATAGAACTGATATGAAGAAATTAATAAGTTTTTAGTCATCCGTAGTGTAATCTCCTTCAAAATCTTCTGCTTGCACACGCTTACTGCAGCGCTTCGGCCATCACAAGTCACATTTCTGAAAGTTTTGTTGTGGAATGTCCTGTAAGACACCCGTTACTTCTTTTTTGAAAATGTTCGGTCTTTTTAGATAACTTTAAAAAGATCGTGTGATAACAGGGATCGTGTGATTTCACGCACCCTGGCCACCTTTGACGTTGCCCTGAGGTCATCCATTGCCGTCTTCACCTTCAACATTCATTCTTTCTTTACAAAACATTTTATGTCAAGGAAAAATTTGACATAACCTCATTTCCAACAATTTCTGTAATTGAACTAAAAATAAAAATCACGTATCATGTTTTCTTTCTTTATTTTGATTACGATAATTTGTTAGAAAACACGGCAAATTAACATAGCTAGTTTTTAACAACATAACCTGAAACTTATAGCCTATAAGTTGTTCAAAGAAATCAGGTGACCTTTATAAATTAATATAAAACAACTGATCTTTTAATATAACTCCCAAAATTAAATAAACGAAAAATTTAATATACTTAGATCGGTCAAACGTCTTCGTTGTTTCAATAGTGTAGTGGTTATCACGTGTGCTTCACACGCGCAAGATTCCCGTGGAAACACAGACATTTTTAATTATAATTCATTTTATATAAGACTTGCGACGCACAAAATAAATAATAAAACAAGAAATGGCATACTGTTGCGCAATATTACGCGATTCCATTTCCATGACGAGAGATAAGTCACGTGTTCACTTAATATAGCACAACTCAAAACTGAGTGGTCGCACCGAGGTGCCGCTTCGGTTAGAATTAGCTTGCAGATCAAGGTCAACGATGCAGTGCCTACGCAAACTGCAGGGTTCCTAAAAAATCTTATTTGTCGAACATCTTATGTGTATTTATGAAGTTATTCTAAAAACTAACCTGCAAGAATCTAACGACTTTACATGCTGCGTTTCCCGCTGTCCAGGATATGGTTATGTGCCAGATTATATCTGTGAGCACACTGATCAGCCCTACAAGCAAATCTGTGAAAAAAAGTATTAGTTGAATGTACGTGTCAGCCTTACAAGGAAATCTGCGAAACAAAACGTTATAGCTAGCTGAATATTTATGTCAGTTCTATAAGTAAAACTGTCAAACAAAACTTAATTAGTTGAACACACGTATCAGCTCTACAAGCAATTTTGTCAAACAGAACTTACTTAGTTGAATAATAAATTTCGATTTAATATTATCTAAAGACTTTATAAATAATAATAATATGACAAAAGTTAGTACAAAATCTGATATATAAACGAAGTATGACCTTACTTTTAAAGAAACAAAAAGATGTACTTAAAGAAACAAAAAACAGAAAAATGTCTTGAAGCTACAAAAATGGACTATTGGCTTAGGTCGGTCCAAACGGGAAAAGATAAAAAATGTAAGAATCCATGAAATCATAGATACGAAGCACACCACTGTAGACTACATTAAGACAAAACAACTTCGATAGTTTGGCCATGCACAAAGGGTGGACGAAAATCGACTTACCAAACAGATTTTAAAATGGAAACTACATGGTCGCAAAAAATAGGAAGATTTATACTTAGTTGGAGAAAAGGAATTGATAAGAAGTGAGCGAGAAGGGATTGGATCGGGATCTGTAAATGACAGGGGAAAATGGAAGCTAAAAATCGGAAGACGTTTTAAACCGAAACAAAGAATAGTACGAAATCTGCCTAACCAATTTGGAGGTATTGAACCAATATTCCGACAATAGTTCCTAAAGCAAATATGGATCTTACGTGTGATGAAAATTGTGAGAACCGATTTTGAGAAAATAAAGGCAAAAAATATTTTGTCTTTTAAACATATGATAAAGTTACACAACGTGGTAAATTTCAAAGACATCGGTCAATTAGTATGTGCAGGCACACAGACGTCCAAATAATACAGTTTTCTTTTGGTATCCGAGGATTCTAAAACTGATAAATCCACCACAATATCACGGTAGAAAAACAATTTTAAACGTTTCAATAAAGTACAGTGAACAAGTGAGTTTTTAAAATGGTAACTGAGCGGGCTTCTTTCGGAAGGACCAAAAAAAAGAAGATTAAAAAGAATCCAGAAGGATTTTGACCATGGATAATCTAAGTAAAAACTGAGTATGAAGATGATGAAAACCTTGAATTGGCTGAATCGGAGAACTTCCGTGTTGATGATGGAATCGCAGGAAATCAATAGCGAATAGAAGTAACGCTTTTTATGACAGATGATTGAGTACCAATCATTCTGAAAACATAGGCTATTAGCTGGTTGTCTTATTATAATGGTCGCGGTTCAATTATCAATATGACCTCAACATCAGAGAACAGAGAAAGTCAAGTGGCAGTTATAAGTGCTGAAATGAGTTTGTTTAATATAGTAATCACCATGGTAACAATTTAATTTGTACTACTTCACTCCAGAACTTCTAAGTGGGCCTTACATATTTGAAAAAGGTATTGGAATAGCTTTCTCATATTATTATCTGTTTATTCGAATAGTTCCCATAGTTTGTGTATACAGACACAATACACGACGTTTAGAGAGTATGAATCTACTCTCGTTTTCAAGTGCCATATCCAGAATGCTTAGGCTTATGTTAAAATAATAAAAATCAAGAAAAACATTTAGGTCTTATTTCCTGAGTGTTCAAAAATAAATAGAAAAAAATAAAAACTGAGTAAATAAAAAAATACTATTCTGCATTCATTGCTAATACACACGGGATCTAGAAACCACAAAGACCAAGAAAACGAAAAAGATACAGCAGCTAAAAAATACCTTATCAAAACAAGACTGTGAACAAGTCAACAGTAAAGAACGTACTGACGGCTGCTCAAGCCAACACCAGATGAAAGCCTGTTTCCCTCTCTTTTAGATTCCTATCCTGGGATCTCATAAGTTTTCTCATCATGTCTTTAGGTATAACACAATTAATTTTGTCTGAAAATATTTGCAAAATAATGACATTCTGTTACCTGCAAAAGCTAACTGCATGATGAAGAAGTTCATCCTAGATTTCCGAGATTTGCTGAGAAGAAGGGCAACCAGGACTGATGTGTTGCCGAGCACAATGGCGGTGAACATTAACCAGAGCAAGGTGAACTGTTCCGTCTGAAACAATTTGATTTAATCAGTGTTTAAAAGCTTAACGAAGAACTTAATATTTTAGTTAGTTAAATTTATATATGCCAGTAGAGTCTCGATTAAACTTTTTTTTTTTTGTGTTTAACGTCTATTATGCACACTTGGGCTAATACAGACGATTGGATGATTTATAGCGTATGAAAATGCCAAGCCCTGGCCGGTAATCGAACCCAGGTCCTCGGGGTGAAAGCCCAGTACGCTATCAACTAGGCCACCGAGGCGGCTAATAGGGTCTCGATTAAACGTCCGTTAACCGTCAGGTTAATTCTGTTATCTGACATTTTATAAACAGTCTTCCATTGTAAATAATTTATAATAAATAACGAAAGTAACTTTCTAGGCAAAACAAAACACTGTAACTGGACACACTTATTTATAACATAATAAGTCGATCATGTAAAACCACTCAAACTTTAGTGAATATTAGTAAAAATTAAGTACGGGTAATTTACTGTATTAAAAACCTATGTATGGTAACACTTGTACGTATAATACGTTCTGTATATATACGTTAAGTTCTACCACGAACACGATTCAAAGTTTCGGGTCTGGGTCTTACCATGATGGCCGTTCTATTTGCTCATTTTTCATTGGAAATTCTCTAACAATAATACAAGACTATGATTACATGGTGAGGAACAGAACAGTAATACCACATTGACGGGTGCAGTAATGATACAGTAATCTTGACTGCCTGCACGTGTTCCGCAGTGACAGTTTGACATTTTGTTTACTGGACTTATTGCTCTGGAGATCTGCGAGAACAGATGTGTGCAAAACGTCGGATGCACATTCCAATCCAATTTATCCACAGTTATTATAATACAGTGTCAACAATGCGATTCGTTCGCGTATAGGTACAACACGTAATTCGATAAGAAGGGTTTATTTTTAGTGAATTTCAATTGGAAAATTATTTATTGTAGCGGCCATTAACATGGGATCTTGAAATGAGCACCGATCCTGATTCATAGATCACTTTGAGGGGTTGTTAAAATCGCATACGAATTTGTATTATTCAATTTGTTTAACAATCGTTGTAGTAGTCGGCTTATAGTCTTCTCTCTCTCTTTCTTTTTCTGTAGAAAAAAAAATTTAAGGCTCCTCTAAGATTGAAACTTTGAGGTGTGACGCATTGTAACAGTGTAGAAGTGCTTTAATAAAAAAAGCAATTTAATGAAATAGTGTATAAAGTATATTTATTAATGATAAGACGTTAAATCGCTGTGACCATTATTAAACTATAATTTACTTGGTTGGTTGTAAAAACTCAGTAGTTGTAGTAACTAAATTAAAATAATCGCTGCACGCATCTGTTTCGCTCACGCGATAGAAACGAATTTCCAGAAGTATTTTATTTAAATTCTGATTTTTATATATTCTTCATATTCAATTTTTTAAATTCAGATTTCATCATAATAATCAGCATTGAAATCTACATATATTAGGATTTTAAACTATCAAAGTACAATGAAAATACGAAAGTGGACCCTGACCGCTGTAGAAATTTTTTTTCTTAATTTCAACGGATTTTGATAGTTTTAACGCTGATTACTATGGTGAAACGAGATTTTCAAAAACATTTAAAACGAAAAAGTTTCGCTTTTTTAAATCATTAAAATAACCGCCATTTTGAAACTTTACGACGAATTTCTGTGGTCAACGAGCTTGTCTACGCTACTGCCAAAATCGATTTTCGTTCCAAGTTTGTATCAAATTGGACTAAAATTGCGAACGTGAGCGTGCTAACACACAAACATACACAAATATTTTAACGACCCCTCTTCGTGCTCATTTCGGTCTATGATAACAGCTTCTACAGCTCCAACAGCTCATTTTTCCAAAGGGAATTCGCTAAGAAGAATGCAAATTGTGGTTTTTATCAGGAAAGATAAACATATACTTAGACATATTTTTTCTCTCCGAGTGTAATTTATTCATTTCGCTCCTTACTCGCCGCTTTAACAAAGCAATTTAATGATACGTTAAGTTCAAATTTAACGGAGCGTTATATTTAACGGATCTTTAAGTTGATGACTATAAAAATAACTTTTGTCGACTGGTTTTAAAATACATTTTCCTGCCTCAAGTTGTGCTATGCGGTGAAAAAATATTCTAAACGGATACTGTATGCACGCTTTGAAGGTCTTAAAGGTCATATAATTGGGTATGTTAATCTGTACGACCGTTTTTGATGAAACGTTTTGTATATGTACATGTTAACCACATATGAAGTGTTTTAAACCGTTGCTTACTTTTATTTCGTCATGTTATGTTAAGAGTGTGTTCCGCGCTTTCATTTTTATAGCAAGTATTATTTGCGTTTTTTAAATTAAAATAAATACTCACAAAGACGGACTAATCAACATCGAATTTTGAACCCGAAGTTTGTATGTTTCAAAATTATGTAATATTTAAAGCCATGTCAGTGTCAAAAATTACAATTATATGTACAACTGTTTGTTTCTTTTCAATTCACCCCGCAGGGGGTGCAGACTAGCTGCACGTATTGAGAGGATTTAGACGTCCTTCGCAGTACCCGAGTCTAACACACACTAAGGCTACTCTTACAACACTACATTTACAATTTTAACACTTTACACTCACACTTACATTTAGGGAGGCGATAATAGCCTCAATGTGCTTATCGCATTGATGTATAAACTTTAACAATCATTATTTTTATCTTATTAAATAAATAAATCTATTTATACGAATTCAATTTTAGTGAAGTTAATTGATATTTATGATTATTATACCAGTTAATCAAACATAAACAACAGTTAAATAAATATCAGCTGATTGAACAGTTTACACTCGCATTGGTTTTTATCATTAACATTATATTTTTAGGTAGATACACATACGGTCTGTGTTAAGCGTTTTTCTAATTAATTTTTCCAAAGATTTTCCCACCTAAATCGATTTTTTTGAGCCCGGAAATTGTATAGGCCTACTAATGCATTGTGTCAAAAACGTTAGATCAGTTTCCCATAAAACATTACGTGTAGCACGTGGGGAAGTGCGACAGAAATGAAAAATGTAGGTAATTTTCATTAAATAATTTAATTAGACAAATTTTGAAAATACACATTTTTAAAATTGACAAGAACAGTAAACATAACCTCCATTGATATGATATTGAAGAAACAGCTGTTGTGAGAAATCAGCTGTTTAGTATTTCAAGTCTTTGTATAGACTCTGTTTATAGACTAGAAGAACATTTATATATGCTGTGAGGTATGGCTTACGGAAACAAGCGTGACGCGAAAGTAAATGTTTTGTCAACCTCGTCCATAAAACTTTTTACTTCTAAACGATTAAAATTTGACAAAATTGTGAAAAAGATTTAACGAAAAGGATTTTATGGATTTTTGTTTCCCCTATAGTTTTTAATAGGCTATATTTTATTTGAACTTATTTATATACAAATCTTTTAAGAGAATTTATATTGTGTTTTCGGTTTCTTAATATAACTGTAACCTAAAATTTGGACTTAGACCTGATTGACCAATTCCAAACCAAAAGCTTCTGTGAGGGTGGCGCAGAACTTTAGTTTAGGATTTATATGCGGATTTCCATTTGAAAATCAGCTGTTGGAGTGCGCGTTATGGAAGTATGTGTATTAGCACGCGTGCGTCCTCTTATTTCACGGTCCAAAATGTAGTAACGTGTGTGTATCTGTGCGTGCGTGCGTGTTTGTATCTGTGCACATTCCTGGAGGCTAAACTAATTGACAAAAATATTCAAATTTTTCTAATTTGTAATGGTTTTTAAAAACGTTTTGTTGAAATGTAGTTCTCAAGTTAATGTGTAAACAATACTCAAGTGTTGCTACATTCCCAAAAACTGGGTTAACTAGTACCTGAAAAATGTAAAATGTAAAAAAAACTTATTTCTGAAAATGTATTCCTCACATTACGTTAAAATATTGACCATTTTATAAATATTCATGACTTAAGTGAGCGTAGCAGATTTTAAATATAATCGCGTCACGCAGCTGTCTCAGCTGACGTGATGGAAGCCAATTTCTAAAAATAATTTACCAACCCTGATTTCACCACCACAATCAGCGTTAAAATCACTCGTTTTAAACTACTAAATTATATTGAAAATACGGAAATGCACCCTGACCACGGTCAAATTACGTTACTTAATTTCAACGGCTTTGATGATAATGCAAAAAACGCTAATTTATGCAGTTTGTAACGCTGATTACAATGGTAAAACCACATTTTTCGAGAAAGTTACGAATTTTTAAAGATTTGAATGGTCGTCATTTTGAAACTGTTAAACAATTTTTTTTTGTTAGCGGACTAGGCTAAGCTATAATCAAAACCGATTTTTGTTTCGTTTGAATCGAATCGGATTAAAATTGCGAATGTGAGCGTGCTAAAACATACAAATCGGCTCTCATTTCAAGCTCTCGAGTCTTACCATGATGGCCGCTCCAAATAACTCATTTTCAAATGGAAAGTCGCCAATAAGAATTTTACGGTTCGGGATTAAATTGAAAAACCCCTTAACCGCTATCGGGGCTCATTTTCATTGTTTTATTTATTTACTCACACAACTATAATTTTATCACATTGACTTCTGTTATTATTTTTCTTGTATGACGAAAATTTGAGCGAAATCAGATGAACCGAATTCGAGTAATTAGACCGATTTTTATAATTTGTTATTGTGTGTGTAGCTTTGGTGCCAATTTCTTTTGTGGAAATAATTGTTAGAAAGTTTGTGTAATGCTTTTGCTCAGTCCGCGCTCAGTCGTTTCCACGGGTCACAGATAAAACAATCTACTCTTTCTGTGCCAGTACCGGGACACTTTGTAAACACGGTAAACCTCAGAGCCAACGAATCGTTTATTTAAATAACTTCCAAGACAGCCTCTCTCCTGCTCACTGTGCTGACATGTAAATTCACTGCAGATGTAGGCAGGATTGATTGGGTTAGACCAATCTGAATAATTTGGTTCGGTGCGAGTGTCTTCACTGCTGTGTGTGTATTCAGGATACACCCGGTCACAGATCTGCTTTACCTATAGTGTGGAGAAAGTTTGTTTTGGATGAAAAAATTTAATAACATAAAATATTGTACAGTGTGCGTGCGTGCGCGCACGCGCGCGTGTATGTGGTATACAGCTATAAGCTCTTAATCTCAGCAACGTATGGTCGTTGGTTCGAGACTAGAGTTACTGCCGTAAACTTTCTCTTATTAGAATGGTTCAAGGGCGGATATTTTGTTAGACGTTTTGATCGCATATTCTACGTGATCACTGCAACTGTATTTCAAAATCGACCGCCCGCTAAGTGGGTTAAAACAGATTTTTTTTACTTTAAGATAAAAATAATCGCTTTTAGTCTGTCCGAAGTGATAGATAATTTTTCTGAAAATATAATCACACCATCATAATCAATATTAAAATCTGTAGGCTATGTAGTAACGTTTCAAACTTACAAATTGTTTTGAAAAAACGAAAATGAACCCTGACTGTCGTAAAATTAATTAACGCAAATGCTTGTTGACCGAGCGAGGCGTGGTCTCTGTTTCAACTCTACCGTTCGGCATTTGGATTGTGTGTTTGTTACGCAGTTTTGGCCTAACGCATTGACCGATTGTTTTGAAATTTAGTGCGGAGGTACCTAGTACAGAATCCGAATGACGGAAATGTAAGATTTTTTTCTATTCAATTTCGTTTCAAGATGGCGGCCTCTAATTTAACAATAACAAGTTAACGCAGTTTTGGTGAAACGAATTGGACGATTGTTTTGAAATCGGTAGGAAAGTACCTTGAATAAAGGCCGAAAGACGCATGTAAAAGATTTCTCCCCATTTATTTCCGTTTCAAGATGGAGGGCTCTGATTTATCGTTGAGAGTGAAGTTGTTGGTTATTTCCTGCAATACTGGCTGAACAGCATAGGCTATCATAATTTTGACCGCTTTATGGAAAAAGAGCGTACATTTTCCAATATAATTGGTCCAATAAAATTTTTTGTAAATATTACGGTCACCGGTTAAATTGGTGGTAAGGGTTACGAGCGTTGTCGTGGAGCGCTCTGTATTTAAGAACATAAGGCGAGGTCTACTGTTCTTTGAACTACTGGTTAATTCAGATTTTAAAGATGATAACGACAGTGAAATCAAATTTTCAAAAAAGTGTAAGATAAAAAGTTTTGATTTTTTGAGGTTTGAAACGACTGCCATTTTGAAACTGTTTAACGGATTTTCTGGGAAACGAACTTGTCCACAAGCTATTGACAAGGTAGGTTTCTGTGTCGTTTAAATCTGATCTAAACAACGTGAGAGTGCTAAAATACACACACACACACACACACACACACACACACACACACACACACACACACACACACACACACAAACATATCCAAATATAAAATTTATGAAAGGTTGCCATTGAAGAGTAAACTATATAGGGTCTATGTAAGTGCTTATTAAGAAAGTCGGTCGGAAGTTTTTAACGTAGACTATTAATAACTGTAATTTACTTATCATAGGGTATTAGGGAAATGCAAGTTTCCGCCGCACTTAGGGAAGTTTGGAACGTGAGCCATAAACGAATTATTTTACTTTCTAAACATGTCTAGGAACGGTAGAAAATTACACATAAACAGTTAATATTACAAAAAGTGATCATTGTCTCGTTGACGTGATTGAAGCGAATTTGGAACGTTTTTTAACCCGCAGTCATTTAAATATCTGATTTTGCCATCGTGAAAAGCATAAATAATAATATAATAATAAACTTTAAACAAATTACATTTAAAACATGAAAATTTATCCTGAGCAACAATCATAATTTTCTTAATTTCAACGTAGTGTGATGCTAATTTATGCAGATTTTAACGCTGACTACTAAGGTGAAATTAGATTTTCAGAAAAGCGTAAGATAAACAATATTTTTAAAAAAATATTTGAAATGACCGCGAATTTGACACTGTTACTGGGTAACGAATTTGTCAAAACTTATTTTCAAAATAAATTTTCGTGCTTAATTTTATTGAAACTGGTTAATTAATTTAGCCTGATTCGTTTGATAAGTAACAAAAACCGGCAAAGCAATAACTTATAAAGTTTAATTTCTCAAAAACGATTTTACTGATTTTACTAAATTTCTTTTGAAACACGCGGATTTAATAACTCAAGTTAGTGAACATTGTTACACTTTACCAGAAAGTTGACCGGTAATAAACCCTGACCTCCGACCGGTTTGCTGTAATGTACTGTAAAGTCTTACATAAACGGGCGAAGGAATTAATTACACAATAAATATGATTAAATGCTGTCTGAGGGTTTCTGTAATGTCCACACGCTTGAAATACACCCACACCATTGCCTTGGAGAACACTGACCATTTCTTAGTTAACTACCCCTACAACCGGCACGCGCCATTTACCCGTTTATATATCTGCTGTAAACCATTGTTATTCAAAGCTTAGGGGGGCAATTTTTCTCTCGAAATGTGAAATATTTGTTAAAGGGCCGTGTGACGCTGTAGTGTGTAGGGTTATTAATGTGACCTAGTTTAGAAAATTGGAGGTTTTATATCAGAGGGTCTTGTGTTTTTTAGCTGAACACTTTCCTTGGATTAGTTTATATTTTTTAAGATTATTTTTATAGGGATTATATGCCACAGTAACACATTTTTCAATGGCGCACCAATACTGATATTTATAACATTTTTTATAAGGAACCAGATTTATATTTGCTGCTTTTAGAAAATAAATATTCTAAAAATGTGTTTCGCTGATGTAATAGAAGCGAATATCCAAAAAGTAATATCACAAGAACATTGTAATAACTTTTAGTTGAAAATCTGAATTTATCAAGAAAATCTGCATACATTAGTAGGTGTTTAAAATTTTCAAGTTAACTATTACATTGAACATTCTATTTTTGCAGATTTGATAAAGAATATTTGTTTGAGATTTTAAATTTAGCTTAATCCGTTTTAAAATGTTTGATTCATAATAAATTAAATTTTCTATCGAGTTTGAATCAAGTAGGAGCAAAATTACGACCTCAATAATACTAATAAATCACACAAATTGATAAAAACGTTTAACGACCCTTCTATTTTCAGGAAATTTTCAGAAAGATACAACCCATACGTTGAATTTGAATGTTTAGGGACTACATATGAGCTATGAGCTATATTTTATAATCGTTGATTCCTTTAAAATTTTGGACCGAAAAAAATTTCAAAAACGATTTAAGCCGTTTTGTATTTTATTTACATCATTCTAAAAAACACATTTTTAGAGGTTCATTCAATATAAAAAGATTTAATAAATATTGCCGTCCAGAGGTTTCGTTCGATTATCATAATTTCCCTTTACGACCTTTTATTTTGGTTTGATGTAATCAAAGAATCTGCTAACCCTACGAATTGGTTAATGCAGTACTGAAATTATTTTCTTAGTTTCTGTCTGTAAACTTCGACAAAATTTTCTCAGAAAAATAAATACAGTCCAGGAAAAGTCGAAACTAAGTTTGTGATGTCGCTGTGGAAATATCTCCCGAGGCCAAACCACAAACTTGGGAAGTTGAGATGTAAAGCTGTTTTATATCTGAGATCCTCTATGCTGTAACTTCCTTGCTGTAGTTTCTCTATTTCAATATATATTTTATTTGCTTCTAGTTTTTATATTTTATAATGAAACTAGTTTATAGTGTTGGCAACTATATACGAAAGGTGTTTCTTTTATGCGAGTGTCTTAATAATGCTCAGATTCGTTGGAGATGATCGCGCCATTAAGAGTCTTTAGACGCTGTCGGCCATATTGAAACTGTTCCCCATGAAACTAATGTTAATTAACGATGCGAATTATTTCACTGTTAGTTAAAATCTCAGGCGGTCCATAGATTTTACCTGCTGAACTACCGATATACAGCTGCATTGCAATAATTAATGTTAGCTCATTATTTGATTTGAAGTTAGAAAATTAAGACGGCTATTATGGTGTCAGTTGTAACACAAACTGACCCCCTCCACCCGCTATTTAAAGTGTATGAGGACTGTAGTCGATATGGCTAAAGCACCGGTCGTCTGCTGCGTTTCTGAACTGCGCCTTCAGAATCGTGAGTTCTACACCCGGGTTACTGCCGTTTCACACTTTCCGTTAACGCCAATTCCAGTGTTTATCTAATTAGCATAAAACATAGACGTTGAGAAACAAATATGTAGAATATGCCACAAAATGTGCAGCAATTGTTTAGCTTATAGAGTTGTGTGGCATTATGACCGCCTCTAAATAGACTTTACATCAGTAAAGTAATTGTCATCATTTGTGTATATAAAACTTTAAATAGGCTACAGAAATGATGACAAATATCTGAATAAAATAAAAATGTCCGAATTATAACATAAATATTCCATTATTAAGTAACAATTTTAAAACAAACAGTTTATAGTATTATTTTGGTAGTGAAAGCCTACTCTAGAATTTTGCAAAGTAATATTTAAAGGAATAGACTACGTACTATCCTTTTAAACATAATGCAAGCGTTAGAACTTGTATAAATTAACTTTTCAAATACCATTGAAATTTTAAAAAATAATGCTATGACAGTCAGAGTTCTTTTTCGTAAGTACTATGAAAATTTAAAACGCTAAACTATTAATTTTAATATTTTAATTAATTAATTAAAATAATTAATGATTTTAATGTTGTTTATGACGTTGGATTTATATTTTCAAAATAATGTAAGATAAATAAAAAATTGTAATATAACTACAACCACGTCAACTACACATTGTCTGATGTTTTCAGTACGGTCTTTACCTCGCAGATTTATTGTCACTTGGCTATTGAAGCGGAACTGATGCCGTATTTTTTACACGAATATGACAAACAATAATTTGATTGCGCGCAGTAAACAAGCCTCAGATTGAATGTTTTACGGCCTCCGTGACTGCTGAACTTGTAAAGAACATAAAAACGCAGTTTATTAACATCGTAAATAGTTTGTCGTTACTGGGGCTAGGCGACGCGCCGTTCCAAAAACATCCGATCCAACGTATCTGCGTGCGTCTGCTTTCTAATAAAGATGTTCGGCATTAAAAAAGATTAAACAGTTTAAGAATGAGTTTTTGGCCTATGGAACGAGCAGGGTATCCTAAGTAAAAAATGTAGTAGGTTGTGTCGATTGACAAATTACAGGCTTCATAACGTTAAATACAAGTGGGTTTCAATCCAAATTTAGTAGAATTCAATAAAAACGTTGTGTTTATCCACTCCTTTACAAGAAAACAAGTCAAATACTTTATATTGGCATTGTAGGGGGGAATATTAAGGTTAACACGACATGTGATTATTAGTTATTTAGTTATGTAACGAATTGCCCACTAACTTAGCGACTGTGCGAACCCGTGTTAGTGAATGTCATTTGGGAGGTGAACTATTTGTGCAGTTATTATGGTAAGACTTAGATCCGGGATCTTGAAGTGAACGCAGATCCTGACCACTAGATCACGTTTTGAGGGGTGTACGAGTGTGTGTGTGTGTGTGTGTGTGTGTGTGTGTGTGTGTGTGTGTGTGTGTGTGTGTGTGTGTGTGTGTGTGTGTGTGTGTGTGTGTGTGTGTGTGTACAAGTGAAGGATAGTCGGTTTACCTACAACCTAGACTCATAGTAACCAGCAATTTTGGTTGAAACTTGTAAACCATTCAAAATGTTCTTTTCATTATTTGCACAATATTAAAAAAAAACTTTAATGTAAAATAGAAATATAGTCTATCAATTAAACTTTTTATATTGCACAAATATTATCAACATTATTGTCAATTAAGGTCTATAAAATAAATATCTAAATTAATTTATTTGTCAACTACACAGATTAAATGAAAAATCTGAAAATTACGTTTTTAAATGCAAGAGAAATTTGAAGATGGATGCACGTGTGAAACTACCGATTACGAAACTATTATAGGATGAGTTAAAGAAATTGTTCCGCCAACTTGAATGTCACTTTCAAAAAAAAAGTTATGATGTACTCGAGTTAAATGAGAAATTAAAAAACAATGCTGAAAACAGCAAATAGATATCTCAAAATTCGCAACATAAGTTATTCTCATTTTAATAAGTGCACTTCACAGAAAAACCGAAACAGTCGTGAAATTTCAAGTTTAGTTGCACCAGCTTTTACCTGCAATATTTGTCAACGAAAGATTAGCTTTACTGATTCAAAATATTATAATCAACAAACACTTTATTATTTATTTACAGTTTACGCAGTATGATTGTCGGCTAACAGATAATATGGTAACAACAATAACAACAATATTGCAACAATAATAAACATAAGTGTATCCGTTTGTTGTTTGTTGTTTTGTAAATGTTAGGTCATGGACTTTGCAAACTCTACATTTTGTAAACACCCCTGTACAAATCGTTGAACAGTAACAGTCTTATCAACCAAAATCTTTTCTAAAATGAAATTTAGCGAGTTTGAGCACGTCGCTACTACCACAGGGGCCACGGCGGTTAAATATTTGTTTCTTAACGTCCATACTTTATGCCAGTTAATGCCAGACTAATGAAGACGAGGGATCAGCGTTAACGCTAAGGAAAAAGCAACGGGAGTAACTGCGGCTAGAACTAAGAACCTTTAAGTGCGTAGTTCAGAGACGCAGCAGACTGACCGGTGCTTCAAACACATCGACCGCCGAGTCCCCAGCGCCTAGACAAGATGTGTGTGTGAGTGTGTTCGCATTAGTATGTTTGAAATTTTTGTAAAATTTGATTCAAACTTTGTACGAAAATCGATTTTTAATAGCTTGAGCATGTTATTCAGCACAATATCTTTAAAAGTTTCAAAATGGCGGAGTATTTCAAACCGTAATAAAATATTACATTTTCAATCACACTTTTTTTTTGAAAAACCGATTTTACGATTGTATTAAACGTTTGAAAAAATCATCATAAATTAGTATTTTGAATTTTTTTAATGCGACAGAAAATAAGAAAATAAATTTGACATCAGTAGAGTGTAAAATATGCTGACTGAAATGGTGAAATGAGAATTTTGAAAAACGTTAAGATAAACAACACTTTTTGAAATTCGCTTCCTCCAGCGAGACAGCTGCGTGCTGTTTATAGGCCACATAACATACACCTTATGTGTGGCCTACCTTACCTTGTGTGTGTAGTGCTTAGGGTTATACTTATTTTCAGTAAAACGCCCCAAATGCAATAATCCAAAATATAAAATAAAAGTGACCCTCATTAATTCAAAATTGCTACCGCGCGAAAACAGGTAACGTGTTTTGATCGCTAAAACGATTAAAACATTTTTATTAAAAAAACCTCAATAACCTAACTGTTGTTGGGTGGTCAGCCTAACACGAAAAGAAGCAAATCGCATAGTTTACAAATAACGGACTATGATTAACGATGTTTTCATTACAAGATCGAACCAACGAAAAAAACAATTAGCCTTAACGTTTAAAATATGTATGGCTGTCAGAATGTGTAACGCGCACGTAATCTTTAAAAAAGTTATTTTCCGCAACTGTATATGTGTTAATTAGATAATAAGGTATAAAATAAACAAAAAAATATTCAAAAATCAATATTTGAAAAAAAACAACCTACACTGCATAAATACCATTAGTGTAAAATAACCCATGAAACAGTATTACATGGATCTACGCTTGTTTCAGTGATGACCATTCTAAATAATTTTCTTCAGTTCGTTAAACTGAATAACAGTCAAGATATTCTTGTATTGACGAAGCGAGAGGGAAGTGGATTAAAAAATATACACAAATCGTTGTTGCGGCTGTAATGGCCTCAGCCTATCGGTCGATCGTACGTATTTCGTCACAACCATCAATCATTAGAAGTTTACCACAAATCATTTCGTATCCAGTCACAAAACAAACATGATATATTGCCGGCCAACACTTATTTAAAACTTTGTTGTTGTTAAGGCAACTTTCAGCGGCGGGTCCAATGCAGTTTATTTATTCTGTTTTTATTGGCCGAATTGATTTTTTACTTTCTCGAGGGAGACTGGTGACGGCCGGAACTGTTCACTTAAAAGACTAATTTTATCTAGTTCGTTCACTGAACTAGATTTTGAACTTGTTCATTTAAGTGAACGAACTAGCGAATGAACTAGTTCTAGTTCGTTCACTTAAATGAACTAGTACATAATTTAGTTCAGTGAACGAACTAACTCAATTTTTTAACCTAATTTATTGTTGACTGGTACATTTAATATTATACTCTATTATGTTAATGTAGGCCTAATTTTAAATTTAAGCTTTATTTCGTATTTACTTAGTATTAGATTTTATTTAAACTGTATTTTAAGCTAACTTCGGTATAAATAAGTCGAATAAGAATATTTCACAACGTGAAGCTCGCTACGAACTAAAATACTAAACGAACATTGACAGCAATTCGATTACGAACTAAAAGTCACGCGAATTATAGTCCAGCCACTTAGTAAACGACCTGCGCAAGGATTTCTCGCGCATGTAGGAGAATTCCCCTCCAGCTCCCTCCAACAGTCCAGTGACACACAATATACCAATCTGAGTCTACAAACTGTTATTACTCAGCGATAGTGAAGAAAAAGGAGGGAGCTATGCTGAGAGAGTGGGGATTGGACCTCTCACTCGTTCATTTTTCCATTCTGTCCCACTGGCGTTCTTAGCAGGCCGTTTTCTAAGCGGCTGACGTATAGATGAACGACGAATTAGCTCAACTACTTTGAACGAGTTGAACGGCGAACTACTGAACTAGATACGACCTTAGTTAACATTGATGACGCTGGGAGCGCTGTCAACGAACTGACTTTTTCCGATTAAATAATTTCGTTGATTCTTTCGGCACTAAAGTAGCAAAAATTAGTATTTATAATTAATATTTACTGTGTTTAAATTACTTCAAATTAAAAATTAATAAACAAAATTGAAATGTTAATTCAATATACATTCATATATACACAGGACCACTTTAAAATTCACAATGAGATAGATAAATTGTAAAGAACTAAAAGAGAAACAACACCATTTTTATAAATTAAGTAGTCTGTTAGTTAAATAAAAAATATAAATATGTCAATATTGGTCGTTACTTACCCAGTTATAATAGTGTTATATTGAAGTTTGAAGATCTAATATATATATAAATTTGAAGGCGAAAAGCACATTGAGGCTATTATCGCTTCCCTAAATGTAAATGTGAACGTGAAGTGTTCAAGTCGTAAGTGTAGTGTTGTAAGTGTAAGTGTGTGCTAGACTCGGATACCGCGAGGGACGTCTAAATCCTCTCAATAGTGCAGCTAGTCTGCACCCCCTTTCGGGGATAAGTGTGTGTGTGTGTGTGTGTGTGTGTGTGTGTGTGTGTGTGTGTGTGTGTGTGTGTGTGTGTGTGTGTGTGTGTGTGTGTGTGTATATATATATATATATATATATATATATATATATATATATATTTGAAATTGACAGTTAAATAGTCAAATGTAAATATGTCTACAATATAGAAATAGTGATTGAAGACTAAGTCTCCGGCAGAAGGGAAAACTATTATTGATATAGGTCTTTCAATTCGTTAGTGAGCTATTCTACAGTTGAACTAGTGAGCGAAATGAACTACTAAACTGCTGGTCTAATCGAAATAAATACTAATAGAATAAACTGTAGACTATAAGGCGCCATTTAGATCCAGCATTACTTGGATAACGTAATGGTTGCTTTTGTTTATTCTGTATATTGTTGCAGTTGATGTATTGTATTTTCATTGGAAGTCGTTAGGAGCGCTGAATGCGAGAGCGAACTAAATGAACTAGACGAACTAGATATTTCACCACGAACTAGTTCACCGAGTAGTTCAGGTAAAAGATTAGTTCAGTTTGATCGTTCGTTCGTGAACGACCCATCTCTACATGGGACGGACGAGCCAATAGCTGTGTGTGTTCCAGAACTTCCGCTAGACTAAATTGAACGGCGCGAAATCATTGTCCCATTAAATAGTAAACTGAAAAACAGAAACAAACCAGACTGCGGTCGGGGTTCGTTTTGTCGCACTTCACTCACGGACAGAAAATGTATTTAATTTTATCTGACTTGATCAATCTATAGGAAAATTAAAGGATTTTCTTAATTCTTATCTAAACATTTGATGACTTTTGTTTTTGCTTAACGTCCATACTTTATGCCAGTTAGACCAGTGAGGACGGTGAGGAAAAATCAGCGTTAACGGTAAGAAAAAAGCAACGGAAATAACTGCGGCTAGAACTATGAACCTTAAGATGCGCAGTTCTGAGACGCAGCAGACTGACCGGTGCTTTTGTCACATAGACCACCGGGTCCCCAAGTCCCCAACAATTTGAAGAAGACAGAAATGAAGCGATTACTTTGGAGAAACAAATTAACTAACTTGATTCTCATTTTATATATAACGTCCGTTTTATTCATGATTAAACTTTCCAACTGCGGCTTTAAACGTCAGACTTGAGAACATAATTAATCATACACATTTTTTTATAAGTAGTGAACAATTACAAACTGTTTTAAGATCAATCTAATGTACAATAGCCTAAATTTCAATTAGTCATACATAAATCACGTCAGATCTTTCACCGGCACATCACGCAATGTTTAATAAATTGAAATATTGTTAGCATAATCTAAGTTATAGAATTTATTTGCAAGATTCAATTAACAGTTTATTTTAACAACGTTAAGTTATTCTGTACGTGTAAGCTAGCCAAGGCACAAACATTGAACCTGAGATTTGTTGTACTGTAAAATAAAATAAATAAATCTATAATTTTGTGACACACTCATATACTTATAAAGCTTATATTTACTTATAAAGCTTAATACACGGTCCTTTGCTACGGTATTGTAATACGTTAATGTCAGTTAAATAAGTTGAGGTTATGTTAAATCGAACAAAGAAAATATAATCGAATGATTTATGAGTAACATACATCGATTAAAAACTGTCAATATACAGCTGTATTGTAATAAATAATGCGATAACTGAGCAATTATTTGACGATTGCAATTGCAAAAAAAACCTGACCCATTAACTAAAGAGTATGTATGCAAAATTTCATATTAATCAACGCTGTAGTTTATATCTCTATCCCGGTCAGATATAGGCTACATACTTTCGATTTTATTAATTGAAAATAGTTGAAGGGAGATATTCTCAACATTGCATTACAGACAGACATATAAATCAGCAACAACGTTCTATTGTACTACATTTACCGTAAAGACGTTTGATCAGCTGTTATTTCAACGTTTACAGTGATTCTATCCGTTCGAAATCTACGATCTGTTCTCTGATTGGACAGATAAATCACAGGGCAGGAGCGAATATTCTGCACGTACCGCTTCTCGATATTTGGTCTGTCCGTTTCAATCGATTTATAGCAAATCGTTCGACTTTCCATACCTATAAATTATCCAAGCGGTCCAATTCGAATGTTTGCAGAAATCCGAGTTGAAAACAGAGCGGTTTTAACATGTATCACGTTTTAGGGCTGGTTGTGATGTTGGATTTTGCGCGTCGCGTGATGCGAAGAACATGTTTAAATTGATATGTAACAGTAGAATTTGCGCGTCGTAATTTAATTAATTAATATTAAATTAATTATAATTAAAATTTCCATTCGGGATCGAACAGGGGCCTTGCGCGTTATAACTACTACACTACGGAAACTGTAAAGAAGTTTGACCGATGTAAATATATGAAATGAATCGTTAATTTAATTTTGGTAGTTATATTAAAAGATCGGTATTTTTATATTAATTCGTAACTATCAGCTGATTGCATTGAACAACTAATAGGCTATTAACTAATAAGCCTATTAACTAGCTATGTTAATGTATCGTGTTTTCGAAAAAAATCGTAATTAAAATAACAATTAATACAATAAATAAAGATTATTTAATAAAATACAATACATGTAATTATAATTTTAAAAAAATCTGTTATTGAACCAAAAATAAAAATGATCGTGTTTTCGAACAAGTATCCTAATTAAAATAAAAAGGAGAAGAAAATATGATACATGATTTTTATTTCTGGTTCAGTAACATAAATTTATTTGTACTACATTTCGAGTTTCATAAGATGTTAGATAAATTTAATTACAGCAAAAATATAATCCTATAATATTAAATGAACATTGTAATAAGTAGCCTGTCAGTTTTTTTTAAACTGCTTAAACGTTTTTGATATAATGTTGGAATTTATCATTTTCAGGGTCAAAAAATCTAGGTGGGAATTATTTGGAGAAATTCGTTTTAATTAGAAAAAAATCACTTTTAACGTAAGTGATTTAAATAGCTACCTAAAAATTGTAAATAGTAACAAGACCGGTGCGAATGAATACTGTTCAGTCAGCTGATTTATAAATAACTACATATGATTAAAAACTGCAAGATCTATCAAAGATATCGGGTGTCACAGAATCTACCAGTGTACATGATACAGTGATTTTGGCCGAACCGTGTGTTCGTACTTGTCGCAGTGAATTTATCACTTGTGTTGTATCCCGGCAACCAGATACTGCAGTACTGCAGCCAAGTGGTCTGCCCCTTATCTCTGCCCGGCAATACATCGTCTGGCAAAGTTGTCTCGTTACTTTGGTCAACTCTCAACTTGCATAAGTCACAGTAACATTCACACATATTACCGCATACGTAAACAAACAGATTATAAATTGAATGAAAAGCTCTGAAAAAACAATCTTCGTGAGTTACTCCAAACTTATTTTCGAAATTCCTTTTCTTTACGGGCCGTAAATATTAGAGGACAATGTATCATATCATGTCACTCACGTTTTGTTTTTGAAGTTGTGAAATGTTTGTTGATGTAAACAACAATATGCGTTGTTCGCCAACGTAACTATATAATGTTTGATAATTTTATGCAAAACAAATTAGTACTACATACTAATGATATACTAATTTTATCTCATTTGATACTGATTCCCTTTCAATTAATTCTTATACAGTACCAACTCCTTCTTATATTGTTACCCATTCGCTTTTATGAAACACCCATTCCTTCTCATATAATACCCACTTTCTCTCACATGATAACCTTCGCCACTCCTTCTCATGTAATACCCACATCCTCTCAAATGATAACATTCGCTTTTATGAAACACCCATTCATGCACGTATAATAGGCCAACAGTAATACCAATTCCCTTTTAAAATAATAAACTACTCTTTTTTCTTTTATGTAAAACCCATTATTTCACATGTAATACAAATTCCCTTTCACACATATGATATTAATTCGTAATTTTTTTTATATGACACCCATTCATTCTCATATGGGAACTCGGTGGTCGATGTGGCTATAGTACCGGTCAGTGTGCTGCGTCTTTGAACTGCGCACCTAAAGGTTCTTAGTTCATGCAGCAGTTACCCCGTTGTTTTTCCCTTACCGTTAACGCTGATTCCTCTTCCTCATTAGTCCAACTGACATAAATCATGGACGTTAAGCAAAATACAAAACAATTCTCATATGATGCTAATTAACTGCCACGAAATTTACTCTCATTTAAAACACAACCAAACTCATATTTCGTGTATTATTATATTTACTTTTTTAAATTTTATATTTTTTTATTCAGAAGTAAAATTTAATCAAGGCGATTTTGAGGGAAAATGTGATTTTTAACAGTTTTCGACAAAAATTACTTTTTTAAAAGAAATATGGTTGTGATTTTCTCTGGTCAACGATTTTGATAAAATTTTGCTGTAGATACACAAAAAGCCGAAACAAAACTTATGCGTCGCTATGTTCTCATAAAATACGGTTAATTGCTATCTGGGAAATATTTAAAAACAACGTAGTTTCTCAAAATTCGTACATCAAATTTTGCTAAACTCTTTGTCGAACGTGAAGATTTATAACTCAAGTCAGTTAAAATTAAATAATTTTTTTTATTGAGATAATTTTTTTCGACTTAAAATGTTCCCCGACGTCTTTTGATGTTTCCACCTGTCATTTATCTTGATCCAATCCCCTCTCTCTCACTTCCTTACCAATTCCTTCTCTCCGACTAAGTGGTCTTCCTCTTTTTCTGCGACCATGTGGTTTCCATTTTAAAATCTGTTTGAGAAGCCAATTTTCTTCCATTCTTTTGACAATGCAAAAACCATAGAAGTTGTTTTGTCTTGATGTCGTCCACAATGGTGTGCTTCACATCCATGGTTTCACGGATTCTTACATTTTTTATCTTTTTCCGTTTGGTCAGACCTGCAGCTCTGTGCCAATAGTCCATTTCTGTAGCTTCAAGACATTTTTCTGTTTTTTGTTTTAGTACTTCTCTTACATATGAGATCATACTTTTTATGATAGAATGTTTTATATTCTATGTTTATTTATTTTTGATATATGTTGATTCCATATGATGCTGTTCAGTATTCTTATTGCTCGTCTTCCCAAAGAGTTCTGTTCTTTTATCGCTGTGTTTAAGAGTTCATCTTAGTAATTGTTATTCAAAAATACTTGTAAGTTATATTGAAAGTTGTATTTTAAGTTATACACCCTTTGAATTTTGTGTCGTGTTCCAATAAAAGATTCCTGCTTTGCCCTCCAATGCACATGTACTCCGTTTTGTTTAGGTTTACCTCAAGTCCCCGAATATCATATTCCTTCTCGTGTATTCTAGATCCTCATCTTATTCTTATTCTTTATTGAGATAATTCTTTTATCTATGTTTTATATTGCAGTATCTTAAGCCTAAATGATAGTAACAATATTATTATGAAGACGATATTTAGTTTAATATGGACTGTGAAAGGGCGTTTTCTTATTCAGGAGTTTGATGATTTATGATTTGCTACCCTGTGGTGATTATATATATTTAGGATATGTATAATTGTAATTTCGGTTATGTTACTACAGCTTGTATGTCGATAAGGCTTAAAATTTGTTTTCTTTTTGGTTTATAGTGATATATTTTAAAATAAGTAGGTATTATTGAACATCAAAAATATTTCAATGTTACAAATTAAAATCAGTTTAACAAGTATTTTAAAATTTAAGGTTTCAATTAGTTTGAACGTCACTTATTTAAGTTTATGAAATATGAACACAGTTTTAATATACTGTAAAACGTTATTACTCACTGCTATTTTCGACCTTTAAAGGTCATCGACAAATGAAACACTAAGCTGTAGTAATGCAAACATAACTTACTAAAATAGAGGAGAAGGGAAAGTAGGATTGGGGTAGAAACTGCTTGCTGTAGTACTTGAACAGGTAGAAAACAGGGGTTACGGAGCTAAGTGGCGCAGGGTAAACTATCACATAACAGGGTATTAACCCCATTCCTCTATTCTAGTTTGCTTGGTTATGTTTTTATCTCTATGACTTAGTACAGAAGCCTGTAACACTTGTAAACGACCTGTAAAGGTTCAAAGCCTGTAGTGAGTACCTAAGCTGTACAGTGGATTAACATTTTGTTTTTCTTTCATAAACCATAAAATTAATAATGATTTTTTTGTCATTTTATATTAGCATAAAGAAAGGAAGTAAACATAACCTCAGTTGAAATAGTATTATCTAAACAGAAACAGCTGTGTAAGCCAACATTGTATACAGTAAAGCCTCATCACCGTAGCGTAACAATGTTTTTGTTTTAAGTTTTTTCGGCCTTATATTTTTTTAATTATCTTTAATATATTATTACACTAAGCATCCCGATCGGTTTTGTACCAAAAAGAACGACCTGCGTTATTTTGAGGATACACAGATATAGAATACGTTCGTGACAACACCAGGAAATCCCACTCCGCATAATTTTCATTTTAAGATTTGTAATAAAATAAAACCGACTTAATACCGATAAAAGTTCTATAAACAAAATTTCAGCAGTGCAAAATTTAGCAGTCTCCATGAGAGTGCAGCACATTGCAGGCATATGTGACAAATAACTAATTGTGTGTGTGTAACAAAACAGGTGACTGCCAAAACATTTTTTAAAAATAAAATTTAATTTATTACCTGTATCCAAAACAAATAGTTATTAACTGAATTTATGGTTTTTAAGTTATCTTTCTATTATTATTACACTAAGCATTCCGATCGGGTTTTTTTACTAAATTTAAGGACCTGCATTATTGACACTACATATACAGGGTTTATCAGAACACCAGAGAACTCTTATGTCTCGTACTTTTCCATTTTAAGCTTCAGAATAAAATAAAACCGACTTAAAACCGATAAAAAGATCTGTATACAAAATTCCAGGAGAAGTATAAAGTGCCCCGTGAGAGTGCTGTACAATTCAGGCAGGTGTACAAAAACAAATGATTAAAAAAATATTTAAATTATTACTGTATCCAAAAGTTAAATAATTATCGATTAAATCAGTTTTGAATGTAGAATCCTTAAGACAATCTAGATCAATTCCAATATGTAAATATTATTAAATAAAAGACTCTGCTTTTAGTAAACATTAAATACTGTAGCCTAATTTAGGTATGCAATGTAAAATCCGGTTATAATAGGTTTCATTTGTAAATATTTCAGTAAAGTACAATGTTAGAATTCAGTAATTAATTTTATAGGTTATAATTCCAAGCACAAAAGTAGAACAAAATAAGACCTATTGTATTAAATAAACTAAATATAGAGAATGACATTGCTTTATTAACAGGACATACAAGTATTAAATATAACTATAATGTCTATTCATAAGTTCATTTTGACAGGAATTAGTAGGCCTACTTGATTTTGCAACGATTTTTCTTCGGAAGATATGTACTGTAATCTTAAAATACAAGTACTGAATTAAAGATTAGTGTACAATTAATTAACATTAATTAAATACCAGCCAAATAATTATTTGAATTATTTTATTTACAGAATTCTTGCTTTTTATGTTCAATTACGGATAGCGATTTCATAAAAAAAGTCCTAACCTCTTTTCCTTTTCGTTCAAGGAAAGTTACGATAGCCATATATTTCATAGGTCATACATACTTCAATTATATTCCATAGTTTATAAAGAAGTGCTATAACTGTTCAACTTCTTGCTTTACATTGTTATGTATTATTCGGTTTTTCCCATTAACTGTGACAATCCGCACGGACCCAATAGTACATTATATTAGTTTCATTTCATGTTAAAAAATTTACAATATTACCGTATTTTACATATCTTTACAAAACGGGGAAATATTCTGTTACGACTTCAATAAAACTGTTATCGAGTGAAAAGGTTTTCACTGAGACTTTTAACCAGGAATCGTATATAGCGCCTACATATTGCAAGGTAGGCAACTGCCGTACCATTCCGTTGCCTAACAAGCCTACACTAAAGGCGTTAAACATGTTAGTGAATTTTCATTGTTCAGCTATTGAAGTGGCTATAACAGTAAAACCCACACAGGGAACTTTGAAATGTGTCCCGATCTTATTCCTGGACTGGAAATAAAATGATATAAACTCTTATTGGATATTTTAAGTGGTTGAAGTAGTTTGTTGTAGTCTTTATTTTATACCAGTTAGCCTAATAAAGACATACATCATATGAAACCGCTGAATGATCTAACAGAACATTATTCTGTTGATAATAAATATATATATATATATATATATATATATATATATATATATATATATATACTCTGTTCCACGAAGTGGTTTACGCATTTGATCCTCCATTATTTCCTCTTTCCCCTATTGATCATTTTGAAACTATACATCCTTTTTAAAGTAGGTACCAGAAATAGTACGTGAGAATTGCATCTGGTTGATGTTTGTAGAAACAAAATGGTGGTCAAAATAAATAAATTCTTTCTACGAGTGTCGATTCGTTTGTTTTAATCTATGTGTAGCTGTGGATGGTTTCCACTTTGAATAGGTCTGATTTACGAAATATTCATTGCTATTTAGTTTTCGTTTAATTAGGTTGTATATAAATAATTTTAAAACAATTAATAATTAAAAAATAAACAAAATCAGTTCTAAACTTTAATTAAACTTTATTTTTGCCGCCATTTTGTATTTACCTTCTTTAAAATGTGTGCGTACCATTTTGATCCAAAATGCGTTAACCTCTTCGTGGGACACCCTGTATACTAGGTCCGTTGAGTGCAGTACCTAAGGTTTTACAATCTGTTCCTCTAGTTTCTAATCTAATCTAAACATACAATATAAAACATCAATGTTGTACAATATATTCAACAGGTATATAATTGATCTAATAATTGTGATGTCTGGGCAGAGTGTCAAGTACAGCGTCCAAATTAATTTTGATATTTATTAATGAATGTATTTTTATATAATGTAGAAGATACATTTAACTGTAAAAGCTTTAAGTAATTTTGTGCTATATATGTCAGGTATTTACTATAATGGCGATTAGTTTATCATTGAATATATTTATGTAAGTAATTTGAAATACGTGAGTATTAAAATGTAAATTGAGTAGCAGGTTTCGAACGCACAGCTCTTAGTTTTATTAGCAGAAGTCATTGTACTGAGGCAGAAAAGTCAGCTCACTGGTATACTTCAATTAAGTTCGGTAAAGATACTGCTATTCTGGCCGTAGGGAGCACTGTAGAAGAAGCTACTGGTAACCTACAAAATGCGGTCAACAAAGTTAATGCTTGGACAAAAAAGTGGCGCATTAAATTAAATGAAAAAAAATCAATTCATGTAAATTTTACAAACAGAAAAATCAAGAAGATAACAGTGTACATAAACGAACAAGCTATTCCATATGCAAATGAGGCAAAGTACCTTGGTATGACACTCGACACTAAATTAAAATGGAAAGCGCACGTCAAAAAGAAAAAAAGAAGAGCTAGCTATTAAGTATAGGAAAATGTATTGGTTGATTGGACGAAGTTCCCAACTTAACATACACAACAAATTGTTATTATATAAACAGATTTTGCAACCAATCTGGAGGTATGGCTTACAACTTTGGGGTTGCACCAAGAAATCCAATATTAAAATTATACAAAACTTCCAAAACAAGGTGCTACGTGGAATTGTTAACGCCCCTTGGTATATTAGGAATGATGACATCCACAGAGATTTAAAGATGAACACAGTAAATGAGGAAATTAAAATTACAGCAATTAAGCATTTAAAGAAGCTTATTAATCATGAAAATCCAGCAGTGCTCCAGATCTCAAGTACCAACAGGGTAATAAGGAGACTTAAGAGAACCAAGCCTGTAGATTTAGTGCAGTGATGATACTTTGTTTCCCGCAGTGGATATCTGGTGGACTTAAATCAGTGGACTAAATTCCGCCTAATAGTTAACTGTTATTAGATTTAAGCTGCTAGATAAGTTTTATTACTTAGTTGTAGCGTAAAATAAAATAAAATAAAAAAAAAGTTCGGTAATACTAATTATGTTTATACAGGAATTGTAACGCCTCTTTATATGTTAATCGTGCGTGGTATAAATAGTACTACTGTAAGTATATCCTCCTCATGTAAAAGTGCCTATAGAAATTTTCATTTTAAAAACCATTATTTTTCAATTCAAGTGAGATAGAAACGGAGCAATAAAAAAAAATTACGAACTGTTTTTGAAAATCACTATATAATACTTCGTATTATTAAAAAAACTAGCATTACCCGTCGCGGCTTCGCCCACGAAACTTAAACTGTTTCAGTAATGTAATAATTTAGAAAAATAAAAAATATATTAATAAAAGCGTGATCATCTAAACTCGTGATTATTTTACAGTGAATATGAAAAAAATATTATAACCTGAATATATTGTTTTATTGTCTTCAAACGTGTTCCATTCGAATTTAAGAAAATCTGATCAAAAATATTTTTGTCAAATACAAACATTTCTATTCTATATTTTTGTCCTTTAGGAGATGAATTCGGGAAAAATACTGAATTGCGTGTATCATAATTTGTGTTTTAAAATATTTTGTTTACTTTTAAGAAAATTTGATAAAAAATATTTTTCTCCAATGCAAACACTCTTTTTTCTCCCATGATAACTCTTTTTCCATTTTTATTCTTTTAGGGGATGAATTCAGAAAAATGTTGAAATATGTGTTTCATATTTCTAGAATATAAGATAAAAAAAAATATTTTTTCAATACAAAATTGTACCCCTTTTCATATTGTATACCCTCTTTCAATCTCTTTAGTGGATGCGTTTTGGGGAAAGGTGAAAAATATATATCATTACTTATACTTAAGAGTGACTATGTTACGTTTTAAGAAGGTCAAATGAAAAACATATTTTTTCCAATAAAAATTGGTGTACCTCATGTTTACCTCTTTAGGGGTTGCATACTGGAAAATCGTTTTTCAGTGCACCCCTTTTTCAGTTCATCTCGACAATGTTGTAAGAAGGTACCCTGAAAATTTCAAGTTTCTAGCTATAATAGTATTGGATGTACTTCGTTTATTAAATTTGGACAGGGTAAGTAGTTTAATGGCGTTAAAAATCACATTTTAAAAAAAATCCTTTATTAGAGCATCTTGAAATTGTTGTAAGAATGTATCTGGAAAATTTCAAGTCTCCAGCTATAATAGTATTGGCTGTACGTTGTTTATTAAATTTGGACTGGGTAAGTGTTTATTGGAGTTAAAATCAATTTTTTGCACAATCCTTTCTTAGTACGCGCTTACATATTAAAACGAAGGTATCCTCAAAATTCCAAGCCTCTAGGTTTTATAGTTTGGGCTGTACGTTGATCAGTCAGTCAGTCAGGACATTGCCTTATATATATATATATATATATATATATATATATATATATATATATATATATATATATATATATATATATATATATATATATTATATATATATATATATATATATATATATATATATATATATATATAGGCCTATATATATAAAAAACTATTTTTTTTGTGTTTAACGCCCGACTATTGTGCACATTTGGGATAATTCAGACGATGGGATGATTTATAGCGTGTGAAAATGCCAAGCCCGGGCCGGGAATCGAACTCGGGTCCTCGGGGTGAAAGCCCAGTACGCTATCAAAAATAAAACTAAACACGTACTAACGTCGAACGCCATTCTTTCCAAGAGATAGAAATTTTATGACGGAATTTCCGGACAACTTTTATTATAAACTGTGCAACTTAAGGATGCATTTTATAAATTTATCGTACTGCAGCCAGTTTGAACAACACTCACCGGACCGGATATAAAACTGGTGCCTGTATAAACGTCACTTCCTGCAGTAACGTCTTAAACATGAGCGCAATAAACAGCTACGTGCTTGTGTGCGCGCTGTGACGTTTATGCGTCAACACTTGCACAGAACAAGCAATCAATTTCAGGGCGATTTGCGTAGAGGCTGTAGGTACAAAGTCGTCCCGTTGAAATAAGGGAATATTTGAGGCACGCAGCTGTCTCGCTGGCTTAATAAAGCGCATTTCCAACTATGTGATTTTTCAAAATGGACACAAACAGTTTCATATACGAGTATTAATATTTTAAACAGAACCGTGATCGCCGTCTGATTCATTTTATTATTTTCGGTTAAATTTAAAAACTTTAAACTTGCGCACTTTTTTGACTTTTTTTTCATTTGATTTTTATTTTCATTTGTAAACCTTACACGCTATTTTTTTACCAGACAAAAATATTTTACTTAATCTAAAAAAAAGGGCTACATGTTTTTTTTTAACAACAGTCAACTTGATCATAGGCGTATCCAGGGGGGGGGGTTGATGGTTGTAACGCCCCATTGATAAAAAACTTGAAGATTTGTAACACAATTTCTAATATTCCAACTATAGTTTAGTTAAATTTTTACGTTATTATTTATCTCGCAACAAACCCCAAACCCACTAATAAAGCAGTGATGTAGGCCTATTATTAACGTTTGGATTGTACATGCTTAGTGAAATGTACTAGGCTTCTTCATTGCAATTGAACATATATACCAAAATCGTAACTTTTAAGATTGTTTGAATAACCTTAAAAACATCCGCATGTCTTACTAATTACTCCAATTATAGACGTTTTCCTATAAAAAAGTTGCCCTCAGAAGGCTTTAAAACTCTCCGTTTTGCGTCCAAATTTGGATAAGTTACGAGTGGAGGATCCCTGGTACTGGTAAACACCTTCCAATTGACCATCCTAGATACGCCTAAGAACTTGATACAAGAAGGCATTTATTTCCTAAAATAAAGACAAAATACAATTAACAAATATGCTAGTGAAGAACAGCGTGACCACCATTAGCCGAGATTTTTTTTATAATGTACGTTATTCTGAAAGTTATGGTGAAAATCTTCATTGGCGAACTCAAAAATTGTCACCGTAGAGATTTTTTGAAAATTGATAATTATGTGGAATAAGATAGCGATTTCAAAAATTGTTTTGGGTGAAAAATTAGTTCTACATCAGATAAAACTTTCAGATCTTTCACTGAATAGTATAAATATTACATAAACTATATTTTAGCGCAGATATAGTCTCGTTTTATACTCAATGGCAATTTTATTATTTTCTTCAAATATTTGCGAGTTTGCCACTGCAAGCAGGACTAGCGCAACCGGAAATCATGTTTTCGTATTTCTTTAGTTTTGTAAAGATTTAAAAAATTTCTTTTAGTAACTTCCACGCAATATTGCTTTCATACAAAGCCGTGTTAGTTTATTGTAATTTCTGTAAAAAGAAAACTTTGTATTTTTTATTGTTAGAAATTTATTAATTATGAAACAAGGAACCAGTTGGTCGTCGCAAATGTTGGTTCAAATTTCAACTTTACACTGAAAGCAGGCTTTGATAAATAGCCCTTATGCAAATTTTTTACACTATGCTAAATCGGAACAATATACAATGAACAAAATCACGACAATAGTTGTTTTTTTGCAACGCTGTGAATCAACTTTCAGCCATTGTACATCTGTACACGCAAAACACAATGATACTAATCATGAATAATTACATCACACCTAGCTGCTACTTGAATAACAATCGATGACGTCACAGCCTGGCCACCCATGTTACTTTTGTCCAGCCCGGTGTCATATTTTTCGGGCGTGGACCCATAATTCTGGCTTTACATGCTCATAAAAACATCTAACTAAGTTTGTGTATAAGTGGCAAAAAGGAAAGACATTACAAAATGTTTTCCTACACTTAGCCTACATATATGTTTCTTCTGGCATATATGTTTTTTTTTGAAATGAAGCTTTTAATGTCAGATTTAGCGACAGAAGTGAATACAAAAAAAGCCTACCGAACGGAAGAATGTAACGGCAATATGGAACGAACGAGCACACCAATTTTGTCTCTCTATTTATGTCTCTTTTTCTTTTCTCCTTTTCGATTTTGTTGCTTTGGTTTCAGTATGTTTTCTTAATTGAAGAACACACGCACGTTATAACCGTTTATAATACATTCGAAATTAATATAAAAGTTTATAATAATTGTTGTTAATATTGCTAATTTTTAATAACATAACCTGAAATTTAATATAGCCTACCAGCTGATCGTTACGAATTAATATAAAACAACTGATCTTTTACTACGAGGTTAAGTCAGTAAGTAAAGTGAAATTGAAAAAAATCTGTATATTTATTGTACTTGCATAAATGATACTAGCGTTACATTTCAACATAATACCCTCCTACTTCGATGCACTTAGTCCATCTTTTAACCAGCGTTTGAATTCCTTCCTGAAAGAAGGTTTTCGGTGTTCAGAAAATTTTGCACCGCTTGTATGGCCTCTTCATCAGATCGATAATGAGTTCCTTGCAATTCTTTTAATGAACCGAAAAGATAAAAATCGCTTGGCGTCAGGTCTGCACTATATGAAGGGTGGTCCAGTAGCTGAAAACCGAGATTTTGAAAGCATAGGACTGTGTTTTTAGCCGTATGAGGTCAAGCGTTATCTTGAAGCAAAATCGTGATTTTTGCTATGGATTTGATTTGATTTCAATAAACGCAGTAGTTCACAGTACCTGTCATTATTTATTTTTTAACCTTTAGGTTTGAGGTCAACCAAAATTTGACCTTCCATATCCCAGAATATCGTCTAGATAAACTTTCCTGCAGACAGCTGAGTTTTAAACTTTTTTGTTTGGGGAGATGAAGGATGTTTCCACACCAAATGTTGTTGCTTATACTCTCTGGTTCAAAATGAAAACCCATGTCTTATCAACGATCATTATTCGCTAAGAAATGAGTCTCCTTCTTCAGTTCCAAATGCTTCTGGGAAATTTTGAAACGATTGTCTTTGTGGATGCTAGTCAATTTACGTGAAACTCAGCGAGCACAGACTTTTCGAAAACTTAAAGAATCATGAATGATTGAATATGCTGAGCCATGGCTTACATTCAATTCACTTGCAATATTATCAACTGTAATTAATCTATTATTGAGAATCATTTGTTTAATGCTTCAGTACTGTCATTAGTCTTCGAAGTAGAAGGCCTACCAGGCAGCTGTTCATCACACAGAGAAATCCTACCACTTTTAAAGCGATCAATCCGTTCGTAGATCTTGCTTCCATTCAACTCTCTCCATATTGCTGCTGCATTCGACGAATAATCTCTACTGGTTTCACATCTTCTGAATTAAGGAGACGTATCACTGCTCGCATTCCTTTCTTGGTGCAATCAGACAAAGGAGAACTCATTTACAGTCTTTTAAACATAATCATAATTAGCTTTTTAGTTATTATAATCATTTTAGTTATTATAAACATAATCATAATCATTTTTAGTTTTACAACTGACAGTCTTTGATAAGTATTCTTTGTTTGCCATTGAAAGGAAGTAATTTGAATATTTAGGATTGTTTGGCACTCGATATGTTGTTGTCGTTTGTTATTTATAACACTCTCGAGGTAGAAGCTGTGCACGTTTAATTTGAATCAGAAGGTGACTGAAAACTTATTAATGACTGAAGTTTTCAATAATCTGTAAAAACTTGCAAATGAAAACTGTTACTTTGTTACAAAGAATGCGGTATATTTATGACGAGGGTATGGCACGTAGTTAGAGGGTATTGTTTTCAATTCTCGCTACTTTATTGTTGTAAGTTTCTGTAATAAGGAATGCCAAGAATCCGATATATTTAAGACATCGCTCTCCCCTCAGGTCCTTTGAACACTTATTTTTCATTAAACTTTGTAATTTTCGAGGTTCAGTCGAAGCGGCTATCATGGTAAAACCCTAGGGTCATGAAGGTCGTTTAAAAAGTTAAAAAGAAAAAAACGTAAATGCCTGATTAGCTTTAATATTGTTTTTGAAACGAAGTTTTAATGTTAGCTTTCGCGAGAGGAGAAATAGAAAAACTTCTGCCGAACGGAAGCATGTAACGGAAATATGGAACGAACGAGCAAACGAATTTCGGTCTCTATATTTCAGTCTCTTTCTTTTTCTTCCTCTTTTTCTATAACAGTACACTCGTATTATATGAAAACGTTGTGTTGCTTTAGTTTCGCTATTTTCCCTTAGTTGAAGAACACGTGCACGTTGTAACCGTTTATAATACATTCGAAATTAATATAAGCGTTTATAATAATTGTTGTTAATATTGCTAGAATTTAACAACATAACCTATAACTTATTATAGTTTATCAGCTGTTCAATGAAATCAGCTGATCGCTAGGAATTAATGTAAAACAACTGATCTTTTACTATAACTACAGAACGTAATATCTAAGCTAGGTTCACGTATTTATTTATTTAAACAAACAAGTCATTTGTAAACATGTATTCAAACTAATTATATATTCAGCAAAGATATAATTAACAAAAGCTTCACTTCTGTCGGTAACTCCCCGAGTTCCACACGTGTGCTTTTTTGAAGAACCTCAAACGAACTTTACAAACAAAACGATTTCCATTTCGCTAAAAATTCAGGTACCGAAAACTAAATGAGGTTTTCAAGTTAAAATCAATCTACAATATCTGTTTTTCCATAATCGCATTATTTTTTTTGAGTTGTAGATTTCCTTCCGATTAACCTTACATTTTTTTGAGATATTTTGATGTTAAATAGGTCTGCCATTTTTATACGTAGTAGTTTAGAATTGATCTACGAAAGAATTAACTGTTTATCTGTAACGGTTACCGAATAAAATGCTAAGATTCATAAGATATAAATTTTGCGATATTAAATTTCACTTAGATTAAAGAAGAACGCATGAATTTTTTCCTGATGTTTTTTCTCAGATATTTTTTTGTGATTTTTGAGTTAACATTTAAGAAGTTGGAAAGTGTTTTAAGTGACCTTAAGAGACAAATTTTGTGTAATATCACCCTCGGAAAACCAGGTTCTTATCTAGTAAGCAGTGTAAATAATAACACAGCTGTTGCAAGTGGGTAATAAACACTAGCAGCTGTTTTTATATCGCTTGCAGGTTATGTTAATCTATGCGGTCGGGCTTGCACCTAACACGTTACTAATTAAATGTTTACCGCAGTAGTGTACGGTTATCGTTGGTCTGACAAAACCATAAGTTGTATCCGTGAGTCAACTGCTAATTGGTTGTGTACAGGTCGGGTACAAACAAAAAGCTAGCGGTCGTCGGAACAGGCCTACTTCCCGAGCCTTGTTTGTAAACCTATTAACGTGGTTTTTATTAGAACTACATTTACCTAAGTGTTAACACTCTAGCGTTCCGTTTTTCCAGCGAATTCCCGTTAAAATAAAAGCTGTTGAGTGACTGTTACGGTAAAACTTAAACTCGGGACCTTGAGATACTGACCTTGGTGTATCCTTGCCAAGATACAGGACTTTGATAACAGTTTGGACAAGTTCGTTGCCCAATGCAATCTGTTTAACTATTTCAAGAAAATCTTTTCTTACCGTTGTGTTTAGAGTTTCCGGCGAAGGCAGCTGAAGTGAGCAGCTATACTGCTCTCACTCATCTACTCAAGACAGACGCGCGCACGCGCCCGGAAAAATTGTAATGGAGCAGAGCAAGCATCTACAATTACCTCAATAACGAACCGGGATATCACCAATTAGAAGCGTTACCCACCTAAATACTTATAAATTTTAGACTTTATGAAATGACTACAGCTAAAGAAGCCGCTGTAACTGAGCAAATAAGGAATATACAAAATGGAACACAATAGATGTACAAAGGTCACAGTGTAATTGTAACCTAAAACTTCATTCATCTCAGTTTGCTTTAAGATATGCATATTTTTTCACTACAATGATATATTTTTAAATGCTACTTTACGCAGATTTTTAGACGAATATGATGGTGAAAAATTTTACAAGTTCTTGTGATAGTGTTACTTTTTTATGGAAATTTCTCTCAGTAACGACTACAAATATTTACGTGGCGCGATGGCATGTTATATTACTTTTTATGAAAACGATCTGACGATAAATTTATTTCATTTGTAAATCGACCTCAAATCCGAGAAAAATCAACATCAAATGTCATTCTTTTGTTGATTAACTTCTTTCGCTGCCAACGGAAGACAATCGCACGATAAATTACTTGACGGCAATGCATTTTAATCACTGAATTCTTCTGTTAAGGAGATTTCTTTAAACTGGCTAGACGAAGTAAAGAAACAGACGGCTATATAGAGCGTCCAGACCCTGTTAAGGTCTGATTTCAAAATTAAGGTTTACGAGTTGCTCTTGTCCTTTGATGGATGTTGTCAAGTGAATAACCCCCGGCATCTCGAGTCTGAAGAGTTCAACGCAAATTTGCTCTTCCTCTCGAACACTGTAGACGTTATTATTTAGTTTTTATTGGGAAAATGAAGTGGTAACTACGGTAAGACCCGGGAGGTGTGTGTGTGTGTGTGTGTGTGTGTGTGTGTGTGTGTGTGTGTGTGTGTGTGTGAGTGTCACAAAACACTTTAGTGTTCGCAATTTCATTCCGATATTGGTTCAAACTTGGCCCAAACACTTGAAGGGCCTTGAGAGGCTTGATCATTTTGTTACTAGCTAATTCCTTTTAAACCATTTAAAATCTTAAAGTAATAATAACTACTTTATCTTGCAATTCATCTTACAATTTAAAAAATATTTCATTTAGCGAGTTTATATATATATATATATATATATATATATATATATATATATATATATATATATGTATATATGTAAATGTACAGTGTAACATGTATTCGATTCTTTCATAATTTTTTATCGAAATGCTTTTACATTCCTCCAAAGTAATAATACACAATATACAAGTGCGTAAACTATAGGCAGTTAAAAAAAAAAAATGGAAATAAAGGTTACCAGCATAACCTTTTTTTTGTGAGAACGATTAGTTAAAGGTGTGTTGTTAATAATGACAACAATACACATTAAAAAAAAAAAGATTAAAGAACCTAACTAACACGGTTGTGTATCCGAACATGAGTACATGGAACGCGCATGAACACTACCAGGTGACAAACAGTAATGACATCACAGTAGGCGTAGTACATCTACCATGCTCCGTGCAATGTAAACAGCAATGATGTCACTACATAGTTCCGTTAAAAATTGAACAAAATCGTAACTTACCGCAAGAAAATTGGTCTTCCGCGGGTGAATATCTCTTAATTGAATTAAATTTTTAATTTCTAAGGCCGTTGAAATTAAGAAGTTCAATTTGATGGCGGTCAGGGTTCATTTTTGTATTTACAATGTGATTTGAAAATTCACCTTTCAAATGCTGTTTATGATTGTTAGAGTAGATTTTCAAAAAGAGGTTAAAGTAAAAAAAAATATTTTTGGAAATTCTCTCCCGTTGGCGAGACAGTTGCGTGCTGGGTGATTATCACTAATTTGACCTTGTACTTGTTTCAGGTAAGGCATTTCGGACAGAAGACAGAAAAGAACAAACAAGACAATAGCAGATATACGCCATCTTAAGAAATAAGGTAACTATGTTATCTTTTGTTTATCTTGAAAACAATATTGTCGCATGAAACGAAGTGACGTAACCAGCGCCGGACTCCGGCGTTAGTTTTGTTCTGACCCACTTTGGTGTTCGTTTCCCTTAATCCGATTTCAGAGAGCTGAAGTAAATCCTTTAATTCCGCCTTCAGATTGTGTACCAGCGAACTAATTGTTATTCTATTGTTTCGTGTTTAGCTTGACGTGGAAAAGTTATTTTTCTAAATCACATCGCGGTATATACAATTCCTTAACTGGAGACGGTAGTGCGCTCTGTATTCAACCGACTGAGAAAATTTCTTTCAAATTATTCCTGAATATATTAGTTTTAAACAATGGTTCCACAATAATATTTAATATTAGAGCCTTGGAACACCAAGAGTAAGGTGATTTTTTTAACCCGAAATTGCCTAATTAAACAAATAATCGTTAGAGTTCTTTGCGAGAAGAAATTTCCGTTATTGAACTAAAAATAAAAACATGTATTCTCTTCCTTTTTTTATATCAATTACGATAATTCGTTCGAAAACGCGACAAATTAACATAGCTAGTTTTTAACAATATAACGTAAAACTATATTATAGCCTGTCAGCTTAATGAAATCAGCTGACCTTTATTAATATAAAACAACTTATCTTTTAATATAACTACCAAAGTTAAATTAACGATTCATTTCATATATTTCAATCGGTCAAACGTTTTCGTAGTTTGCGTAGTGTAGTGGTTATGGTGTGTGCCTAATTTACACTATATTTTAAGCGTCGCTAACCTCATATTAGATTAATTATAATTAAAAATTACGGTGTTTGCGTCGGGATCTCTGTGAAATAGAAAATATCTCAGTGTTGTATTAAAACCCGACCTATTTGTGCTAAATTCCATCAAAATCGTTCAAGTAGTTCAGTCTCCAGCGAAGCACAGTCGAACGACATTCATCTCAGTCTGCTGCGTCTCTGAACTTGCGCACCTTAAGGTCGTAGCTTCGAGTCTAGAGTTGATTACGGTCCCTCTTTCTTAAAATATGAACGTGAAGCAAAAAGTAAAAACTGCTGGTTTGTAAGGACAAGGTACCTAAAGAGAACAAAATCTCAAATTTTGTCCATAAAAACTTTTCTTTGTACTTTGTGAAGTGAAAAAAAAATAGATGTGATTGTTTATTCACAAAAAAATGTAAACCTAAATCTTCGCTTATTGTAATAGTGACCCAGTTATTTAGAAACACCCTGTATACAAAATGATACACGATGCCACTGTGTTATATCGTTGGAGGACTATCTGTGTCTTATCTATGGCGGAGTGATACACAAAGTAGGTTATACTTCCGACCGTTTTATGCAATCAGCTTGCAGTAGAACTGTCATCGCATAAACAACGTAGCCACTGACAATATTGATCAAAAATGTAGTATCAAAGTACCCAAGTAAAAACGGATAGGTTGCTGTATCCCAGGAAAAGCTAGAGACTTATTGGGGTAAACTAAAAAATCGGCTTGACTTCCCAAAAATTGGTTAGTTAGATTTCGCTGAAGATTTTCCAACTCGAGTTAGTGTAGTGAAAATTGATTTAACGGAAATTTAAAATTCGATAATTAAGTGAAAAAACCAAAATTTAGCTGGATCACAGTGACTGTCGCGTTTTAATTGTTTTTTGTCGATTTGCTCAAGAGCAAAAGTGTTCTTTTATTTCAAATTCAGAGCACTGATTCGAGTTATAATTCTTCAAATAGGACCAAAATAAATCGACCTGGACCTTGTTTCACGACAGCTACAAGTTGCATGTTCATCAGTGAAATCTAGCTCGTGAAAAATTGTACGTTTTGAAACAAGACATAAAAGTTATAAAACTTTTAGTAACCAATGAATTTTAACTAATTCACCGCCAAAATGTTATAGTACACTTGTAACTCTTAATATTTTCACAAGTGACAAGTTGTAATACTATTTAAGAGCTTTTAATATCTATTAGAGAGATTGAGGTTATGATTGTATATCATTAATCATCTATTTTTGTTTAAAGTTATAAAACAATAAATTGATATATTGATATAATAATCTATAGTTTTTTTAAAATGGGCTTACCGCATTTGGAAAAATGAGGTAAAAAAACATTTTAATAGCTTAGGAGGTTTAAAACATTATGACGATAACAGCAAACTATTAAATTGAATTGATAATTTACATCAGTTAAGTATAGGCCATAGATAAACCACGTATAAGATAAACCATAAGTATAGGCCAGATTTATGTAAAGAGCAAAGAAACGCAGAAAGCCGACATATTGTTACAATAGAAAAAACGAATTATTGGGAAAAAAGTTTAATTGAGTTTGAAATGTGTAAAAAAAGGACAGAACAAAGTTTAAAAATAATTTTATAATATTAAAACCAACAAAAATGCTATTGTAATGGAAACGATTACAGACTAAAAGGAAATATATTTAAAAACCTTAAATTAACTAACCTACAAATAAAAGAATATGAACTGTATATTTTAATTGCGAATTTACACAAAGACAAGAATATTTTGATAGAATTTCTAAATTTTAAATTGATAAAAAAGTAAATCGTTTTAATAAGAGCTGTGATTTTTAATAAGATTTTAAACTTCTGACGTAAATTAATAAACTGTGGTAAACTTGGTTTAAAGTATTTGGTTTAAAGACAATGTGTCTTTGGAAATTTTATATGTATAAGTAATACGTGAGATTATAAACTTAAAAGTAAATATATCTGAACTGTCGAACCAGTAACCTGTGATTTAAAGAACAATCACAGCAAATAGGGAATACATTGAAAACAAACTAACTTTTCAAGTTAAAAAGTTTAAAAGTTGTGCAAATATAAATATTGCAAAGAAAATTGAAATAAATAATGTTAAAATTGTTCTGAAAAAAAGAAAGATAAATTATTTATTTATTTACATTTATTATTGCAGCCTAAAGTTTACGCGGGTGAAAACAACAAGAAAAGTTAACCCACTACTGGAGTAGGGTGGCTTTCTTGTGCTATTGCCTTATTTTCATTTAAAAAGTTACAACAAAATATTTCTACTCTAAAATGTTTTCAAAAACATTAGGTCTAATTTTCCTTCTTCATGTAATTTAGTTATATAATTAAACTGGAAATTAGTTATTATACATCATAACCTCAAAAGAGCAAACAAGGAAACAAATAGTTTTTACTGTGGACATGTAACTTTTTTTATACGCTTGGAACTTTTTCATAAGTGGTAAAAATCTTTGTGAATCACATACACTTGTGAAATTATGAATATGTAACTTTTAATTTACGTACAACAGAGTTCTGACGTTGAAAAACCATGCTGATATTTATAGTTGGTAATTTCTGAGATGAATATTTTATGGAAATAATAAAATGTTAAGTAATTTGTTTAATATTTTTATAACATTTAATGTATTATAAAAATTCTTATGATCACGAAAAAATAAACACCATAACTACACAAAATATACTAACGGCTTTACCTTACATTGAACAGCTTTGACTAAAGCGATAACAAGGCCATTGTCCTGAGAGGATCTCAACACGTAAATAATTATGTAAAAGTCTCATTATTAACAGACTGTAAAAAACGTTTTACTTTAAATGTTTACAAAGACGAAGGATAGTTTCAGATATGTATGTGCTCACCTCATAGAAGAAAAATGAGTTGATCTCTCCTTCGGGGGATGATACCTCGTAGTTCTGGATACTGCCGCCAGAGGAATTCCTCGTAGCGCTAGTGTTGTCCATGTTGCAGTATTGTACCTGATACAAAACAGGAAACATAATTTACTCTACTTGAAATCGGGGTTTAAAACGAAATTGTTAAAGCAAAAAGCCTCTTAGAGAATTTCCGTCAGGGCAATACCTATGTCCGGCACCTTCAGATGAGAACCGATCCTGATCTCTAGGTTATTTAGTGTGTGTGTGTGTGTGTGTGTGTGTGTGTGTGTGTGTGTGTGTGTGTGTGTGTGTGTGTGTCAATTTGATTTAAATTTAACATTAAATTGATTCTGATAAAATAGCTCGGAAACGCTCGTTATACTCAGTAAAATCAGTTTAACAGTTTCAAAATGGCGGCGGCTATTTCAAATCTCTAAAAAATTCATAATCGTTTTTTCGTACACTTATAAAAATTGATTTTGCCATCGTAAAGGCTGTATAAATTTGAAATTTTAAAAATCTGTTTAAATTAATAACTTTCACTTGACGGCTGTCAGGGTTCATTTTCGTGTTTGTAATATAATTTATAAGTTTAAAATACTAACATGTGAGCAGGTTTTTAATGCTAGTTATGTTGGTGAAAGTATGAATTTTAAAAAGGAATTATTTTTGAAAATTCGCTTCCATCACGTCACCGGAACCTTTTGCGTCATAGTTTGCTGCGATTGTTTTAATTTCACGATATATGAAAATATTCAATATGTATCTCGAAATATTAAAACAGTAAGAAGTATTATTATATTGTTTAAATAATACTGTTATGATTTGTGCCAGTGTATTTAACAAACTGTTCGCAGGCCAGACGGTAGAATAGCGAAGTGTTTGCTGAAGCTTGGGCAGCACGTAGGCTTACTTAGGTTCGTATTTAGTTACTACAATTTTCGTTCCGTGTATTAATTAGTCTTACTAGCGTAAAATAAGACTTTGAACCAAAATAAAGAAACGAAAAAATCACTAAAATGTTTGCAAATATTACAGAGGGCTTTTCTGTGATCCACACACGTTCAGGTTACAGGTTAGATTGCAACATTCTAGAATGAATGTGCCTTTACTTTGTCAAGAGTCAGTGAGTCATGGTATTCAATGTTAAATATTACAAGAGGTAGCTCTGCTCGCTTCGCTGGACAATACATATTTATACTAAAAATAAGAAATGTACCTCGATCCTGAGATGCGGAACACGTTTAAAGAGAGCATTAAAAGTTGTGAGTAGGCTTAAATAGTACGTGATAGTATTCTAACTCTAGGCGTTTGCAATTGTGGTTGAAATTTAACAAAAAACTCTAACTCTAGGCTTTGCAATTGTGGTTCAAACTTAGCAAAAACTCTCTAACTCTAGGCCTTTGCAATTGTGGTTAAAACTTAGCAAAATAATTGCTTTAAAGTAATAGCCTTGTACAGGTGTATTACCCAATAAAATCGGTAGCCTACATCGATTTTAAAATCTTCAAACAATTTTTGTTTACCTACACATCATTCGAAAATTTTATTGAATTATCGTAATCTGCGTTAAAATAGCTGAAATTGTCATATTAAATTTAAATGCTATTTAGGATCGTAAAATCATACTTTTACGACGCGTTTAAAGTAATTTGTTTAAATGACCGCCTTTTAAAGACTAGGCCTGAAACACACACACACACACACACACACAACATTTAATGACCCTTTAAAAAATGCTCCACATGTCAGGATTGGTACTCAGTCAAGATTTTGGGTCTGGGTCTTACTATGATTGCCGCTCCAATAGCTCATCTTAGTGCAATTTGGCTACAAAGAAAATCTAATTTTTTTCTGAACCATATCTTCTTTCAATATATCTATTATATTTCTTTTTATTCTTCAACTGGTCTTGTTAACTCTTCATTTCTCTTGTAGCGGTTTTGCATATTTTTTTGTAAATTTTTAATTTCAACGTAAAAACATGTTAACTGTAGGCCTACGTAAGTATTGACACATGTTGATTGAAACTCTCTCTCTCTCTCTCTCTCTCTCTCTCTCTCTCTCTCTCACACACACACACACACACACTGGTTTTGGACGGTCAGTAAAAATTCAGTCGTCCACATTTCTTTAGTGGGATGAAGAAACTTATAGTTGCTTACATACTGGCCGATGTAGGCGGACGGTACAAAACATATTCGCCGCCGGTTTGCTGCCGGTGGTTGTCACTGCAGATACTGAGGTGCCATGACCACTCGCATGATATCACACAGACCGATTCTCTCTAGCCGTCCAGCACCCAGCGCACTCGCGCCAGTCAACTTGTCAAATTTGCGTGTATTTTGTTCTGTACTTTTTTTGTAAAATGACTGAAGATGACTGACAATGACGTTTTGATTTCTTTAGTGATGGCCAGACCTGTATTATGGGATAACACTCGTGATATATTCACGGACAGATTAGCTATTAGCAATGCCTGGCGAGAGGTGGCGTGAGGTTTTCGTAGATCTGAATACTATTTCTGAAGGATAGTGGACAAAGAAAAATCTTATTTTGACTTTGAAAAACCTCATTGAATCTTCTGATACGTTTGGCCAAAACTGCGTACACTAGTCATCATTAATTCAGAGACTGACATCTTGAAACGGAAATAAATGGGGAAAATGTTACACATCGTCGTTCGGACTTTATGCAAGGTACCTCTGTAAAAAATTTCAAAACAATAGGTCAATGCTTTGAACTAAAACTGTGTAAACTTCTTATTGTAAATCAGAGACCGCCATCTTGAAACAGAAATGAATTGGAAAGAATGTTACACATAAGTCGTTCAGGCTTTATACAAGGTATCTTCGTACCAAATTTCAAAACAATTTGTCAAAGCTTTGAGCTAAAACTGTGTAAATTCGTTATTGTAAATCAGATGCCGCCATCTTGAAACGGAAGTGAATGGGAAGAACGTTACAGATACGTCGTTCAGGCATTATATGTCGTTCAGGTATCTTCGCAACAAATTTCAAAACAATAGGTCAATGCTTTGAGCTAAAACTGTGTAAACTCGTTATTGTAAATCAGAGGCAGCCATCGTGAAACAGAAGTGAATGGGAAAAAATACATATACGGTATTTTGGTTTTATACAAGATACTTCCGTACCGAATTTCAAAACAATCGGTCAATATGTTTGGCCAAAACTGCGTAACAAATAAACCAAATGCCAAACGGTCTAGTTGAAACAAAGACCTCGCATCGTTCGGTCAATTAATTATTAATCTGTATTTATTTTCTACACAAATCAATGTGAAAAACTACAGCGATTCTGGCTTTAAGTGGTTTGTCTCCACTCAAGCTCGGGTCATTAGCGATTTCCATTGGAAACGAGCTACTGAAACTGCAATTATGACCCAGACTTGGAATGTGTTTGCATTTTCGGTTCGATATGATTTAAACTTGGCACAACAACTAATTTTGGTGATAACTGGTCGAATCATTGCTTTTGAATGGCGTAAATTACAAATATGTAAAATTTTGTTTTTGGAAAGACTGTAATTGTTTCCACAATCGTAATTAGCGTTAAATCGGCATACATTAGCATTTTAATTACGAAATTTAAATCAGAAATACGAACATGAATCTATGGCGATCAGGGTTCATTATCATCTTTTCAATAATTTTTGTAAATTTACAATGTTATGTTTATACAGAAATCGAGTTTAGTGCTTTGATTTAATTGGACTTAACTGTTTGGTTTTAACTGAGTTGGTTTTGCTTATTAAAACTACTCTTTTATTTGATTTTTGGCTACATTTTTGGGTTCGTCGTACGATTTGGCGAGAGGAGTGAATAGAAAAAAGTCTACTGAATGGAAGACTTAACAGAAATATGGAACGAATGAGGAAACGAATTTCGTTTTTCTATTTCTGTCTCTTTCTTTTTCTTCCTTTTCGATAACAATACAAGAGTATTATATGAAAACGTTGTGTTGCTTTGGTTTCGGTATTTTTCCTTAGTTGAAGAACACATGCTCGTTGTAACCGTTTATAATACATTCGAAATTAATATAAACGTCGGCGATGATAACCTTAACGGTTTTTCGCCGCAAAAAATTAATATAAACGTTTATAATAATTGTTGTTTATAATAATTGCTAGCTTTTAACAACATAACCTTAAACGTATTATAGCCTATCAGCTGTTCAATGAAATCAGCTGATCGTTAGAAATTAATATAAAACAACTGATCTTTTACTACAAGTAAACCTATCTTAAAACTAATTATATATTCAGCAAAGATATCATTAAGAAAAGTGTCGCTTCTGTCGGTAACTCCCCCAGTTCCACACTTGTACACTTTTCCGTTGTTTAATTTAAAAAAAAAAAAATAATATTTAATAAAACAGTTCAATATTTAAAAAAACTAAGGCAAACAGTCGATCTACCGTTCTACAGAATTCTTATTAAAAACACGCTTCGATTTCTTCAATGAAAACCTTGCTAACAGCCGCCATATTTGAGAGAACATTAGGCTCAAGTTAAAAGCTCTATTGGCAGACGAACAATTCACTCTTTTGTTGCTAAATTTTTTATTCTTCATTTTTACGCAATCTTTTTCTACTGACGTAGGCCTAAATATTGAACAGCTGCAAACAAAGAACAGCGAATCGATTCTTTACAAAACGTTGATTGAAATCAAATGAACTGAGTTTCGCAAATGAAATATGAAATGTTTTTCTTGATATTGTATTTTAGGTTAAATGGAATTTTTTATATGATTTTTGGAGTATTTGAAATGAAAACTAGATCATTTTGGTTATCTTTCAAGTTATCGTACTTCTTCCATTTAGGCGATACGAACAAAAAACGGTAATACCAAACATAACTAAATGAACGTAACGAAACAACAGCTGTTTATTAAAAACAGCTGTTTGGGAAAGATAATGTTAGCGTTTGCCTCTGCTGCAGCATTTAACAACTTTGATCTGTACAGGAATTTATAAAATAAAAGTACTAATGGATAACCCTGTCCGCTCTGATAGCCAACCCTGTTCGCTTCATTTGCTTCCAGCATTCTAGTGACATTTCTGGATAACTCTTACGTGGAAGTTTTCTATACAGAGACCGCTCTATCATATATAAGGCGACTGCCTAGGGAGCCGCATGTCAAGGAGCGCCAAAATGCTTGGAAAAAACAAATTAAACCTCGGTTTAAGAGTTATCACTCTCATTTTAATCGGTTTTAGGGTTACTGTCTGCAGTTTAAGATTTGCCACCTTCGTTTTAGGTCGATCGCGTTTGTTTATGGTTTTCTAATGTTTCAGGGTACTTGGTTCGAACCGAAGGTGTCGGCCGTGTTGAGGCGCTTTTTCTGATTTGGCCTAGGGCGTTAATTTCACTAGAACGGTTCCTGTTTCTATACGATTTTAAAATAATGATAATACAAATAATTTACGAATAAACAATTAATGTTCATTTACTTGAATAGCAAAGACAATTAGGGAATTTTCATTGGAAAATGATCTAATGAAGTGGCCATCATGGTACGACCCTGACCAGGTACCTTCATTTTGTATTACTAACACCTCTTATGCCAGTTAGAATAGTTTAATGACGAGACGAGAGATCAGCGTTAACGGCAAGGAAAAGTTTTTTGCAGTCTTGAAAATGCGACCTTGAAGTTATTGTGACCTTCAGTTTTGAAAAAACTAAAAAATCGATTCAACAAAATTTTGTTCATGATGAAATACAATTCAAATTAGTGTAGCATATTTTGAATTAAAAGAAAATTATTATTAAAAAGTAAGTAAACAAACCAAAAATACCAACGTTATATTTTTTCGATTTACTCTCGACCCGTATGTTTTTTTATTTGAAATTTTTTACAGTTGACCTAAATTTCAATTTTTTATAAATGGCCGAAAATTTGAGCAAAATGTGACGAGTTGATTTGCCGTTTATTCGCTTTGTGTCAGACTAATGAGGATGAGGGATTGGTGTTAACACTAAGGGCAAAGCGAGGCAGAAACTGCGTTTTGACCTTGATGTGCAGTTCAGAGACGCAACAGATAGACCGTTGCTTTAGCCACATCGACCACCGAGCGTCGGAAATAATTGAGTGTGAGAAAGTTTGTGTAATGATTTTGAAACATTTATTTTTATTTCTATAAAGTAACTTGCACTGAATACTTTCACGCATTGTTAATTTATTATTGTTAATGAATTTTGAAAATTTGGTTCTATCATGTTAGTGACATAGCTCCGTGCTACAATTATGTTAAATGCTGAATTAATTATATATTCAGCGAAGATATCATTAATAAAAGCTTCGTTTCTGTCTGTAACTCCCCTCGTTCAACACTCGCACCCTTTTTCGTATGCATCTAATTAATTTTTTAAAAACTAATTAATCTGTAATAAAACAGTTCAATATTAAAAAAAAAAAAACTGAGGCCTTGCTATATATGAGAACCTTGCTAATAACTGCCATATTGTTTTGAACCCACAACCTTGAGGTGCGCAGTTCAGAGACGAAGCAGATTGACCGGTGCTTTACCACATCGACCACCGTGCTTCGGAAATAATTGAATGTGGGAAAGTTTGTGTAATGATTTCTGAAACATTTATTATTGTTAATGAATTTTGAAAATTCGCTTTCATCATGTTAGCGACATAGCTCCGTGCTATAATTATAATATAGCTACAAAGATATTAAATTTTTTTAAAATATACGGTCGCAGAAGTGTCCTATCATGTTAGCGACATAGCTCCGTGCTATAATTATAATATAGCTACAAAGATATTAAATTTTTTTAAAATATACGGTCGCAGAAGTGTCCTATCATGTTAGCGACATAGCTCCGTGCTATAATTATAATATAGCTACAAAGATATTAAATTTTTTTAAAAATATACGGTCGCAGAAGTGTCCTATCATGTTAGCGACATAGCTCCGTGCTATAATTATAATATAGCTACAAAGATATTAAATGTTTTTAAAAATATACGGACACAGAAGTATCCTATCATGTTAGCGACATAGCTCCGTGCTATAATTATAATATAGCTACAAAGATATTGAAATTATTTTTAATATACGGACGTAGAAATATACGTCTATAACACTAATAACCTCTATATTAAGAGGTCGCACATAAATAACAAAAATATAAACGTAAATTGTCATGTTATATTCTACTTCCTTTTATAGTTTTGTAATTTATTGCAGCTTATCTCGTAGCCAACAATTCCATTAGTTCAACTGAATTATTGTTCACGTGTCTCGATGCACGGCACGCAACTGTCTCGCGTGTTAGTACATTACATGCCTTGCAGCATAGTTTGTTTTAGTTTCACTTTCCTGACTATAAAGCTATGATGAATGTACGGTATTCATGAAACAAATCGATTTTTACATTTCGATAGATTTGCACGTTTTATGGTTGCAATAGAAAACGAAATTTTACTAAGATGACTGTACGTACGATCGTGTACTCATATCGCTACAGAATGAGCTATTTGACTTATTTTCATGGAATTTGGTATGTAAACCTGGTAATAATTTATACTTCTAAATCGGATAAACCGATAGAAATGAAATTTTACAATGTACTAATCAGCTGTAAAGACCTAAGTTAAAAAAATCAACATATTCTAAAAAGCCGTTTCAAAATAGCGGCGATTTAAACAGAACGTTTTTATAAAAAAAACGTGAAAAGCACATTAATTTAGCTCGTGTCAAGTGGAATAACTGTTATTAAAACTATCGAGCAAAGGATAACAGATAAATTAACACGCTGTGAGCTGTATGTCATATGATGCATCCTGAAAAATTGCTGTTACTGAACTGAATTAAAAATAAAAAATCAAGTATCATGTTTTCTCTTCCTTTTTAAAAATTTAATTACGATAATTCGTTCGAAAACACGACAAATTAATACAGCTAGTTTTTAACAACATAACCTGAAACTTATTATAGCCTGTCAGCTGTTCAGTGAAATTAGCTGATCCTTACGTAATAATAGAAAACAACTGATTTTTGTAATATAACTACCAACATTAAATTAAGGATTCATTTCATATACTTAAATCGGTAGAACTTTGTTGTTTCTGTAGTGTAGTGGTTATAAGTCGCGCAAGGTCCCCGGTTCGATCCCGGCGGAAACATACACATGTTTTATTATAATTAATTTAATATGATAATTGTGACGCGCAAAATATACTGTTATATGTCAATATAAACTATTCTACGCATCACACATCAAAATCCAACATTACCCTAAAAGTAGTCAGATCGGCATTCATTTAAGATTCCGGGTATGGGTACGGTGATGATCGCTCTAATAGCTCATTTTCCGTTGAGAGGAAAATGAGTTGAGTTGGCAGTCAGGGAACTTAAAAACGAATACCTAAAATTTTGATATCGAAATATACGTCACAAAAACCCACGCACGTCTCCGCAAAACGTGCACACAGGAAGTAAAAAGTTGCTGACAATGGAAAAAACTCGATTTGCATAAATAGCGGCCGAACCGTTTATAAAAAGGTCCAAAAATAGCCTTGTCCCAAGCCCGTAGCTGTCCTTACGCCGTACATCACGCATCAGACAAAACCCGGCGCGACCAGTTCTTAGCCTAGACGATGCTTCTCTTTTATGTAAATGAAGCATTTTAAATCGCAATAATTCTGTAAAGTAAAAGTTGCTTCTTTATCTGAGTCAATACACGCAACGGGTCAGGACATCTTGAACCCGCGGCGGTCGCTAATTCGCCCTCTTCGGCCGAGTCCGCTGACGTGAGATCATCTTTCATTCATAGTGAAACAAACGAAGGAATTTGTTTTTATTCTCGCGGTGTTATCGACCGACATAGCTGCCCGTGCTTCAATACACAGCGGAACAGTTAACCATGATAAATTTGCGAAGGTTTACCTAGCCACGAACTTCTTCGTCTAGCAGGTCCTTTCCTTAGTGTTTTGCAATGAACGGTATTTTCAATCATTCCTCATCACTTGACCCAAAAATTCTAACTTCTTACTATTTTATAATTGACATAAGCTTAGGATCTCCACGAAACATTTCTGCAATGGTCCGGGAATTGGCGTGAGAATTAGTTCTCCATAATAGTATGATTTATATAAATTGCTTTATTACGTCCTGATTTGTTAATGAAAAAAATGATGATATGGATACGGGATGGGTTTATTTAGAAGGTATAATACCAAAAGTAATGACTATGAAACGTAAGCTATTTCATTGGAATTTGTACCCTAGATATGGAGGAGTTTTTCTGTGTCGTAGCGGTAGAGCGTGATCTGTCACAATGGCTGACAAATGTGCGTATTTGGAGCTTTCTGCTATTGGTACTAATTTTTGTGAGATTGAGGGAAAACTTTAAGGCCTTGGGGGGGGGAATCGTTTCATTCCTGACGAACCAAGGAGATTCAGTCAGTAAAGGAAGAGTGCGGTTTTGGAAGGAGGCCAAACATTTCTTTCGAGATTCTGAGATGAGCGAGTACCAAGCCGGGGCTGCGTGAGTAAGTCAGCCTTACCTTCAGAAGTATGGGACTCTTGTTAGCAAAAACAGGAGAAAAGTGAGCGAATGTAAGTCGTTTTTTTAGCACAACACCTAAATATCTTCAGCAATGCGGTCCATCCAAAATATTTTGAGGATGCGTCGGAATACCCACAATTCGATGACCGAATTTTCTTTCCTATTACCTGAGTCATTGTCCAGCTTTTGTCACTGTAGAAGAGAAAGAAATAAACGTAGCAACGCACTGTTCGTACCGATCTCAATTGAAATCTCTACACAATAAAAAATGGTTTCTTCTTGATGGTATCTTTGTCTGTTTCTATTCTACTTTCCGAACGAAACAACGGTGGTCGATGTGACTAAAGCACTGTAGTCTGCTGCGTCTATGAACTGCGCATCTTAAGGTTTTTAATTCTAGCCACAGTTAATCCCGAACCGTTAACGCTGATAAGCCAACAAATCTAATCATTCGAAAATCGAATGGGACAAGCAGTTCTGTAAACACTATTCTTCTATTCACTCTCTCTAAACGTTGACAAGGTATCCAGATCGAACAAGTGTACTGATTACTTTCCGCTTGGTTTGAAACTTTTTTTGAAAGTAAACATACCTTTAAGATCTGCTAGAAACACGCTTCTATGAGTATATTGTAGGTTTTCTACAACCCCAACGCTTTTATTTACTTTAAAAAACTGTTTGCCTATTTAGATAAATTTTAAAATAAATATTTGAAGTAGGCCACATCATTTCCTCGTGAAATATTTTCTAAAAGTTTTCATACATGCATACTTAATCTAGGAAACAATGTAATTCTCTCTCTCTCTCTCTCTCTCTCTCTCTCTCTCTCTCTCTTTATATATACAATTATATTACTGAAAATATAACATTCAATAACATAATCGTATATAACACTTAGTTACACGATTTTATCTAATTTCATATTATATTTCGGAAAGTTTGTGTGTTTGTTTGTTTGTTTGTTATTCAATCACGCTTTAACCACTGGAGCAATTGAGATGATTTGGTACGAATATGGTTTAAGTATCAGAGATACATATAGGCCTATTCCCGTTTTACAAAACGTCATTATACTACTTACCCAGCCCAAAATAATTATCAGTTTTTAGTTTTGTGGCATGTGTTAATTGTAGTTATTTACTGGACCTGTGATTTAGGTACCTGAGATGAACATAGATTCAATCCTATTTTAAGAATCTTAATCTGTGTTTTATTTATTGCGAAATTATTGCTTTTAATGTAACATTTTCAATATTTTAGTTGATTTTTTTTTCAAAACTGACTTTAATTTGTTACTTTGTTTTGAATTTTCAATATTAAATGTAAAAAAATTCCTACACAGAGTGCCAATTGTAAGGTAGTATATATATTTGCGAAATTACATTATATGAAAAAATGGTAAATATACAGTGTAGCATATCCTTATTTTTCGATATTTTTGTTACTAAAATGCTTTATTGTGTGCCCAAAAGCAAGACTCCAAAATATGAAAGTACAATAAAATCGAAAATAAAAGTGACCAACATAACCTCAAAATTGGTACCCGGCGAAAATCAGTAACGTGTTGTAAATCGGTAAAACAATAAAAATACGTCTAACACGGGTTTTGGGTGATAAGAAACCAATTTTTTAAAAGAATACTGCATAACCAAATTGACACGGTTGTTGGGTCTATCACGATGATACGTGAAAAAACCTTAATATTTTTTTAAAGACTACTACATATCCCAACTGACACGGTTGTTGGGCCTATCATGGTGATGTGTGAAAAAAAACCTTAATTTTTTTTAGAATACAACATAACCTAATTGACACGGTTGTTAGGCCTAACACGATGGTGCGTGAAAAACCTTTATATTTTTGTAAAGAATACTACATATCCTAACTGACATGGTTGTTAGGCCTAACACAGTGATGCGTGAAAAAACCTGTATATTGTTTTAAGGAATACTACATAACATAACTGATACGGATGTTGAGCCTATCATGGTGATGTGTGAAAAAAACCTTTATTTTTTTTTAGAATACTACATAACCTAATTGACACGGTTGTTAGGCCTAACACGGTGATGCGTGAAAAACCTTTATATTTTTTTAAAGAATACTACATATCCTAACTGACATGGTTGTTAGGCCTAACACGGTGATCCATTAAAAAAACCTTTATTAATTTTATTTTAATTACTACTTATAACCTAACTGACACGGTTGTTGGGCCTAATAAGGTGATGCATGAAAAAAAACCGTTATATTTTTTTTAAAGAGTAACTTAACTAACACGGTTGTTAGGTCTAACACAGTGATGCTTGAAAAAACCTTTACATTTTTTTAAAGAATACTACATATCCTGGCATGGTTGTTGGGCCTATCACGATGATGTGTGAAAAAACCTTTATATTTTTTTAAAGAATTCTACATATCCTAATTAACACGGTTGTTGGTCCTAACACGGTCATGCGTGATCTTTAATGTATATTACGATTGCGGGAAAAGCCGTGACGGGTAACAGGTAATCATATTATATTTCTGAAAGTGTGTTTTTGTTTATTTGTTTGTTATTCAATCACACTTTAACTACTGGACCAATTGAGATTAAATTTGGTGTGAACACGGTTTAGGTACCTGAGATAAACACAATACTATTCCAGTTTAATCGTATAATAGTGACTTATTAATAATACTGTATTTTATTAAAATATGACAGGACCGTGTTTTAGAGTATTGAGTAGCAAAAATGTATATGTCTTGGCCGAAAACCATAAATCGTATAATATTGTAAATAGAAATATATTAAAATGAAATGACCTATTCTGATTTTAAAAATCGACTATCAATTTTATTGCTTACATTATAATTGCAGGCAAAGCCGCAACGGGTAACAGCTAGTATACGAGTATATATATATATATATATATATATATATATATATATATATATATATATATATGTGTGTGTGTATATGTGTATAACACTCTCATATAACACTTAGTTATACATTGACCCCCTTCAAAAATAAAGTTATGTAGTGGTCAGGATGGTGTTTATTTCAAGGTTTCGGGTCTGGGTTTTACTATAATGCCCGCTCTTACGGAAAATTTGCTAATAATAACAAAGAAACATTTTTGCCTCTTTCTATCTCCAGTAGGCCTAAATATTTTATTTTTGAAGTGATGCCAATTTCGTTGATTTCTTATTCACCCACTGAACGGATCTCACGCCTGAAAACTTTACTGACTAATTTGTTGTGACGTCATCCTGACCCACATCAGAATTGAAAACTTTGCTCAGGTGGTTCCGGATTTGTCGGAATCAGTGTTACCGGAAAAACGCAATTGCCGGAAGATACAAGTTACTGTTTCACCGGTAAACGCTGGAAGATCAACACAGCTGTCTCGCTGACGTGATGGAAACGAATTTCCAAAAGTAATTTTTTATTAAAAAAAAGTATGATTTAATCATCATAATCAGCAATACAGTCCACATGTACTAGCATTTTAAAAATTTTAAATTAGATAAAAAATACCAAAATTATTTCTGACCGCCGTCAAATTAAATTTCATGTCGGATTTTTAAAATTCAAAATGCTAATATATACAGTTTGTAACGCTGATTACGATGTTTAAATGAAATTTTAAAATAACTCAAGGCAAAACAATTGTATGATATTTCAAAAGAATTTGAAACGCTGCCATTACGCCACTATTGAAGAAATTATATTGGATAACGAATTTGTACCGGTTATTACTAAAATCGACTTTTGTGCCACGTTTTGCATCGAATCGGACCGAAATTGCGCACGTGAGTATGTTAACGTCTATATTTGTAATGTGTTTATGTAATATATAATATATCACATTGAAAACCAGTGTGCATCCGTTCAACACAATTCTTTCTGGAAGAAACATTGTTCCGATGTTTCGACAAAATCTGGCAACTTCGAGTTTCAACTTCGCTCAATAAGCACATTGAAGTTTGCAATTTTAGTCCTATTTGACTCAAACCTGGCACAAAAATCGTTGTTAATGTTGCTGAGGTTATTCTTCAACAGTATTTTAAAAGGGCGGCCTTATACGTAACACTTTTTGAAAAATTAATTTCACTACAAAAAGAAACGTTAAAATGTGCGCTTCAATTATGAATTTAAAAATTTATTGGAAATTACGAACACGATCCTAGCGGTTTTCGTATTTTCTATGTAATTTCATAGTTTAATACGCCAGTTTGTTTATGCAAACTTGATTCAAATCAGAGCTACTATCGTAATAAGCGTAAATGTGTTAGAATATATATATATATATATATATATATATATATATATATATATATATATATATATATATATATATTATTTTAAGGCGAAAAGAACATTGTGGCTATTATCGCCTCCCTAAATGTAAGTGTGAGTGTAAAGTGTTAAAGTCATAAGTATAGTGTTGTGAGTGTTAGACTCACGTGTGTGTTAGACTCGGGTACCGCGAGGGACGTCTAAAGCCCCTCAATAGATTTCTGCGGGGGAAAATATAACAAATTAACCTGAAAGCCACCGGGGTTGTTTTTCGATTTTTCAATGGATTTGGAAAATATATGCAGATTTTCACGTTGATTATAACGGTGAAAATAAATATTAAAATAATTGCATAAGTCAAAAATAATTTTGGAAATACTGTATGTTTTGATCACGTCAGCTAGACAGCTGCGTATTTTCTCTGTACAGAATCTGGGAAGTGAAAATCTAATTTTAAAAAATATATAAAATTAAATGGGTGGTTATGCCTTTTGGTTATACAGAAGTGTTTGATAAATATTCTTTGTTTGCCCTTGAAAAGAAGTAATTTGAATATTTAGGAATGTTTGGCACTCGATATGTTGTTGCCGTTTGTTATTTATAACACTCTCGAGGTAGAAACTGTGCACGTTTAATTTGAATCAGAAGGCGACTGAAAACTTACTAATGACTGAAGTTTTCAATAATCTATAAAAACTTGCAAATGAAAACTGTTACTTTGTTACAAAGAATGCGGTATATTTATGACGAGGGTATGGCACGTAGTTAGAGGGTATTGTTTTCAATGCTCGCTACTTTATTGTTGTAAGTTTCTGTAATAAGGAATGCCAAGAATCCGATATATTTAAGACATCGCTCTCCCCTCAGGTCCTTTGAACACTTATTTTTCATTAAATTTTATTATTTGCGAGTTTCAGTTGGAACGGCTATTATAGGATCATGAAATGAGCGTTGATCTGATCACTAGAACAAGTTTTGGGAAGTCAATTAAAAAGTTATTTATTCCTGAGTAATTCAGAAAAACGTAGATACTTTAATATTGTTTTTGAAGCAAAGCTGTTAGTGTTATCTTTGGTGAGAGAAGTGAATAGAAAAAAGTCTACTTAACGGAAGAATGTAACGGAAAAATGGAACAAACGAACAAACGAATTTCATCTTTATATTTCTGTCTTTTTCATTTTCTTCCTCCTTTCGATAACAGTACACGCGAATTATATGAACATGTTGTGTTGCTCTGGTTTTGGTATTTTCCCTAGTTGAAGAACTCTTGCACGTTGTGACCGTTTATAATACATTGGAAATTAATATAATAATAATAAATGTCGCTACAGCTCATCTCTAGGCCTTGGCTTCCTCAACTCATTTCCGCCAGTCCTCTCTAAATGCATCAACCCTCCAGTTCCTTGTGTTCGGCCGTTCCTTAGCATGCATATTCACTGCAAATGTCTGGTTACGATAATGTAAATTACTTTTGCGTGAAGAAAGACTACGTTTTCTGGGAGTTGACTCTCAAATTGGTTCGATTTGATTCAAACTTGACACAAAAATCTATTTTGCTAACAGCTTAGTCAAGTTGGTTATTCAGAAAAAATCCCACAGGGGCTTATATAGTTAAGTAAGGGTTTTGAAATTCCGAGGTGCTCTAGTGGGATTAAACCTTTCTTAATCTATCTGCTTTTGGATTAGATCCCAAGCGAAGATGGATCAGCGTACGCAAAAGATTGTGTGATTAAAGACTGACACTGAATAAGAGACTATCTCCAGTTTTAATTTAGCCTTACCTATGCAAGTGGGAATTTGTACATATAGTTATTTTATTTCACTGGTGGTGGGAATTTGTACAGATAGTTATTTATTTCGCTAGCTACTGGTGGGATTTTGAAACCCAGAAAAAACTTACAGAACTGGGAAAAGTGGACCTTTAGCAAAAAATATATCCTACTATAGTAATTATTTAATTTAGAAATAAAATAATCAATAATTTCTCGTATGTTTTTAATTTAGAACAATTTTACTATTTTTTTGGAAGTTCACTTCTATCGTGTTAGCATGTCTTAATACCATGAACAAATGTACAAACGATCTTGGAAGAGTATTCAAGATCAACTGTAATTTACTTAATGTAAGAGTATTTACTTAATAAACTGAAATTAGTAACTTGGGTCGCAACGATAAATCCGTTCTTATCGTTCAGGAAGCAACAAAGTGCCTTAAGTGATTCGGTTAGACTTTGCAATGTCTTCCCAACACATCAGCTGCACGGATACTGCTCATAGATAAACCGAAGAAATTATACAAAGTATAACCATGTTCATCCCTACCCCATAAATTTGTGCTGTTGTAGATCAAAAGAATTATACCTGCTAAGTATTTGTGAA